>CM034148.1:603671250-604887345 GCA_019776745.2 Taxus chinensis | reverse complement strand
AAATTGTTTGAATCAAAATTTTCAACAAATATTAAGAAATATGGTTCAATCAAGCCAAAAAGAGAAATATAAAATAAGATTTTTTCCACTAAGATCTTCTACCATTGTTCAAAACTCATGTATATAACAACGTAACAAAAGCATGATGTAATAATGAATTTGTGCAAATTTTGGTGTCTACAGCGGGAGAGAATGGTAGTGGAAGGACCTTACACAAAAATTACTAAGGCATGGAATGCTTGAAAAGGGGAATTGTGCACAATATTTGGCAAAGTGAAGGTGCAAAACTTTGGACTACCTTGTGAAGATCAAGAGGTTCCATGATTTCACTTGTGAAATTAGAGGCACGTTGTGGACACTCTCGATAATGAATACTTGAAAAAAATATTTGACACAGAAGCTTTGCACAGAAACAAGATGGTGCTTGTGTATTTTATTAATATCAAAATCAAGCATTACAGACAAATGAGAGAGCTGTAATATTTATAGATTTTGGACAGCTTCTATCTCATCCACAATATATGGAAACAAATCATCTAATCTAGGAAAATATGCAGAAATAGCGCATTGACCCTAACTGCCCCTATTGCCCCTCATGGAAATCATGCGTGAACAAAATATGCAAGATAGAACATGATCGCACAAACATTGGGATGAGGACACTATCACTTAGTTAACTAAAAACTAAGGATAACTAATACCTATTGACATAAGTTTAATGTATTTAATTAAATACTTTAACTTATTACATTTATTCAATTATCAACTAATGATGAATTAAGCTAAGTTTTATTCCTAACATGTTCAACATCAGCTTTTAATTCCTTTTTGACGTTAGTTGCCAAGAAAAGCGAGTTCGACAGGAATTAGAAGCTGGTTATGATGCCGATTGTGAAGACAAAGAAGAACGCCCCATAAAGCATCATCCTCTCTCAGCACACAAGTATCGAGAGAATCTACGAGCCAGTACTTCTCATCAGTGAGTAAAATTTGTAATAACTCTTGAAATAAATAAATAAATAAGTTTTATTTTATTTTATTCCAATGTCTACACCAAAACTTCTACTTTCGGATGCTTAGTTGCTTAAAGGGCCGAATTATGTGACCTGGAAAAAAAAATGCATACAATTCTTCAGTTTGAGGGATTATGGAGCATTGTCACAGGGTCTGCACAAGTACTAACATACCCTAATGAGCTCATTAAATATGAGATCGCAAGTGCTAAAGCACTGATGATGATAATGTTGAGTATCATCGATGACATACAACTGCATGTTCGGGATGCAGAGAAACCGAAGGATGCTTGGGACAAGCTTGCTACCATATTTAAGGCGAAGAATAAGAATAAGGTTCTCCATCTTTAGTCAAAAGTGCATACCCTATCTATGGAGTCCGATGAGAAAGTTGAGGAGTTCTTATGTCGAGTGGCCGAGTTGCAAATGAAGTTAATAGCTCTTGGTGAGAAGGTAGAAGATACGATTCTGGTTCTGATCACCTTGAGGGCACTCCCTTCTTAGTTCTGAGTTTTTGTTACAACATTGAATGTATCCAACAGGGTAGTGACATTCAAAGAACTCGTGAACTTATTGCAGCAGGAAGAGGCAATCAATTCAGTCCAAGATGAGGCCCAGGACAAAGCCCTTTTCTCAAGGCCCCAACGTGGCCATAAGAATAAAAAATATCCCCTAGTGAAGCAATCACAAGCAGATCAGAATCAAAATCTGCTAGCTCAAAATTCCAAGCAATGGTGTCGAATATGTAAAACCAATACTCATGACACTGATCATTGCTGGTACAAAGGCTTGAAATAGGGGTCTTCAAGTCAAACAAGCACATCAGGGCACAGTAATTTTCAAAAGTTCAAATGACGTCCCCACCAGAGAAATTAGAAGGGAGATCTCGCAGCCCAACAAGATGATGAATATGATGAAGAAACATCAAAAGGAGCCCATTGTGGTAAGAACCTTGTACTCGTCTCTCAAACTTCTCAGCCCACAAATAAAGTATGGTTGATACACTCCAGTGCAAGTAAGCATATGTCAAGTGATAAGAAACTGTTTGATTCACTGAACGAACAACCCATTGGAGATCAGGTTTGGATAGAAGATGACAAAGAATACGCTGCAGAAGGAATAGGAAATGTCACCATTCCTATGTGACCATGAAAATGTACACTTACAAAGGTAATGTATGTTCTTGGCTTGACTAGCAGCCTCTTGTCAATGACTCAGCTCTTGAATCATCACCTTAAGGTAGAATTTCTTGTCCAAAATGGCATTAAATTATGCTTAATCTCCATAAAAGGTACAATTATTGCTAGAGAATTTCTAAAATATAATTTATTTTCTTTATATATTGTTTCATCTTTTACAATATCTTTATCTGCCTCAACAGTAGAATCTACAACCCTTTGACATTTTATATATGGTCACTTATCAGTTAGTTCATTAAATCAGATGAGTTCAAAAGAAATGGTCCATGGACTACCCAAATTGTCTAGTTCCTTGCCTATTTTCCCTGGCTGTCTTACAGGAAAACAACACAGGGATCTGTTTCAGGCGAGCACCTTCCATGCCAAGAAGCATCTAGAGGTATTTCATACTGATATGAACGGACTGCTACCTACTTTGTTTTCAAGATACAAGTACTTCCAATTGTTCATGGATGGCCACTCTCACAAAATGTGGGTGTTTTTCCTGAAGAAGAAACGTGAGGCTCTTCAACATTTCCATAATTTCTATCATTGTGTTGTGAAAGAGACCAGATAACCACTTCTTCTACTTCACTCAAATCAAGCTAGGGACTCACATTAATGAAGGTCTTGTCCTTCCTAAACCAACAAGGTATTAAGCAGAACTTGACTACTCCCTATACACCCCAGTAAAACAACATTGTTGAGCATCGTAATCACATAGTGATGGAGATGGTTCGCTGCATGCTAACAACAACAAAGCTAGAGGAATGCTATTGGGTTAAAGCAATACAGACTTCTGTTTATATTCTCAACAGGGCACTGACAAATATTATACAAAATAAAATGCCAGAAGAGGTATGGAGTGGTAGAAATCCATCAATTTCTCATTTATGAGTATTTGGTTGCACAACATACATGCATGTCCCAGCTCAGAAGAGAAATAAGGTTGAGCCAAATGCACTCCCATGCATCCTACTTGACTATAAAACTACCTCGAAGGCATACCGTCTCATGGATTCTGAGATGAAGAAAATCTATGAGAGTTGAGACATGGTTTGTGACGAGTCATCCTTTGACTCAGTAGTGACAACTAAAGAACCATTAGTAATCACCTCACATTGACTAGTATCCGTATCAGATGATCAGCCAAAGGAGACTACTCAGAGAAAATATTTGCTACCAGGAGAGCTATTTGTTGACCTTGGAGAACTGGAGAATGTGACTCCACATCAATCCACATGGAAACGACACAGTTCTTCTCAAAAGCAGCCAAGTTCTTGTCCAAAGTGGGTACAAAGAACCATCAAGGACTCACACTTGCAACAACTCCCAGATACATCATCCGGAGTCAAACAAGAAATGAGGTAAACTTTGCACTCATGAGTTCACTGATAAATAGCTCTGGGCCTGATAATGTTCGTGAAGCACTCAGTTAGCCTCAGTGGAAGGAATCCATGGATATAGAAATTGACTCACTCAAGAAAAATCAGACATGGGAGCTTGTCGATCTACCTACAGGAAAGAAATCCATAGGTTGCAAATGGGTTTTCAAGATAAAATATAAGGCAGATGGATCCATAGAAAAACACAAAGCATGACTTATAGCAAAAGGATGTGCTCAAAAATAAGGTATTGATTATGAAGAAACCTTTGCACCCACCGCAAATATCAAGACCATCAGAGTAGTTTACGCACTTGCAGCACAGAAAGGATGGAGACTTTAGCAGAATCATGCCAAGAGTTGTTTCTTAAATGGTGATCTGAAAGAAGAAGTGTACATGACCCAACCTGAAGGATTTGTTGATGAAGAGCATCCTAAAAAGGTATGTCGTCTCATCAAATCACTGTATATATTGAAACAAGATCCAAGGGCATGGTATATCAAGATCAATGATCACCTTTTACAACATGGGTTTACTCGTAGCCCCTCAGATTCCAATTTGTATATAAAGAAGGTAGGCAAAGAAATTTTCATTCTTGTTGTGTATGTGGATGATCTTGTGATCACTGGAAATTCACAAGATCAGGTTGGTATTGTTAATAATGGTCTCAAAAGAACCTTCGACATGAAAGATTTGGGGCTACTACATTACTATCTTGGCTTGGAGATATGGAAAAAGGAGAATCACATTTTTGTCTCCCAGATAAAGTACGCCAAGACACTCCTAGAAAAATATAGAATGTCATACTCTAAACCTATATCCACTCCTATGGAGAAAGGCTTGCAACTTTCAAGATTCTAGGACTCACCTCAAGTAGATGCTACTCTCTACAGGCAATTTGTTGGAGGGCTCATCTATTTGATATATACCAGACCAAATCTATGCTATGTTGTCAGCTATCTTTCTAGGTTCATGCAGGAGCTGAAGAAATGTCATTTTACTACAGCAAAGCATGTTTTGAGATATGTTTGAGGAACAAATGATTATGGTTTAGAATATAAGAAGAATGATCAATTCTTCTTACAAGGATACGTCGACTCGGACCACACCGGATCTATTGATGAGAGGAAGTCAACCACATAATACATTTTTCATCTTGGATCTAGACCTATCTTGTGGATAAGCAAGAAGCAAAATATTGTTTCTATCTCATCCACAGAGGTAGAATATCATGCTGCATGAGGAGCTGTGTGCGAAGTGATATGGTTACATCACATTATGGATAACCTGGGAATTTTTGAAAAAATAGTCACCTATTATCTATTGCGACAATCAGAGTGTGTTGAAGCTCGTGTAGAATCCAAGCTTTCATGAACGAACAAAGCATATTGAGATTGATTGTCATTTCATTTGAGAGCACGCGTATGCTATGGAAAGTTACAAAAGCTATGGAATGAGGCTAAAGAACCTCAAATCTTTGCTAACTCATCCATGCACGATGAGATAAGAGATAAACAAGGGAAACTAACATGCAAGTCATTATAACTTTGACAAAAAAATCAAAAACTAACATGATATACTACTCTCTACTCTTTAGATCACTAATTAAACATTAAACCTAAGAAGATCAACTTAGCAATCAAAGGGGTGATTAGTTGTTTATGGTTCTCAAGCTTTCAAGAATGGAGTCTCACCATTAATGGCTTCAAGGCCAATGGTTCTCTCCATATTACTCAAAACTTGGTTTAAGGATGCAAATGGAGGTGTTAGCTCAACAATGGAGGAAGGAAAGCTTTAGATCAAATGTCTAATTAGCTTAAAGCTAATACAAATGAGATCCAAGCTTTCTTAGGCTTGTTTTGGTTTTGTGTTATGTAAAGTTGTAAGTTTGAATGGGTAGGCTTAGCCTTGTATTTATAGTTTTTGGTTTGGAAGAGATTTGGAATTTGGGTGCATGTGGGACTAAAGCTCAAAAATCACTTTTAGATTAGATTAGGATAAACATGATTTAGGCTTAGTTAAGTTTGGTTTAGGCTAGTTAAATAGGGTTTAGGCTAGTTAAAATTTGATTAGCAAGTGATTAGAGACTCATTGAGAGTTGGGAGGGGTCTGGATAACCAATTGTGACTGATAGATAGCCTATGAAGCCAAGAGAAGTGGTCTAGAGAGAACTAGGGAGGTTCTGAATGGTCGAAAGGAGGAATGTTTAGCTAATAAGAGAGATATTAGCCAAATAAGCTGATTATAGGAGGAATACGACCGAGAAGGTGTCGTGCATGGGCATCTGAGAATGGAGTGAAGAATGGGGATTAACGAAGTGTCATCAATTGGTTGAATTGGATGAAATGCTAAGTGTAAGCATATTTTAGGTGTCTACATTTTCCCCTCTTTGGGGTGGCGTAAGTGACATCACTTCAAAGAAAGTAGAAAAGCATAAACAAGTAGAAATTTTTGAAGGGATAGAAGAAAAATGAGTAGAATGGAGGATGCCCCCTTGATTTTCAATGGGGTGATAGAAGAACTCGATTGACAATCGAAAAGATGACAAAAAGAGAACAGAAGAAAGAATAATGTGAAGAAGAAGAAAAGGGATATAAAAGAAAAAGGAGTATGAGGAAGAGGGAATGAGCTAACATCCATCCAATGCTTTTTAAACAACTTTATTTTTCATCATATTGCTAGTGATCTTCATCATCAGTCCTTATTAAAAAGAATGAACAAAAGTGTAGTATGACATGAAAAGCCATATATGAACAAATGTCCATTGCTAAAAACACCAACTCCATGCAACATACAAAATGCAATGCAATACGAGAAAGTAAAAGATGCCTAACTCCATGCAACATACAAAATGCAATGCAATACGAGAAAGTAAACAAGCCAAACCTAAAAGAGAAACATAATGTAATGTTTTTGTTATCAAGCTTCAGTTCTAACCTATTTGAATTAATGAAAAGGGTTGACGATGGTGCCCCAAGCAAGGATACATGCAAGGGGAATAACAGAGGACACTTCAGTCCTATGAAAAAGTAATGTGCACTACGAAATAGTACCAGATAACTCATTGTGCCCTAGAGTACAGACGAAGTAAGCAGCTTAGCTTTTGTTGATGGAGGTAGATCAAGATGATCCGTGAGTCATGCACATGAACAAGTGATAACAAAAGAACGACGTTTTGTAGGATGATTTATACTATTTTTGATGTTTTATGAAACATATTTAAATGTTTTTGTGATTTTTCTAACATATTTGAATGTTTTTGATGATTTTGAAAGTTTTCTAAAACTATGTACAGGAAGACGAGGAAACATGGATGCCCCTAGTGATAGATGGGATGTACAAGGGAAAAAGGTGACGTGCATACGAGAAAGGTGAACATGCAAAAATTCCCCAACGATTAGGTGGGAGTATTCAAAAGAAAAATCTTCATGGGTAGAAGTGGGACCCAAGGCCATTATGGATAGGTTCAACATGATGATGAACATAAACCAATGAAGTGTTGGGAAGAAGAAAGGATGCCCCTAGAATAAGTTGGCCTAAAAGCACATGATAGAAAGGAAGGAAAAGATTATTTTTTTGTGAAAGGCGACAAAGGTGTCCGAAAACATGGCAAAAAGGTAATCTTATACACATGGATGTTCTTAACAAAGTAGAAGAATGATGTGAATGATATCAATGTAGCTTAGAAGCCTCACGATGAAGAAGTGATTAGCCAAAGGCACAAATCGTGAGACGAGATATGGACTAAAGCAAGAGTCTAAACAAGGTCCAAAAAAAAGACACTTGGTAACATACTAAACCTGCTTACTCATAGAGATCCAGTGTGTGTACGTGGAATTTAATTACCTCTTGAAGGGAATATTTAATAGACAACAAGTGAAGACACCCTAGCCAATGTGTAGGAATGATTTATTTTGATAGGTGATAGGTGATTTGTGAATGAAGGGTGGAAGGATAGCCGTACATTGCTCCGCTGCCAGCTAGGCGTCCATAGCCCCGACGGAGATGCATTTGATTCTAATCACAACATTGCTCTACTACCAGTTAGTGTCCATAGCCTTGATAGAGATTATTGGAAATACCCCAAGAGAGAGTAATATATCAATTTGATTTTTCTTTTAGCTTTTAGCTTTTGATTTTTGATTGATTTTGATTCTTTTTACTTTCTGAAAACTTATTTCTAGCTCTCTTGTTTGACAAGGGGTTAAGAACCATAATGGATTGATGGAAGGAGGTGGAGGTGATTACGATGATGACATTGGCTAGTGTCAACAAATATGTCCAAAATTTCTTCGCAACAAGTTTATTATATGTTGAATGTGATATGATCTCTAAGAGGTCAGTCATTCTTTAATTTACCAAGGTGATAAAATACCAGGGTCAAATGGATACCATAGAGATAAATGTCAGAAAATGCGTGTGAATGGGCTAACCAAAATATCACAAAAGGGATGAAAATGGTAAGAAGACTTGTAGAAGAAGAACAAGAAAAAGAAAGGGAAGAAAGAACATCCATGTGTACACAATACTGATTGCAATGTTTGATCTTTGTACCTTTGATTTTTTAATGTTTTCTCATGTTTTTTGTATTTTTGAATTTTTTTAAAAAAGTTTTTGATAGTTTTTGGAAAGGTGGGACCAACAAAGTCACTCTGCGTGGTAAGATCCAACAACAATGTTTGTGACTTCTTTGATAAGGGAGACTAGGCATGTTTGTTTATCAAGTGTAATATTTTCTCCGATCTCGATGATCGTGGTGATCTCATACTCAACAAATGACTGCGATTTATCTTGAAACATAGGATTTTTATGCGGGATCTTGAGTTCCTTGTCCATAGGTTTATGCACTTTGCACCATACTTGATGGTTACGTTGGTGTGCATTCTTGAATCACGTTTGATTTTTAATTTTGAGATTGTTTGAGTTGTTAGGGGATTTGGAGCTCTTGGAAGTTTTGACTTGATTGATAATGAACTATTTGGGTTTCTTATAAGCTAACGTGTGACTTTTCTGACCCCGAGAAGGAGAAGAAAGAGAATGTGGACGTTTAGAACTGATGTGAGAAATGACCATGGGCTTGCCACAACCATTGATAGAAGAAATATGTGATGGATGAAAAGGATACGGTCCAAGAATTGAAGAGGATGGGCTACGAGGAGGTGAGCCACTAATAGAAGATGATGAAGGGCTACCAGGATATGGCCCTAAGATGGAAGAAATTGGGCTATGAAGGACATGGCCCAAGAATAGAAGAAGATGACGAAGGGCTCCTAGGGCGTGGCCCAAGTATAGATGAGGAGGGACTATCAGGAGGGGTCCCATAGATAGAAGAGGATGAAGGGCTACTAGGACGTGGCCCAAGAATAGAAGGTAATAGGCTACCAAGAGGTGACCCACAAGTAGAAAATGGAGGGCTACTGGGATGTGGCCCCAGGATAGAAGAAGACGATGGGCTACTCAGCGGTGACCCAAGGAGAGATTTTGATTGAGGAATGATAATAGATAATAAATGATTTGGTAATGAGAAGATAGGCCATGGCTCAATGTTAGACCCCAACATCTCATCATGCTCAGAAGAAGGTGAAGATGGAATAGAAGAAGAATCAAGTTCCATGACCTTAGGCTTTTCCTTTATGTTTTTTTGAAAGGGATCAATTTCTTCTCCCCAATATACGAGCGTATCAAGTTCTAGAAATAATCCTTGTTTACAATCCTCTAGAAGAGATATCTTCATGTACTCTAATTTTTTCTTCATTCTGGGAGAAATCAATCAGTAGTGGTTGTTTTTCTTTGGCCATAGGAGGTTGACTAGAAGAAACAGGTTTGACAAGAGGGGAAGATTGATTGACAAAAGAAGATGAAGATAGTCAATGATGTAGACAAGGGGAAGGCCTAACCTTATCACTCCCACGAAGAGTTTTGATAGTGCTTTGAAAAGATATTTTAGCACATGGATTTGTTGTAATGGTTTGACGTGGTTGCAGACATTGATCTCTAGAAGATGATTGAGGAAATGGACGATATGGTTAAAAGGGCTCAAGGGCCGAAGAGACATGTGATTTGGACTGATAGAAGAAGATGACTCAAGAGAGGAAGTAATATTGGTGGCAAGCGTCTCATGAATGGATGATTTTAGATTTGGACTTAGATCGTTTTTCTAGAAGATGACCTAAGGTGGGAGAGAAAATAGGATCACATAGCCATCCATTAAGTTACAATGTAGGAGTCAGAATTAGATGATTGACTAGAGGGAATCCGAGTCATGGAACTCTTCGACAGAGGAAGAGGTCATTGAGACGATTGATGAAGGAGGTCCTACGAAGAAAGGGAGGACCGTGACTCAAGAACCGAATTAGATGTTCGATCAATGGAACTTGGAGTCACATGAGTCTTCAAAGGAGGAAGACATCATTGAGGTGATTTGGAATAAAGGTCCTACGAAGGAATGGAGGACCATGATTTGAGATTTGATCTAGGGGTATCTGAACAATAGTTGGGATCCGAATCTTCAGAAGAAGAGTGGGAATCCGAATGGTAGTTTGGATCTGAATCAGAAGAAGAGTGGGGGGAACCTGAATAATAATTTGGATCAGAAGCATCCAAACCATACCACCAACTATGAGCTGAAGGTGGGGAAAAAAGTACCTAAATGGGCCCTCTATCATGAAGAACCAAATGAGGTTTAGTTGTAATGGGAATATTTTGATTTGAATTCCTAAACCTAGGTTCTGCATTGTAGTAAGTGTGAGGGACCGGGTGATAGTCAGTCATTGTTGGCATCGTTTAAGCACAAATTTATAGACCTAGATAGTGTAATGGAACTCCTTCAAAGGGAAGAATGCTCCATATCGATTCATGTAAGCATAATGACATCCAATTAGAAATTTTGTAAGTATGGAGATGCGTGTGTGATTTTTTGAAGAAGGTCTAAGGAAAATAGACATTGTGATGATGCAATCTCGATGAGATCAAAAAGGATTTGTCTTAGAAAACAAGTTTTTTAGATGAATGATCACAAGGAACAATCATGCAAGTGTGAAACACAAAGCCAATCAATAAGGAAATACTCCCTAAAAATGTGTGTCTCAATGACAGTTTGACACAAAGATGATCAATAATATGTTAATGCTTAAGTCAAGTTCAAAATGAACAAGGCATAAATATTAACAAAGCGTAAGTATGACTCCCAATCAAAGGATACCAACGAAAATTTCAACAACCAACAAGGCCTAAATGTTAAAGAGCGAGGTTTACAAATGTAAGCTACATAACCACACCAATTAGACACATTAATCAAGCTTCACGAAGAAGCAAGATATTAGTGTCAAAGTGGTATCGAAATGATGAAAACAACGTAAGTGAGACTCTTCAATATTTTGGACAATGTTTGAAGTCAAAATAAGTCAAAGTATACTAAATATGTGCTAAAATGTGGGTAGTGTAACGCCACAATGCAGACACTTAGATCATGTTTATGAGAAACATGACATAAGTATCTTAATTTTGTCGAGACAATGCGAACAAGGTAACACATCAAAGGGAGATAAAATGATGAATCAATCCTAACTATGACGATGATCTTGAAATGAAGATCAAGTGGTCATCAAAGATATAAGGACATATCCACACACTTTAGACGTTTAACAACTCAGCTGCAAACATGGATGAGAGTAAATAGAGAAAAAAGTGGTGAACACTATCTATGACAACACTCCCGAAAGATGCCTTCTCTTGTCCAAAATGGGAAGAAAGAATGCAAAGGTGTAGATCAAAAGATGGAAATAAACTAAGCGTTACTTGGGCAGAGTTTCACCTCATCCAAAGGTGAGAAAGAAACCAAGATAAGTAACAAGTTGTAAAATTTGTGATGAGATAAACTAAGATCTAACTTAAATGGATTCGTTACCATCTTCTAAAAACAAGGCTTTGAATCCAAACAAGTTATCACTTCGTGATGGCCAAGATGCGATAATGTACTAGTAAAGTGGGCTCCTTGACGGAATGGCTTCCTTAACAAGATCTCTCAACTAAGTGTCATAAGTCATCTTAAGCGAGCTTGATTTACCCAAATAGTCACCCTGACTATCTTGGGAGTATCTCGGATTTACTTTACCCCCTTCTGATATAATAAGCAACTAGTGCATTCAGTTGTACCTTTACTGGGGTCCCCACATGGATAACTTATGATGCTAACTCATAGTGTAAAACTAGTCAAGTGGGTAAGCGAGCGCTTCCTGTTTCATCCACGAGGTTACTCAGTGGTGGATTACTTTAGGGTTCATGGAACCACCCCCATTATTATAGCTTAAGGCGTTATGCCAAAGGGGTTATGTTCCAGTTGAGCAGATAGGGATGTACCCTTTTCTGAAACCTGCAATACAGTGTGATGTGGAATGGTGTGTTTTTTATCTTTTTAACTTAAATGTGGTTTTAAGTAGCAAACCATTTGGCAACCTATATGAAAACACGTGTTAGTGAGTTCTTGTTTTGTCTTAGCCTCTTTCTTTGAGATGCGATTTTGGCCCTACATACCAAGATTAGTAGTTTTCCACAAAATATCAGGATATCAAAAGAGATTTTACATGTTGCCTTTGATTCCTAAGATCACCAAAATGCATGAAGGAAGAGCATACGCAACGTGAAAACTCAATTAAAACAAGTTTATGGAAAATACATTAAGTGTTTTTTTTGTAAAAGTTTGAGTTCATTTTAACCATTTTTGAAATTTTCATCCATTAGGAAGCGTAAAGTAAGTGTTTTTGAAAGCAATAAGAGGTTTTTGAAAGTGTTTTTGGTTCCCAAGATCACCTAGAAGGTGTGAGGGAAGAGCAGAATCACTTCAAAAAACCTCTATCAACTAAGAAATGAAACACTTAACTAAGTTAGTAAAAAACAAGACCAAAATAACCCTGCAAACAGCTGATTAGTGTCACAAAACCTTTCAAAGTGTTATAATGGCCAATAAAACAATTTTTTAGACTTTAAGTTATGTTAGAAAATGACTATTTACCTGATAATGGTAAGTCAAAATCCTAATTTTATGATTTCATTGTGTAGTTCTCTTCAATACCTTTCCAACGCAATAAAAACAGAGTCGTTTCGAGCTTGGGAGAAAATGTTATGGCCTCTAGAAGATTGGTGGTGAATACAGTTTGATGCAGACGCGCCCCAATACTGACATGTGCACACCTGTTTCAACGGGGATGCACCCAGAATGAAACCTATGTGCACCCCCTGTAAAATCTACAAAAATCATGGAATTTGAAAATTTTCAAAAGCAAACAGGTTAAAGGTTAGCCAAAGAAGCCTATTTCTAGCTCAAACCCAAAAAATATACATGATTAAGGATGATTTAGCCTACTTAAAAAATGAAATTATGTAAATAACAAGGTATTTATCCTAGAAAACATGAAAGTGGTTAGAAAACTAAAAATAAATAGCTTAAAAAGACTCCATTAATGGAGGATGGACTTCATCTCCCACCGGGCCTGCCAAATGTATGTTATGGAAAGTTGCAAAAGTTATGGAATGAGGCTAAAGAACCTCAAAGCTTTGCTAACTCATCCATGCACCATGAGATAAGAGATAAACAAGGGAAACTAACATGCAAGCATTATAACTTTGACAAAAACATCAAAAACTAACATGTATACTACTCTATACTCTTTAGATCACTAATTAAACATTAAACCTAAGAATATTAACTTAACAATCAAAAGGTGATTAGTTGTTTATGGTTCTCAAGATTTCAAGAATGGAGTCTCACCATTAATGGCTTCAAGGCCAATGGTTCTCTCCATATTACTCAAAACTTAATTTAAGGATGCAAATGGAGGTTTTAACTCAACAATGGAGGAAGGGAAGCTTTATATCAAATGTATAATTAGCTTAAAACTAATACAAATGAGATCCAAGCTTTATTAGGCTTGTTTTGGTTTTGTGTTATGTAAAGTTGTAAGTTTGAATGGGTAGGCTTAGCCTTCTATTTATAGTTTTCCACTTGGGAGAGATTAGAATTTGGGTGCATGTGGGACTAAAGCTCAAAAAGCACTTTTAGATTAGATTAGGATAAACATGCTCTAGGCTTAGCTAAGTTTGGTTTAGGCTAGTTAACTAGGGTTTAGGCTAGTTAAATTTTGATTAGCAAGTGATTAGAGACTCATTGAGAGTTGGGAGGGGTCTAGATAACCAATTACGACTAATAGATAGCCTACGAAGCCAATAGAAGTGGTCTAGAGAGAACTAGGGAGGTTCTAAATGGTCGAAAGGAGGAATATTTAGCTAATAAGAGAGATATTAGCCAAATAAGCTTATTATAGGAGGAATACGACCGAGAAGGTGTCGTGCATGGGCATCCGAGAATGGAGTGAAGTATGGGGAATTAACGAAGTGTCGTTAACTGACTGGATTGGATGAAATTCTAAGTGTAAGCATATTTTAGGCGTCTACAACACATCTTGGACCATCACACTTAGCTCCAGTACTGTCCTACAAAAGCACAAGTTGTTGACATCCTCACAAAATCTTTTGAAAAAGTGAAATCTGAAATTTTCAGGGGTTACATTTGCAAGAATAATGTAATAAAGGGGGGATGTTGGCATAAAATATGTAGCATATCTTCTATATAATTAGATTGTATAGATGAAATAATATCACATTCTTCTCGGAAATTTGTAACTCCCTCTTACTTTTATGGGTAATATTGTTAAGCCTCTCAGCTATATAATATGTATTGTGCTTCTGATTTTATATGAATGAATAAGAGATATAAAATCTCTATTTCCTTTCCATTATTTTCTCCTCACAATTTGGTATCAGAGCGGGAGAGAATGGTCGTGGAAGGACCTTACACAAAAATTACTAAGGCATGGAATGCTTGAAAATGGGAATTGTGCACAATATATGGAAAAGCGTAGGTGCAAAATTTTGGACTACCTTGTGAAGATCAAGAGGTTCCATGATTTCACTTGTGAAATTAGGGGCGTGTTGTGGACACAACATAAACTCCATTACTAGATAACTTTAATAAATAAACATGGAATTTGTTATATAAGCCACATTCCACGTAATCCTAAAATAAAAAATAAAATGTTTTAATCTTCATTTGACCAACAAACAAAATTTTATGGGACCATGTTTCAATTTTTTTGAATAACCAGAAATTTTTGTATTTTCACAGAGTGTCAAAATGGGGGACAGGTCTCGAGGATGGGGAACCAAGTGGGAACAGAACCAAGGACCTGGGTTTAAGGACGATGGGGGGATGATAGTCCAAACATATATAGTACTTGAAAAATTACTTATAAAATATATATAAGGAATAACAGATGAAACTTTGAAATATTAAACACATTGCAGTGAACAATGAAATGTCGAAGATCAATATATTAATATTTATATCATAATTTATATTCAAAATGATAATTCCATCCAAATTTCAAATACAATTGGCAAATGACCCAATGCCTCTAATCAGAAGCCATCCCCAAATTCCATGTCAATCTCCTCATCACTCGAACTGTTAGACTCCTTGAGGTAAAGTTAATGCTTCCAACCTCTCAATATTAGATCACTACTTATTTTTTCTCTTGCACTTGTGGTCTTTCTCATTGTTTTCAAGCTTTCATAGTGATTTGGAGTGAGGGTGTGAGGTTCATTTATAGATTTTTTAGTGCTTAAAGTGTGGGAGGGGCCCCATAAAATACTAGGGTTATGATTATGAGCACAAAAGTATAAGAAATACTATGTTTTAAATTACAAAATCAAAATTTTGGCTCAAGGGATGGCCACAAGTTTATGGGATTATTGAGGGAATTTAACCAGTATTAGACCAAATTTTTAGGAAGTTTCAAAGTCCCCCTAAGGTTCCCTCTATGACAGAAATGTCCCCTCTTCAAGTAAACATCTCAGGAATGTCCCTTGACTCATGGCGGTATGGTGAGGGACATTTCCCAAGCATCCCCAAGTTTTTAGGACATCATCCCCCAAAATATCATAAATTAGGTGGTGACACGTCCCCCCAAAACACTGCAAATTTCCAACATTATGCAACACTCAAAACGCCATTTTTAATGCTTCCTCTGCCAAGAAATCAAACTCTCTTTGGAAAACATGTTGTGGATTTAAACTTAAATTTATTTATTTTTTGCAGGTCTTTAACAAGGAGCGTGCTTTTTACAAGAAAATGACAATTTTTCAACATCCAACAAGTGGATTTAACTTTGGCATTAATTTTTATGCCGAGAGGCATTCTACAGTGGCAGGCAAGGTTGTAATGGAGTGTGTTGTTCGATTTTATTATCGACATTAAAGTTGACGTTCATTTGATCATCATGTAACAAATCATTCATAAATTTGAATTCTATTGGACCTTCACTTAAATAATTTTGTTTCTGTTTTTTTAGAAATCAATCGAAAAATAAGTAATATCTTTTTCATGTAGAATGTTTGGGTCTTTTTTTCTTGAATAGATATTTTTCAAACTTACACAATCACTCAGTTAAACGATTTCATTTGCCACAAATCAATGAGAAATCAATAGATAATTTAATGAAGTTTGCTAAAGAGGTATGTAAAAAATCATACCTAAGCACCTTGAAATTGATATTCATTTATGTATTTCATATAGACACATTTATTATAATATACTTATTATATATTATATTTATTTTTAATTGTTATGTTTTTGTGTACTTATACTACATTTATATATTTAGATAGGTGCCTCAGGATTGATATCTATTAACATATTCTAGATAGATGTATTTATGATATCTATACTAGTTGATATCTTTCTATGAAATTATTATGCGATAAGCATTCTATAATGACAGTTGTATGGAGTGTAATAGAGTGAGTTGTTCACTTTTATGTGTGAGCTTAAATTTGACGTTCATTTGATTGTCATCGTGAAATTTCAATCTTGAATTTGATGTTCATTTAATTGTCACTTTTAATTTTTCATCGAAATTGGAGTTTAGAGCATGTCTTTTTGACAAAAATATTTTTTCAAGCTTGATAGCATGATGTAGCTAGATCAATAGCATTTTTCACCAATAATAAAAATAGCAGAAAAAGTGATCAAGCTATAAATCTATATGATATGTGAAAAATGTAAGATAAGAACTTTCAGATTGATATCTTTTGACATATTTCAAATAAATATATTTAAGATATCTATACTAATTATATATATTAACACTCAAGAATAAGTTGTTTAAAAATGCATTTGCGTACATATTTTCAGCCACCTTCCATTTCATAGATAAGAGCATTTGTTTTGATAACCAATCAAATTTGATTAAGATTAATATCACGACTGGTTGATTATTGTGTTGCAATGCACGCACATGTTATGAACATGGATTTCCTCTTGTCATAATTTGTGAGAGTGGAGTCCACAAAAAAAAACATCACCCTAACTGGCATTTGCATAAAATATATGTTGTGAGTGGCAAGATATTTTTGTCAGATATGTGGTGTCATTTTTATTGAACAAGCCATCCTTATCCATGTCTCTTCTAATCAAAATAATAATACTATTTCATTTTTTTGGTATTGATTTTTTGATTGGAGGAGGGTGTGGACCCCACCAATTTTGTCAGTGCTATATAAGATCATCCCATTGAACATACATATTCACAATTATTTCATATGTATTTGACATATTTTTTGAAAGTAAAGTTTTTGAAATAGTTTATGTACGTACCCAAAATTGTAGGGTACTGCACCGCCGGAAAGAGGTTACACATACCCCAATGATGATACAGGTCTCCTCGCAAGGTGTTTAAGATCCAAAAAATCTTGCCAAGTATACGTTTGTATCCCGTATGCCTCATCCGGCCTCCACGTGCTTTGTTCTGCCCTCTGCCCCCCTTTTTCCTTGCATTTTGGTCTTAAGTGACGAGACGGCCGCCCTGCCTGGGTGGCGGTCCCGTGACCGCCACCCTGCACAGGGTGGTGGTCATGTGTGTGTTTTTCAGAATGTTCCGACGATCTCGTCAAACATAAAATTCAAATTTCTATCTGCATTCTTTAGCTACTTTGCTTTGCATTTATGTTTTGGCCGCCCTGTGAATAGTGTTTTCTCTTTGTTTAATAGTAAAAGAGTTCCATTCCAAGTTACTTTCTAGTGAATGCATTTGTTATAAATAGCCAGCTTGTTTTCAAACAAGAGGCCCCTCTCCTTATCTATTTAATCATTCAGTATTTTTGAGTTTCTTGCTTAGAATTCCAATAGTTTCATGTTTTGCATCCATTGTTAGTCTTCCTTTGTTGTTTAGAGGTCATTTGATCTTCTTGTTTCAACCTTGCTTCATTGTTGTTCCATGCAAACCAATTTAGAATAAGGTAGTTTCATTCTTAGATTTGAATCCATTTAGAGTTGCAGGTTTTTTCTGGTCACAAAAGATAGTTTCTAGAACTCTCAGTGTATTTGTGTTGTATTCCCGCAATAAATCCCGCTAGGAATTGCATAGTCAAGCTCTGTTCACTTACACTATCCCTCTTTTACTCGCATTGTATTTGATATATATCCAAAGTTGCCATTGTTCGAGTACATTCTTCTGCTAATGCTATCATATATACATTTTTTCTTGATTCACGAGAACACAAAAGAACGAGGAGATCACACCGAGGGGACAAAGTCACACACAACTGGATTTACCAATGTTCTGTAAACTCCAGGTTTGAGCTATCAAAGTTCTAGTTACAACGTATCAAATAGATTAGTAAATTATTTCATTTTGGTTAAAGTTCGCTTTCAATATTGCCAGGGAAGCTGTGGGGAATGATAGTTTTTGAGAAGCTATGATTCATTCCTCACTTCTAAGGTAGGATTGAGAGTTTTTCGATTAAACTAGTTGGTTATTTAGATATTTAGGATAAACTCACAACTGCATAGGTAAATAGCTATATCAGGCTACTTTGCTTCTTTTGATTCTGTCATTAGATTAATTGTCCTTTTTTTAAATATATTAGAATATCTACTCTTTTAATTTCTTTAAAATACTTCATCGAAAATACACAAATAAAAGAACATATGCATAGTGTAGATACGTCTTTCATAATCAGTTTATTCATTTTAGTTAAAATTGAATCATCCTTGTATGACAACCATGAGACCTAGAGATCCCAGAGAATAAATATTTGAACCGATAGTGCCTCAACCAAATCTCCCCACAACACTAGTTGATGTAGATCAAGACCTTATGATCCAGGTCTTTCAAATAATAGTAAACCTACGAGCAATTAGTGAACAATTGAGAGAGTTAAATATTGAAGATGACAAGGCATACACATTTTGGTCAAATCATCCTAACTATAGACTGCCTTGATAGGGTATCTGTATGACTGTACAAGGACTCAAAAGAGAAAAAATATTTGGTTGCGATCCTTTAGTTCCACAACCCAACACAGGGAACCTCCTTATCGACATAGACACTAGCTTACGCATTCAAGTTGCCATAACACCTGTAAGGTATTCTGAGAAAATTACACAACTCCTAGTTCTAAACATAGAGGCTGAAAAGGTGTATGATTATTGGATAGTCGGAAGGAGAGATTAACTCCTCGTATGACCATAGGAGGTCCACCACAACCACGAACTTACGGTTGTGATCCACAGGTCCCACAACTCAATGGGCCTATTGATCAATCAGACATTAATGCTAGTTTATGGACACTAATATTCAGGTCCTCACCACTCCCACTAGACATCATTACACAATTCTCCTTATTAAACATAGCAGCCAATCAAGCTAAGGATTTCTAGACTAGACTAGAGAATCATCCATAAAACCCCGGAGGATCCACTACACCTCCCATCACCATTTTCATGACTTTGTTTGGAAATATACATGAAGCACCTACAGGTCACTTCCCACGTATCCAACAACCAATAAATAGGATCTCGACAGAGCTCGACATTGATTGGAGCCTCCGAACAACTATTATATCCGAGTGATCCATTACACCAATCTAGGTTAAGAGGGCCTTCTACACCTTAGATTCATATATTCCACTATTGCGTGTTGAGGATATAAGATTGCCCAACTAGTTTGTCTGTATCCATACATATTCCACATTCACTAGCCGTATTGGCATGACCTCAGGAGGTTGGGTACAAGGAAGAGTTACTTATAGATTCCCATGCTCGCATGTCACTTTTCCATCATACAAAATTGGTGAACGCGACGTGAAACAAACAACTATTCCCCTTTTATTTTCATTTCTTTCATCCACCTTCACTTTTTCCCATTATTCTGTGGGTATTCATATACCCCCCGAATATGTCGGGATATGATGCATATGGCATACCTCTCTCAGGTCCTAAAGCAAATTATGGTCAAACAAATAGACAACTGTCACCCTCGCTTTCTGCATGGGTTGATAACTACTCAAGTAATTACTTGTCATCTCAAACTCCCCCTCAAAGAACTAGTTCTAGTTCTTCATTCTGAATTGAGGAGTTGGATCAGCTTGCACAAACACAACAACCAGAGCCCTCAAGCTCTAACAATATGATGTTTACTGGAGAATCCACTTCATCTCCTTGGGTCTTATTCAGACCAGAGATCAGTAGATAGTCAGATCCACTCCCATTTTTTGATGAGGAGTACTTATCATGCTACACTAGAAGTGAACAATGCTTCCAAAACATGTACCCACATGTAGGGAGTTTGCAAATACAATCTGATACCCTACTCTAAGAAAACACCCCCATTCCTTTGCCTATGGGAAATGCTCTTGGTGAAACTTGGTAGGGTAATGATCAATTCATAGTAGGGTATCATACCCCTTTACAACCTCAAGGTATACAACAAACGTCATTAAGGCAAAACATTGTGTCTTCACCAATAGAGGTCATTTCAGCCTTAGTTGAGAAGGTTAGAGGACTGAAACTTGCTCCAGCAAACCAAAATTCATATTTTGGGCAAGCAGGAATCCCCAACCCTTCGCATCACCCCAGTCAGGTTGACCTCCTTACAGGAATAGGCACGTTAGGCATGCCTACTCAGCATCCATATAATTACCCACAAAAAACACCAACTAGGACCACATTTTCAAATGCCTCTCCAGTTGAAAACATGATACCTCCCGGCTTGGCACCAAACAACCCATACCATAACAATACTCCTCCCTACTTAAACATTTATTCAAAAACACCACAGGGAGACATGTTCTCCTCTCTCGGGATGTTCACTCAACCACAGGGATTTCCTTATGTCCTTGCAAATGCATATGCTATGCCATATTAGCAACCCATTCCACCCCCACCCCCTCAACAGGCACCATCAATGGTTGAAGCCTATGTTGTAGGGACTTATTTAGAATATTTGAAAGAGCCCCTAGATTTCACCATACGAAGTGTCATGCTTCCAAGGCCTCTTCTCGATTTACCCAAATATAAAGGGGAGGGAGATCCAAATGCACACATCAAGGCCTATGCCACGACCATACGAGAATTACTCCCTTGGGATGGGGTTGTTGCTAAGATATTCACTAAAACCTTAGAGGGTATTTCCCTTGATTGGTAGTACAGAATACCTGAAGCCTCGATACACTCATTTAAACAACTCATGTCAGAGTTCATCAAAGCTTTTGATATGATACAAATTGTTAAGAATAGGAATCAAGGAATTCTCACATATTAAACAAGAACATAATGAATCCACTGCTCATTTTATTCAAAGATGGCATGCAGTTCTCTACTCATCAACAAGTGCTCCAAACATGGATCAAATGGAACTATGTGATTTATTCCTTCATCCTCTCAATAGAGAGATAAAGGAAGAAGTCCAAAAGTTCTCACTAAGAACTTATGATGAAGTACTTGAGAGTGCTCTCCGAATCAACCAAGCAGTGATAGATAGTGGCCGTAAGACATATAGAACAAACGGGAAATTAATCACTCCCAATCAAAACACCATGGCCTATCCTAATACCAGGAATGCTAATCAAGGACCTAAGATCCTTAACAAGAACCGCGGAGTTACAACAGATGGAGTAACTGACCAAGTTAAAAGAGAAAATGTTGTAAACATTTCGCCACCCATTAACAATCAACGAAATAACAATTTTACTCCAACAATCAACACAGTGGATTTTAATCGTCCACCACAACCGCAATAACAACAACAACAATGACAAATCCAAACACAGGGTCCAAATTGAAACCCAACTAGATATCAAAGTCAAAACCAAAGGCAACAGCCTCAAAATTTTAACTCTAACAAACCAACAACCTTATCAAAATTTTGGGCCACAGTAGGTTTCAAATCAATAGCCTCAGAATTATAATCCCAATTTTTATTGTGGTTTCCACAAAATGCAAGGCCACGATATTAGGACTTTCCGTGACTACAATAAATTCATGCAACATTTGCCAGAAGATCAAAAACAACTCTTTATAGATATGTTCTTAGTAAATTCTATAGTACCCGCTCCAAACACTTACACAGGTGTAGTTTCCCCTCAAAATGCACCCCTCAAGATCTTTAATGATCCACTCCCAAACCATTCTAACAATAACAGGTTAGATCCAAGTGGAACAAACAAGGGTGTTATAACAGGAAACAATGATCATGAAGCTTCAACTTCATTAAATCCACCAGTCGCACCTCAATTAGGAAGTCGACCGCAAACTAAGATAGTTGGTCTAGTAGAGTTAGACACCAAGCTACCCATATAAACCATAACAAGAACACGGGATTATTCTTTTCAACCAGTTCCAAGTTATCCATTAAAACTAGACAACATTCAACAAACATTAGTAAAACCCATATGCGCTTATGATTTAATTAATGACTTAACTAAAACCTTCTCTCACATCTCCTTTTTGGACTTGTTGAAGAACTCTCTCACCCATAGGGATGCTCTCTTAGAAGCATTAGGCCTTGGTCATCTAATTAACATCACTCCTCTAGAAACACAAGTAAACCATGTAGAATTTGACATCTACCCTCTAGGGCAGCCAGATAGGGATACTGAGTTTATATTTGATATAAGAAAAATGCCAACAGATGCTGAAATTGCATGAAGAGGCGACCCAACTTTACATTTACAAGTATGGGTTTACAATAATTATGTTAAACGCGCAATGATTGACGATGGGGCAGCAATTAACATAGTCCCCTTCACTTTTCTTCAAAAGTTAGGATATGGAGATACAAACTGTTCCACAACACAAAATATGCTAAGAGGTTATGATAGCCTCAAGGCCACCTCAATTGGAACCATAGTTTTACCAGTCACTTTAGGACCCAAGATGGTCCTCACCGAATTTTATATTATAGATCGGGAAACCAACTATAATATGATCCTCGGTCAGCCATGGATACACTGCATGAAGGTAATCCCTTCCACGTTATTCCAAGAAATAAGATTTCTACACTTAGGGAAAATATTTGTGGCACAAGGTGACCCAAAACCCTTCGATATACACCTAGCTGATTTGAAGAAGAGACCAGGCGTTCATTCCGAGTTTGAACTCCAAAAAAATCAACTTATCAAACTGATTAATTCAAAACTAGAAGAGAAGTTGATACCCACCACATAATTGGAAATTAAAAATCTGGTCGAGGGCATTCCAACACTCAAAAATGAGGCCAACGTCATGAAAAAGTGTCATTAGGGACTACCGCAAAAATTTTCAAGTTGTTAGAGAAATATTTACCTATTCTCCTACCATTTGATTCTATGGGTATGGGATACACCCTGGGAATTACTTCTCTTCCATCAGACGAAGTTAGTATGGTAGAAGTAATCGAAGTAGAAGAAACAGATACGATGAATATCCCAACATCCAGTTTTCCAAGAAAATATTGGATTCTCCACTTCGATGGAGCTAGATGTCACTTTGGAGCTGGGGAAGGAGTGATCTTTACTTCACTTGAGGGAAAGATCCTACCTTTTGCCTTTAAATTAAACTTTGAATGTACAAACAACGGGGCTGAGTACAAAGCTCTCCTCCTTGGCCTCATCCTAGCCAAAAGAATGGGTGTCGATAACATTAGAGTGCTAGGAGACTCGCAAATAGTTGTAAACCAAGTCTCTGAGGTATATGAAACTAGGGCTGAACATTTACAACTCTACAAAACAGCGGTATTAGATCTAAGCAAGGGATTTAACTTCATATCAATTGAAGCAATCCCACGAGAGTAGAACCTTCTCGCATATTCAATAGCAACCTCAGCCTCCTGTTTCACTCCAAACAGTGAGTTGGAAGATACAAATTGTATCACTTCATACTAAACCATTAATACATAAAATACCAACAAACCCACTCCTCACTCATGGAGAAACTAAGAATGATTTTCCTATCCTGGATCACTTTGACGGTGATAGAGTCACTCTCGAATATCTAAACGCCTATGCAGAGCTACACCTTGCTCACCGCATAGTGTATCTTTCCCTAATACCACATTCCTCTTCCTACTTTGGAAATCCTGTGGTAGAGTCTCCTCCAAAAAAGGATCTCAATATCTACGAGGTAGAAACGGAGAAATCTTGGAACTACCTCTAGCCCCACCTGAATTTGAAGAAGGTAACACTTCTTTAATAGAAGTTGGGATCCTCGTTAACTCCAGAGGAGATAGAAATACACACCCAAGTCCTCAAAGAGCATCAAAAGGCTTTCACATTTAGCTATAAAGAAATGATGGGCATTACACCACACATCACGGTACATAACCTTGTCACTAAACCAGATGCAAAACCAATTAAACAAAAGTCAAGACCAATGAAGCCAAAAGTGGCTCTCATGGTAAAAGAGGAAGTAATAAAACTTCTTCAAGTGGGATTCATCAAACCCGTTGACTATTCACAATGGGTATCTAATATCGTCCCTATTCTCAAAAAGAATGGGAAGATACACATTTGTATAGAATTTCGGGATATTAACAAAGCTTGTCTCAAAGATGACTTCCCGTTACCATCCATTAATGTTATTATTGATGCAACAGCTGGATTTGAACTGTTGTCCCTCATGGATGGGTTCTTAGGGTATAATTACATTAAAATATTTGAACAGGATCAAGCCAAAACTACGTTTATAACTCCCTGGGGAAATTATTGTTACGTTGTCATGCCATTCGGTCTTAAGAACACTGGCACTACATATTAGTGGGCAATGACATACATATTCCATGATCTTATCCATAAAATTGTAGATGACTTATTGGCCAAGGCCAAGAAGTGTTGTGATCATCCAAAAGCACTCCATATCATCCTCTCATGATTGATTGAATATGACATCACTTTAAACCTAGAGAAGTGTGTGTTTGGTGTGACAGGAGGTAAACTTCTAGGATACATTATATCTTCACGAGGGATTGATGTTGATCCAGCCAAAATCCGGGTTGTTCTCGAAATGAGTCCACCATCGGATGAGTCTGGAATTAGGTCATTTCTTGGGAAACTTGGTGCAATCCGAAGGTTCATCCCAGATTTAAGTTTTTCCATTCATCCAATCAACAATCTATTAAAGAAAGATTATAGCATTGATTGGACTGAAGAATGCAATGAGGCCTTCGAAGTAGTTAAACGCTTCTTGTTGTCTCTACCCACGCTAATGCCTCCCAGACTAGACCACCCTTTGATCTTATACTCACAGGCCACTGATGTCTCGCTAGCTTGCATGTTGGCTCAAGAAGACAATGATAAACCAACACGTGCAATCTATTTCATTAGCCGAACATTGGTCGATTATGAAACATGTTATACACAGGTAGAGACAAAATGTCTTTCCATAGTCTTTGCAACAAAATGTTTAAGACATTACATGTTAAACCAAGAAACAAGGGTCGTTGTAAAGACAAATCATTTACAAACATTCCTCACGCAATGGTCTTTATCTAAAAAGGTTGGGTGT
Organism: Taxus chinensis; assembly: GCA_019776745.2. Lineage (NCBI taxonomy): Eukaryota > Viridiplantae > Streptophyta > Pinopsida > Cupressales > Taxaceae > Taxus > Taxus chinensis. The sequence goes on along the minus strand of CM034148.1, from coordinate 604,861,898 downwards.
TTCATAACCTTAATGGGAAAATTTGAGTTAACATTTGTAAACCAGAAATTCGTTAAGGGACAAATCGTTGCAGACTAGTTAGCTGACAATCCATTAGATGGAGGTGATCTGGTAAATCTGGACTTTCCTTATGAGTGTATATACTTTGTCGAAACTAGGCCCCCCATCTCTACATGTCCCTAGTACATTGATATCATCAATTTTATCATGGACCGCACGTACCCGGAAAGTGCCACGTCGCAACAAAGAAGGCGGTTATGCATTATCACTGCTAAATACATTATTTTAGAACAAATACTCTATCGTAAATCCTTCGATGGCATGCTTCTAAGATGTGTCGACACAAAAGAATCTAAGAAGATTCTTTATGAATCCCATAGCGGGATATGTGGAGGCCACTTCGGTGGTCATGCCACTTCTCACAAATTACATCGGATGGGCTATTTTTGGCCCACTCTCGAACACGATGTAGTAGAGTTTGTACGTAAGTGCCACAAATGCCAAGAATTCTCTCATGAGATTCACATGCCAGCACAATCCCTACAACTAATAACAACGTCGTGGCCTTTCTCCATGTGGGGGTCTAGATTTGATAGGGAAATTCTCTCCCTCATCAACCGATGGCCACAATTTTATAATTATGGCCACATAATATTTTACCAAATGGGTAGAGACCATGCCTCTCACCACTGTACCGGGTTCAGTAATTGCCAAGTTCATTTTGAACCAAATCATTTGTAGGTATGGTGTCCCACAAGTCATTATCTTATATAATGGCACATCCTTTAAAAATGATGAGGTCCATGAGTTATGTAGCAAATTCAAAATAAACCATCACACGACCTCTCTTTACTACCCTCAAACCAATGGACAAGCCGAAGCAACAAACAAAACATTAAAAGCTATTCTCCTCAAACGGTTAAGGAAAACAAGTGAGATTGACATCTAAAACTATATCTGGCCTTGTGGGCACATCGAACCTCAATAAGAACACCAACAAGAGAAAACCCTTTCTCGTTGGTATTCGAGTTAGAAGCAGTTCTCCCACTTGAGGTTGAAATACCTAGTCTCTGCATCTCATTACAAGGGATTTTAGACGAAGAAGCTTACAGGGAGGCACGCCTCTCTCAACTGGAAAGCCTTGATGAGGCCAGGCTAAATGCCATACAACGGCACAAAGCCTATGCTGACTGGATGTGCCGGCTGTATAACAAAAAAGTCTATGAGCGAGAAATATATGAGGGAGATCTAGTTCTAAGACTAGACAGCCAGATTGATAAGAAAACCGGCGAAGGAAGTTCCGACCCAAGTGGTTGGGCCCATACCGAGTCATGAAAGACTACAGAAATGGTGTGTATCTCTTGTGCACACTAGAAGGTGAGGAATTCAATGAAACTATCAATTCCTTGCATCTTAAACGGTTTTTATGCATAAGACATCAGAATCACCACTTGCACATTATATTTACCTACATTGCATTAGTCATTTAGCTGTTTCATTTTGTCTACTTGTTTTGTAAAAATTATAGTCAAGGAACTTACTCTTAAGCAATCTATTACAAATTTCTGAAAATATTGGCAAAAGCATTCAAATCACATCTCTTCAAACATCATCAAGTAATTTCAAATCTTCTTATCAAGTTTGACTGACAAGTATTGACGAAAACCATACCAAGGCCTGCATACTTGGTTTTGCTCTTTCTTTCTACTATGTGAAGTTGTCCTTACCTACGGTCTGTTCTAGAAGCTTCTTGGTGTCACATCTATCCCTCTTATGTCTCTTTATAAAAAAAAGGATATCCCAAAGTCACAGATCAGAAATGTCAAAATCAAATAGAATAAAAAATGCCAAGCAAAAAAAATATTTTATTTTACACACTTCTTTACCCCACCAACCTTCGGTGATAAGCCCGCATCTCTTACTAGTGGTGCGAGGTTGGGAAAGGAAAGAAGTGCTCTTACTCGCCTATATATTTTCCTTTGGTGATAAACCCATGCTTCTTACTAGTGGCATGAGGCAGGGTGTGGGGGGTCCATTTACACAAATTAACAAATCTTGGTATTCTAGAAATACAAATCAAATTATATTAAGTGAAAACAAATCTCCAAATTCCAAAGAGATCAAATCCTCAAAACCAGATTTTGTCAACCAGGTTGCCATTTATAGATCTAATTCTAGATAAATTGGAAAGTAAGTGGCCTTCTGAGCTTGGTGGTTATTCTGACTAGGGTAAGTGTGTAGGTCTAAATTTGGTTTTTGTCACTGGTTTATCTATCTCTCATCATTCCATTCAATCAAACTCATACAATTTTTGCCCTTCCCAACTCTTGGTGTTGAGCCCTCACATCTTACTAGTTGTGTGGAGTTGGGAGTGGGGCAAGTTCAACTCTTTATCACTATACACTCATCACATTTTGCCAACATAAGAAGAAATCAAAGACATTTCCCAAAGAGGCCAGAAGTTCAATACTACAACATGTTCGTCATCACAAATCAGCATTGCAAAAGCAAATAAAGTAAGAACATTTTGTTTAGTATTTATTATCATTTGTCATACATTGCATACCTTCTGAAAATCATGAAAACAAATACTCTAAAAACATCTAGTATACACATGGGGAAACGATTCACAAAATTCTAGACACCAAAGAGTCTAGATCCAAAAAGATAAATATATATATATATGGTGTTTCATATACAATGCCATCATGCACTAAGGCATGGTCAAAACACTCAATGAGCCCAGAAAATACAAAAATAATCGTACAAATATCCAACCAAAAGTCACTACAAAAGAAAGACACTGTGATCTCTCAATCTCTGCGAGATCCCTCAGAAGGTGTATGGCCGTGCCTAGGACTCCTGCTGCGACGACGCTTTGAATGGATGGAGGGCTCACGATCACGGCCAACAACTGTGGTCTCACTATGAGAGCGACTCCTCATCAAGTGCTCAGTAGTCCTATATCCAGCCAGCTCGGTGCGAAGGGAGGTAATGATCTTTTCCGCCTTCTAGACAGGGGCAAAGACATCTGTATGTTGACTGACTGCTGAAGGATCTCCAACGTCCTCAGTGATCTCGGCCTGAGTACCATCAGAAGGGAGCAATACAGTGTCATTACACACCTAGCAAATCAAGTCTCGCCATCTCTTAGTAGTCACTGTAAATAAAAAGGAGAAACACACAAGTTAGAAAGTTGTCCAAAATAAGACCAAAGATAAACGAAACAACAAAGGAAATAACAAGTAAACAATTCTAACTAAAACAAACTCAAGAAAAGAGTGGTAACTCACTTGGATCTTTGGGCCTCTAGGTAGGATCTCTAGGATCTGTGCCTGCCACTGATTTTGCCACTGAATGTCATCCCTCTCCCACATCTGGAGCAATGTGATGGCTTGCCACAGACTTGCCATCTCCCCCTAAATCCTGAGAAGGTAACTCCTCCAAAATCAGAGTCACCTTCTTTGTGCTCTGCTCTGCCCTCTCGGCCCCCAAGATATCTTGAGTGTCATGCCACTCAGAATCACTGTCATCCTCCTCACCTGTCCCGCCGGCTCCAGTCTTCGCCTCCTATGTCTCCTCCTCTATCTCCCCCCAGTGAGCTCCTCAGAATTAGAGTCCACGTCAATAGGTTCATCTCCGCTATGAGCAGGATTGGAATCAATCTGAAGTAAAGGTGCTCGAGGAGCACTGGCTACCCCTCGAGCACGAACCACCCTCCTAGTTGCGATGGGAACACCAGGAGTGACTGTAGTCCAACCCCGGCCTCTAGGACCTCCCCGAGCCTCACGAACAGATCTATACACTGGCCCCGCTGGAGGAAACATGTCAATATATGGGATGCCAAACTGCTATGGTACTCTATCAAAGGGGTGGATCTCCAACTTCCCCATCCTATCTACCAGCTGACTAGTAGTGTGGCAAGTGATCAATGTGAGTGTCTCCTCTCCCCATAACCTTGTTATGGCCTGATAAGGAGTAGCCTTCATGTTAGTAGTAGTTAAAGAAGCCATTGACTGGTTAGGCACTCTAAGAACGGTCATCCTTGTCTACCTCGCTACTCTAATGGCCCTAAGATCCTCTGCCTGTACACCTCTCCCATATGGAATGATGTGCTCATAAACCCAACTCATGACAAGAGTAGGGTGGCTCAATGACTAGCCCTATAGTCTAACCACCTTATACAAATCATGCTAGGTGGTCTCGAGGATGTCTTCTCCCCAAGCGTAAATGTGACCATGGCCCTCAATCTGTGCAATGATGGGAGCCCAACAATATAAGAGAGTGTCCACTCCCTTGTCCCCAATAAATCTCGAAGAAAGGATGCCCATGATAGCCTTGCGGAGCACAGGAATATCTAACTCAACAATGGAGCGGACCTTCACCCCCTTCTTCGACCTCATGGAAACAACAACATCCCCCATATAAGTGGCCCACTGAACCAATTGAGATCTCGACACTACTATCTTGAGAGACAACCACCTCCTAAGGATCAGAGCCCCCAGTATACAGTAGACATCCTCCAAGGTGATGGACCACTCACCCCTCACACCAGGTAATCAGAAAGTGTTCCGATCTGTGTTCCAATATGAAAATAAGTCACATAAAATGTGACTGGCAGGTGCGACATGAGGGACCTGTGCAATCCTCCAAATTCCAGCCCTCTGTAGAATGTCTCTCTCCGCTTAAGATAGCGCATCTAACACTGCCGGGAGCCAATCACACTCCCTCTCTCTACTCCATCTAATATACTCCTCCTTCTGCATCCACCCAAAAACATAGAAAAAGAGTAAGTTAGAAACAAAATTCGACTAGAAAAATTATTAAGAACATATTAAAATGCTAAAAATGCAAAAACAATTAAATAATACATATTTTTTCGCACTTTGTTACGAACCACCGCCCTTTGCAGAGCGGCGGTTCCGTAATCGCCGCCTTTTAGGGCGGCGGTCCTGTCTCGAATCAGTGAACGACTCGAAAGCCCTAAAAACACATTAAAAATGCAATAAAACACCATTTTTAACAAAATAAATACCTACCGTATGGGCGCTCCCCCCTAGAGACTCATTTAAAACTAGCATTTTCAAAAATGATCCCCTGATGACAAAGATTTCAACATTTCTATGTTTTGGATTTAAAAATGATAAATTGAGAAGAACTAACCTGAGACTTCGCAGACCGATGTTTCACTCTCGAAGGCATGATCACATTCTCGCAAAGGACATTTTGACTGTACTCTCGTTGAAAATGGTCACTGTGGGTCCCAGAACTCAAAAACCACCAAATCGACACGTGTAAATGAATAGTAAAATGAGTTCATTATATATATATATATATATATATATATATATATAGCTTTCTAAAATTGATTTTGAATGTCTTTCGCAAGGTTGGAGCGTCGACGGAGGTAAGTTCTAAACCCCGCGCAGATGGTAAGTCCTCATTTCATGTCAATTTAGTTTTGTTTCTCAATTTATTTTATCTATCTGCACTTGAGTCCCCTTTTTCATTTTGCAGATAGCGAGAGTTTGGATGGCAACTCTTCAACACACGGGCGTGTCAGGTATAACTCCTAACTCCCCATTTCGGGATTGCCATACTCAGATCCATCGTTTTACGCCTCTTCATGGCTAAGACGCTTCTTCGAGGGGGCAATATGTACGTACCCAAAATTGTAGGGTACTACACTGTTGGAAAGAGGTTACACATACACCAATGATGATACAGGTCTCCTCGCAAGGTGTTCGGGATCCAGAAAAGCTTGCCAAGTATAGGTTTGTATCTTGTATGCCTCATTCGGCCTCCGCGTGCTTTGTTCTGCCCTTTGCACCCCTTTTTCCTTTCATTTTGGTCTTAAGTGATGAGACCGCAGCCCAGGACATGGCAGTGGTCCTGTAACATCCACCCTACACAGGGCGGCGGTCCTATACGCGTTTTCTAGAATATTCTGAAGATCTCGTCAAATGTAAAATTCAAATTTCTATCCGCATTCTTCGGATACTTTTCTTTGCATTTATGTTTTGGTCTCCCTGTGAATAGTGTTTTCTCTTTGTTTAATGGTAAAAGAGTTCCATTCCAAGTTACCTTCTAGTGATTGCATTTGTTATAAATAGCCAGCTTGTTTTCAAACAAGAGGCCCCTCTCCTTATCTATTTAATCATTCAGTATTTTGAGTTTCTTGCTTAGAATTCCAATAGTTTCATGTTTTGCATCCATTGTTAGTCTTCCTTTGTTGTTTAGAGGTCATTTGATCTTTTTGTTTCAACCTTGCTTCATTTTTGTTCCATGCAAACCAATTTAGAATAAGGTAGTTTCATTCTTAGATTGGAATCCATTTAGAGTTGCAGGTTTTGTTTGGTCACAAAAGATAGTTTCTAGAACTCTCAGCGTATTTGTGTTGTATTCCCGCAATAAATCCCGCTAGGAATTGCATAGTCAAGCTCTGTTCACTTGCACTATCCCTCTTTTACTCGCATTGTATTAAGTCTATATCCAAAGCTGCCATTGTTCAAGTACATTCTTCTGCTGATGCTATCATATATACGCTTTTTTTGGATTCATGAGAACACAAAAGAATGAGGAGATCACACCGAGGAGACAAAGTCACACACAACTGGATTTACCAATGTTCTGTAAAATCTAGGTTTGAGCTATTAAAGTTCTAGTTACAACATATCACATAGAGTAGTAAATTATTTCATTTTGGTTAAAGTTCGCTTTCAATATTGCTAGGGAAGCTGTGGGGAATGATAGTTTCTGAGAAGCTATGATTCATTCCTCACTTCTGAGGTAGGATTGAGAGTTTTTTTATTAAACTAGTTGGTTATTTAGATATTTAGGATAAACTCACAACTGCATAGGTAAATAGCTACATCAGGCTACTTTGCTTGTTTTGATTTTGTCATTAGATTAATTGTCCTTTTTAAAAATATATTAGAATAGTTGCTCTTTTAATTTCATTAAAATACTTCATCAAAAATACAAAAATAAAAGAACATATGCATAGTGTAGATACGTCTTTCATAACCAGTTTATTCGTTTTAGTTAAAATTGAATCATCCTTGTATGAAAATCACGGGACCTAGAGAGCCCAGAGAATACATATTTGAACCGATAGTGCCTCAACCAAATCTCATCACAACACTAGCTGATATAGATCAAGACCTTAGGATCTAAGTCTTTCAAACAACAGTAAACCTACGAGCAATTAGTGAACAATTGAGAGAGTTAAATATTGAAGATGACAAGGCATACACATTTTGGTCAAATCATCCTAACTATAGACTGCCTTGATAGGGTATTTGTATGACTGTATAAGGACTCGAAAGAGAACAAATATTTGGTTGCGATCCTCTAGTTCCATAACCCAACGCAAGGGACCTCCTCATCGACATAGACACTAGTTTACACATTCAAGTTGCCAGAACATCTGTAAGATATTCTGAGAAAATTTCACAACTCCTAGTTCTAAACATAGAGGTTAAAAAGGCATATGATTATTGGATAGTCAGAAGGAGAGATTAACTCCTCGTATGATCATAGGAGGTCCACCACAACCACAAACTTATGGTTGTGATCCACAGGTACCACAACCCAACGGGCCTATTGATCAATCAAACATTGATGCTAGTTTATGAACACTAATATTCAGGTCCTCACCACTCCCACCAGACATCATTACACAATTCTCCTTATTAAACATAGCAGCCAATCAAGCTAAGGATTTCTGGACTAGACCAGAGAATCGTCCATAAAACCCCAAAGGATCCACTACACCTCCCATCACCATTTTCATGACCTTGTATAGAAATATACACAAAGCACCTACATGTCACTTCCCAAGTATCCAACAACCAATAAATATGATCTTGGCAGAGCTTGACATTGATTGGAGCCTCCGAACAACTATTATATCTGAGTGATCCATTACACCAATCCAAGTTAGGAGGGCCTTCTACGCCTTAGATTCGTAGATTCCACTATTGCGTGTTGAGGATATAAGATTGCCTAACTAGTTTGTCTATATCCATACATATTCCGCATTCACCGGCCGTTTTGGCACAACCTCGGGAGTTCGGGTAGGAGGAAGAGTTACTTGTAGATTCCCATGCTCGCATGTCACTTTTCCATCGTACAGTTTCCTTCACGATATTTTTTAAATTTAACATAGACATGACATTGTTATAGTATTTAAAGAAAAGCAATAGAAATGCAACTTTTATATGTGTGTATTTGTATGAAAAAATAATAAAGAGTTTTTTTTGGTAAATCTAGGAATTGTAAAACATAATGATACTATGCAAAGTAAATAAGAAGTGTCTATATAAAGGATAGAGTGTGTTTACTTTCCAAACTTTTAATTCAGCATGTAGATATTTGTAATGTATTACTTTGAAAAATGTTCACAAATATATAAATGTCGATGGATAAAAAATTTATGTACATGGTTATATGCTATATAATGTTGGGTGTACAATTGTTCGCATAATATATACAATGTTTATTGATCTTTTCATTGATATGTGGGGTATTTTTAGCATTGTATTGCTAATAGATCCAACTTATATGAGTTCCATATGAGCTGCTTCATTTTTAAGCCGAGTAATAATTTCAAAAATTTAGGTCACTTCTTGAAATGGCAGGGCTCTTTGTCATTGGTGATGCTCATGTGAGTTTTTTTCAATCAATCTAAGCGAATTTAGTGCTTGTGGCTTTATTGGAAAATATAAGTTATTTGTGAGCTAAATACACAAGGGAAAAAGAAATCTAAAATTGACCATTTTTTATAAATCATGTATAATGTGCGTATAATAGTGCTCTTCAAGTGGAGTTGGTCTTCTGCCTATATTTCGTTGTCTATGTATGTACTGCACCTCATTCGTGCGTAAATTATTGCGTAATAAACAAATAAAATGTTGAAGCGATGTAAAGATCAAGTAGCATATGTTGTGTGTGTGTGTGAAAATGGAAAGCAAAAATTATTATTTGTGGGCAAGATATAATCCCCCATTATTTATAAGAATTAAATGCACTATAAATATTGTGGTCTTCATGAAATCAATAACAAGACTATAAATCAAATTAACATAATTAGAAAGTGTAGTCCTACTAATAAATTACAATGACCTTATTTAACTTTAAGTAAAAATAGGAAATCTATTAACAAAGAAGCATAGTGATTGAACATCCATGTAATAGTAGCTCAATAACTCAAGAATATGTTTACTATTTCTTCTTGTCACAACATTGACTTAGAAAAATACACACTGTGGAAATATGAGTTAGAAATAACTTATGTTATTGTTGTCATGCGAAATGTATAACATGCAAAATTAAAAATTTTGGTCATGACAACTAAGCCCACCATTTAAAACCTCCTTCCCCGATCATTGTGAACCCTTCCTCTAGCCAACCCATCAACTTACACAACCCCTCTATGTTTGTGTCACCTCATTCTAACTGAGAGGAACATACTAACATGGTTTTCTAGTGTGTTTCATGTGCAAGGTAATTTATCCAAGTTGATTTCATAGTGAGACTAAGCTTCTAAGGTAGAATAATGCTCTTCGAAGCACCAAATTGGTTATTTTTAGCCATATTGCAACATAAGAACACCCTCTGGAAGCTAACTATGGGGACTCAACACATTTAGAGGTTGTGCATAAGAAAAATTGAAGTGATCCAAGGTAGTTTAGGGAAAATTTGTGGAGGCATGTGATGTCGGGATCAATTCAAGCAAAACCGGTTCATTTCGGGCACAAGGAATGAAGGCTTCAATGGAGAAATTCACCTTGTTTTGAAGGTTTCAAGAGTTCCATGAAGAGTTGTAAGCTCATCAAATAGTCAATGGAAATATCTTGGAGTCCACTACATGGTGGATGAATTAATTTTGATCCTTGACCTCACCACTCTTCCATGGTAGTCTTAATCACTATTGTTGCTCCTTTGTGCCAAAAGGGTGACTAGTGCCATAACTCAAGATGAAATATGAATCAATTTTTGGAAGTTGTTGGAATGAACTAAAATTGGATTCTTTAGAGTCAATAATCATATAAGGTTTCACCTCTGAACTCCAATTTTTATTCTCGGGGCAGAAAATGCAAGATTTCATGTTCTAATTTTGTGTTGGGATGATGACATCAACATAACTTAAAGACTTGAGTGCACTTTTTCACCCTATCTTTCCATTTTACCCTTGTACCAACTTATAAGGAGACATGAGGGGACAATAAAGTGCATTGCCCCTATTTTTTTTCTTGTTTCGTCACTTAAAGTAACAAATTATGTTGTTAGAAAGCATGTAAACAAGTTTTTAGACCATTTGGCCCCCTCCTCATGAAGACAAGACCCATGGCACATTTTTTCATGGTAGTTGTTCCCTGTCCCTTGTCTCATCACCCAAGGGGATAAAGGGGACACAAAAATGTTCCCACCTTCACTTGCTTAGCCCCCAGACACATGCAAGACCCTATCTCAATCTCCCAAGTGCTGGTTTTCAGCCCTTCCATCTCATTCACATGAAACCCCATGCTAACACTTGTCTCAATCTGGTGAAAAACACACTTTGGTGACCCTTTTGTCCCTTTTCTTCAATTTTCCCCTATTTTTTAGGGTGTAACTCCACCTCCAACCTCCACATGACTTAGGTTAAGCCTGGTTGAGTCAAAATGTGAGTTAAAGTGCAAATGAGAGAGAAATGGTTAAATATGACACTTAGTTATTTTTGATGTTTTTCAAATGTAATTTTTCCCTCCCAAGCTCTCTCCCATGTTGTTATGCTATTATAAATGTGCATGATACCTCATATGCCAAAAATGGAAAGTTATTCATAGCTTATAAACCCCTCATTGGATTTCCATGAAATTTTAACAATGCCTCCTTAAAAATGCCCTTCAGATGATTCTAACCTTGCATCCAATGGTGGTCTACATTATTATTAAATATCCAGATGAATTTTCCAATTATAGAAACTTAATTTTCAATATCTAAGGAGTTCTGGTGATTGAAATCCTCTAAAAACTAGAGCAAAATGTCCTTGTGAAATAACAAAACTTTTGAGACCACTCTCATTCCATTCCAACACCTAGAAGACCCACTTCTAAAAATAGTAAGTCTTACCAGGTTCCACAGTCTATATATAGTAAGTCCTGGAAACATGTCATTTCTTGAGTTGCCTTCACTTCTTTCATATCAAGAACACTCAAAAGTGCTAAATTGAGACACTTACTAAAAATAGACATCATGGAATTAGACTTACTAAAAATAGCAAGTGTTGGGATTGTGGTCAAATTATTCATACTCAGTCATATCCATTTCATCTCACTATCCTTCGTCACCATGGATCTCAAACACTCAGGTTTTGAGCTAATTTCCACATTAAACACCGAGTATCCTGATGCGGGTGAATATGATGTAACAAACATGGAACTGGAAGACTTGAAAACAAAAATGCTAAGTGAACACCATGCAGATACAGAGGGGAAGACATCCTCAATGGGTTATTCAGAGTTGGCAAGGTCACACTTGCAAGATTTGGCAATTGCACCATAACTCAAATGGGAAAGGAAGTCCTCATAGACTCCCAAAACTTGGTCTTTAAATTCCATATAACATGGAGGAAAAATATTTCCAAGACTATGTGTTTCAGTTTATCCCAACAGTCACAGAAGGGGATCATCATGATTGAGTGATTCAGATAGTTGTCATAGGTTCATATAGTGCAAATCTTGTGGTGGCACTTGGTCAATGCTTTAGAGTGTGTATGCATCTCACAAGAAGAGGAAGTTGTAATCATAATGCCTCAATTCAGTAGAGAGGGAAATGTCAAAGGCTTCATTCTCGGAGCATTTCTTCAAGATCCATCAGAAGTACAGATCTTCATCAATGGAAGCTCCCTCATCTTTGGATTATCACTTCTCTCTCTTCTTCTCTCTCCTCCTCCTCCCTCTCTAACATTCTATTTCTTCATTAGGAATGTACTTTTTGACTCTTTCATCTTATTCACTTAAGTGGCCTTATTTTTCATTGTAAAAGTTCCTTTTTCAAAAATAAGAAAAGGACTTAATTTCATTCCCAGGGAACGTGAAAGGTCACAAGTGTTGGTAAGATGAAAAGTCACATAGGATGAGATGAAGAGGCATCATTGTAAAGTTATAAATTGGGATGGCTTCTCCATTCCAAAGTGTGGTTGGATAGCCTTTTTTTTCCCTACTACTACAAGCAAGAAGCTACATTCTTCCATTTTCCTTGTCTATGTTCTTCTACTCTCTACTTTCCAACACTACAAGCATTGTAATCTTGCACAACCAAGAAAGAATTGTGTCTTTGAGTAATAAATCAATAGAACTTTGTGTCTCGTGATTTGTTAATCTTCCAATTTCTCACATAGTTGTTCTTCTTACTATTGAATGTGGACCTACTCTAGTTAATGTGTGTGAAATCTGTAAGTTTTCTCACAACATTAACCATCTCCCTCTCTTCATTTCTCCATCTCCTATTTACCTCTCTTTAAGAAAATTCCTCCCTTGTACATCGTACAAGTAATTTTCCATAGTTTTACTGGAGTATTCCTATGTGATCCCCAGCTTGACGACCACCCCAAAATTTTATTTATTCCTTGCATTAATAAATGGGAGCCTCCCCATACCCAATAAGGGGGACCTAGTCCCAAAGAATTGATGAAAACCACTAATTTGTCCCGCGACAAATTATTTTACCAACAACTTTAACATCAATTATAACAAGGAACGAAAAATAGTAAAGTAACATGTATGTGAAAATAGGAAAAAAGATAAACAAACAACTTTACATCTTCCAAACAATAGAAATTAAATTTCTCAAAGTACAATAGAAAATATAGAGGTGTGTTGAAAATAAAAGTTTAGAACACAACTAATATTATATTTTTTCTTATATACTATAACATGTTATTTGGTTATTTCTTACACTTACACCTTTTCAACAAGAAAAATACTTAAAAGTAAATATAAAAAGAGAGAGTCAGTAATATAATTTTTGGTTGGTTGTGGAATTAATGCTTTTACTTAGGTGCATGCCTTGTTGGGCCGAACGATCTAGAATTGAGGCTAGTATGGCCAAACAATGTGAAAGCAAATTTGAAGTTGGTAGTGGTTGAATGTAATATTGGTTCATAACACTACAAGTGGATAATTCCATGAATAGTATTTATGAATTTAAAAAACACTACTATAGATGGACGATTCTGTGAATATTTAAAATGTTGTTTTTTTCATCAAAAACTAATGTTATGGATTGGATAAAAATACAAAATACAACGGCCATGAAAATACTCATAGACTAAAGGGAACTTGCTCCGTAGCTATTTTTAATGCCTTTTACATATCGTGTAGGTTATATATATGAGTTGTTACTTTTAGATTGCATTGCATTGTTCATGAATGATGTAGTTTTGTGTATTCCCAATGGATCAATGACACCAATCTTGGTGGATTAGATCAAACGTTTCATTAATTATGTTGAATCTTTTTTTCTTTTTTTTTTCTTTTGGATTCTATTATATCGAGCACAAAGTTGTTTATGAGTTTTCTTCGAGCTGTAATGAATTTTGTCATGTTTGAGTATGAATAACTCAAATCAAACATTAGAGGGGGTTCTTGAACTTAGTCACTTTTCTAGGGCTTTAGGTTTTCATGATTTTAACGGACCTAATTCATCATATATCCATTAATGTGTAAGTAGGAAATAATGTCTTCTTACATTAATTATATTGAACTTGTAGTTAAATTGATCTTTGTGTGGTGCGATTAACCTAAAAATAATGGGTAACATTCAAAATCCCATGATTGTAGGTGTTTTGGACAATTTTTACCAAGTGACTTCCCCGCCACCGCCCCCATATGAAACTATGATAAGCTATAGCACTAAAAAATCTAGTAAATTTGTCCCAACAATCCTCCATGAGGTAATGACTGTGTCCCAGGTGACTCTTTACCAAATGTTGTTTTTAAAATATCTTGACTTGGATAAGGCATGTCATTGGTTTGAAAATTTATCATCAATTATGTATTTTGTTGACTGAATCCCATTAGAGAATATACTTAAGAGTTTGGTACACCATTACTAGAAAACCCATGGTATTAAGCTTGAGAGGGTTCAAAATCTAACTAAAGGATTTTATTTTATTTTTTCTAATCACGAGAACTATAATTCCATAGTTAAGCATGACCCATGGTTTATCCATAACAACCTTGTTCTCTTCTTCCATTAGACTAAGGATTATTTTGCTTAAGAAAGAAATACTTAAAACCACTGTTAGGGTAGAGTTTTCTTATCTCCCCTTCCTCTGTGGGGTTTTATAGATTGTATCATTAAACTCTTACAACATTTTTTTGGAGATAAAAACATATCTCAACATGTTTTGTATATCGATGTGCATTGTACTTCCTTTCGACGTCAAACCACATACCTTAATATTCATAAATATCTACTAATGGCTACACATGTCCAGTCTATCTACCCAAAAATTTGTCAAAGATTAACACAATAGTTTTATTTTTGCATATAGGTGGACTATAATCACCAATAAAAAGGCAAACCAAAAACCTCACAGTGTAGGAAATTCAATAGGTATCATACATAGAAACTTGCATGAGGTTTTGTTACAATTGGAAAACAATTGATTCCCACTTTTCAGGTAGAGCCATCCATTTCACACACACTAAAAGAAATGAATTTTTTTTGGGTACTCATAGCCAAGTTTTTTCTTCCCGACCACCATGACCTCTTTCAGAGGTGTTAGAATTAGGATTAGCTATTAATCTAATGGGTTTTTAACATAAAATGATCGTGTATTTATTTTGTATCCCTTCACTACTTTCTGAAGATGGGGAATATATTCAATAAAAGTAGTGTAACTTCCAACTTGGTGACTATGTGTGTGGAAATAAACATGTATACTTATTCAATAAATTTCCCACCTTAGATAACAAAGAAGATGGGAATATCATGAAGCTTGAGGTTTCTTGGTGTTAGGTTACTCTCAAAATGTGTGTGGCCTCACCAACTCATATCACAAGCTTAAGGTTAGGAACGCTTGTTAATATTTTATGAGTATGAAGGGGTTGTGTTAGCAAGAAATTAAAATCCTGAGGTTTTTACTTCGTTTTATTACCAAATATATTCAGTCAAGAGTTTTATGCCATGTTTCCAATCATGATAATGGTTGTGAAGAATTGGTTACACTTATTTTTCTAGACCTATCCCCCCACATCATTAACTAGGGTTCTAACCCCATCAAGTTGTGTGGACCCTTTTTGAATTTGATGGTTGATCCCTTGAAAATGTTAATATTTAAAATTCTAATGATTTTGTGGAAAGGGAAACATTATGGAGGTATATGATTGGCATATTTTTTGAATCCATCTTGATTTTAGATGGTGATTTTAATATGGTTGAATCTATATAATTGTTATCCAAATAAGCCTCCATGTTTATTTGTATCACAAGTTATTCAAGTTCCATACTTAGGAAAATGTGGATGGAGGTCCCAAAAAACCAAAAAAATGGGAATTTTAGTGTTAGGAAGACTTGGAAGATGGAGAGAATTTTAAAAGTTGTCAAAATCAAACAAAAAATGTATGGGAGAAAAGAGTAGAGGCCACCATACATGAAAAATTAGTCGCAAAAGGTCTCAAAACAACATGGGAGGATTTATACAAGGTTGAAGTTTCTATGTCGCGAAAGAAAGGAGTTTCATTTTTTAGTGTTTCGCAGGTTTGTTGAAGGTTTTAAGTTCCATGTTACAAAGGATTTTGAATTCTAGTGTTCCACGGTTAGGTTAGATCTATAGAAATATTGAAGAGTTTTCGATGGGTATATGGAAGCCATGGAAGTTTATGTAGAACCGTGAGGGTCTAACAAGGTCAAGGAACGAAGGAAATTGGTCATAGTGTTTCGCAGATGTGCAAAAGATGAAAAAGGGCACGAAATGAAGGAGGTTAAACTTTAATGATCTATGAGTGGCGTAAAGGAATTCTAAGGGTTCCGCGGATGTCCTGAAAATTTTCGTGGGAGTCTATTTGATGTCGTGGAGGTATTTTCAATTTTCAACAAGTATAATGGGTCCGTAGTGGTTTAGAAGGTGACGTAACAAAGGAAAGTATCGTTTCAGTGTTCCGTGAAGGTGCAAAGGAGTAAAAATGTCACAGAAAAAAGTATAAACATAGAGAATTCGTGGAAGACTCCAAAAATCACGGGACGACAAAAATCTATTTTTAGTTCCAAATTTTGATCAAGATCTATTTTTAAAGCATGCAAAAGCTAAAGCAAGATAAAAACATGCAAGAGGAATATTTTTAGAGCATGCATGGACTAATAAGATTAAGACAAAACATGCATATGATCATCTATTTTCAAAAATATGTTTTGCTTTTATAGGAGTGCGTTTTGGTTTTTATCATGCATGTCATTGATGTTTTGAGCTATTCTTAGCAACCAGACTTGCATGTCTACATTTTGTCCCTTTTTATCTCTGAATTTTTTTATATAAAACTCCATGAATTCATTGTAAAAAAATATCTCTGCCTTCTATTTGGATATCTGCACTAACTATTCAAATTTGGATTTTGTTCTACGATCTAAGTTGGAGAGTAGTGGTTACGAGTGATTCTTTGTACTACTTTCACCTCTTGGAGTAATAAAGGAGCCTATTTTTACCTTCTCAGTACCCGTGTTTTGTGAAATTTCATGTTTTTAAACTGATTTTATCTCGTGATACTTACTTATCCTTGGTTTACATTTTAATTTCCAAGCCCTTATGCAATTATGTGCTAATTTGTAGGTCGTAGATTGTGTTTAACAAGTTTTTATGTAGGATCTTGTTGTGGAGATCTTTGTTTCCCTTCTTTATTATGTCACAGCTGTAAACCTTTCTCTAAAACACTTTTGCATCAACATATTCATTTTGAGTTAGTGTATGG
Organism: Taxus chinensis; assembly: GCA_019776745.2. Taxonomy (NCBI): domain Eukaryota; kingdom Viridiplantae; phylum Streptophyta; class Pinopsida; order Cupressales; family Taxaceae; genus Taxus; species Taxus chinensis. The sequence goes on along the minus strand of CM034148.1, from coordinate 604,844,940 downwards.
TGTGTGTGGTTCCTAAGACCCATCTATGTGATTCAAACGAGTTTGAGATCCTCAATTTTTTTGGTGTATCACTATCTTTTCAGTTTTATCCCTTATTTATCCCTCCCTTTTCCTTGTGAAATCAATTGAGTACAGTAGTTTTTGGAGTAGAATCTAGTCTTAGGTGTTACACTAGGGGAACCATCCCTCTCTGAAGATTCACTCCAACATATAGGTCACCCACAACCTAGGAGTGTTTCCATTTTGTCAATTGAAAGGAGATATTCCACACCACTCTCCAAAGGTTGCATTTCAAAGTGACAACAGTTTTTGGCACGGATGGTGGGACACTTTGAAGAATTGTTAAAGATTTGATGTTATTCTTTGCAAGTAGAAGTGTTTCAGACACATTCATTCATCATCTGGAGAATCTGTAAGTACAATGCACATCCTGGCAGTAGATCAATGCATATTTCATGCCAAAAGCTATAACTAGATCATCTTCAAAAGGTATTCCATTTGATTTCATCGAGTTACCTTTGAATTCAACAAAGAGAGACCCGTTTTTAAAGTCCAAACCATATCCTAAATCTCTCCCCATTCCAAAAAACCATGTTTACTTCCTAATTTCCCCATATCCTATTTGTATCTTAATATGGGCATTCCCATAAATCTGGCTTTCGTTTCTTTCAATGATAGCATCCCACTACAAATTTCTCGACATGATGACATCCATGTTTTCGCCCTTAAGAGCATCCCATTTTTTACTGTATAAAATCAAGTTACACCCATAGAATGCATTAAAGATGTGAAAAATATATGTTTTATTTATCATGTTACTCAAGACTATGTTGTGGTTAGGTTTTTTAGCAACCTCTTTCAAATCTAAAGCATTGCAGTGGTATAAAGGATTGAGAGTAAATTCCATTAGTACATGGGATCAATTAGGAGAAGCTTTTCTCAAGAATTTTGAATACAAATTAGATCATCTTTCATTAGTGGAACAATTGACCACCATCAAGAGAGCCCCTCAAGAGTTCAGTTTGATTTCAACTACAAGTTTCAAAGAACTTGGGATAGAATTCCACAACTTGTAAGGCCTACTCCTGAGTATGCTTTTTTGTATTACCTAAGGGATTTCAATTTGATATTTCAAGGATGATACAATTAATGGGTGGAAGGACACTTCCTGATGCTTATGATATAGCGATTAAAGCTGAAAAATAATCTTATACAAGTGGGAAAAATAACACCAAGGCCTCCCATGCCCATATTTCTAGATATTCATCCTCCCACTTCCTTTCAAATCCCAGAAATAGCTCCAATTCCAATGCCTATTACCCAAAATATAATCCAAACTAATGCAGCTCCAATCACTTCAAATATGATGCAAGAATTTATGAAGCAACTAAAAAATATTGGAAACAATGTGAAAACTATTGGGAATGTGATGAAATATCTTGGGAATGAGGATAATGAAAAGGCAACAAACACAAAATTTCAAACCCTATTATCTACCCAATCAGAAGACTAGGCCTCCTTTCCAACCAAATATGCAAATCCAAAATCAGCTTTCAAATGCTAAATTGATCTAATCATTCAACCCCAATGCTTATAGCACCTCAAAGGCAATTGACATGTCCAAAACAATATGATACCAGACTATGAGTGATGTTATCCTTCAAATTTAGCTCATATCCAAAACTCTTGTTCCAATGGTGCTCTAAACCAAGATCTTATGGTGCAAGTTACTTCTATGTCTCAAAAAAATTCAGTTGAGATCCCACCACATCAGGAGATTTCTCAAGAATTGGTGCATAATGATGATACATTCCTAAATTGGCAAGAGGATTATTTTAGTGGAGTAAATCAACTAGAAAATTAGAAAATCGGGGTTTTACTTTTGTGGCAACGAACACAAGGTCAAAGAAAAGAGAAATAGAAATGGATCATCCAAGTGATAAAGGTAATTCTTAGACTTATCCAATATTAAAAATGTGTTGTTTCACTTTCCAATCAACAAGGCACTCAAAGAAATTAGTCTACAAAAGTTCAAGACCACCAAGAGATTCCAATTTTAAAGTACAACAGAAGGTTATTACTTCATATTTTAATATTCTTGATCATATGAAGCAAACTAAGGTTAGCATGACAATGTGGAATTATTTTTCTCTTCCTAGTCAAAAAGATCTTTTGTATGAATTTTTTTCTAATCTTCACTTCTCTAGCCAACTATCCAAAGAACAAGCTAAAGCTATGCTAGCTAACACGCTTGATCCAAAAGAAGCCAAAACAAGAAATATTGTGAAACCACCTCCCTTTTATGTTTCATTGCTTATAGGCCAAAATCTAGTCCACAATTGCATGATTGATTCAGGAGCTTCTAGTTTGGTTACTCCTAAACAAATTTTTGATAAAGCTGGTTTGCAATATGAATCTCTTTCTAAATGAGTAGTTTAACTATATGGAACACTTTTATAGACCCTTGGAGTTATTAGAGTACCAATCCTAACTTTGCACGAATGACCCGACATCTCCATTCCTCAATATATTTTCATCATTGATCTTCCTCCCCTTTTTTCCTTGTGTCTTTCTAGAGATTTCACAGCCAAAATTGGAGGCTAATTATCATCAAACTGATCTCAAATGTTGTTTACAACAAGTTATGACACAAAATTTACAATAAGGTTTGAACCTATCTTAGAAAATCACATAGAGCCTTATATTTCTAGTTCTATCAACTCCAATTGCATGATCAAAGATGAATAAGACAAGCTAGTTGACCAAAAACCAAACACACTCCTTGAGGGAATTCCAGACTTATTACTTGATGAATGGGTTACTCAAAGTCATGTTGTTGATCCTTATAGTCATATTGAAGCAGCATGTCTTATAATGTATTGTCTACATGAAGAAAATTCTATTATTCCTAACCTTTTCAAATAATATCAGTAGGATGAAGGTTTATCGAAATTGTATTTTGATGGATCAAGAAGCAAAAATGGAGCATGTGGGGGAATTATGTTGATTTATCCAACAAAATAGAGGTATTTCTCATCTTTAAGATTTCAATTTACTTACACTAATAATACATCTGAGTATGAGGCTCTTGTTTGTGCTATTTAGTGGGAAAGATAGGGAGGAGTAAAATAATTGCATGTGTTTCGAGATAGTGAATTGATTGTTAATCAAGTTAGAGGAAAAACTGCAACCAAGAACAACTTGTTGAGATCTTACAAAAACAAAATATGGGATTTGATAGAAGAATTTGATGCTTTCAATGTTTAATCTATTCCTAGATGCAAGAACAAACATGTAGATAGATTTGCTAGAAGAATATGGGATTTGATAGAAGAATTTGATGCTTTCAATGTTCAATCTATTCCTAAATGCAAGAAAAAACATGTAGATAGATTCGATACAATTGGTGCTCAAGTTTATATTCCAAATCAAATCAACAAGGATACAAATCAATAACACATAAAGATATTTGTAAGACCTTCTATCCCTGACAACAATGTTAAGTGGAAAGTATTTGAATCAATTCGACAGATAGTGAATTTCTTGCAAGAGGAAGATGAGTTTTAGTCAAAAATTAGGAAATATTTCAACTGCAGTACAAAAAATAGATCATTCCATTAAGATCTAATAAAATACCTCAAGGATTATTCATTATTGATTCAATTTTTACCTCAGATGATCAAGTCAAGAGTGAGAAATCTAACATGATGATCAAAGACAAAAATTACGAGCAAATCAACATTAGCAATGACAAAACACTCAAGTTGGGAAAGGTATGTAATCAAGATGAAAAACATGCTTTTGTTCAACTTTCTTAGGAATTTGATGATGTTTTTGCATGGAGGTATGGTGACTTACAATTTTTCAACCCTGAATTAGCTCAACATATAATAGAATTGGATTTAAATGCAAAACTAGTCAGACAACAATGGCCTATAAATCCAAATATTGAACCTCTCATGAAATAAGAGTTGGATAAATTGATCAAAGATAACATTATTTTCCCTGTGAAGTACTCATCATGAGTTTCCAATTTGGTTCTTGTAATAAATAAAAATGGATAAATACATTTGTGCGTGGTTTTTAGATATTTAAGCAAAGCATCCTTAAAATATCATTACCTACCACCATCAATGGAGAAATTTTTGCAAAGGGTAAGTGGCTTGAATTTTTTTTCACTCTTGGATGGTTATTCTGGGTACAATCAGATTATGCTAAAAGAATCAGACCAACTCAAAATTACATTTACCACAAAATGGGGTACGTACACATACAGAAAAATGCCATTTGGAATGTCAAACATAGGAGTCATGTTTCGGCATGCAATGTATTTGCATTTCCAAGTGTTGGTTAATATTTGTGTTCTTGTTTATTTGGATGACATAACCTCCTTTTCAAAGCATGGTACAGATCATATAATTTATCTCAGGCACGTGTTTGAAAAGTGCGGGAAGTATGGTGTTTAACTCAATCCAAAAAATTGTGTTTTTGTAGTATATTAAGGAAAATTGTTGGGTCGCATTGTCTCTAAAAAGGGTCTTACCATTGATTCGGAAAGAGTAAGTGTAATCATGTCCTTATCCTTGCCAAATCATAAGAAGGCACTGCAAAATTTTATGGGTAAAATTAATTTTGTCAAAAGATTCATTCTAGATTTTGTAAATTTGGTGATGCCACTAACCTCAATGTTGAAGAAGAACATGATTTTCAGTTGGAAAAGAAAAGGAAAGAATGATTTTTAAGCAATTAAACATGATATTTCACAAGCTTCAACTCTCACTAATATGTATTTTAGAAAATATTTCATTTTTTATGCTTTTGGAGCAATTGTGATCCATAGGGATCTAAAGAAGACACCACTTCATCAGAACAACCAAATCTAGAAGAAAAATTAATTATAATGAAGAGCACAATGTAAAGTTACAGAACCACCCCTATGTGCAGAGTAGCAGTTGTGTAATCACCCCCTGCACAGAACAATAATTGCATAACCATCGGCCTACATACACCGATGGTCCTGCCACTAATGGACGAAAAATAAAAATAGAGCCACGAACAATTGCGTATTTCAAGTGTTCCAATCATGTCTCTTCCTTGGAGGACATTTCTCATTCTCCAGTGCACAGGAGGACACGGGAAGAAAGTTTTTTAAGGGAGAGATTAGGCGAGAATTGGATTATCGAAGTTGGAATGCAAGAGAATGAGAAAGAAACCATTAGAGCTGGAAGTGTTTTGTAGAAGTAAGGTGTGTAAATAGAGCAATCAAGTATAGAATGGAGGTGTTTTACATTGTTTACCGTCTTTTCTCTTGTTTTAATTTGTAATAATTTACAATTGGCCTATAAAAATTGGGAAGAAAGATTAGTTTCCCTTCCCGGCTGGTTTTCCCTCAACTTGGGGGTTTCTAGGATAAATATTGTGTTTAATTGTTGTCTTTCCTTTACCACAAAGTAGTCTAAGTTTAAGTTTCACTCACTAAATAATTAAGGACTGTCATTTTCAAGATTTGGAAGTAGGATAGTAATTGTTTGTGGTCTTGTGAATTTCCAAAGTTAGAGGTTTACAGATCAAATTGACACAGCTTCCACCATGGTTATACGACAGAATGAAAAAAAATTGGAGCATCTAATTACTTTTTTCAGTCAAGGATTGGAAGAATATGAGGTAAGGTATTCTTTTGTAGAAAAATAGGTCCTTTCAGTCATTATAAGTCTCAAAAAATTGACACATTTGGTTTCAAATAAAAAGATTCATCTAATGGTTTCTCATCCAAGTATTAAAGAGTTTCTTTTGAGCAAGCATTTAAATGAGAAAAGGGCGGGATGGATTACAAAATTTATAGAGTATGATGTTGGTATCAAAGTTACTAAATTGGTAAGAGAAAGAGGGTTGTGTGAGCAACTAGCTTTAGATTTGCATGATGATAAAAATCAGGTTTTAGTTATTTTAAATGGTCAAGAAACAAATGCTCCTTCGTTGCCTCAAAGTTGGACCCAAGACATGATTAATTTTCTCCAAACGTGACAATGCCCACAAGGTTTGGATAAAACAAAAAGGAAGTATTTCAAATTTCATTCCATTCCTTATGCCCTTTGTAATAATATTTTTTTAATGAAATATGTAAATGACATGCTTTTGATATGTGTTGAGATAGATCAGATTGAACATGTTTTAGAAGAGTTTCATGGAGGATTATCAAGTGGTCATTTTGCACCAAGAACTACAACCTTGAATATTATGAGAGCATGTTATTATTGGCCAACTGTTTGGTATTTGAAGATCTTATACACAAATTTAACACATGCAAAGATATTTGTAGCCAAATGTATGAAGAATAATATTCATACGTACACCATCTAAATTATATGAAGGCTATTACATAGGCTATTATATAGCCATAAACACAAAAATAAACCTCCTACAAAATAGGGAGGAGAATATTGATTCACCCATGAATAGTTTTACGAGTGTAACAATATATTTAATCAACCAACCAACTAACCATTTACCATAGTAAAATTAATGTGACCACTTGAAGCTATTTTCCTTACATTCCCCCCTTGGTGCGAACATGAGAGAAAAACAATCGCACTTCTTTCACAGCTTGTCGCCCATGCATGCTCATGATTTGGATGGTTTTTCAGGACAACCAACAACCTCAACAAGGATGGTTTTATAAGACAACCAACAACCTCAACAAGGGATGGCTTTACAAGACAACCAACAACCCAAATATCATGATGCTTCTTTTCATTGTGCTTTCATCTTTTCCACTATGTTTTTCCTTCAGGTAATTATGTAGGAAACACTACTCACTGAATAAAAATTTGAAAAAGGAGGCATAAATGGAAATGGAACATTGAGATCATGTTTTCCCCTTCAATGTGAACTTTCCACTTATTCAACACGAAAAAAGAACACTAAAATAGAATCACACTGCTGAAACAAACAACAACTCTGAAATAAAAATCAAACTCACACACACGCAAAATGCCACCATAACTTGTGCGGACCTGTCCTTTGTGACTGACGAGAGGTCTTTGATTGACCTCCTTCCTCCGATGCCTCTGTCCTCCAGTGTACATGTTGTTAACTCAGCAAGATGCGAACAAGAAGCACATTTGTTTCCACATTGAGCTTATTGTTTTCTTCCCTCATGCAATGTGAAACACTTTATTTTATTGGACGTCAAGTTACACTGAAAATGTGTACATGAGGTAATTTTTAATTTATTGTTACAACATTTTACTCTGACTTTTTGATAATGGACCCAAAAAGACATGATTTTTACAATGACTCAAATTTTTTATTTATTTTTTACTCTTAAGGACATTAATTGTGACTTTCTACGACGACTTCATAATTAAGGTTAATATGACTCAAAAATTATACTCAATGACATATTAAATCAAAATGACGACTTCAATTTTTTACTCTTGGACAAGAAGATAATGACTCAAATTTGAGAGGAAAACACTTGACTTTGACTCAAAAAACAACTATCAACATCTATAACAAACTCCACAAATGATTTTGATTCTTTTATAAACAATACTTGACCCACTACTTATAAGACCATTCTAAGATGACAATTTTATTAACACAAAATGACGTACAAGAATTACACTCACTAGTTTTAAAAGACACAACTTTACCATATAACTATAAAAGACAACACAAAAATTAATTTTTAGAAATGACAATGGCTCTTAATATGAGAGTTTATGGACACAAATACAACCGTGGACATAACTCGCTAAGGACGCTATTATTAACAAATACTTTTGTCTTTTGAGCAATGGAGGACTAAAAGACACGACTTGAACATACAATGACAACTACATACAACTCAAAATTCAAACACCAATATGCAGATATATATGTGTGTGTGTGTGTGTGTGTGTGTGTGTGTGTGTGTGTGTGTGTGTGTGTGTGTGTGTGCGTGTGCAAATATATATATATATATATATATATATATATATATATATATATATATATATATATATATATATATATATATATATATATATCGACTCATGTACAACAAATACTCTTTATCACCAGGAGATTCGAACCCAACCAAGTAAGATAGAATAACATGAAGAAATATTTTTAAAAATCACGCTATGAAGACGTCAGACTGTTGACCAAACATATTGGGAAAAGCTACATATTGGGAAAAGCTACAGATAATTCTGTCAAGGATGGTTGTATTGGGTGTTGAACGGTACCTTAGAAAACACCACCACCATTTGCATGAAATGCTTGACTATTGCTTCTAAAACCATCAGATGCTTGAGTTGTCTACGTCTCTTTAGAAAATTTCAATTGTAAATTATATATTCAAACCGGAAGACTCTAGATCAGTTCTCTGGGTTGGCCACTCCAATGAACCTTACGAGTGTGCTAATTTTTTATTTTTATTTTTTTTGACAACCTACTTCATGCAATGTAAGTGGTCAAACTTCTTGGCGTAAAACACAATTTATCAAATATTAATCATAGATAGATCTAAATGCCAATCAAAAAATGTGCGTGTAACATGGATATAGAAACATAATGTGCTAATACAAAAAATTGATCCAAACTAGCATATGTATCTGATATAATTTGATAGACGCGTGCTACTCCTATAAAAATCTCACAAATTAAATTAGAACCTTTCTCGTATCAATGAATTTCAATACTCAGGGAAAATGCATATTTGAGTTTCCCCCAACAAAAAATTAAAAGAAAAATTATTCCATTGCAGGAATCGTCACTCTAATACCAATGTTTGGTATTTCAAGATCTTATATGCAGATTTAACACATGTAAAGAATTTAAAGCCAAATGTATGCAAAATAGTATTCATACATACACCATCTAAATTATATGAAGGTTATTACATAGGCTATTATATAGCCATAAACACAAAACTAAACCTCCTACAAAATAGGGAGGAGAATAATGATTCACCCATGAATAGTTTTACGGGTGTAACAATATAAATACTCAACTATTGATTAAATATAACAATATATTTAATCAACCAACCAACTAACCATTTACCATAGTAAAATTAATGTGAGCACTAGAAGTTATTTTCCTAACACCAACTTTATTCAGAGATGACCATGCATGGGTAAGGAAGTGTTCAAAGTGGTGATGTTTTTGCAGGATAACAGAAGTTAGCAGCTCTTCCTTTTCAACCCATTCAGGTGGGTCATAATTTCATGCAACGGCGGATTTTATTGGCATGATTAATACACCTTCTATTGTAGGTCACAAATGGATTCTCACATCAATAGCTTATTTCATGAGATGGACAAAAGAAATTGCTTTGAAAGAGGCAAACGAGACTTCATTTTTAGACTTTTATGAAAGTTTGGTCACAAGGTTTGGTGTCCCCACTACAATTATCTCAAACAATGTATTAGATTTCCTTAGCACAAGAATTTGCACATGGGTAGTCAATATTGGAATTAATCTCTCAGCATCTTCCAATTATTATCCTCAAGGGAATGGCTTGGCTAAATCGAATAAGAAGAATCTTCTCCAGACCATCCAAATAAATATGGAGGAAAATAAAATATCATGACATACAAAACTGAAATCGGCCTTACAAGATGATAGGATTACTCCTAAAAGGTCAATTGGCAACTCTCCTTTCATGTTTGTCTACAACAAAGAAGCAAGGTTGCATATTTCCTATGAATTACCAACTCTAGATCTTATCAAACAAATGGAAATGATGGAGGAGGATTCAATGGCTATCAGATTTAATGGAATTAGAAGAGGTTATAAACACTACAATGGCTACCATGGAGCTTTACCAAGATCAAGTGAAAAGATACTTTGACAAAAAATCAGTTGCAAGAACATTCAAAGAAGGAGACATTGTGCTCAAGTGGGATGAAGAAAGAACCAAGCCTAGAAGACACACCAAGTTTGACTCTTTTTGGAGTGGGCCATATTTGATCATTAGATGTAAGAAACATAATGTCCTTTCATCTCTCTAAGCTGAATGGAGATGATATGCCCATCCCAGTTAATGAGATCTACCTCAAAACTTTTCTATTGAGGTCATGTTTCACCCTTGTACATAATATGGTTGTTGTTTTTATTTTCCTCTACGTGCTTCATGCACATTGTTGTTTTAGTTTCCTTTCTTGTGTGAATTGTGCACTTTGTCCAGTGTGTTTTGTTTTCTAATAAGTGCTCTATCACAATTGTTGTTGTTTCTAGAGAAGGTATTTTTCAGTGCTCATATTATTTCAAGAGGTTGTAGTCGGTTAACACATGAATTCATGCCCAATCGACGCTTCAAGGCTATTGGTTTTTGGATAAAGCAAGTAGATGTCCCTGAAAGTCACCAAATTGTTATCCAAATAATCCTCCATGCTTATTTATATCACAAGCTATCCAAGTTCCATACTTAGGAAAATGTGGATGGAGGTCCCAAAAAACTAAAAAACCACTGGGAATTTCAGCATTAGGATGGACTTGGAAGATGAAGAGAATTTTTAAAGTTATCAAAATAAAATAAAAAAAGGCATGGGACAAAAAAACAGAGGACACCATGCATAGAAAAGAAGATGTGGAAGGCCATAGAGTAACAAAGGAGGATTTATGCAAGGTCAAAGTTTCTATGTCATGAACACAAAGGAGTTTCATTTTTTAGTGTTCTATGGGTTTGTTGAAGGTTTGAAGTGCCGCATGGTACAAAGGATTTGGCATTCTAGTGTTTCACGGGTAGGTTGGATCTACATAAGTATTGAGAAGTATTGAAGAGTGTTTGGACTGGTATATGGAAGCAACAGTATGTGTAGGTCTTTACAGTGTTTCGCGGGTTTAAGTGTAAGCCACATGACAAATGAAGTTGGTCACAGTTTTATTGTTTTGTGGATGTGTAGAAAGATCAAGGAACAAGTTCGTAGCACGGTCCACACAAGCCGTAAAGGTCTACGATTTCGATGTTACATGCGGAGGCCTAAAGTGAATTCTAAGGGTTCCGTAGAGGTCTTGAACAAAGACTGTGGGAGACTGATTTTATGTCCACGGAAGTCTTTAAGAATGCAATCGATGAGTTTAGCGGGTCCGCAGTTGGTTCGTAAGGCACACGTAACAAAGCCAAAAAAGTGTTTCAGTGAAAAATGAAAAGATGTGAAGGCCACGTCAACATTTGTAATTCCGTAAAACGAATAGCAAACAACATAGAGAATATCACAAAATACTCCAAAAAGTGCGGGACGGTAAAAATCTATTTTTTAGCTCTAGATTTCGATCAAGATCTATTTTTAAAGCATGTGAAATCTAAAGTAAGATCAAAACATGCAAGAGGAATATTTTTAGAGTATGCATGGACTGATAATATTTAAACAAGGACATGCAAATGATCATTTATTTAAAAAAATGTATTTTACTTTTATGGGAGCGCGTTTTGGTTTTTATCTATGCATGTCATTCATGTATAGAGCTATTCTTAGCAACCAAACTTACACGTCTACATTTTTTCCCTTCTTCTCTCTCATATTTTTTATATAAAACTCCTAGAATCCATTGTAAAAATATATTTTTCTTATATTTGGATCTTTAGCACATTCTATTCAATTTTGGAGTTTTTTTATATGTTCTAAGTGGGAGAGCATGGGTCACGAGTGATTCTTTGTACTAGTTTCACCTCTTGGAGCAATAAAGGAGCCTATTTATACCTTCTCACATCCCATGTTTCATGCAAAATTAATTTCTTTTAAACGTACTTTTATCTCATGATACTTACTTATCCTTGGTTTATAGTTTAATTTCCATGCCCTTATACAATTATATGTTAATTTGCAGGTCATAAATTGTGTTTAATAAGTTTTTATGCAATATCTTATTGGGGAGATCTTTGTTTCCCTTCTTTAATTATGTCAAATCTACAAACCTTTCTCTAAAACAATTTTTTATTAACATATTCATTGTGAGCTATGTATAGTGTGTGTGGTTCCTTAGATCCATCTGTGTGATTCAAATGAGTCATAGATATTTAAACTTTATGGTGTATCACCATATTTTCAATTTGTTTTCCTTATTTCTCCCTCCCTTTTCCTTGTGAAATTCAGTTAAGTAGAGTAGTTTTAGGAGTAGAAGCTAGTCTTAGGTGTTACATTAGGGGGGAACCAACCCTCTCTGGAGACTCAATCCAATATACAGGTCACCCACATCCTAGGAGTGTTTCCATTTTGTCAATTGAAAGGAGATATTCCACACCGCTCTCAAAAGGGTGCATTTCAAAGTGATAACAAGAAGACAAATAAGGGCTCCTCCTAATGTAGTGGTGCACTAGAGAAAGAGAGGTGTGCTTCTACGTTTGCAACACGCTCGAGGTGTTTGAACCTGACCATCATTATCACCACTCCTCCTTTTCCCATGGTTTACTTGGCCTAAATTTAGATAAGTCACAGAAAAGGTGGTGAAAAGGGTAAATAGATCCTTATGGCCATGGAAAAACCTTTTCTCCTTTGTGAATAATCCTAGTCGGCTACCCAATTAGTGTGATTCCATGAGTAATTATTTTGTATCATCTCCCCATCTAGTTTTGCGTTGAGGGGTTAATTCCTCTAGTACCAAAATTGTCCTAGTTCTACTTGAATATAGTCAACCTACTCATAAATGGAATCATTCCCATATCAATTAGATATGGAATATTTCTCCTCACCTGGTTAGAGAAATAGGTTTGATTTCCTAGTGGGAAAATGTTATTTGACAAAAAACAACATTACTTTAGATATATAGAAAACAAGCAACAAATGTATTTCATAATGTTCCAAAAGGATTTATAATGTAAGTTCTTATGATCTTCATAAGAATTTGAGGTTTATCCTTTCAATGAGAAACCTCAAAAAATAGATTAGCAAATGGAAGCAAAAGCTTAAGATTAAAGAAACATTATGAGCCCATGTCGCTCATTTATGCATTCTCATATGCATTGCTTATAAGTAGGGGAATGTTTGTCTAGATAATTTTTCTCCCTCTTTTTATCTAGGAAAGAATTCTATAGTTATACCTACCAAAATATCACTAAGCTTCCTAATATCTTGCAAGCTTTTATGTCACGTTAGCATGGAGTTTTTGCATCTCATCCCATTTCTCCAACCCATGAGGATGCTCATAGGAAATGTTTACAAGTAGTCCCTCACAAACTCTTTGAGATCACAAGGGCTACTTATCATCATCTTTTTTCCATTGAGGATATTCATGAAGAATCTTATCGAATGGATACTCACAAAGTCCCTATGATTGATTGTTTTGGTTGTGAACTCTACCAAGTCCTTTGGGATAAAGTTGTGCTTGATTTGTACAAAATATACCTTAAAGATTTTGAAACCAATTCTATTGGTAGATTAATTAATCAAGGAAATATTGGGAATGCCAAGATCCGTTGAATCGAAGAGTGCACCGGTGAGAAATGTGAGATGTGAATTGTATAAAGGAAAAACTAAGCACACACATACAAATATGTACAGTTATGAGGAACATTGAGATAAAATGCAAAAGATGTAAGAATGGATCCAACAATCACATTATCCATATGAACAACTCAATGCAATTAAGATGTACATATAGAAGGAAGATGAATTTGTAACTACCACCTACAATAGTGGCAGGAGCTCAACCTAGAATAGTGCATAAAAATCCCACTAACTAATACTAGTAGTCAAACAAGTTCCACAATGGTCTAGGGTAGCTAACTACCACTAGCTAAAATAGTAAGCTAACTCCACACAAGTACACCTAAGAAAGCATAACTCAACATGAGTGTAGGGATAAGCTCCATGTGTAAGAATAATCCATGATAAACAATTAAAGGATAAATGAATATCCTACACTAACACCCCCCATAAGCTGTAGCTTAGGTGGGCAGTGAAAAAGGAAACTGGGTCTCGACAACAACCTATGATGAGGTACCCAGATACTATGAAATCTCTCATAAAGATAGAGTGAAAGGAGAAAACCCAGAAGGAAAAAAACTTCCCCCGCCCCCCCCCGCCCCACCCCCCCAAAAGAAAGAAAAATTAGAAGTGAAGAAGGTTAGAAGCCCCCCTCCCCCCACCTCGAAGATGATGAAGTTGTTGATGTGGACAAAATAATTGGGTATCCGACAACAACGGCATGTTAGGCACCCAAGTACATAAAAAGATGAAATGGGAAGAAATAATACAACCTAATAAGAATCCAAAATTGGACAAGGCACTGATAAAGAATCTCCAACAAGTAGAACTTGCCCCAAAGATCACCCTCCAATAAGCAGAGTTGCATGAACAAATATTTTCAATATTGTTTTAAAAATCATCAGTTGGCCAAGCAGACACAAAAAAACAGAGGATAAAGTCGACACTACAGAGGAAAGGAGACGTTGTGTGAACATGCCATGGTCAAAGAGTACTATGAGAATCCAAAATTGCTACAAGGAAGATACAATGATCCTTAATATAGGCTCTGATAATATGTGCCTTTTTAGATACCCATTTACAATGTATGTAAAAATTTCTTCTCAAGAGAAACACATGCACTAAATGTGTTTATTGCATAAAGAAGAAATGAAATAAACAATTTATTATGGGGGGTTTGGTCTCCTACCAAACCGGGCCCCACCCTCCAGTCTTCAAAAAAAAAAATCCGAAAAATGAACCAATTGATCATTGTCTTTTTCATCATCCATTATAAAATCCTCCCAAAATGTGGCACTTTATAATTTAGTTTGCTTTGCAATATAAATAGGACCAATGCATGGGAAATTGAAAAATATGAACTTTTGCAAAATACGACGCTCAATTCCGAGCTACTGATCAAAAGTTATTACAATAACGATTTCCCGTAAATAAGACTTATTTTAAATAAAATTGCACTCAAACATTTAAAAAATGCACTAAATGAGAATGAACCTAGATTTCCAACCACTCGTTGGAATCGACATGGAATATAGAAGAAAGTGGTGTAATGTTTTGGGGGGGGGGGAATTGACCTCATGCCAACCTAGGCCTTACACTTCATCTCTGACAAGTGAAGATACAAGCTTAATTAAAAATTTAAATCTTCTTTAAAGCAAATATTCCAAATTGACTTGCCTTCCAAAAGACATAAAATGTTAATTTTTGAATGCTAAAGTCATACAAGTTGGAAAATAATGCAAAGAAGGAGAAATACCATGGTTTTGCACTTGGATGTGGGCTCACCAAGGAAGAAGCATTAGAGGAGCAAGCTTTAGGGTTTGGAACCCCAATTTTTTTTTATTTTATTGTTTTGAGTTGTTATGATGCCACTTAATGACTGCAAATCAATATAAAGTAGGTTTTTTTTAGGCTTGGAGAGGCTAAGTACGGGTTATGTATGTTGATTTTCAACATTGCAGGGGTGTTTTTCGCAGGTTTGAGGCATTTTTGCATATTTTAGGCATTTTTTACATATTTCAATAAAAAAAGGAGTGATCATGGTTAAAATGCCCTCCCAAGTATTTTTTTCACCCTCCTTTTATGGTCAAGGATGCAACTAAATTTTGCAAATGATCCAAAAACGTGGCTTTGATGGTCAAAACAACAACCCATATCTGAGGACGCCCTAGCTGATTTTTGAGTGAAACCAAATTTAAATCACACCGAAAAATGTCTTTGGAAGATTCCTTGTAACAAACAATGGCCCAAAAATAGTTCTAGAAGCTTTTTCTTGCGTAGAAAGGGCCATTACAAGAGAAAAACTACAAAGATTTCTCTTTTACCAACAATAAAGCAATGTGAAACTTTTTTTATTTTTTACAAATAACAATCTTAATTGAAAAACTTGCAAGATAAAACCAGACACACTTAATACCAGCATGGGTCTAATACCATATCGAGAACCCCTGGATCTGATGAATTGAAGAGTGCGTCGGTGAGAAATGTGAGATGTGAATTGCATAAGGGAAAGACTAAGCACACACATACAAATTTGTGAGTTATGAAGCACAATGAGATAAAATGCAAAAGGCAAGAATGGTTTCAAATCAACTCATTGCTCCATATTAGAATGATGCAAGTGATGTACATATAGGAGGTGAATGTGTAATCTCCTCCTAGAATAATGGCAACCTCCACCTAGAATAGTGTTAACCTCCATACTCGAAATAGCAGTCAACAAAGAACTAGTCAAGGGTAGTAATTACCACTAGCTAAAATAGTGTGGTCAAGTATACACCTCAGAAAGCATATCCGATGAGTGTAAGAAAGCTCCAAGTAAATAAACAAATAAAAGGAAAATGAATATCCTACACTAACAAGAAATATCAAGTTCATCTCCAAAGTTGGGGACCCTAAGCTCATTTCCAAATGGTAGCATACTCTTGAATGTGTCTTAAAAAATTATTTTCTAGGGTCTCATATTGCGTACAAGATAAATGTTTCCTCTAATCATATGCCTAAAGTAAACTAGATGTATTCACAAGTACATTCTTCAAAATTCGATGTTGTTTATAAAGTGATGCAATGGGCTCACTCTTCACAACATAAAAAAATTATCATACAAATAGATTTTGAGAAAAACTATGGTAGAATTGAGTAGTCCTTTCTTATTGTTATGCTTCAAGTTTTTGGGTTTGAACCCAACTTTGTGCAAATGGTCAATATTCTCTTCAAATATGCTTGTGCCTTCATCACTATAAATGGAGCACAATTTGACTATATTGGGATTTGTAGGCCCATCAGACAAGGTTGTCCCCTAGCCACATCTATTTATATTCTTTCAACTGAAGATTTTCATTATCTACTAGTTGGCTATTCTTCCAAAGGTATTAGTTAACTATTCATTTCCCTTCCCATCTCTCATTCTCAGATGGTTAATGACCATTTTCTTGATGATTATTTCATCACTATTATTGAAGATGAAATTTGTATTAACAATGCCATGGAGTGCATAGAGATTTGTGTCTTGTCTTGATCTCTTTTACTAAGTGGAAGAAGACCTAGTATTACATGAAGTTTACCACTCTCTTACCTTAGTGGTTGGAAAGGTTCAAGTGGTCATAGATTCACCTAGAGAGCAATGTAAATTCCTTAGAATTCATTTTTTTAGGCCTCTCCTTCATATATATGGAACTATGTAGTTTATAGAGTTGGTACACAATACATGTATTGGGTGATCAAACCTATCCCCCTAGCTAGTAAGTTTTAGTGTCCTCTAAGATCTTGTAATCTACCCCCATGTTTATTATTCCTCATGTTGGGAACCTTTAAAAAAAAATTATTACAAGTTGGAACATCTCCTCGAGGATTTAATTTGGGATGATTCTAAGTGATCTAAAGGTTTACAAATTGTACCTTGGGATATTTGTTGCAAACTTAAGGAGGTTGGAGGTTTAGGCCCTCTCAATGTCAAAATCCAATGCATATCTGAAAATTTGTCGGTTGGGCAGATCTATGGATAGATGAGCCAACAATGTGCAGGGCATAGCCCCTCTTTGAGACAACAAAGTGAAATTGGTTTATTGCTATTCTACCAGCAGGAATCTATGCAAGTCCTACAGTATTCTACCTTCAGGGGTTTGGGATCTCGTCCCAGTTGGGGTATTTCTGACTGTGAGCAGAAAGGGATGAAGGGAAGAGAGGAGATATGATAGTTCTGAAGGGAGAAAAGAAATGAATTCCAAAGCAGAAAGGTCAGAAGGTTTATGTTTTGGGATTGGTAATAAATGGAGCCAAACCTACTTGCATAAACAAACAAAGCAATACTGATGAGACAAATGACAAAAAAGTAGAGATAGATCTAACAGAATAAACACACAGATCTGACATAAGAAAGGTCTGATGCACATAACACATGTATTCAGCACAAAGTCTCAATATTTGTATTAATGTTTTCTTCTGTTACAAAAAGTACAAAGCCTTTTCTTCTCACTTCTATTTTTCATCTAAAAAATGTCCACCACTTGAATACAACAAGTATTCAAGTATATATAGAAGGAGAAGGAGAGAGAAGGCAAAAAGAAACCAACAACTAAATACAAAATATTTACAAAAATATCTAAAAGTCAAATGTTGACTTGGGGTAACTTGGTGGATAACAACATCCCATGGTGCAACATGGATGATGTCATCATTTGTGCCAACATACTTTTAAATATTTTACAAAAATGAGAAGAAATCCAAGAGGAGGAAGGCTATTCATCATCGTCCCATGGCTGGAAGGGAGTATCCTACTTCTGCTCAGGAGAGGAAATGTGGAATTGGGCCCGATACTCCATGAATTTGCTAATCATCGGTTGAAGTTGATCCTGGGCTAGGACCCTTGGTGTGATCGCCGATGACTTCACAAGTCTCCCATTCATCTCTGAGCTTTTCTAGGAGTTTGAAGTACTCATTTCCTGCCTCCATCAGGTAACCCACGAAATCACGGCAAGCCAGAAGGTTGTTGATGGATTCTGCGTCAAAAGTAGCTTCTGACCCTAACCCTTGCAAGACGATCTCTTTGAAGAGCTGAATTGTATCATTCTGCCTTCCTCAAGGCATATGATGGGGTGAGCAAGCCTGGAGACATCCTTAGGACAATTTTCTCCATTTGGTGCATTGCATCCAAGGCTTCCTCCTTGACTTTATCAATCTTCTCCAAGACGAATTCCATTTGATCGACCCGATAGTCCAAAGCAGCAAGGACTTTGTTGGGTGCCTGCGGGTGATCAAAGATGCCGAATTTCACTAAGTCATCGACTGGGCAGTCAGCATCTTTTGGAAAGTCTCATGTTGTAACCTAGCATGGTCCAACTCTTGGGAGATAGGTCCCACAATCACCTGGAGGTCCTTGTTAGCCTGACCAATATTCTGATATAGCTCCGTGAACTTTACGATTACTTCCTCACTATCTTTGAGGATCTGGTCTCTCCAGGTGGATACTGCCATGCCTTGTTCACCAATCTTGGCGTATTCATTTATCTTTTCCTGGCTAAGGGCCTCAGGAGTTTCTGTGGCAGTTGTAGGAGGTGCACTGCCCATTTTCTACAGGGCTTGGAGAAGATGTCTATTCTGTTCTTTCAGTATCCTCTTCTCTTCCTTTGCTTCCTGAAGCTTTTTGCAAAGGGCATCCACTGTAGATAGGGCCTCTCCTTGTAGGCTCTCTGAGGATGTTCCCATTGTGACCTGTGTCACTGTATAATCTGTAGGATAGATCCTTTTTGTCCTTTGTGGGATCAGGGTACGCGATCTCCATTACTCTTTCACCTGATGCACTTTGAGAGAAGTGGGTTATTGGCTTTTGCTTCTTAGCTCCTTTTGTTGGGATGATAGAGAAGTCCATAGGTGTAATGGGGAATTTCCTCTTATGCTGGCTCAGGTGCTGGGAGATCCATGCTGGACTTAAGGGAGTGGGACCAGAAGGAGAAGAGGGAACAGAGGAAGAAGAAGGAGCAACTACAGTGAACTCAGGGAAATGGGTAGAGACGCTTGGCGGCGGCATTGATAAAGAAGCTGAAATCTCCAATGCTCACAGGGGTAGGAGTCACTGTAGGAGAGAGAACTATGGGGGTGGAAGGGATCTGAGAGATGAGGGAAGAAATACTGGGGGACAGCTCCGCGAGGGAAGAGAAGATGGAGGAAGAGGAAGGGGGAACAGTAGAAGATGGGGGAGAAGACACAACCAAAGGAGTGGTTGCTTGAGTGACATGAGGAGGGGAAGGAGGAGTGGGAGAAGGGATGGTGGGAACTTCAGTGGTTACAACAGTGGCAACATCCTGAGTAGATGTGCCCATTGGAACACTTACCGCCTGTTCTTTCTCTAGAGATACCAGGGTTACAACCTGTTCCTGGGCAGGCGGAAGGAGGACTCTCGGGAGCTTGCTCTTGAGTAATGCACTTGATTCCCCTTCTTTTTCTTTCCCTTTTCCCTTTGGCAAATGCTTTGGCCTGGCAGGTGCATTACCTAAGGGAGACGTGGTGAAGTCTACCCCAAGGTAGATGAGACCATTAAACCTGCACCAATGTTCTGTGTGCTGCAAAGTTCCCTTAGCCCTTTCCTCAATAGTTTGAGGTGCCCTTGTTCTGTCAATCTTAGCAAATGGCCAGTTGTCCCCATCTGTATCTAGATAGACCTGATCAACTTCTTGATCAGTCATTTGGAAACCTTTCGGAACAATGGCCACGCCATATTGGATAATTTCTGCTAGGGCCAGGCAGGAGTGATCCTTTCTCCTGAGCTCGACCTCATGATACAGGTCAATGTAAATATCCTCGATCTGTGGGATGTGGATTGGATCGAGCTTTGCCTTTGAGAGGAAATTGCGAGGATCAAAGGTTGGCCTTGCCGGGAAATTGTGCTTTAGGTTGAGCAGCTCTAGTTCTGCAAACATTTCCCAGGCCTTGGTGTGAGAAGTGCAAGTGTACCTGCCCACTGTGAGGGGGAATGGAGTTCCACCCTTCTTTCTTTTTAGGCACTTCTCATGATATGTGATGAGCTGTCTGGATAGCTCCAATAGGATCAACTTCGGCCCCACATATCTTGGCAACTTGGTGGGCTCCCCCAAGAAGTTGGCAGCTCTAAGATAAGTGAAAGTGGGGAATTGCGTAAATAACGCTCCCCACTTTTCTGTGGTAGTTACTATGCTCTTGGTCATCTGACCGTGAGTCATATTGGGCCTCAACAGGAAGATGATGCCATAGAAGAAGGCATCATTGATCTTACTGAACTATGGGATGTTGTTTTCCAGTCTCAACTCTAGATAATATTCATATATTTTTACCTGGGGCCATACCCCGCATCGACTTAGTGCCGGATAGTCTCTTTCTGAGGTAGCAGCGTAGACCACGTAGGAGTTCATGTAGAATCTCCCCATTGTTGAGAGTTGTTGGAGTTGCTCAGAGATGGTGCTACTGATGATTTCTGCCCATTCAAAACGTTGATCTGGGACATTTTTTGCTCATTGTCTCCAGGTATCTGAGCATCCATTTGTGGAAGTAATGGGCATCAAGAAGCCCAAACACCCTGCTCAGGAAGGTAATGGTGTCGCTCAGCTCCTCTGAAAAGTCACTGCGATGAATAACCTGGGGCCACCTGGTTATTACCTTCTTGTTTTTTAGATATACTTCATTCATGAGCTGCATACATTTGTCCTCATTCTCATCCCACACTTTTATGCAGTCTTCTTGGCTTATAGCCACAAAATGCCGATGGTGGGGGATACCCAACATGATTTCAAAGTGTCGGGCAGTGAGGTTGATTATAACCTCACCCTTCTCATTCTCGACACACCTTGTGTCTTTATTATAGCAGCGGCCACCACCATCATGAATTCATTATTTACTGTGCTTACGGGAATTCCCCCATCGAAGTGTAGACCACTACCAACCAGTTTTTCCATCCATGGACCTACCTGTGACCCTTCTGGTTCTTGCCCAAAAATCTTCCATGTCTATGTGGCCAAGTTCAGCATCCCTGATGTCTAAGTCACACTCTACATGGGACTCGGGCATCCTGACCCTTTGATACTTATACTTCATTTCTTCCTCTGTGAGTTTGGCCTTACCCTTAGACTTGGTTGGCCTCTTACTTGATGAAGACATATGTGATTCTGAGTTCAGCTGCTGATCTGTAAGAAGAAGGAGCGAAGTCCATCACAGAAGAGCCATGTTAGCTGTTAGATTATCCATCAAAGCTTTATAGAATGAAAAGTTAGCAATTTAGAAGCTTCTGGGCGCAGGGCGCAGCTATACTGCAGGCTACAGGGTCAGAAAAGCAAGGTGCACTGCTAAAGAGTGTTGCATGGAAGAAAACAATGCAAAGGGCGCATGGCACAGATGTATTACACACAACATTCAGTGTTGGTGTCAAAGGATGTGCGCCTGTGCCAAAATAAAGGCTTTTGAAAAGGGCGCAGATAATTCTGGTGTTGCAAGGCTACAGGATGCACCATTGGCACAGGTATGGAACATGTTGCAACAAGTTATGGTGCGCCAAAGGGGCACAGGTTTAAATGATGCATCATTGAGTTAAGGTGTGCCTTGTTTTTAGCTTTGGCGTGAGCGCAGGATAGAGTCTACATGACATTTATGTTGGTGTAGCTGAAGTTGCGCTTGCACCTTGTGTTAGGGTTTTGAAAAGTTTTATAAGGTGCAGGGAGGGTGCATGCTGCAGACAGGGACAGTGCACCCCTTGGCACGACTGTGTTTTGTGCAATAGTGATGGCGTTTGCGCCAAAGGAAAACCATGGGTTTTGGATTGTAATAACTTTAGATTTTCTCTTTTGACAGGTTTTGGCCTTTTACCTCTTTCAACATAGTTTTTGACAGTGAGGGGAACAAGGGAAAGAGGGTTCTTGGATTCATTTTTGAGACAAAGGGCCCTCCAAGCCAGCAGATCTGGAAGGAGGGTAAAACTGGTTTGGGGGGAGCGAAGATTGCAAAACGGGCTGGAGGGTCATATTTTATCTTTATGATTCATTTCTTTGTTTTTAACAATAACCTCTAAAAATCATACAAAAATCCCACAAACAATCAACATAAGAAGAGCAAGGACCACTTACCAGGAATATATAGAATGAAAAAATGATGCGGGGTCCACGAATGTGACGTAAAGCGACACGAGGATGATAGGAGCGCTGATAGGTGTAGAGGAATAAACTTTTTCACGTGTTTTCAATCGTGAAAATGACAGGTCGGATGCGCCTATTTATAGCAAAAGGCGTAATAAATGTGCCACCAACTTTTTCAAAGGGCGCACCAAAACAGATGCCAACATGAAATTATTTGCACCTTTGGCGCGGTTATGCGACTGTCAACATGACTTTTTTAGCACCTTGGCACACCATTCAAGGGTGCAACAATTTTAGTGTCGACAGGGTGGCGCATGCACCTTGGCGCAGGCGAGAAGGGCGCAACATGGGAAGGTGCAACATTTGTAATGTCGACACTCCAAAGGATGCGCCAAAGGAATAGAAGGGGGCACAAATTCATTTGATGTTGCATGAACCAAAATCTGTGCCCAGCCAAAAATGGACCAAAATGACTAAGTTTGACAAACCAGATTTTTCAGAAAGGGATTTTATGCCATTCCGAACGCTAAGGGACCTTGGTGGGGAACCAAAACAAAATTTTGGTATGGTTACCTGCAAAATTTCCCTTGTCAATTTTACAGGATAACAGATGGCTCTTTCTGGGGACTATATTTGAGCGAAGCTTAAGGGTAGAGAATCCCAGATCAACATGTGCCTATCCATTGGGTTACAGAGTAAAAAACAAGGGCAAAAAAAAGGAAAACACACAACCAACAAAAGCAAACACATGACAAAAGAAAACACACAACTAAAGCAAACTGTACAAAGAAGAGAGAAAGCTCTACTTCCTGAATATTTTGAGATGCTTCCCGCTATAGGGAAGTGGGAGCTCAGTTCCATCTAGATACGAGAGATAGAAGCTATTCTCTTCCATTGAGCTGCTTGATCTTGAAAGGCCCTCTCCATAGAGAATCAAATTTTCCGTGCATGCCCTTTGGCTCTCTTCGCTTGTCCCACAAAAGGACGAGATCTCCCACCTGAAAATCTCTCTACTTGGCCTTCTTATCGAATAGTCTCTTGACTTGATTCTGATGTTCGGTGATCCTGTCGACCACTTTTATTCTCTTTTCTTCAAGCTCTGTTAGATACATGACCCTCTTTTCAAGAGAATTCTGGAAAGTTTCATCTTCGATCGCTCGTGCCAAGCGCAGAGCAGGAAGTTCAGCAGAGATGGGAAGCTCAGCATCAGTTCCATATAATACTTGAAAAGGTGACATACCGAGGGACCTCTTTGAGTAATATGGTCTGCCCACAAAGCATCATACAATGACTTGTGCCATGACCGCTGATTCTCATCGACTAGCTTCCGTATGATGGTCACTAAGATCTTATTACTGGATTCTGCCTGACCATTTCCCTGGGGGTAATAATCTGAGGCATGGGCCAAGGTTATCCCATATTCATAGCAAAAACCAATAACTTCCCATGAGGAGAAGTTGGAAGCATTATCAGTAACGATCTTGTGTGGGATGCCAAACCTCACGATGATATTTTCCTTGATGAAGTTACAAACAACTTCAGAAGTGGCATGTTTGACAGGTATGGCCTCCACCCATTTGGTGAAGTAATTTGTTGCTGTTAGGACATAACTATGTCTGGAACTTGATTGGGGATGGAGTGCTCCAATGAAGTCAATTCCCCATTTCCTGAATGGTTCGTCAATAATGACGGGCCTGAGGGGAAAAGTAGCCAATTTTGGTTTGCCAACAAACTGTTGGCATAGCTCACATTTTGCTACCCAGGTGGCTGTATCCTGAAATAGTGTTGGCCAGTAGTACCTGGCCCAAATGATCTTATGTGCTGTGACGGAAGAGGAAAAGTGACCACCGCAGGCTGAATCATGAAAGCTTTCTAGTAACTTTACCTGTTGCGGCTTGTCAACGCATCGCAAGAAGATGCCATCAATCCCGCGCTTGTATAAACCGTCATTCCAGATGACATATCTGGCTGCCCTGAGCTTTACAGTCTACTTTTCCTTTGAAGTTAGATGAGCTAGGGAACTCACCGTAAGTGAGAAAGAAAGCGATGTTTGAATACCATTCATCACTAGTCGTAACAAACAAAACCATAGGTATAGAATCAACTTTCTCCAGCTGGCCTTGCATTCCATCGATGCAATCATCCTTTTCTTTAGGGACCTCTGAATCTTTGTTTTCAGCCATAAGCTGACATAGGCCCTTGCCTCTTACCAGCTTGGTTGGTTTTATGTCTAGATCATACTCTTGGACCTTTGCGATCCAATTCCCATCGTAAGCTTCCTAACTCCTGTTGAGTTAGGATAGACTTAACTGCCGTGTCAGGAACCAGTACCACCGTATGAGAGTTCAGGATGTAGTACCAGAAATTATTGACTGCTTTGACAACATGCGAAGACGTGTTTTTCCAACTGAGACATCTTTAATTCATGAGGCTTGAGAGGAGAAATCATGAATGCTATTGGAGATTCAACATCCTCAGAGTTCTTTTGCATTAAGATGGCTGATACAGTATGCTCAGATGCATAACTATACATGATAAAATCCTTGGAGAAGTCGGGACATACCAGGATGGGTGCATGAGCAACAGAGGCTTTTATATCCTCGAATGATGTCTTTCCTTCCTTGCTCCACCAGAAAGTTTGTGACCCTTTCATCATATTTGATATGTGGCGAGGTCTTCTCAGCAAATTTGGGAACAAAGCGCTTGAGAAAATTCACTTTTCCAAAGAAAGAGTGAACACCGGTCTTGCTTGTAGGTAAAGTAAGGCTCTGAATGGCCTTAACCCTTTCAACATCTATCTTTGTCCCTTCCTTGCTTACAACGTGTCCCAACAACTTTCCTTCAGTGACTCCGAAAACAGACTTTTTTTAGATTTAGGGAAATCCCGTGCTCTCGGCATCTAATCAATACTTGCTCCAAATGATCACAATGATCACTTCACTTTTTTGAGAACATAGTTAAGTCATCTAAGTAAACTACGAATGACCTTTCCCATCATACCTTTGAATGCAAAGTCCATTGCTCGCTGAAAGGTGGCACCAGTGTTGGTCAAGCCAAAAGGCATCCTGTTATAGGCAAATGTGCCCCAGGGGGTAGTGAATGTTGTTTTGAATCGGTCTTCAGGCGAGACTTCGATCTGATTATAGCTCGAAAAACCATCAAGCATGAACAACATTTCTGAACAGTTACTGCCTGCAGAACCTGATCCATTATGGGAAGCGGGTAGTTGTCCTTCAAGGACGCCTGATTCAGGTTGCGAAAATCTACACATATGCGTATCTCGCCATTCTTCTTTCGTACTGGCATGATGTTTGCTACCCAGGTACTGTGGTGGATAGGAAAAATGATCCTTGCATCCAACATTTTCTGTATTTCTGCCTGGATGGTACCCAAGATCTTGGGATTATAGTGCCTCTGTTTCTGGCGAAAAGGTTTGACATCCTCTTTTAACGGGATGTCATGCTGAACGTCCTTCAGCTTGAAAGACTTTAGATCGGCATAAGACCATGCCAATATGTCCATATATTTCTTCAGCAATTTGAAAAACTTCCGCTTTTCTTCGGGTGTGCAACATTTCCCAATGTTCACAAGCTGCGGGTGTTCCATAGTACCCAGATTAACCGATTCAGTCTCTGGAGAGGAGTTAGGATCATCTTGCCGCTTCTTCTTGACAAAATGATCATGTTTGTCAAACAATCGTTCCAGAGAGACTAAACCTTTTGGGATTTTATTTCCTTTGAGCTGACATATGCCATCACCTCCTTTTGATTCGTTTGCTTGATCAGTGATAGATTCATGGCATGTAGAAGTAGATCCTTCAAAATGAAGCTCACTGAAATTTTCTACCTTCTCTAGAAAGGCAATAAGTTGATTGTCATCGTTGAATACCTGCCAGTGCTGAGAATTGTCTGGTACGCTTGGGCGGAAGACTACCTCAATAGTATATGTGTCTATTTTTAACCCGGGGTGAGGGAGCATGAGAGAAGCTGAGATGGCCAGTGAATCGGCCATGTCATTCTGAGCTCTTGGAACAAATTTTATCGAGAAGGCGTCAAATTCCTCAATGTTGTCCCATACTGCATTGTGGTAATGCCTGAGCCTTTCATTCTTTACTTGGTATATTATTTTTACTTGATTCACGACCAGCTCGACATCACCCTGTACTTTTAGGTTCTTGATTCCCCTTTCTTTTGTGGCTTGCATGCCAAGTAGCAAAGATTCATATTCAGCAGTATTATTTGTGTTGAAAAACTACAACTTGAAAGAGAGAGGAAAAATCTCCTCCTTCAGGAGATATTAGCACAGCTCCAGCACCGCATCCGCTAGTTTCACAACTGCCATCAAACTGTAACGTTCATATCTTGTTAAGGTCCTCCTCTTGGACAAGAACGTCCATCTTCTCAGGCTCATTAGATAAGAAGTAGTTCCCCATCCTTGATGATTCAAAGAGAATTTGGGCTTTGGGGTCATCGAAATTGGTGACTAAGTACTTCTTTTGCGATTCAGGCTCCAATGTCTGCATTACACCCTTGACGGGGATTCTGGCCTTGGACCAGTCCATATAAATCTCTCCACCAACTTCTTTGCAAAAGCTCCTTCCTAGTAGAATTCCATATGCTACAAGGATATCCGCGATGAGGATGGTCATCTTTACTCTTTTCTCTGGGAACGCCGCAAAGGTGAACTGTGCGTCTTTGATTTGACCAATCAATGGAACTTGCTTGGTTTCCATGGAGTAACATCTGCCGAAAGGCTTGGTAAGAGTGAGGCCCAAAGCATGGGCGAATTTTGTTGGCATGACATTATCAGAAGCCCCAGAATCAATTATGTAGTTGCTTAGCTTGTGACCATTGATTAGGAGGGAGAGATAAAAAGGTTCAATTTTGCCTGACACGGAAGTCGAGGCAACATTTATGCGAGATGCAGGAGGAGTGGAAAGGATTCCTTTCGGGGAGACATGGGAGACTACGGTAGCTTGGCTTTGGATATATTCGGTCAATCTTACAAGCTGCTCAGGGTTTGACTAGAGATATTCAGCCTCAGACATTTGAATCTTGGTCTTTTTAGCATGATCGATTATGTCGAATGCGACCAAGGGTTGCGTCGATGAGGGAATGAGTCCCTCACTTCATGGTGGTAGGGTAGGATTACTGGTCTTTATGGGAATAGAGAGAAGGCTGATTTGGAGGAGAGATGGGGGGAAAATATTTTTTTGTAAAAGACTTAATAGGAGGTTGAGCAGGAAGAGGATTACCTCTTTTAGCAATAGTTGGAGGCGTGTTAGACACAACCTTTTCTTTTTGTATCCTGGCAGCAACTTCTGATTCTTTTCCTTGAGAGCGGGTGAAAACAACATATGACTGCCCGCTTGCATACCCTTGAGTGCCCTCTTCTTCATCAGATTCTTCATCTTCAAATTCCATATACCCGATTGTAGAGTCGTTAGTCGGTTCACCGACATCTTGATCATCTTCACCTGGGGATGAAGGTTCTTCGTAGATTTGCTCCTCTTCTTCGATCTCGACCCGGGCATTGACCGGAGGGGCCTCAAGTGCCAACCGTGGAGTAGTTGCAGGAAAACATGGCCTTTGTGGGGCGTTGTTAGGAGTGAAATTTCTCCATGGGATATCCCGGTATGAAGTGCTAGGAGAAGCTTGAGCCAATTGCTTCTTTAACGCGAGCAAGTCGTTTGCCATCTTTTGGAATGCCGGATCTGATGAAGTGGCTTGAGAAGGGGTTGAAGCTTTAGGCTTGGACGGCTCACGTTTTAATTCACCAGATATAAGTAGGTTGTCTTCTATCCGAATGGTAGCAGCCTGAGCGAGGACCAGGGTGGTAATTTGTTCTTGTAAGAGTAAGAAACTTACTCTTGAGCTCATGGCATTCATAAAGAAACACTTTTGATTTTCTGGCATTGGCAGCATGGTAGGCGGCACACGGTTAATTAGTGAATTGAAATGAGTGATAAAATCGTACGCATGGTTTCATTGACTTCCTTCTTTAGGTGAGTGATCTTGGACAGTAACGCAAACACGTCTTCTGAAGGCTTATATCTTTCTTCAAATGCAGTTCGTAATGTGGCCCAACTAGTGATAGATCCGGCTGGCAAATGTTGGAACCATTCTGCTGTGGGTCCTTGCAAGGTTTCTAAAAAGAGGTGTACTGACACATCTTCATGGGTAACATCCAGGATGTTGCATTGACATGATGAATGCAGATATATGTGAATCCGTGCTTTGATTTCCACTCCCATCAAATCTTGGGAAATTCTTTCGGTTTCCATGAGGGAGTGCGTGAATAGGATGTGGCAACAGCAAGAGGGCCCATAGCGTTTCCCCATGGTACTGCCATCTGAAAAGCTGGAAAAAGGACGCGAGTTGGAAGTGCGGTTCCGCTGAGCAACAAAGCGCTGCAAAGGGATGTGGATGCTCCTTGCAAAAAATGGCTCCTTCGTGGAGGCAAGACACTTCTGGCTGACCGATCAGCTGAACTCAGTGATGAGAAGCGTGCTGGTGTAATACTAAAGTTGTGCCTTTGAAGTAGATCAAAAATAGGATCCACTTCTCCATGATCTCTCCTGCTACGAGTAAATGGTTCACCCGCCAGTGTATCTTTTAGATCTGCAATGTTTTTAGAGCAGATTTAAAAACTCTTTTTGGTTGTACTTGCTGATTTTCTGATTTTTCTGACAAAAATCAGTAGCATGTACTTTTCTAAATATTTAATTTTATCCTTCTTTTGAAAACTGATTACGGTTTAATGACAAAGAACAACGAGGATAAAACAATGGTTTAATTTAGCAAGCTGATTTTCGGATCTTAGAGTTGACTTTTTGCAAGGGTTTGAAATTTTTGTAAGATAGTCAGAAACTCAGATCTACGAAAATATACGGGTTTTTGTAAAAACTCAGTGAACTAAAGATCTCTAACTAGCCCAGATCTATGGATCTCTGAAGAAATTTTTTAGTTTGGATCACTTTTGTAAAAAATTTAGGTTTTAAGCAAAAAGTTAAGAATTGCAAACAGGTAGTGATTTTTTACAGTTTTATCTATTTTCTTTGTTACTTTAGCAATTCAAAAACTGTTAGTATCCTTTAACTGACACAATACTCACATAGATCTGGTTCGATTCCCCAGCGGAGTCACAAAAAAACTGTTGGTCTGAAAATCTATCAGGTTGGGCAGATCTATGGATAGACGAGCCAACAGTGTGCAGGGCATAGCCCCTCTTTGAGACAGCAAAGTGAAACTGGTTTATTGCTATTCTACCAGCAGGAATCTGTGCAAGTCCTACAGTATTCTACCTTCAGGGGTTTGGGATCTCGTCCCAGTTGGGGTATTTCCGACTGTGAGCAGAAAGGAACGAAGAGGAAGAGAGGAGATAGGATAGTTCTGAAGGGAGAAAAGAAATGAATTCCAAAGCAAAAAGGTCAGAGGGTTTATGTTTTGGGATTGGTAGTAAACAGAGCCAAACCTACTTGCATAAACGAACAAAGCAATACTGATGAGCAAATGACAAAAAAGTAGAGATAGATCTAACAGAATAAACACACAGATCTGACATAAGAAAGGTCTGATGCACATAACACATGTATTCAGCACAAAGTCTCAATATTTGTATTAATGTTTTCTTCTATTACAAAAAGTACAAAGCCTTTTCTTCTCACTTCTATTTTTCATCTAAAAAAATGTCCACCACTTGAATACAACAAGTATTCAAGTATATATAGAAGGAGAAGGAGGAAGAAGGCAAAAAGAAACCAACGAACTAAATACAAAATATTTACAAAATATCTAAAAGTCAACTGTTGACTTGGGGCAACTTGGTGGATGACAACATCCCATGGTGCAACATGGATGATGTCATCATTTGTGTCAACATACTTTTAAATATTACAAAAATGGAAAGAAAGCCAAGAGGAGGAAGGCTATTCGTCGTCGTCCCGCGGCTGGAAGGGAGTATCCTGCTTCTGCTCAGGAGAGGAAATGTGGAATTGGGCCCGGTACTCCATGAATTTGCTAATCATCGGTTGAAGTTGATCCTGGGCAGGACCCTTGGTGTGATCACCGATGACTTCACAAGTCTCCCGTTCATCTCTGAGCTTTTCTGGGAGTTTGAAGTACTCATTTCCTGCCTCCATCAGGTAACCCACGAAGTCGCGGCAAGCCAGAAGGTTGTTGATGGATTCCGCGTCAAAAGTAGCTTCTGACCCTAACCCTTGCAAGATGATCTCTTTGAAGAGCCGAATGGTTTCATCTGCCTTCCTCAAGGCGTATGATGGAGTGAGCAAGCCTGGAGACATCCTTAGGACAATTTGTCTCCATTTGATGCATTGCATCCAAGGCTTCCTCCTTGATTTTATCAATCTTCTCCAAGACAAACTCCATTTGATCGACCCGATAATCCAAAGCAGCAAGGACTTTGTTGGGTGCTCTGGGGTGATCGAAGACGCCGAATTTCACTAAGTCATCGACTGAGCAATCGAGCATCTTTTGGAACGTCTCATGTTGTAACCTAGCATGGTCCAACTCTTCGGAGATAGGTCCCTGCAATCACCTGGAGTTCCTTGTTCGCCTGATCAATATTCTGATATAGCTCTGTGAACTTTACAATTACTTCCTCACTATCTTTGAGGATCTGGTCTCTCCAGGCGGATACTGCCATGCCTTGTTCGCCAATCTTGGCGTATTCGTTTATCTTTTCCTGGCTAAGGGCCTCAAGGAGTTTCTGTGGCAGTTATAGGAGGTGCACTGCCCATTTTCTGCAGGGCTTGGAGAAGATGTTTGTTTTGTTCTTTCAGTATCCTCTTCTCTTCCTTTACTTCCTGAAGCTTCTTGCAAAGGGCATCCACTGTAGATAAGGCCTCTCCTTGTAGGCTCTCGGAGGACGTTCCCATTGTGACCTGTGTCACTGTATAATCTGTAGGAGACAGATCCTTTTTGTCCTTTGTGGGATCAGGGTATGCGATCTCCATTACTCTTTCACCTGACACACTCTGAGAGAAGCGGGTTATTGGCTTTTGCTTCTTAGCTCCTTTTGTTGGGATGACGGAGGAAGTCCATAGGTGCAATGGGGACTTTCCTCTTGTGCTGGCTCAGGTGTTGGGAGATCCATGTTGGACTTAAGGGAGTGGGACCAGCGGGAGAAGAGGGAACTTCGGCTATAGTGAACAAGGGGAAATGTGTCGAGATGCTTGGTGGTGGCATTGATAAAGAAGCCGAATCTCCAACGCTCACAGGGGTAGGAGTCACTGTAGGAGAGGAAACCGTGGGGGTGGAAGGGATCTGAGAGATGAGGGAAGAAATGCTAGGGGACAGCTCCGTGAGGGAAGAGAAGATGGAGGAAGAGGAAGGGGGAACAGTAGAAGATGGGGGAGAAGACACAACCAGAGGAGTAGTTGCTTGAGTGACGTGAGGAGGGGAAGGAGGAGCGGGAGATGGGACGGAGGGAACTTCGGCAGTTGCAGCAGTGGCAACATCCTGAGTGGATGTGCCCGTTGGAACACTTACCGCCGCTTCTTTTTCTGGAGACATCAGGGTTACTACCTGCTCCTGGGTAGCGGAAGGAGGACTCTCGGGAGCTTGCTCTTGAGTAGCGCTTGATTCCCCTTCCTTGTCTTTCCCTTTTGGCAAATGCTTTGGCCTGGCAGGTGCATTACCTAAGGGAGACGTGGTGAAGTCTACCCCAAGGTAGATGAGACCGTTATACCTACACCAATGTTCTGTGCGCTGTAAAGTGCCTTTGACCCTTTCCTCAATAGTCTGAGGTGCCCTTGTTCTGTCTATCTCAGCAAATGGCCAGTTGTCCCCATCCGTATCTAGATAGACCTGATCAACTTCTTGATCAGTCCGTTTGGTAACCTTTCGGGACAATGGCCACACCATACTGGATGATTTCTGCTAAGGCCAGGCGGGAGTGATCTTTCCTTCTGAGCTCGGCCTCATGATAAAGATCGATGTATATATCCTCGATCTATGGGACGTGGATCGGATCGAGCTTTTCCCTTGGAAGGCAGTTGCGGGGATCGAAGGTCGGCCTTGCCAGGAAATTGTGTTTTAGGTTGAGCAACTCTAGCTCTGCAAACATTTCCCGGATTTGGTGTGAGAAGTGCAGGTGTACCTACCCACTGTGAGGGGGAATGGAGTTCCACCCTTCTTTCTCTTTAGGCACTTCTCATGGTATGTGATGAGCTGTCTGGACAGCTCCAATAGGATCAACTTCGGCCCCGCATATCTTGGCAACTTGGTGGGCTCCCCCAAGAAGTTGGCGGCTCTGAGATAAGTGAAAGTGGGGAATTGCGTAAATAACGCTCCCCACTTCTCTGTTGCAGTCACTATGCTCTTGGTCGTCCGACCATGAGTCATATTGGGCCTCAATAGGCAGATGATGCCGTAGAAGAAGGCATCATTGATCTTACTTGAATTGCGGGATGTTGTTTTCCAGTCTCAACTCTAGATAATATTCATATATTTTCACTTGGGGCCATACCCCGCATCGACTTAGTGCTGGGTAGTCTCTTTCGGAGGCAGCAGTGTAGACCATGTAGGAGTTCATGTAGAATCTCCCCGTTGTTGAGAGTTGTTGGAGTTGTTCGGAGATAGTGCTGCTGATGATCTCTGCCCATTCAAAACGTTGATCAGGCACATTTTTGTTCATTGTCTCTAGGTATCTGAGCATCCATTTGTGGAAGTAATGGGCATCAGGAAGCCCAAACACCCTGCTCAGGAAGGTAATGGTGTCGCTCAACTCCTCTAAAAAGTCACTGCGATGAATAACCTGGGGCCACCTGGTTATTACCTTCTTGTTTTTTAGATATACTTC
The DNA here is from genome assembly GCA_019776745.2 of Taxus chinensis. Taxonomy (NCBI): domain Eukaryota; kingdom Viridiplantae; phylum Streptophyta; class Pinopsida; order Cupressales; family Taxaceae; genus Taxus; species Taxus chinensis. Next base: position 604,811,612 of record CM034148.1, on the reverse strand, counting down.
GTTCATGAGCTGCATGGACTTGTCTTCATTTTCATCCCATGCCTTTATGTAGTCTTCTTGGGTTATTGCCACAAAGTGCCGGTGGTGGGGGATACCTAGCATGATTTCAAAGTGCTGGGCAGTGAGGTTGATTATAACCTCGCCCTTCTCATTCTCGACACACCTTGTGTCTTTATTATAGCAGCGGCCACCACCATCATGAATTCATTATTTACTGCACTTATAGGAATTCCCCTAGTGAAGTGTAGACCACTGCCAACCAGTTTGTCCATCCATGGACTGCCTGTGACCCTCCTTTGGTTCTGACCCAAAAATCCTCCATGTCTATGTGGCCAAGTTCATAATCCCTGATGTCTAAGTCACACTCTGCATGGGACTCGGGCATCCTGACCCTTTGATACTTATACTTCATTTCTTCCTCTGTGAGTTTGGCCTTACCCTTAGACTTGGTCAGCCTCTTACTTGATGAAGACATATGCGATTCCGAGTTCAGCTGCTGATCTGTAAGAAGGAGGGCAAGTCCATCGTAGAAGAGCCATGTTAGCTATTAGATTATCCATCAGAGCTTTACAGAATGAGAAGAGTTAGCAATTTAGAAGCTTCTGGGCGCAGGGCGCAGCTATACTACAGGCTACAGGGTCAGAAAAGCAAGGCGCACTGCTAAAGAGTGTTGCATGGAAGAAAACAGTGCAAAGGGCACATGGCGCATACATGTATTACACACAACATTCAGTGTTGGTGTCGAAGGATTGTGCCTGTGCCAAGATAAAGGCTTTTGAAAAGGGCACAGATAATTCTGGTTTTGCAAGGCTGCAGGATGCGCCATTGGCAGGTATGGAACATGTTGCAACAAGTTATGGTGCACCAAAGGGGCGCAGGTTTAAATGGTGTATCACTGAGTTAAGATGCGCTAGTTCTCATCTTTGGCGCAGCGCAGATAGAGTCTTGCATGACATTTAAATGCTAGTGTAGGCAGGATAGTGCGCTTGCACCTGTGTTAGGGTTTTTAAAAGTTTTATAAAGGCGTAGGGAGGGTGCGTGCTGCAAGCAGGGACAGTGCACCCTTTGGCGTGACTGTGTTTTATGCAACAATAGATGGCGTTTGCGCCAAAGGAAAACCACGGGTTTGGATATGTAATAACATTAGATTTTCTCTGTTTTGATTGGTTTTTGTGGAACATAGATTTGGACAGTGAGGGGGAACACATCAAAGAGGATCTTGGATCATTTTGAGACAAAAAGCCCTCCAGGCCAGCATATCTGGAAGGACTGTGCCAAAGGAAAACCGCAGCTTTTGGATTGTAAAAACTTTAGATTTTTTCTCTTTTGGACAAACTGTTTGGGGGAAAGAGTTGATTGCAAAATCTAGGGCTGGAGGTCATGTTTTATTTTATGTTCAATTCCTTTGTTTTTAACAATAACCTCTAAAAATCATACAAAAATCCCACAAACAATCAGCACAAGAAGAGCAAGGGCCACTTACCAGGAATATATAAGCTGGAAAAAACGATGCGGGGTCCATGAATGCGACGTAAAGCGACACGGGGATGACAGAAGCGCTGACAGGTGCAGAGAAAATAACTTTTTCACGTTTTTTAAATCGTGAAAATGACAGGTTGGATGCGCCTATATATAGCAAAAGGTGCAATAAATGCGCCACCAACTTTTTCAAAGGGCGCACCAAAACAGATGCCAACATGAAATTATTTGCGCCTTTGGCACGGTTATGCGACTGTCAACATGACTTTTTCAAGCGCCTTGGCGCACCGTTCAAGGGCGCAACAATTTTAGTGTCAACAGGGTGGCGCATGCGCCTCGGCGCATGTTTAGAAGGCGCATCATGGGAGGCGCAACATTTGGAGTGTCAACACTCCAAAGGATGCGCCAAAGGAAAAGAAGGGGGCGCAAATTCATTTGATGTTGCATGAATAAAATCTGCGAGGGGAATCTAGGTGATCTTTGGCCTTTTTGCAAGCGAACCAGAGACTAGCTTCCACGAACCTCCCTTTGTGTTAAGTTTCACCTCAACACTACTTCCAAGGTTATATCTTTGAGATTCAATAGGAAATCCCAGATGATTATATCCAAAAACTCGAAGTCCGCCCTCTGTCTAGGTGGCCGAAATTTTATAAGTGGCTTGTAGATACCCTCTGTCACAAGTAAAAATTTCAACATCGTTACCAATTACTCTCTCTATGGCGCATTCAAGTTTGTTCTCTAAATGCTCACCAAAATTTTAACTCTATTGTTGAATCTTAAGGTTGTAGGTTTTCCAAATTCGGAAAGCTATTAGTGAACCCAAAAACATTCATTCTTTTGTTGCTTTCTTCACCAAGGCTTGTTGATTGTGAACAATCTTATTCAATCAGGGGTTGTTAATCCTATCTTCTCCTCTTGTCAAAACCCTCGGAATCTCAAACACCTCTTTTGGTTTTGTAAACATGCATAATCATCTTGGAAGGGGATTCACACCCTTTTCCATCCTTTTTGCCAATATTTTTTCTCTTGGTAAATGGCACCCTTACCATATTCCACCCGTCTTCTTCACATTACAACCAAATATGGCAATTTTTTGTGTATTTTTTACAATCATGGAAGACAAAACAATGTCATTTTTAACCAATTATCTTTTTTTCATGACTAATAAGGTGTACGTCATCTCTAATGTCATGTTACAGATTTAGATGTAGGAAGAGCATGTCCTCCTAGAGGTAGAACACAATCACTCTGTGTTAGACCATTGGGGGAGCACCCATAGAACACCATGTACATTGTTAGTTAGGTGACTCTAGATTCTCATCATTGACAAAAATTTTCCCAAGGCCATGGTTTTGGAGCTCGTATTAGGTGGCTTTCTAGTTGAAATGGCATGATCCTTCACCATGCTTGTGGTAGGAAACATTTCAGGAACAAACAAAGGTATCCTATGACATTCTTGCAGTGCTCATTTCCTAGTCACAACTCTCATGGTTTTTTATTTGTTAGTTGGTACAACCCATAAAAAGGGAAGTTTCATCAACTAGCCTTGGCTATTTCCCTCCAAGTCAAGATCTTAAAGATGCAAATAAGGGAAAAAAGTAATGATGAGTGAGAACAAAGATGTATCTAATATGATGGATTCACCTACTAGTGTTGGCTAGGGTGACAAGTCAAATGACCCTCCGCCTTAGCCATTTATTCTATTTTTTCGTGTGGCTTAATTGCACTTTCCTTGGATCTTATAAATGTTTTTTTATTCACATTTAACTTTTTTGTTTCAATATAATTTAATAGTCAATCGAAGTGTTATAAAGACTCTTAATTCTTCATATCAATGTGTTTCATTAGGAGTGTGATGCCTTAACCCTTACTTTTTATGATTAATGATGTTAAGTATCAATTTTATTAATGGAAGTTGTAGCTCCCCCTTTGGCTCGTAGAAAATTTCCCTTACTCCAGCTTTGACAGTTTGCGTGGATTGTTGAAAAACGCTCGTGTCTGGTTGTCGTTTTAGCTCCGTTCAGAGTGATCATAAAATGTAATAGTATTAGAATAAATTAAACATTCATGATAATGAAATAATAAGGGAAACTTTAAAGTTGTTCTTCTGAGGCTAACCCTTTCCCAAACCTTGGAGCATCTTTATGTCTTCAATTTGTGAGGTGATGTCTTTCTTCTTACGATTCATCCGACTCGAGATCATTTTCGATGCTTTTGTGTGTGTGTGTGTGTGTGTGTGTGTGTGTGTGTGTGTGTGTGTGTGTGTGACGTTAATGTTGACCTAATCAAATTGTATTACGAATAATAATAAAGTCAATTCTCATAACCTCAAATAAAGATCATTACGTGATAAGTGAGTTCTTTAATGGGAGTTGTTGAGGTTTTGGTTAAAGAAAATCTTGAAATAATAAATTAAATCTTGAAATTAACAATCAAAGGGAATTCAATTAAATTTAAATGAATGTTTAATATCTTTAAATTATACTAAATTATTGGAGCTTGTGCCTACCCCATTTCAAGGAATAAAAATAATGACATTTTTTTGGTGTTTGTGAGAGTGTTTTTATTCAATTTATGAGCATCCGTGAGAGGATTTTGGATATTACTATGATTATGGAATTTCATTGCAATTTCTGGGCATGTGTGTATGCCAAAGGGAAATGAATGAGTTTGGGTTTTGGTTTGAGCTTCCATCAAAGCTTAGTTTTTTCCGCAGGTTCCATTCAAAAACAGAGTTGTTCAAAAAGCCTGTTGATCCTTTAAGGAAATTGAATTTGACTGGTGTGAAGCCAAGCACCACAATATTTACTAGATTTACCCCTTGTCGTGTCAAAAATTGGAGGGTGGGAATTCTGTGTAATGACTTTTTGTTGTAATTCTTTGTGTTGTTATGTGTTTGTGTTCTCCAATTAGCATTCGGGTATCTAAATCTCTAGGCAATATAGTTGTTTTCTAGAGTGCGTGGACTGTGTTTTTGGGTGACAGGGAAATGTTTTCAACCGTATGCTTTGGACAAGTGGTAAACCATACTGTCACACCCTTTTTCCAGCAGCCTCCCAACCCGTGCCTAATTTGGAGCTTTGAAACAAGTTTCAGGCATTTATCAAGTGCAATAGGAAGTGAATTTTTGTCTTGTTGTGAGATTGAGATTGGCAGTGGTTGGCATTGGTATTGTTTGAGTTTTTTATTGCAGTTGGGGAAGCATGCACTGGTCATGTGAACTGTTTTAATTCAATTGGGACACCATAGAGGAGATTAGCTTGGCCCCAGCGCAAGGCCTGTAGACTGTTTGAAAAAATGGCTCAAAGGGGAATGCGCCAAAGTGATGTGCTTTCATGGACAACAATAAATTCAGACCTACACAAACTGGTTTGTTAAAAAGGATTTGGAAAGTTCAAAGCAAATAAAATTGACAGCTGGGAAGCCAATGCATGGCGCATGGACTGTTGGGTATAATTTTGGGACGCCATAGTAGATTTGCATGGCCCTGCGCAGGGCAAGTAAATAGTTCGTTAAAATGCCTCAAAAAATGTGGTCAGGTGGATTGTGATGACTCCAGGATATGCGCCCAAAAGGACTTGTAGAATTGACTTTAGAAACTTTTAAGAAGATGCACTTGGATTATTCGCTCAGCCCACGAACCATTGGGCAGAACGCCTCAAAATTTTGTTCTCAAGGACTGCGTTGGTTACTGACTATGCCCAGATTTTTGTTGTTTTTAAAGGCCTTGTCTTGTGCCAGTTAATCACGTTGGAAAAATGTGGAGGCATAATAGACGCATGTGAACTGTTTGATAAAATGCTTGAAAGAAATTAGTTTCATGGATAACATTGATTACTGGAAGCACACAAAATGAATTCCACTGGGTCGTTGTTGGTGGATATGCAAAGCGCAATGGTTTTATAGAATTCGCCGAGGCTATTTTTGGTATACACATAAGCTATCATGTGGGGTACTGTGGTAAACATGTGGAGTGCGCTTAGTCTTGGATGTGGATTTTAGTGTGTTAGTACGAGGCAATGCGATGTGCCATTGGGAACCGTGGAGCAGGCCATAGTCTATCAGCAAAACATAGTGGACAGTAGATTTTGTTGATGTATTGCAAGGGATACGTATGCAGTTGTGGAGGTTAACACCGTGCTCGTGAACTGTTTGACAAAAACCCTCTTCAATTGCATGGTCCCACGGATCGTGAATGTGGACCGCTTGAAGCCTAGTGTACCCCGCTTCGATTCTTGCTCAGGATTGGTCATCTTACCCTCTCTTGCATGATTTTAATGTTCCTAGTTTTCTTAAATTTAATGGAGTTGTAAATCGATCTAATTAAAATAGTGTTTAGGTGAATTAAAAGGGACATTAATTTATGGCAAATTTTGCCCATGTTTTGTTCGAAACTACACAAGTAACCATAAATGAAGACACTACTCCCTTTTACCTCGCAATATGGTTGGAAAAACTATGATATTAGTTTTGGATACGGAAACCACGCAGTTAGCGAGTTAATAATGAAATTTAGTGAAAACCACTTCTTGACGACATTGTGTGATCTTAATAAAACATGTTTTCAGTGAGACATAAAACATCCCTATAAGACTAAAAAAAAAGAAAATCAAGCTTAGATCATGTTCCTTGTCACATGGAGCATTCAATCAAACCTTGGGTTGTCCCTCGGATGTTCGTTTGACATTGTTTCACCACGTGTTTAGAAGCCCAACGAGTTATTCACAACTTCAGACAACTGCTAAAGTTTAAAATTGTAGTTTGATTTTGACCGTAGATGTAGAAATGGAATTTGGCTTCCACATACCTCTTGTATTTCTCTGTAAAAATCACTACCAATCCTCAGTTTGAAGAAAACCACCTCACAAGTTAATTTTCCAGGTGGGTTTTATAGGCCTCCAGTCGTTGCATGACGAGGCCATTCGGGCGATTTTACGATCGGTAGCTCCAAAAAGACAAGTGCTAATTAAACTCAGTTCACCTATTTGGGATTATGTCAGCTCCGAGTGATTCCTCTATATATGTGTGAGTAGGTAGGGATTCGTTTTAATGTGTGTTTGAGTCTCGAAGATTGTTTTTGAACATTGATTTTTGAGCTACTTGTCTAAAATTGACATTTTATGGAAACTTGTAACTAAATGAAAAAAAATTGTTGTATGACCTAATCCAAACAAAAATATCGATCGGAAAACCCTGTAAACACCAATACATGAATGTACGAAACCTTCTTGATGCTTGTTTGAAAAGATATTGAATGTGAAAAAATGGTGTTTTCTCTCTCCTCTCTCTATCCCTATCTTTGGCTTTGAAGACGAAATGAAATGGCATTTGTATTCTTACTCTCCTTAAAAGTGTGTTAGGTATTATTTCATTATTATTGGAAAACTATGAAATCGTAAATCGTTCTTGATTGTAGTTAGATGTCATGCCAAAAGTTGTGGTGACCATGTGGTGGTTAGCATTCTATATGTTTTTGAAATAACGGGTTATCTTTGGAATACATGTAATATTTAATGAATGTATATCAAAACTATGTTAATAAAAATGAATGTTACTTCACTCAACCAAACATTATTGTCAATTTTGTTTCTAGTTTTTTTTTTCCGAACTTTATAAGGATCATTAGCTTGTAACAAAGATGATCCAAAGACACATCACATGGACTGCTAGATATTGGCTCACATTCTATCTTATAAGAATCACAAATTGGTTATCTTTAGAGATTTTGATTGGGTTGGTTTTGCAGATAACATGAAGTCTCCCTTAGGATGTGTAGTCTTGGTTCAACAGTACTTGTTTGGTATTAAAAAAGAAAGCCATTGTTTCACCTTCTACACTAAAGGCCTAGAATGTTATAACAACTCGAACTAGTTACGAGGCAGTGTGGCTTTGCAAGAATGGACCCACACAAATATTTTATTAACGAAAGAACGACATCCATATAGCTAATAACCTAGTGTTCCATAACAAGGCCAAGCATATATAGATATTTGTCATCATTTTGTTTTAGAGTTAGTCCAACAAGCCTAGATTGAGGTTGTATATTGCAACATAAAAGGGCAAGTATAGATATTTTCACAAAGCAATTAGCTTGTGATTGACTCAACAAACTGAGAGCACTCCTTGCGGTCTCCCCAAATGGTCATTATGAGAAAGAATGTGAGAAACAATGTCTATTTGGGCTTATTATATTTGCATCATGCATATATCCTAGGCTTATGAGTGTGTAACATCATGTGTGAGGACATCGTTTATTATTTTTTTGTATTTATCCATATAATGGATATTATTAGTTGTTTATAATTTGAACTCGCTATTTATTATTATCTTATCATATCTTAGACGAGTCTAATAATTATTCGAGCTAGTTAGAGTTTAGTATAAGCATTTCATCTATTCATACATGTAATACTCTTTGGTTTAGGATCAAGCAATAAAATTCATTAATTTTATTTGTTTCTTCTATTGTGATTTTTTGCTCTTTTATTTTATGTACATATATACCTTAATACCTTCAATACTTATATGTATCATTTCTATTTTATAATGCCCCATAACTTCTTGTAGGGAAGAGGACCCTATAGCCCTGCAGCCAAACTTTAGAGGCACATAGATATATGTACAGGTCTCATCAACCTAAAAAAGATACCATATGTAGCATAAGATCGTGCCACATCAACATTTTTCATTTTGTGTGTTTATTTGGAGGGAAAAGTAATTTTGGAATTGATTGAAAATGAAGAAAATTAATATAAAGCATTTGAAAGAGGAACCAAAGACTGAGTGTCCTATGTGTCACATTGTCATTGGCTCTTAAAAAATGTCATTAATAAAAAATAAACAACTATTGGTCTTTTTTCAACAACATATGGTGAAAACAAATGTACATGTTTTTGTGCATGCACAACTATAGGGTTCTTTCCCCTATCCATCCCTTCTTAGTATTGAATAAATAGCTTTCTAGTTAACTTAATTTTTAGTTTCAACTTTATGCTCAAAAGCATACAGAAGCCATCTATGTGATTTACAAATTTATAGCCCATTCTTGCACCATGTCATCTTCTTTGGCAATGCTTACCTCTCTATGTCTACCTAGGATGGCTTGATTGTCTCAACTTGAACAACCTTATGCTCATTTGTATTCAACGTTGCACAATGACATTGTTATCATCATCTCACGACATCCTTTCAGTCTTGGTCACCACACTTAACAAGGATGATATCTTAATGTTGTCACAAGATTTAATTAGGATTCCTTTGGCAAATGGGGAACAATCTAATCCTCAAAGGATAACAATGAACCATCGTGTCCTTTTGATATGTTGAGTTCACACTATTACGTAGAGACAATGGATCTTGCGAGCATGGTTGATTCTTGTTATAATTTTTTAGAGCCACAACTAAAATATCTAATTTTGATCAAAACTTCTTTTTCCTACATCTCAATTAGTCTTAATTATTCTTTAAGTTCTGTAATATCTTTTGTCATGATTATTTATCTGAGCTCCTTGGCATTAGTTGTCTAATGCTTATTAAGTTTTAAAATCAATTGTGGATAAAACACTAGAGGCATGATAATTCATGATGTCCATGTTTCAAAAATGCATAGCCAATATAAATATTAAGGATATCAAGATGATACCCTCCTTTTGATAGGGACGATAAGTATTTGTAATGACCAAAACACACACAAAATCCATGTTGATAGTTTTTCCATTATAAATGTTAGTTAATATAATCTTTGGTTCTGAGTTTTCCCCTTTTCCAACAGGAAAACCCTATACACTCCTCCATATTTGCACCCTTTTTTGGCAAGAAACAACTTTCACCCAAGTCCACCAAACTCTTACCACATCGAAAGCGACTTGCTAAGCCTACTAACATCATTTTTATGGGGAGATGCCTCTACAACCTTGGACAACATGCATAAGACATTCTTTGGTAATTAACGACTACCCTACCCGCTCCCTTGCCCCATAACAAATTTAAAAAATGGAACTTTAGGACTCCAAAAATTGCACACAATCCAAAAAAATATTGTTATAGGGAGAAACTATGTAAAGCTATTTCCCTTGCCATGCTTAAACTAGTAATTACACAAAGTTTCAAAATCTATTGCGAGAGATGTCAATTTTTTATTTGTAAACAAAAGTTAGGTATTTTTTAACAAGTTGTGGTATTTAGTCGATAAATTCAAGTTTTATTTATGTTTTCCATGTTTTGTAGTTCATATCTACAAAGGTGCTTGTTGATACTAACAAAAATGTTAAGATGGGGGGTCAATCCATGTATGCTTTTGCAAGTCACACCTTCCTTCCGATCACATATTAAAAATCTCTATCTATACTTATTTCTTTAAGTCAAATAAAGGTTGTATCAATGCACATGTCAATATATAATGAATGGGGAAACTGGTAAGGGAGGGACCACACAACACAAGTGCACCTAGATCAATAGAGAACAAAAAACCATATAATCATATAAATGAAAATGAGAGACACATGTTAAACCCTTTTATGTAAACCAAATAAAACAACATTGTACAACTAAAACTTGGTCAATATTGAAAAAGCTAACAATACACAATAAAAAAAAAGTAAAGAAAGAAATGCATCAAATAAAATAAACCAAATACTATTGTTGATACATTATAAGCTCGTGATTGAAACCAGGAAAACTATATTATCTTTTGTAAATTCCCATCTACTAAACAAATGGTAGTTGCATTCACTTGATGTTGAATGTGGAGATGGCACAACACATCTATAAGTATCCATTGCTAGCTCTTTTTAAAACTATGGTTTTAATTCATCTCGACAGCTAAAGTTCCTTGCCATACATGGCTCGTAAATGATGAGCATAGCCATGTGTAGACCAAAACACTTAGTCACAACACATGCTAACAGATAATTGAGTCTATGTTAAAAGTGTTTTCATTGGGGTACATTCCCCTTGTTTTTTTTATGAAAAAGATTTTATATTATAATAAATGGAACATGATACAAAATTTTCCAACAAAAAAGTGGGCAATATGAGAGCACGCCTCAAAGCCACGAGCACACTAGGTCATGCCTAGGAAAACATCAAAAGAACAAAAGTTGTTGCAGCGAGCATGCCAATAGAGGGGAAGCCAAACTACCAAGACACCGGAGGCACGGACACAAAACAAGCGGAGAAAGCAAAGGCACCTGACGCCGAAGCAAAATGAGAAACAGTAGGCTCAAAGTGCCACTTTCTTATCCTTAGATCTCGTGATAACAGTCCAATTCACTGGTTGAAAAACCGATTCTAGCGGAGGATCTAGGCAAGGACTATCCTGATTGGGGTCAGAATCAAAAGACTCGGATACATGAGAACGCTTGGCACAACCGCCATCAAGGGGAATCTCAACATTCATAGCTTTTGAATTTCCGAGGTGAGAACATTCTTTGACTTCCGACACTGAAAATCCCTGCCAACCTTTAGGCCGTGAAGAAATCTCTTTGTTCTTTTTTTATTTTGATTGAGTAACAGTGGGCAAACCTCCTGAAGGTGCCCAGTTTGATGGCATAACCGACATCGAAAGGTCATGTTCTCATAGTCTAGAACTTGTATCCACTTGAAGCCATCATGGTTTAACTCCAACTTGTCAGGAAGACCTTTGTTGAGATCCACCTTAATACAAATACGTGCATAAGTGAACAGCCCTTGCTTGGACCGTTCATTATCCATTTTAATGAAACGACCAAGAGCCTCATCAATAGTGGCACAAACCGCAAGGTGCCAAAAGGGGAGAGGAATATTGGGGAGACGAACCCAAAACCGACATTTTTGAAACAATCATGGTAGAAGGATCAAAATCCAAAAACCATGGAGTAAGAAAAAGCCTAGCCCTACCCCAAAACCAGGGACCCTCATTAAGAATCCGTTGACAATCTGTGGGAGAGAAGAAACAAACAATAAAAAAAACTCTTTGCACATAACTGAATCTCTCAGTCACTAGTCCAAGTAGAATAAATCCATTTATGCGGGTCTTCAGTCTTTGGCCAAAATCCATTAAATTGACAAATGATGGCGGAATCTTTTAGGGTGGAAATAGATTCAGTTACCTCTGAAAATGAAAGGGTAACTATAGGAGTTACAATAGACTTTTCCACAATATAAGTCGCATCTGGAGTGCTTGAAGAGCTCTGCCTGTGTTTCCCAATAGTTGCCAGCCATAAAGGTTATTGCATTTGCAGAAGCAAATGCCATTGAAGGGTCGTGTAAGTGCGTAGGCACAAGATAGGGGGCAAATGGCTGCAGCTGTGCAGCCAACAGGCTAGTGAACACCCTTGCCCAAAAAAAACCCTAGCCTCCGCGCTCCGTCTTCTCGTGTGTTGATTCTCATTCCCCTTGTTTCACTTTTGTATATCTCAAATAAATTTGAAATAAAGGGGGGGATGCCAATGATGAAATAGACTATGTTGAGGTATCTATTGTGTCATGATATTAACCCCTTTGAAAGTTTTCCTATGCTTGGTTGAAATCTTCCCCATCAACAAACTATTAATTCATCAATGAAATTGCGTGACTTACCAAAATAAAAAAAACCACCAAAAATCAATTCTTACTGGGTATGAAAGCCCCCTATAACTCCAACCAGAAAGATCAGATATTTATCCTTATTAAGAGGGGATTGGACTTAGATTTGTATAACACAACCACTACTTGAGCATCGATGATTATGAATTTTCATGAAAGATGCATAACTGTTTAGCACACAACAGGAATGGCTTCTCACCGTAGAAATAATTTCAGAAGCCCATTGGGAGTATGATAGGTTATTATAGCCTCATTTTTGTTTTTGTTTTTCTCAGTCCTTGGGTAAAGGAATAGCTTGCAAAAACAAACATATATAAGAAATAGATTGCAAAAACAAAGAAATATATTATATATATTAAGTTGGAGAGATGAAGTTTATGGTAGAATAAGAAAATACACATGTAAAATCATTTGCAGGGATACAAAAGAAGCGATCTTCTTTGGTCTCTCTCTCTCTCTCTCTCTCTCTCTCTCTCTCTCTCTGCACTAGAGAAATTGATTTCTGTGGGCAGATCAGTGTTGGATGTTATCATAAGCAACAACAGCAACTTTGAGACTCCACAGGTCCCTCGAACCAGCGATTCCATCGCTGGTCTTCTGGACCTTTAGTGCTGCAGATAAAAAGAAAATTAATTAGAACAATGAAATTTACAACACGCCATTTTGTGGAAAAGTGATGTTGATAAGGGCGCCAAAGTATTTCTTACGTAGGAAGAAGGGGATCTGGTCTGTTGTCAACTGTCAGTAATACCCTGTGAAAAAAGTCCATCTGTTATCTGACTGGCTATAGTAAATTATTATAATAAAGTAATTAATGGATCGCTTACTCCTGGCAAACAGTTGACACTCTATCTGCTTGATCCAGTCCAACCAATTCTTCCTGCATTCAAATGTCCAACCTTCAAACCAGGTAAAAAGTTGTGATTGCCTGTTAACAGTGAGTGTTTAAGCTGAGGAAGTTGGGAATCGACACCATGTAACAAAATCTATTCAAGATTTCCAAGCGAGAAAAAAAACTGTACGATTTGAGTGAAACTAGATTGGAAAAAATTAATATGATGTGATTGTAGCACTTTTTAAAATTAATGAAAGTGATCCCCATAAAATTGTCTTTGCCTTCCCTTAAGAGTATTTTGATACAGGGTTATGCTTTTTGGGTTAAAAATTAGGTGTCATCTATCAAAGAGCCATGACACATATTCCATAACTACATGCATGATTTCTTATAAGAATTATGTTGATAACATCTTGAGTAAGTCGAAGTAAAGAGAAAATCATGTACATGAATTGCACAAAATAATTTGTAAAATCCTTTAAAAAAGTGTTTTTGGTGTGACTTAACGGAAAACCATTGAGTTTCATTATTTCAAAAGAAGGTATGAGTAGATCCCAAGACAGTAAAAGCTATATGGTTAAAATGCCTCTTTGAAATATTAAATCCTTGAAAAGTTTCCAAGGAAAAATTCAAACTCATGCTAGATTGCTTAAGAAAGAGGTCAAATTTGAATAGCATGAACAATGGCAAAAGTCTTGACAAAATTAAAGCTTATCTTGCTAATCCTCGTGTCATGATGCCACTTATTCCAAATAAACTGTTATTGCTATATAAGTCTACTACGGAACATGCTTTAGTAACTATAGTTGCACAAACAAATGTTACTTAAAAGACTGAAATTTAGGATATTAGCTAAACTTATGTGTATTATGAAAAAGGTTATAATCCAATGAGAAAATCTTGGGTGGTTATGATTTTGCAACTCAAGAACTTAAGACATTATATGCTCATCAATTTTTTTTAAAAACGTGATTGTCAAAGCTGATCGTTTGAAATAAATGATGTCCAAACCTTGTTTATCTAGTAGGATAGCCAAGTGGATAATGATGTTGTTGAAATTTGATCTAAGTCATTTCACAAAAATCAATCATTGTGATGAATACAAGATCAAGAATAAATTATCTACTCATTAGTCACAAGGCAATGGACAAGCCAAAGCCTCCCATAAAAATATGCCAAACACCTTAGCAAAAACAGTGAATAGACATGGAGATGATTGGCATGACCAATTATACACAACTTAACGGGCATACAAAACAAGTATTAAAAAGCCTACAATGGCAACTCCTTATCAGTTGTGTCTGGGGCAGAACAGTATTTCCCCATGATAGTGATTGTGGGGGGCATTTTAGTAGGGTGTGGCAAAAAAGTTACTTAGAATAGTATATTATTGGAATGTAATGGATAGTGATTGTCATGGACTCGTGAGTATGATAAACCATGTGTGAAATGTCAAAAGCATCGCAACCTAAACCATGTTCCTTCCCAAGAGTTGCAACCTATAGCATCACAATGGCCATTTTCTTTATGGGCCTTGATTTGATTGGTAAGATTGTAATCTTCCATCTTCAGAAGGTCGTAAGTTCATAATAAAGCTACAGATTGTTTCACAAAATGGGTAGAAACGGCCTGTCTTATTTCAACTACAACTGAAGACATTCGCAAAATTCTTACGAAAAATATTGTTTCAAAATTTGGCTTGCCTTCTACTATTGTTTCAGACAAAGACTCCTCTGTCAAAAATAGAACACTTGAAAAGTTGTGTGATAAATACAAGATCAAGAATAAATTATCTACTCATTAGTCACAAGGCAATGGACAAGCCAAAGCCTCCCATAAGACTATGGCAAACATCTTAGCAAAATCAGTGAATAAATATGGAGATGATTGGCTTGACCAAGTATACACAACTTACCGCGCATACAAAACAAGTATTAAAATGCCTACAATGGCAACTCCTTATCACTTGTGTATGGGGCAGAAACAGTATTGCCCCTTAAGCTTGAGATTCCATTTTTGAGACTTTCATTAAAAAGGCATTATTGATGATGAAAGTTAAGGAGAAAAAAGATAACAACAATTGGAAATGCTTGATAACAAACAAAATCATGTCATTCAAAATTTGAGAGTTTAATAATTTATCAGAATTGCCTCATAAAGGCCTACAACAAGAAGATTATATCGAGTTTTCAACATCGTGACCAAGTGTTGAAAGAAAATTAGAATAATATTAATTGAGAACATGATTAAAAAGCGAGTTAAGGCCAAATTGGATTGGACCATTTATTATCACACATAAGTTCTGACTGGGGGTATATCACCTTTGCTACATTGAAAAGTAAAATTTTGAAAAACCCAATCAATATCATGCATCTATAGAGGCTTTCTGCACGAACCTTGTATTACTTCAAATGACCATGTTATCTGGGGGGATGCTTATTTTGCTTATTTGCTTTCACTTATGTGCAGTAGCATTGCCCAGAGCCTGTGCAATGTGGTTTTATGTCTGCGCACAGGTAATGAATGTGTGCAGGGCTGCGTGCTGGATGATGGGTGCACAAGACAGTTGCAAAGTGATGTGCAATGAAAACAGCGCAACACAGTAATGTAACATATGCTTCTATCTTAAAGTGCTATCATACACTTGTCTGACCGGACCAGAGGTGTGCAAGCAACATCTTTGTGATGCTCTGACATAGTTAGTGGAGGATTGTTATGTATCACTTTGCTTAGCATTTGATGAGACTGCAGATTCTCCTATTTGCATGGAGATTACAAAGTGGTGTGCTGGTCTAAAGGCATGTACTCTCTTCAGGGAAGGAAGAAAGAGAATAGAGTGGAACTATCTTTAGATTGTTGGTTGGTTAGACAGTTAAGTCTAGTTGGTTATATTTGTTTGAGAACATTGTGGTCATTATACAGTTATACAGTGTAGTTTATGAAATGTGCACTATGTATGGAACCTTGAAGTGATTCTTTGTACTATAAATGGTTTTAGTTAATACAGTAGAATGAAGGTTACTGTGTTGGGTTTTTACTCGAACGTGTTTTTCCAAGAGAAATACTGTCTATTCTACATGCTATCTTTCTTGTGCATTGTTTTAGATTCTTGTAGCATTGCTCATCTGTTTTAGTTTATTGTGTAAGGGTCACATCCCCATTGTCATGTGTTTAAGTCATTTCAGCTGTGGAACTCCCTTTTCATATAACGAAGTTCTCATTTCTTCATGACACATGTTTATCATGTGATCTCATGTCTAACAAAGTTTCCATGATTATATATTATGCTCTCATCTTCTTGTGATGATCATCATAATGTCTATACATTATCTATGTACTTGCTTACTATGATTCATATCATGCAAAAGATTGCTATATCGCCCATGTTGCCATGATCTCTATCATGCTTCATTGTGGAAATACTATTAAGTTTGTGCATGCTTCATTTCCCTATATCTCCAAATGTGTTGTGATTCATAATTATGATGATTTCAATGCTATATATCATTCTGATTATCATGTTACATCTTAAAATGATGCTACACGACTCCTGTCTTGAACTCGCATGGGGAAACATATCTATTGTGTCAATTCCTTCATTGCTATATCTTTGCACACTTGTGCAAAACAATGGTTTGATAGGCCATATTATATCTAATATTTATCTTTTGAGATGTATCACAAATTCACCGTGCACCTCACAAGGAGGGCATATATCCTACTCATCATATTAAGGAATCAGAGCCATAAATCTATATAGCCTGGGGGGTAAGAGCATCACCATATTTGGAAAGTTGGAATTGGAGATCCATTACTAAAAATGTTTCTAGTTAACTCAATTCTAAATGGTTAATATTTGTTCAGAATTGGATACCCATCACTGATAGGGCATCTGAATTCAGTTTCCAATGGTTCATATATGACTCAAAAGTGAAGGCTTGTGACTTATTGGGCTTCTTAAATTCACAATGGTCCAAATTTTATTCAAAATCGGAAGCCAGTTACTGATAGGGTTTCTATCTTCAATTCACAATGGTTAAGATTTTATTCAGACTTTTAATTCTCAGTGGTTCAAAGTTTACTTAGTTCACATTTTACTACCCTAAAACCACTACCATTTGAGAAATTCAAGTAGTTTGCAGCATGGATAGGAGGAAAAACTACATTTAATTTCCAACAAGGCATTAAATAAGAGGAAAGTATATATTGACTGGCAACATAACAGCAAGTTATTTGTGGCTTGTAGATATTTTTGTTAGCAAATAAGAGTTTGCGTGTATAACAAGATATATGCGAAGTTATTTGACAAAGAGTTGTGGGAATTTGTGGTTGCATAGAACAACCATGACCAAATCCCTAAGAAGAAGACCTGGGGAGCTCCAAGATTGCCATATGCAGGTACAAGAAGAGAATAGAGAACTAAGAATGGTGGTGCAATACTTGGAAACAGAGAACAAGGAGATGCAAGTTACATAGGTAAATCATGGTGAATTCTTCATTGGTATCCTAGAGGAATTGCTACAAGACTTGCAGGAAAAGAAGGAATTATTGACAAGGCTCCAACATGATGTTGAAGGAGTAGAAGGGACAAAGAATTCTACCTAGCAAAGGAGACAAGCCTATACCAAATATGCTTAAACCATGACAGAGGTATGCATGGTAAGCAATCTGTTGCATGTTCTTTTTTCCAATGCAACATTGAACGAATCCATTGGCATTTTTGAGAAGCGCACTAGAAGTATTGGCTCTAAGTTGTTAATAAGGGCTATGATGGAAGAGGGTTTGGCAAAGCTGGCCAAGGAATTCTCAATTTCATTATGGTTGAAGAAGGGCCTCAATATGTAGGCGTTGGATATGGCGGAAGTAAAATGGAGAATGGAAAATGCTCTCGCACGCTTAAGCAAGAGTAGCTTCCACAAAGGAGGACTCTGACCAAGGACCAAACAAAAAAAGTAAAAATGTCTCCAACATCATTTTTTTATTAATCCTCGAGATGATTGTAGAGACTCCCCAAAGAGTGGATAACAATCAAGACAGGAAGAGGGAAGCATGAGTCTATCTCAAGAGGACGACCTTCAGGTCATGAAGGAGAGGATAGTGCATCACTCCACTATCCACATGATGCAAATTCAAGGAGACAATGGGGAGACTACACTCCAACAACATCACCACTTACAAGTCCAAGACGGAAGGAAAACAAATCAAGGGATAGCCCAAGGACATATATGCCAAAGAGAAGTCTTCCATCTTTTGTTTCAAATGTAAGAAAGGTCATCTACAACAAAAATGTCGGTTCCTTGTTCTTTGCACTTATTGTGGGAAGAGTAACAATTGTATGGCTGTGCAAGCAATCCACCACTAAGCAGCCCAAGATCTTTAGGAGAGATGGGAAAGAGAGTCCATTCTTCAAGCAATCAAGAAGACAATGGCCAACACATACTCAACAGAGGTAAAAAGCCATTTGATATGAGTATGTGCAACTAACAACTTTTTTGTACTTAAATTGCAATATTGTAGGGCATTGGAATGGGAAGTGTTGGAAATTCCATCCACATAGTCACCCAAACAATGGAAAAGGCAAGAATAGGAAGCCACAACCAAAAGAAGAAGAGCCTACCAAAGCATAAGAGTTAAGAAGGAGAGGACAGCTCTCACATGTATCTTCATCCCCCCTGTAAGAAAGTAGCAGTAAGGGAATTTCAATTGATTCTTGAATTAAACATTTACATGATTTGCAGTCAATTGTATGGGCATTGAGTAACACTCTAACTGTATCTTCAAATTGCTGTATGGTTTCATTTGTTGGTAGAGCAAATAGGGAGCTGACTCCACTTGTACGGGCAAGTTTGGAAAGCATCATAAGTGAGCATGGAACAAGAAATCCACTTGGAAATAATAGGTATGGAAATAAAAATAGCAGGTTTTCTAATTTTGTTACTCAACTTATTTTGCATAGCAAGAAGGGAAAGAGAGAGAGGCGCTAAGCTCTGTTGCTCAAACTCTGGGATATCAAATTCCTCTAGAAACTTGCTCTTAAGCAGGTTATAATCCACCACCTGCTGCAAGGGATCATACTTCCGATACCACATATGCACGCGGTCCAAAAGGGTAGTGGCAAACTGGTTTGCCTTCCTCTCTGGTGTCATGATTCCTTTCATGTGCCATATAATTTCACAAGAATGTACATGGTTAGTGGCATTCTCTACACCTCGGTACTCTGGGAGCTTTATGGATTGGTCATAGAAATAAGGTTGCATAGGTGCAAGCTGCTGGTTCTGGGTTGGTGGATTCTAGACAGGAGGGTTCTCAACAGAGGGATTCTGGACACAGGGGTTTTGAACGGGGGGGTTTATCACAGGCTGACTCCGGGTCAGTGTCCACTTGGCGCTCCTCTGGCGCTTCTTGATGTTGATTGCATCGCTCCTCGTGTGCTTGTTTTGGCTCTTGCTATTGGTGCGTATAGGATGACTTGTAACACAAAGTTTGCGGCAAATCCTCAGGCGATAGTTGTTCTTCTATCATCAGTAGTCTTCTCTGTTTTAGTTTAACATTAGCGCTGTCGCTAGTTTCTAGGGGTGGTGGGAGCAGCGCATGCCTCCTTTTGTGGCCGTTCAACAAGTGGTCACAAGTCATTTCTTCAAGTGGAGTAGATTCTCCCTCGGTGCCTTCCATGGTAGTGAGCCTCCCTCCATCATCTGAGGTCGTCGCAACATCCACACCATACCAGGTCCTCGTGACAACCAGCAATAGGCTCCTCCCCTAGTCGTATCTAGCACTCTATCCAGCTCACTCCTTTTGCACACTCTTTCCAACTACCATCCCTTAGCGACACAAGGGTTCTCTAGCCGCTCATGCGTAGTGTCTCAATAGCCAATCCACAAATAACATATTGATGCAAAGAGGTAAGGAGCAAATGTATGCACCTTTAGGTTCACGTATAAACTAGAACTCCGCCTCCTTTGGGCATGAATATGTTGACACCGCAAATTCCAACAGATAGCTTCCAATGGTGCCTTTGCACCAAACATTAACAACATGCATCCAATCTTCGTTGGTATTTTTCAATACCTTGAGATGCTCTTTAGTCCAAGGGTACTTTCAAGGTTCCTCGACTTCTCTACCAGCAACGCCATGATCCATGCATACAGGTGATGAGGAAATCACATAAAAATATTGAATATAGAAAGTTGTCCAGCTTCTCGTTCGCCCATTTTCTTGGATCCTTTCTTCTACAACTTGGATGGCTTCACACGTAGTCCTCTTCTTGTTCATCCAACCATTTTTCTATGAGCTCGAGCGTTATTCTCTTTGACATCTTCCATTCCCTCAATGAGCAAGGTCCCAACAACATAACCAAAATGTTGGGGTTTCTAAGCGGACCCATACATTTAGCTTAGAAGGGCCCGACCCAAGCACACGAGCCCTTGTAACCCACCGCGTGTGCTAGCATAACACATAGGATTTCTCCCATGCATTGACCTGAGGCGCATGCTGGTTCAAGGAATGGTAATGTGAATGGCATTTTTTACTTGTACACATACAAATACAGTTATGATTACATAGCAGCCATTAATGGCTTACAATCATCAACCAACGATGATAACAACCGACCAACCCATATTTGGGGGCTTGCCTGTTCCTTTATACATCCATTACAATTTCAAATTCAAGCCCTTTCACACTCAAAGTAGGTGGTTGCCATTAATGAGGCAGTTGGTAGTTGCTTGGAGCTGTCAGTTAAGGAACACATTCAAAGCAGAGTCGGTGCCTAGGATGTTGCTCAATCCAAGGAAAGGACTAGAGTCCATATCCCACGACTTGCACTGACAGATTGGAAGATCTGTCAGTGTCATCAAACTGTCATTCCTTTCGGCGCACGCCGCTGCATTCCTTGCCTCAGTGTGTTGCCCTTTTGTCTTCCTATGCCGTTACGTCGCTTCTATTGACCTCGCTTCTCTCGCACACTCCAAATGGCATCCTTCGTTTTGCCTCTCGCCTCCTGCTTTAGCCATTCCCTACCCAATCTTCTTTAAGCATGCACATCATTCTCCTTCCGTGCGCGCACAACCAAAACTCCTACAAGCGTGCGCCTCCTTCGAACGTGTAATGCAAGAACACACTGGTCACCCCTTAGCCAACATTGTGGGGTCAACATGGGGTTAAGGACAAACACTAACTTCTTCATAGAAACTCCAAAGAGATTAAGGGAAAGGTATGTCTATAACGCCTAAACAAGTAAGATTTTGTGGGACCAAAAGCTACCCTAATAAGGAAGGTACGATCCATAAGGATCCATGTAAATCATCAAGAACTCTCTCAGACTACAAGGAAATGTCAGGATCAACAAAACAAATGACTGTTGACAAGTGGCGATGTTGTCTATTATTACTCATAACAAAAACATTCTCTACTTCAACAGGGTGAAGCACATTGTATAGTTTCATCAAAAGTCAATTCTAATTGCAAATATGAATTCCTTTCAAAAAGTTATACGCTTTTTTAAAAAGGAAACTTAATTTTGAGTTTGTATGCAAAATTATGGCCTCTACAAGTTGTAGGATTTTGTGAACAGTTAAAGGGTAGTTACCTAACTCTCAACATATGCAAGTGGCACTTATGTAACCACTAGCTCCCTTAAGGAGTATTTTCACAACTATCAATGCCCTGAGTAGCAGGTTTGCCTTGTCTGAATAGTTGTTTTACACGAAGGAAAGGACTAGTCAAAGTAATGGCAGGAAGCAATTGATCTTCTCATTCCAAGCATTCGGGATCCTTTCTTCCTCAAGAAGTTGGCATCAATCATAAGGAGTGTTGGAGTCAACTAGGGAATGTATGAGTGGGTAAGCAAGGAGTGGTCAACCGTTTAATTTGATGCTATTCTATGCTCCTTGTATTATTTCCATTACAACAAGAGGAAAATAGGTGACAACGAAGAGTGTGAGATGTATGTTCCTTAGAGCTATTTGTATTGACCTCATTACTTTGAAGGGAAAAAGAGAAAAAGAAAAGGAAAAGTAAAGGAAAGGTTCTTTTAAGGCCCACAATGCTAGGCGCCATGTTTGGGTCTGCATGGTTGCTTATAGCATATGAAATCACCTCATGTTCCCATTATACAAGAGGCACCTAACTATGCTTCAAATACCCTACCCCCTATTGAATTTGAACTTGTGACCTCCCTTTCTAGAACACAATTTTTTCACCATTACGCCAACTCGGGAAGGTGTATAGTTACCACTTCCAACTGGTTTTCCCAAGACTAGGGTTTCCAGGTCAAAATCCTTTGTCATGTGGTGTGTTTCATTTCTTCCTTATTTGTTATGGTTCTACAAGTAATTAATCATTATATTGCATACTCTACTACTCTAACATACTCTAAAACCAATGCCATTTGAGAAATTCAAGTAGTTGTAGCAAGGATAGAAAAAAATTGTATTTTATTTCCAATAAGGTATATTGCGACACGAAAGTACATATTATATAATTCCGTACTTTGAAATGTGTACTCACACACACATACACACACACCTCTCAAATTGGGGGAAAATGTAAACACCTAAAAATGGCCCCGAGGCACTTATTTAGTGTTATTTCATGGACTTTCAGGATGTTTGTATGTTTGTCAATTATTGGTTCATGTACTTGCTCAACTTTCATGGGTTCCCCTCATCCCACCCCCTTTCCTCTAACTCCTTGGACTTCTCCCATGCTTTTAGATCTTTATGCAAAAAAAGCACGTTGGCACTCCCAACACCTATATCCGGTCCATTTTATTAGTCTCCTCTAAGTCGGGGTACACTCGTCCCCTTCATCTCGTCTTTTTCACTTCTAGTTGTTAAAGGGTGGTTTTCGCACCAACATAGTACTAATATCAATTCAATTGTCTATATATACACAAGCATGATAGTTCATTGCCAACAATACATCTAACACTCGCAAAGAAATCATGAGTAGTCACAAGAGCGATCAAGCAATCATTAGAGCATTTATTATTGTCTGAGTTATCATTCGTCAAGCACTATTGCTGCCCTGGCTGAAGTCATTTTCATTTTAGTTTTCCTTTATGCAATTTAATGTTTCTCGTGAGCTCTAATCCAACATAGGGGTGTAACAAGTAGATGGCTCGTTAGTCTTACACTAGTCATAACCCTAACGCATGCCCTTAAACACACCTTGTTTTCGCGCCAATAGGGTCCTAATTTGAGTTCAATTGTCTATATATACACAAGCATGATAGCTCAATGGACACAATATATATAACACTCACAAAGAAATCATAAGTAGTAGACACAACAGTGATCAGGCAATTGTTAGAGCATTTATTATTGTCTGATCTATCATTCTATTGTCGAGTACTATTGCCGCTCTGGCTGAAGTCATTTTCATTTTAATTTCCTTTATGCAATTTAATGTTTCTCGTGAGCTATAATCCCACCTAGGGGCGTAGCAAGTAGACAACTAGTTAGTCTTACACTAGTCACTAACCCTAATGCATGCCCCTAAACACACCTTGGTTTCCTTAAAAATCTCTAGGGTAAATAAAATCAGATTGCAAGTACATGAGGAGTTAGAAAATAGATCTAACGTAGGCAAATCGCATCATAAACTTAGTTTCCAGTTGTTTGTCACCTGTCAAAAGTGTCCTCGTGCACCTGACACCAGACCTAGATTTCTAGGCGAGGCTGCATGTTGGTCGGAGAAAATGGCTAAGTACTAGCCATGCGCGAGAATTGGAAGCCACGCACAGGAGTGCGCGCAAGGAACAAAGAAGGAATGCGCGAAAATGCACGCATTTTAGGGAAACAGGTTAGCGCGCAAGGAGGTCCGTGCGCATGCATTAGCCGATTTTCGGGATACGGCTAAAAATAGAAAAGCAAAAGGTAACTTAGCATGCGAGCAAGGCCTATAAATAAGAAAGCACATGCAGATAGAGAAAGAGGTGGCACATAAAGACAACCTAAATATAGGTTTTAAAGCATTGTAAAGCAAGCTATTTATAGCCCGATCTGTAAAAAACATGCAGGTTAAGAATAGCACGTCTATTATTAGGAGAAGGATGGATGTAGGCGGTGAAGGGTGAGTCCCCACAGAGTATAAATAGGTGTAGCATTATGATAGTTAGGTACCTCCACCTTTTGTATGCAGAAGACCTTTTATGTGGCTTGGATAGTCTTTGAGCTATTTTGTATGTGCGCATGGTCCAACGCATGATTGTAAGCAGTTAGTAATGTAATCAACATGCTTGTTATGTAATACATTGGGGTTTATGATGGATAATTGTGTTTGGGTAGCAAAATTGACCATGTTTGAGTATGGAGTTATGGGAATTCAAATACTTTTATTGATTATCTACATTGAGTTAATTCCTTATTATATGTGTTGCCAATCTATTATACTATGTTGTATTTTCTTGCATGTATCGTTATAATGAATATGCATGTTCTAACATCTCAATGAGCGAACAAAGGAGGGACCTGGTGGCTGTGCGCACTTCGGGTGAGCATTCAGACCTTGTCTGGATCAAGTGACAGCACGCCCAGCTAATTTAGCATTGGTTAAAACAAGACTACAATGCAAGCAGGTCTAACAGCGTGTTTTTAGTTTCAGATTCAGAAGATAGACTTCTAACAACAATTTTCTCAAGATACATTTCTAAGCCTCGCATGTTTTTTCTCCTTTGGAAATATTAATCAGGTAATGCTATTTCTATTTTGAAGTATTTTACATGTACATTGCTCTGTCTATTAAATGTAACTCATTTATTTGCATTACAAAGTTATCATATTTACAGGGAAAATAAAATTTCTCTAATATATTTAGGATTAGGAGAACATAAGGAAAAAATTCACTTAAACTAAGATGGTCAAATGTGTGTAATTAAGGTGAGAATGTTCTCAGTTGTGAGCGTTTGGTTCTATGTTCTTGAATCTGCTATTACCCTCGGTCCTTTCCTAATTTTCTGATCTTCTCAGTTGATAATAGTTAAAGCACAGAGGTATATTGCTGGATATCTGAAATTCATAGCATCTGGTTGTTGCAGGCAGAGCACTCCGAAATTGCCTGTTGCTTATCTCTAATGTCATTTATGTTTGCATAATCTACATATTTTATCCTATGAAGGTGTTGTTGAAGTAGCCTACTTCAAGTCTTGCAAGATAGCTTGTTCCAAAAATTACTACAGTAGCTCATTTGAGAATTTTCAAATATGTATTTTTGCATATTTATGACAGATCCCAGACAAAACTAGACTCGGTGTTTGTTGAAGAACTAGGCATAGAAGTACAATTACAGGAAGATAACTCACAAACCTCTATTGGCATGTCCCTGCGACCATCAACCTGGAGAAACATGTATTTTCAAAGGAATGACATCATAATTCACATGTCATCCATAACCCTGACGTACTAGATGGCTTGGCATAGAACTCTAGCTGAATATTTATTTTCAACTTATGCTTATGAAAGGCCATGTATACACTTAAAATATAAGTAACCTTCAACAACTACTAACAATAGAGAAAATGAATAAATTAGGTAAAGTGCTAGCAAGGAGCCTATGCCATAGAACTCAAGCTGAACAATTCATTAAGGATCTGCTAAAAATATAAGATAACCCTCAATAGCTACTAATAATAGAGAAAATGAAAGAATTAGCAAGGACCCTACATCATAGGTCTGATAGGCCTAGCCTAGACTTAAGACGGCCATTTCCACAACGACGTTGATATAAACCCTGCCAAACTTGTCCCCTGCATTGCTGCAAACTAGAAATTAAAATGGGGCTAAAGAGCAGTGCATGGCCGGGTGAAGTCCTTATGTGAATTTTGATAGAGTAGATACCCCTCGGTCTAGGATAGGGTCACTGGGTTCAATCCAAATTTGACTCGGTCTAGGGTGTGATCCCTGGGTACTATTAGAGGATTAGTGTGCACTTGCTGATTGGCACCATAAGCCAAACACTACTGCTAACACTGGCCACAGGCACTGTCAATGTTTCCATATTTGCCAAATCAAAGAAATCTACATTATTGGACCTTGATACAAAACAAAAACCTTCAAACACTAATGATGTGTGAAAGACCTTCATGATCTCACCAAATGAATGAATGGCCACCAACACTAGGAAGTGGGTTAGTTATTTTTTGGATAAGAACAAGGTTCCATGGCGCAGATCACTGGTTCAATTTGTATACCTGATCCCATGAAAGTAATTACTTCACAAAATGCGAAAATTGGAATCTTACGGAAGAAAACTCGCAGCGGCTATTGTTTGGGAGGGGGAGAAAGTTAGGAACAACAAGTGTGGGTCTTCAAGTCAGAAGATGGAGAACAACAAGTATAATAACCAGATGCATGTCCTGCAAGGTCATGTCACGAATCTAAGCCTCAAATTGAAAATAGCAGCTGGGCATATGGGCTAGCCGTTAAGCTTATTGGATTTGGTTATAAAAAACATGCATCCGACATGGTCGCTGTCACGAAGCCAGAAACTAAACTAAAACATGGAATTGGGCAGTGAGGAATTGATCTTAAAATGATTAAGAAGAAGGGTGCAGTTTCAGAGGAATAGGTGACTTACCTCAAGAATCGAAATCTCTTTTTCTAAGCGCCTCAGCTCTTCAGCCCTGCGGTGCCTTCCACATATATCAGGGGTGGTAGGAATTGGCCTAGGCTCCAGCCTCACCATATTGGGGCTATACCTTGCTTGGTCCTGCATCTTTTACTAGGTATTGTGCGTTCCCTCTTACTTCACCTGCAGCATATTAGAAACACGTAATCCGTTCTGGAGCAGCAGATTATGGTGAGACAGGCTTAAATAGAAAGGGGATGACGAAGACTCGGGAGTGAGGAGGAGGATGAAGCCCTGAGCCGATCCTTCCTCTGTGTTGGGCCCATGAAAGGTCAAACCAATTAAATATTGAGCTCCACCCTCTTTGTATCTCATCTACTTAACTGTTGCCAACCTGGTAATTTCCGTTTCATTTCTGTCCGCTCTAAGTCGTCATCTCACTTTTATATAAATGGATGGGCATGGTCCCCCTTTCCCACGTGCTTGTGGTATGAAAGTCACCATTTTTTACACACATACATATAGAGAGATAGATGTATCATAAGGGGGAAGGATTCTGCCACAAATGGACAGTCAACAATCAATGGCTATGAAGATTTAACCATGTCTCACTTTATCTCACTATTTGAATATATAATTTCGCCTTTTTTTAGTAATCATATGGTAGTATTTTCAAATATCCGAGCAATTCTAAAATTTGATATTAGAAGAAAATACAATATTATTCTTCTTCTTCTCTTCCTCCTCCTCTTTAAGGTTTTATTTTCGAATATTCTATTTGACATGTCAAAATTTTATAAAATAAACACACAAATAAATTATTAAGATGATTAACTTATCTCATACTTGGTAGGAATAATGTGTTACTACTCATATGAAAGTGAGTAAGTAAAATAATTGTACATGTGAAAATAATTATGTAATGAGTTGTTAGTAACAACTCATTATTAGAACTAGTATGTGTGTGAGTTAGTATATATTAATAATGGGCGTTACGAGAGTTGTTGTAACAACTCTCATAATAGTCTTGAGGTGAGAGTTACAATTGAGTAAATATGTCATGTTTGATTAGTGGAGATATGGCCATATAAATATAATGTATCTCACACAGAAAAAAAAAAAAAAAAACAAAGCAATACAATATTATTGTGTGTTATTATTTGCAATCAGAATATTTTGATTTGTTTAACTTTGAAAGTGTAGACAATAAAATTTGGTAACTTGTCATTTTCCAATGTCAAGTTTGACGATGATCCCTTGTTAAGATAAATGCTCATGTTCAAAAACCAATTAGTCTGTCTCTTTATCTTTTTCATGACTTCCTCATCTTTACACTCTTATCTATTGTCAATTCAAGGAATATTATCAAATCAAAGTAGTAAATAACTTTTGTAATTCATGTCGTAACTTTTTGTTTCATTTTTCATCTTTATTATCCAAAGCATTATACTAAGGGTCAGGATGTGGGGTCCAGTCCATGCCGACTTGTACAGTCCTTCCCCTTTAGCATTCTCTGACTTCATTTTTGATGTGAATATCTATATTTGGTCATTTCGTTGTCCTAGGGTCAGCCTTATTAGAAAATTTCACCTATGGAGGACCATATAAGAAAGTCAATGTCACTTTATAGCTCACATGGCACTCTTATAAGATATTATTGAAAAAATCATTTCAAAAGCAATCAAGGATTTTATAAATCTACCCAAATTAGTTGCACATCAATTAGAGCGTTCCCTACTACAGGTCTAAAGCACTCAACTAGGTCAAAGAGTACAACTTCCTCTATTTCCAAGCATGCAAAGGTCATAGAGCGATGTCTTAGAGAGAGCAAAGTCACTCCAAATATTGTTCAAGGGGTTCAAGGAACAAAGGCTTAGGTCATATAGTCAAAGCACACCACATCACACTACTACCATGTTGGGTACATTTTATACATGTAGACACAAAATCTATCCACTTGGGTACATTTCTAGTTTCTAAAGCATACTAATGTATAGATGATTCCTAAGCAAGAAAACTAGTGGTTGACAACTTCTTTTGGCCTTTTGGTTGCTTTAGATCTTGCACTTTACTATTTCTGAGCTTAATTAAGCATCCTTTTGGCCTTACACATCTTACAGTTCTGTCGACACTTGACTGATTTACATTTTGATGGCCTCGGACACTAGCACTCAGTTAGGACATAAGCGTTCATGTGCTCTTGTCCCGCCTGGGCGCTCATGTCCCTCTCTTTCTTCTTCTTACCCTTTTGGGTCCCTTTCGGTTCTTGGTCACATTTTAACACTTTGGGTCAGCCTTTCAGTTGTCAATTATGAAATTCAAACAAGGTAATCATATATATACTTAGTTACTTCTTTTAAATAAGAGGTCAAGCAATATAAGCATTATTTATCACCACCTAAGCTTAAACAAAGGCACAAGAGCACTACATATCATACATCTAGTAAATTCTTACAAGAGCCAATGGTTGCACTGATCTGCATACACTGCATAAGAGGGGAGTTTATTTTATTCCATTGATTTAATAAAATATATTATTTTTATTAAAATGTAAATGTAAATATATGTTATAATTGATAAACAATGAAATGAGAATGTTAAACAATTTATTAATTTTAACTATGAAATGAAATGTGAGGGGTAAGATACTCATCTCAATTTTGCTTATCCTAGAAGTGAGTTTGAACTGGAAGATGTGATGGAACATGAGCACAGACTGTCCATATCAGACTTAGAAAAATGTAGAGATGTTCGTGGTGCTTGGACATGGGCATCTGGGCAAGGATAGGGGTGTGTGCAAAGCACCCAAGACCTCTGTATGGGCGTTAGAATCTGCATAAATGGTTGGAACATGGTTCTGAAAGTGTCATTAGGGCTTAACACTTGTTCACTTTTGGTCCCTTTATGTCACACTTGGATCGCTGAGGTACCTGTAAACTGTCACAAATATCCTCCTGTAAAACCCTAAAAAATACATCAAATCCTTAAAAAGAAAGATGCAAAATGAGGGGTCAGACTATCTTCAGATGTGATAATGGAAAAATTACAACTGAGTGTTGTAGTACATCTCAGACCCAATGTAGTTCTACATTCTTATCTGTACAATAGTGCTCCTAAGTCACCCTCGCGCCAATGACGCTTAGATAGTGGACGATAGCTAAATAAAATGTAAATGTGTGGATGGAATAAAATGAAATCCCCTTGCTTATGTAGTCTATATGTAGAGTAATGTGACCCAAATTTAGTCCCTTGAGATATGTAGATAGATAACCCTTGATAATAATTTCCACCCATTATAATGGTATGTATGTTGTGTTTATATAGGGATCTCTTGCTTGAATTTTTGACACTAATGACCTGACATGCTGACTAGTACCTCGGGATATGAGAGGGAAAACCAAAAATACTGACCTCAAATGTCAAAAATAAGATCAAACATAAAGAGGACTTGAGCACCCAGGATGGACAGGAGCGCTTGAGTGCTAGTGTCCAGTCCTGGGTACTAGTGTCTAGAGACAAGCGACGACAAATGAGTGAAGACTGACAGACAGGGATCCTGTGACCTGACCAGAACTGGGTGTATGAGTGACAAGTGTGAAAGATAAAAACAATAGAAACCAATAAGAAAGTGAACAATGGACTATGGAATGGGTCACCAGTGAATACTTTTCTTACATAAGATCCATATATAAAACAATATACTTAACAATATAGTAAATAATAGTAAGTGCATGATTTTTTGTCTACATTTTCCACCACTTTATGTTGGTGAGCGAAAAATTCAGTAACATAAAGTAGATAGAGATGCATACCTGAGAGAAGTTCTGGAGAATCCCATGTTGCAAAAGTATGCACATATGTGGTAGATAAGTACGTGTCAAATGAGAAATGCATAGTGTGGAAAACCATGGATTGATGTGTCGATCCATGCGGCATAACGAGAGACGTGGGAACTATTATGAGGAGCACTAAGTGAGATTGATGATTTCAATGTTGAATGATTAGAGATTTTGATTTTTTACATTGATGGAGATGTGTTGGGGTAAGGAGTGATTAGTTCCCAACCTGATTGTGTGTGTGTGAAAAATTTGAGGATTTATGGCATCTTGCCACCAGAGGAAGAGTGTAGGGAGAGAGGTCTAGTTTTACTCTCCAACTTTAACTACATCCTTAAAAATTCTATCCAACAGTAGATGGAAAAATATTGAATTTTGTTGATTTGGATCCATTTCACTTTTTTGATCAAACGTGAATAACCCATATAGGAGTAGTATAGGAAAGGAAATGACGTCTCATTTCCCCCACTCCAGGGGTGTTCACTGTAATGTGTATGAGATATGGATTTCATGTTAGGTCATCTGGAAAGTGGTAGAAAATGTAGAATAACTTCCCATGTTAGGTCATTTGGGAAAGTGGTGATATAACTCCCAAGTTAGGTCATCTGGGAGGATAAATACGTTGTGTTGTGTCGATTGATCGATGTGATTTCAGAATAGTATAAAGTTTGTGTTTTGAATATATGAATGTGTGTGATTGATTTATTGGTTACTCATGGATATATTTTACGCTTGTTTCCCCTAGATTAGGTCATTAGGGGGAATCACTAGAAAGTGGTGTGAAATGTCACGTGATGTATGATCAAATTTCAAATTTTCAAAATTTAGAAATATAATGATCACTGTAATGGTGTGAAGGGGAATTATTGGATGACCCCAATTTATGCCCCCCTTTTGATGAAAGGGTGAGTGATGATGAGAACGAACATTGAGCCGAAAGTAAGCATGTAATGATGAAATAGTGAATGTATGATAGATATTACAAAGTGTGTGTATATCGAGTTGAAACGATGTCAAAGAGGAAGATATAATTTGTGGAATGTGTAGGATATAATAGTAGGTATAATTCTGAAGAGAATGACCCAAACGAGACAGAGAATCAGTAGTAAGGATGTGCAAGATATGATTAAAATTGTGTAATGTGTATTAGTTCTGGAGGATATGTGTGAATAATGACTATAGCGATAGTAAGTAATGGAAAGATTACTATAAATAGTAATGTGAAAAAGTGAATAGTAACTTCATTTGATTATTACATGAGTGTGATTTTGAGCTCTAGGTGTGTGAATATGCCTCAAGTGAGAGCACCACGATTGAGTCAATTTGAGATGGTGGCAGCAACTGAGGCATCACGTATGCCATATTGAGCTAGTAAGTGTGGGTTTTTTCGAAAATGTGTTGATATTAGTCATTTTTGATGAATTTTTGTAAATATTTTGTATTTTGAGTTTCTTGGCATTTTAGACCTGGACAAGAGCGGTGAAGGCACAAATGACCTTCGAGACACTAGTTCCCAGGAATTGGCCCACCTAGTGACCTATACTCTTTGGAGCCCAGGGAGGTCTTGGACTCCACAGTTACATAGTGGGGCCTATGAATATTGGGTTGAGCCCAATTGGTGGACCGTAAGGATGTGAAAGGCCATTTATGCTTGTTGATGTTATAGGTAGGTGTTCATGGTACAGAAGATGGATAAAAATTCTATACAGAGATGTTAGATCAAATGTTTGTAATAATTTTGTTGTGATAGAGGTCATTTCCGAGACTACAGAGTATTGTGGTGGCCAGAGGATTTGAGTACATTGTATATTGGGGTTTTCAGATGAGGAGTGGGATATTCTAGACCATGCCAGCTCACATATAGTGAGGATGGGGATGTGCCCCATAATATACCTATGGGTCACAAAGTCATTGGGCACTGAGAGGTGGTGTGCCATACCAATACAAGAGCACCTTTTACCTTGGACCTATAGGTTGATGCATGAAGAGTTGACTAGATGTAGATGATGTATATCACATATTGTGCATACCTATTGGTGGGCATCAATTGATGGCAACTTTTTGTTTCTAGTTATTTGGAGATGTGGTGGGAGCATATTCTGGCTAGGACATATTCATTATAGGGGCACATGCACCTCATAGCATAGCGTCCAATAACATTAACTTGAGTATTTATTCTGATGTTTTTTGTTGGTTGCGCACTTGTATAATCATCATTGTTTGACTTTGTATTGATCTTCCATCTTCAATGTAGGTGATGCATGAAATCTCTATGATTGTGGACACATTACATCCACACAATGACACATGAATGTTGCCCACCTATGTGCCCAAAACTATACAGATATGTAGGTCATCCTAGTGTTCCCTGTATGCTATTACGATTAGCATGTTCCTTACTGGATTTCTCATGCACCTATTCTTCCACGTGTATAGTTTTGCACCCTCCTCAGGGTGAGCATGCTGGAGTGTGTTAAAATTATACAACCTATTTGCATCTAATAGGACACGAAACCTTTGTAAAAAAATCAGCATAGAAGAAACAACAATAACATGCTAAGAAAATTTGCACATAGTTGGTCATCATTTCAACTAATCCATGTGTGCCATGTGTCTTGTGTGTGCAAAGGAATATGAAAATATTCTGGAAGAGCCATATCTTTTTCTACAAATATCTGATAATGCACTTGCCTAGTCTCAATCTATAGCTGAGACATGGGCTACAATGCTAGATATTCAAGTTCCAATTCTTGGTAGATCTGGTGGGTAAGTAATGGGAGAAATATTTCTAGGCATTAATGAGCAGATCTGATTACTCCAACCACCCAATTTTATCTGATCCACCCTCTTTCCTTCTCTAACATACCAAACACACTTAGGGAAACATATTTAATAGATTTGAAGGTGGATTTACATGCATTGAAGAATTTTTGTTGGTGTTGTATTTCAAAATCATGTTTTTCCTCCTTCTCTTCTTGTCCCATGGATTCATCTATAAATGTAAGAGGTGGACTCATTACTAAGGTTAGACACTTTGGATCCTTACACATTTAGTTAAGGACTTCATATTTCTATATTCTAAGTCACAGATATTTGGCTTGGGCATATAGATATCATCCTCTTTCACCATTGTAACAGTTCTATGCATTTCATGGGTTTTTGGATTGCATGCTTGCATGTGTCACTCTACATCCCTTGCAGCTCCATTTTTAGTTGTGTTTCATGAAAATGATATGGTAATTCATTTTAGTTGTGCTACACATGCCTAGCCTTCCTTCATGCCTTGTCCTTTCATTTTTGATTAGAACAAATAATGTTCATCCCTATTTTTTATGGTGTTATCACCTTCCTTATATTAAAAGTTCCTCCAATATTATCCCTTGTCCCTTGGCATTGTTAGCTTAGATTTCCCTTTTAGCATTAGGAGTAGCAGTAGCAGTAGAAATAGATAGAGGAACTAGCCTTCTCCAGAAATCCATCTCAAGTGTGCAAGGCTCCACAACTTGGAGACAATTCCATTGTTGTCTCAAACAACTTGGTTCTTAAATAGATCTGAGACATGGGTGCAATTTTGACCACCAACTTTATTGGGGAGAGGATTCAAGTTATGGATGTGGATGATGCTCAGAGATAGATGAGGGATGTTAGAAAATACTTTATAGGAACCCAAGTTCGTATTGAGGTCCATGTTAGCCTGGATGTTATATTAAGGTCAGGGGTCTGTGCAGTTGCGGTGGTGTAGACATCTTGTATAAGATACATGATATCTGTCATTGGATAGAGGTGGATGGGACAAGAGTACCAACATTAGGCATGATGTGTATCTTTCCCACTTATACATGGCTCTATATATATTCACATAGGAGGATATCAAGGGTAGGTATTGGATCTAGCACATTGTTACATGTATGGGCCTATGAGCATTTTACGATATTGAGGCCGAAGGTGGACCGTGAGGAGAGTGGTTGAGGCTAGATTTTTTTTTAGGAGATGGGTAGGTGTTCATGATAGGAAGATGGAAATTGACACCTACAGGGTGATGTTAGATTGTATGGCGACTTCCATTCAAGTGTACAGAGGATCCAAATAATTTAGGTAGAGCTACGATGTATTCGGTAGACTATTTGGCTAGAGGATTGATTTCTAGGGGTGACCGAGCTAGTCCAGGTAGATCATGTTTCAAAATAATTTGGTATGGCCCAAGATGAGGATCCCCTAGATCCATATTTATGGGTGAGGGCCATTTGGGCGCCAAGGAGGGCTACAATTCTAGACTAGGGCACACATGAGTGTAGCAAGTATCTCTTGGGATAGAGGAGGAAGATGTGAGAGAGAGCTAATAGATGTAGATGATATAGGGTTTACATGCATACCATGCATGGTGGGTGTCACATCAGTGGGTATTTTTTCTTCCATTTTGTTTGGATGCAGTGGGAGTACGGCTAGGTAGAGTATTATAGGGGCAAGCACTTTCCCCTGATGTAGTGTAGTAGAAAATTGATAAAAAAGCATGAGTCTATAGTGATGTTTGTGGTTTATTATTTAGTTGTGTAATTATCATTGTTGTCTAATGTGTTGATGGTGAATGTAGGTGATGCATATGGTTTGTTGATTATGGACACATCCATCTATAAATTGATGCGGAATGTGCCCATTGATGTACTCATAGGTGGTGGTATTCTAGAGCATGTAGATGGTATCATGGGTGAGAATGCACACTTATTTGATCTAGTGGCATTAGCGGTGGCTACATGTATCATATTATTGAGTGAGAGGGATGAGGCAAGAGATGAGACACATCGAACAAGAGAGGTTACAGGTGGAGGTCTCTTAACATAAGATGTATTTTCAAGATTTGTGGACTTATAAGGTTATTTTACAGAGCAATCGACTGATGTTAGTTTATTGTGTTGACAGGTAGAGATATATAGCAGCCGCATTAGTGGTTTATATTGAGAGGCGAAGCTTCTAGATATAGCTCTCCCACATTTGTAGAAAGTGATAGTGATGACGAGATATGATATGTACTATTGTAGCGATGTATGGGGGCTTTCCCCTATCGATGTGATTTTTCTAACAATGATTTTTATTGATATATAGACTATTGGTGTATGTGTGTTGTATTTTATAGTTATGTGTTATGTAATGTGATGATTTTCACGTTGCATGTGTTGATGATATGATGTGTTATTCTTGCTATTTCGATGTGTGATATTGTGATGATTGTTTTATTTATATGATTGAAATTACATTGTAGTTGTTGATGATGATTAATGATGATGATAATGTATATGATTATAGATAATG
Organism: Taxus chinensis; assembly: GCA_019776745.2. Lineage (NCBI taxonomy): Eukaryota > Viridiplantae > Streptophyta > Pinopsida > Cupressales > Taxaceae > Taxus > Taxus chinensis. The sequence continues at coordinate 604,776,026 of CM034148.1, read as the reverse complement.
TATGTAGTGTGATTGTGATGTATAATAGATAAATTATGAAAAAGTGTCATGTATATGAATGATGAAGTAGAAATGGTTATAATGTGAAAGAGTATGTGAATGAGATGGCCGAAATAGTGTAATGAAGCGAGTGTGAAGTATGATGAAGAGGGGGGAGGATAATAATGATACCCCCTAGTGTATAGATGATAAGGTTCATTTATATAAGACCCCTCAGTAGTCAAGAATGAACCTTAAAGTAAGAGTGCTGTCATCGGGAAGTGATATGATAGTGTACATTAGATAGATATGTCGATATAATGTGTAGAACAAAGATATAGTGAGTTTATTATTGTAAAATATAAATCAATAGTCATGTAAGAACCATAAGAACATGAGTGCGTCATCGGGGGTAAGGTGATAAAATCACCTACCAAAGACCAAGTGGGCATGGAGTGGTGGAAGCATGTGGGGCGTAAGAAGCATGCATTTATGATCCGAACTGAATGCACATGATGAAATGGTACCAATGATGGGAGATGAAGCAATGGGAAGTGTAAGTTTCGATGGACTGAGGAAGCCAATGTGTAGTAGTATTATGGTGCAATAGATGAGATGGTGTAGCAATGGATGGATGAGATGGAGAGCATGCATGAGTAATGACTTATGGTGGTGGATGAATAATGACCTTAGAACTAGACGAAGGAGATCAATGAACTAGAGTAACAACACACTTGTGCATGGAAGTGGAGACATAGACCACTCACAAGAGTGAGAGCCAAAGGAAATGACACCCTTATCTTCTAATTGTTGTAATCTATCATGAAGGCATGCAAAAATCATTGTCATGATGGCCATTGATACGATGATAGTTGCAATAAGGTTGATCACACTGGCATTGTAAATGATGAGGTGGATGATGTTGATTAGAAGGTAAGACGAATCAAACACTTGTCAAGAAAGGCACATAGCACATCATGAGGTCTAGCATGATGAGAAAAGTGTAATGGCTCCCATGAAGGAGATGTAGAGGTCTGAGGTGGAGCCTGACATGGTAGAGGAGATAAAGTATGTTTATGTAATGGAGAAGACTAAACTTTCTTGCAAGGTGGAGGAGATGGATACCTAGGAGGATTATTCAACAGATGGAAGTGGAGAAGAACTAGATGGTGCAGTAGTAGGAGAACTAGGAGGAGGATCTATGACATGTGTAATAATGAGATCCTGTTCTAAATCAATGACCTTATAACACAAGAGTGTGAATGATTCACATGTATCATATTGCAAGCATTGTTTTAAAGAAGAATTAAACCACAACAGAAGATGAATTTTTTTCTAGGTTAATGGACTAGAAGACTAACTTGATGCATGCAAGCATTGAAGCACAAAATGTAATCAATGATAGGTTCTATTTTTCCTTGATGTAAGCTAGGTAGATGATCATATGTGACTCTAGGGCCATTGTTAAGTATAAAGCGTTGAAGGAAGGCTTCTTCCATCTCACAATAGGTACTAATAGATCCGAAGGGTAAATGTGTGTACCATTGGAGAGATTCATCAGTAAGACTATGGTGAAAATATTTTAGCAATAATCGATCATTAGAATAAGAATCCATAGCTAGATGATAATGCTTAAGATGTAAATATGGATTTCTAGTACCATCAAAGCATGTAAATGTAGGCATAATGAAATCCTTAGGAAATGTTGAATTGTGAATATTTTTCAGAATAGGGTTTCCATGTAAAGAATTGTTATCAATAGAAGCATAATAGGCCTTGTATTTCAAGTGTGAGAGATTGAACCTGAGATTGCAATTGGCCAACAACATGCATGAGTGATAAGATTTCATGTGAAGGAATGGATAGAAGATGTGAGTAGTGTATTGAGTGGTTGAATTTTTCCATTATGAGTGATCATAGGGATGTCAAGAGAATAAATTGAAGATGTTCGATGCTAAGGGAACACTAGGTATAGGTGCTGAAGAAGTAATAGGAAGGTGAAGCACATGGAGTGTCGATAGAAGTAGTAGGACTAACATTGACAACATTATTAGGAAGATGGAGGTAATAGAAGGAGATGAATCATGCATGTTACTAGAGACAAATATCAGAAGAAGATGAAAGTGGAGCGGGGGATTCACATTCAATAGTATGCAAAGAAGTAGAATCATTACTATATGTGTATCATCAATATCAGACAAATATTCATATGTAAGGATTTCATTAAGTGTATCATCAACATATAATGAAGAAGGAGAACTAGTATGTGATGCACTATTAGAAATATTTCAATAAATGGAAGGAGTATGAGATGCAACTATAGAATCATCCTAACTAGTATGAGAAACAACATCATGCACATGTTTATTTTCATCTTGTTTTTTAGCTAAAGAATTATCATCAAGATTAAGCATAAAATAATAATAGCATCATCTAAGTTCTCATTAGAAATAACAGAAGGTGGAGTGCAACTAACTGAATAACAAGGTCTACAACCAAAAAATCTTGTCAGATCAGAAACAATGATAATGGTGGAATGATCAAAGCTAGTAGGCACATTGCATTCATTAGCTAAGATTTTCTTTGAGTATCATCTTAGAAGAATAACATTGCAATATAGAGTGGTAAGTTCAGCTATGGTTGTTTCATCATAGATAGGATTAATACTCACATGAGGGATGACTAGCCTAGGAGGAGAAGAGCTATCCTTAGCCATTAGGGTTTTAGTGGATCATAGGGAAAGAGGTTCAAAGCTACGAGGTTCACCAAAATGATTTAATAAAATTTGAGTACATATATTTATTAAAATCTTGAATGCAAAGATCTGCTATAACTGATAAATAATGAAATATAAATGCTAAACAATTTATTAATTTTAACTATGAAAGGAAATGAGAGGGGTAAGATACTTATCTCAATTTTGCATTATCCTGAAGTGAGTTTGAACTGGAAGATGTGATGGAACAAGAGAACAGACCATCATAATCAAACTCAGGAAAAATGTAGAGATGCTTGCGATGCCTAGACACGAGCACCTGGGCAAGGATAAGGGCATGTGTGGGCACCCAAGACCTCTGTGTGGGCATTGGAGTTTGTAGAAATGGTTGGAACCTGGTTCTGATAGTGTCGTTAGGGCTTCAAACTTGTTCACTTTTGGTCACATTTATGTCACACTTGGATCACTGAGGTACCTATAAATTTGTAACATAAATATCCTCTTGCAAAACCCTTAAAAAGACATCAAATCCTAAAAAAGAAAGATGCAAAATGAGGTGTTAGACTGTCCTCAACTGTCACAATGGTGAACTTACGACTGAGTGTTACACTACATCTCAAACCCAATGTAGTTATATGTGCTTGTGTGTGCAATAGTGCTCTTAGGTCGCCCTCACGCCAATGATGCCAAGATAGCAGGGTGGTAGCTAGATAAAATGCAAATGTGTGGATGGAATAGAATGAACTCCCCTTCCTATGTAGTGTGTATGTAGAGTAATGTGCCCAAATGTAGTCCCTTGAGATATGTAGATAGATATCCCTTGATAATAATTTCCTGCCCATATAATGGTATGTATGTTGTGTTTATATAAGGAATCTCTTACTTGAATTTTGACACTAATGACCCAACATGCTGACTAGTACCTCAGGATATGAGAAGGAAAACTGAAAATACCACCTTAAATGTCAAAAATAAGATCAAACATAAAGAAGACATAGAGCACCCAGGATGGACAATGAGTGTTTGGCACTAGTGTCTAGTCCTGGGTGCTAGTGTCAAGAGACAAGTGATGAAAATGAGTGTAGAATGACAGATAGGGATCTATGTGACCTGACCAAAACTGGGTGTATGAGTGACAAGTGTGAAAGATAAAAATAATAGAAACCAAAAAGATAAGTGAATGGACTATGGAATGGGTCATTGGTGAATACTTTTACTACGCAAGATCCATATATAACATAACATACCTAGTGCTATAGTAAATAGTAGTAAGTGCATGATTTTGTGTCTACTTCTATCACACACATTTTGCATATTTGGGATAATCTATATCTAGCCCACTATCAATGTGTAACTTGCAAAAGGAAAACCTAGGGCATGGGACACAGATACACACACATAGAGAACTACATGGAGTTTGAGATGCAGTGTAGTCTTTGGTTTAGGTTCACTCTTCGGGTGACTGTTGGGGTCAGTTTGAATCCACATTCTTCATATTTTTTTTATTATATTTGATGTGGTTTATGGACATGTGTAGCTATTCATTTGTTTTGCAGGTTACAGGTGCGATCAAAACCTTAACAATGAAACCAAAGTGATAAAGTGAAAATAACAAAGAATATCTACTGACCCAAAAAAGACCATATTCTGAGCATCTAAATAGACACAGGCACCCAAATCAATCACTGACACTTGGGGTGCTCTTGTCCTCTTGCGGACACTTATGTGTGACAAATTCCTGAGTTCTCAAACCCTCAGTGAGCCATTTCGGCACTATTTCAAGCCGGTTCTAGCAAGTACACAATCCCAATCACTCCTAGGTTACATAAAATCAACTAAGTCATCATCCCTCTCTCATTTGTTTAGGGTTTTACATTATTGGGTGCTTAGTGATTGAGCATTATTGTACTTAATTACCTAGATATCATTTATTATAGTAGTTTCTCTAAAATAAGATTTAATTCAATTTAGATCAAATCATTTAGTGAACCCAATCGATCAAACCCTATCTTCTAAATATGCATCGGATCCTCTCTCATTCTTCTAAATTTATGGACCAATTCTATTACCCATCCTATACACCCACCAGGGTTTCTTTCACGGTTTTCATTGTTGTTGATTTTATGCATGTCCGTACGCAACACCCTCCCCGCTTAAACCCTATAATTACTAACCCAACTATTAATGTGGTCACCTCTCAATGTAATAGGAAACCCATTGCTCCACCCATCTCTATTCCACCACCTCTCACCTCTACAGTTCCTACTGACACCTCCAAATGTTATGATATCATTGAGCAACTAAAGAATACACCAGTCACAATATCCCTTTATGACCTATTACGCAATGCACCCAATTGTCATCATACATTAGAGGTTTCCCTATGTTCCATTCAAATTACAAGTGACAATTCCCATGTCGCCTTCACCCATCTTATTCAATCCCTCAAAAACCTATCACATGTTATATCATTTAGTAATGAGGATATCCCTCATACTACCATTGGTGATCCTTCATCACCTTTACTTATTACAGCAACTATTGGTCGCCATCATATCAAATGCATACTGATTAACAATGCCTCCACTCTAAATCTATGTTCCCTCTCATTACTCACACAACTACAAATTTCTGATAGTCAGATCACCAAACTACCCTTGTCTGTGGCTATGATTCTACTACTGGAACATGCATCAACATCATCACCTTACCTTTACAATTTGGGCCTAAAACCCTTCCCACGTTTTTCTATATCATTGATACATCATTTTAGTTCAATTATTTACTCAGTAGACCAAAGATCCACACTATGTATGTTGTTCCTTCTATGGTTCATCAGTGCATTAAATTCTTACATGATGGATATGAGCATATTGTTTATGTCGACCCCAAACCATTCAAGTTCTACCACATAGACCTAGTCACTGCCATTCCCATGCCCCCACTTAATCCAATCCCCTACCAAACTATGGATACATACGATATCAAAGAATCTAGTACTTCCATTACCTCTTCTACCTCCGCATTCACCCCTTCCATCCCTTCACATACCAGTGATCTTATTTCTCCTACCATATCTCCCTCCATCACTACCCTTTATTCCACCCTTCACCACCTCTTATAGTCATACATCCACCACTCCTCCCAATATCCTTAATAATGTTATCCAATAAGATAGTGTCCACACTAATGATTCTGATGATGAGGTCGATTTTATAGAACTTATCAATGAAAAGTTGCGTAACCTCAACTATGCTACTCTTGAGGTAGATGAATCCTATTTCCAAGACACCTTCATTGATATTGATCCAAGTGAGTATAAATTCAAACAACCTCCTCCCTCTACTACAACCATGATTCCTTTCCAGGAAATAGTACATACACTAGACCTCATCCCACATCCTCCATCTCCCCAAGACACCTTTGGTCTACAGGTTGATCCATTTACATGCACCTTACTCATACATGAATATTTTTGGCCTCATATTTCAGTTGATCCCACTTTCCCTAGCATTATTTGCACATAACCATGCTTAGAAAAATTAGGATTCACACTTGTTGATCTCCTTCCCCCTCATTCTTCCCACATGTATCGTGGATATGTATTCATTACTACCACCTATGGCCTCTGTGTATTTCATTTATCGGTCTTCCTTGTGCATACACATCATTCCTCTCTACTCACCCTTGGACAATCTTGGCTCGACTATATTGGTGGTATCCTTGACCCCAACCATACTACTATTACATTTCTTATGCCTTTTGGCCACATCTATATTTTAAATGATTCCTTCCTTGGTTATGCCAAAAACCTAACTCGCTGGTACGCACATGATTGTCTGCAACCCCCTTTTACTGATGAAGAGTATGCTATGGGCATGTATAATTTATGCCGCACAGAGTCTTTCTATGATCAACCTCACATTATCACATATTATGTCTCCTATCCAAATCCCATCAGTTATGACCATGACACTAACGACCTCCTTGATGAGTTTCCTTGACACCCCTACCCCCGCACACAATCGGGGACATCCGACTTCCCCCTACTCACTAGTCACATCCTAGTGATTTTCTTTCTCTATCTCTTATGCTCTGTGCTTCGTGTCTACCTTTCCAAGAATTACCACATCTCTGGTATACATACAATACCCTTGCTACCCCGATGATGCACTTGTGTTCTCAAGGGTTAATACATGATTTTTGAAGGCATTAAATGAACCTTACTCATACACTTGGGGAGCATCTCACTTTCTCCCCCCCTTCCATCGTTATTGGCTATTTCTATAATCTACTCTTAGCTTATCTACTATACTTCACAATTCGTGATTCATGATAAAATTTTCCTAGCATCTGATCTCAATCACATACAATAGCTTTAGTACCTGATGATGCACTCTTTTTCTATAGTTCCTACTTGACTGTTCAGGGTGTAATTCCTAAATGAACCTCACATCACACACATCCATTGGGGACAATACGAATCCCCTCATCTACACATCTTACATACCACATCACACTATTAATTTCACATAGCATTTACAAATATTGGTTGTATTTACTCTTGTTAGCTTATATTATTTACATGTTGCACTTTGTTTTCTATGCTAGTCAGATACTTAGTATGTCATTATCTTTTTCTATACACACATGCACATTCACATGGTACCTTGAGGTGAATGCGGGTACTTTTAAATATTATTACATGATGCATTATGCTCGACACCATTCTTTGGACCAGTCCCACTGAGGCTATTGGGGGCATCTACCTTTACTATTATCATTCTCCACACTCACAGGTCATATTTTACAATATTTCCTACTTGTTACTATCATTATTCTTTTTTTTATCTATATATGCTTTGACATAGCATTTATTTATATAACATGCTAATGGGTGCTTCATGTGTAGCATTTACCTTGCAAGATACTCTACAATCATGGTTATATGTTATTTCTTGTTTATTATTATTTTTTATTATTTGCGGGCTATGACCTATGTCATGTTCGACCATTATTTGCCTATGATTGCTTTGGAAACTATTGGGTGAACAAATGATTCTTCTAGAAGCATAAAAATCCAGAACAGAACAACACAGTACACAATTAGTAAAGGAACACAGTCACAGAGTGGTCCAAAATCAGAATTGGATCACGAACACAGAGAAGACACTAGCACCTCGTAGTAGACAATAACGATGGGTGCTTGTGTCCCACCTAGGTGCTTCTGTCCCAGGGGAAAAAGTAAATAGTTTTTCAGTTCAACATAGTTTACAGTACAAATTTATAGTATCAAATACTTGACTTCATTTAAAGAATTTAGTCATCCCGCTATAATACAGTTATAATTCGGCTACAATTCAGTTATAAATTTGGTTACAAATAGGGACATGTCAATCTGCAATGGCACTTATCATTTGAGAAATGTCATGGAAGGAGAGGAAAACATACCTCTCCCCAACACTCTTCTCTTTCGTGTGAGATCGTTTAAAAAACTCATCCTTGGCATGAGATCACCCAAAAACCACACTCTTAGTGTGGGATTGCCCAAAAACCTCATCCTTAGTGGCAAGACTCTCAAATCCATGGCTTGACATTTTCTTGGTTGGGAATTGATCACTTCTGAACCCCATCTAGAAAAATATCCAAAGAAAAAAGGATAATTTTTTTATCATATACTCTCTCATAAATCGGGTGCACTCCTTCCTTAGCTATTACTTTGTACACATTTTTACTTACCTTATACATACATTTTCTATGATCTTTGACATATAGAGACTTTGACTACTCTCTTGCTCTCTTCTTTTGTAGGTTTGTCCTTATAAGCAACAAGAAGACATCTCATCATAATCTAATCTATCTAGCATCCTGGACCCCACTAGATCTACTATCTCTATCTCGATTCACCTCATAGGGTCTACCTCCTTTTCCTAGTTGTCATGCTTCACAATGCGATCACTTCTTGTTTCATATAGCTACTTGTCCACTTGGCACGCTATCGGCTACAATCCTTTCCAGATTACAAGGTACACATCTTCTATCTACTTTATGCTATCAAGTATTCACTCAACAACATAAAGTGGGGGAAAATGTAGACACAAAATCTATGCATTTGGGTACATTTCTAGGTCATAAAGCATACTAATCTATACATGATTCATAAGCAAGAAAAATAGTGGTTGAAAAATCCTTTTAGAATTTTTGTTACTTTATGTTTTGCACTTTACTATTTTTGAACTTGACTGAGCATCCTTTGTCCTTACACATCTTACAATTCTTTCAACACTTGACCAATTTACCATTTGATGTCCTTAGACACTAGCACTCAGTTAGGATGGAGGCACTTTTGCCCCTTTTGGACGGTCTTGTCCCTCTCTTTCTTCTTTTTACTCTTTTGGGTCCCTTTCACTTCTTGTTCACATTTTAACACTTTGGGTTGGTCTTTCAGTTGTCAATTATGAAATTCAAACAAGGTAATCATATATATACTTAGTTACTTCTTTCAAATAAGAGGCCAAGCACTATAAACATTATCTATCACCACCTAAGCTTGCACAAAGGTACACGAGCACTATAAATCTATAAAAACTAAATCACACACTTTGGGTATATTTCTAGTCTTGATCACATATTACTATTTATATGATTTCTAAGCAAGAAAAGTACTAATTGACCATTTTCTTGGGCCTCTTTACTTTCTTTCTATTTGACTTCTTGGTCTCACACTCTTTGCCCAATCTGTCTTTTCATACTTTGGCATTTCTAACTCTAGAAACTAGCGCATAGCTAGGATGCCAGTGCCCAAGTGCCCCCGAATTCTTTATACTTTTCTCGCATCTTTTGGGTCTCTTCTAGCCATTTGGGCATCTTATTTTTTCTACTTGGCCTTTTAGTGGTTAATTACAAAATTTGAGCAAGGGAATCATATAAATATAAAGTTATGTGATAATAATAAAGAACCAAACACCGAGCATTTACTATTACCACCTAAGGTTGCATCAAAAGGCATTTCAAGAGAATCAATGCATCCATCTACCATCCATTCAAGGGACTGCATTCTTTTGCATACACTTCATAGGAGGGGAAGTTCATTTTTACATGCACACATCTATCTTCATTTTCTATATCTAGTTATTTCTCGCTACTCAAGTGTGTCTAACACATGCCACCTAGGGCATGATTTTGCACACACACATGCAGAAATATATGGGGTCTGAGATGTAGTGCAACACTCGGTCGTAAGTTCACTTTTTTGACATCCAAGGACAATTTGACCTCCCATTTCACATATTTGTTTTTTAGGATTTGATGTAGTTTGGGGGCTTTACAGGTGTTTCTTTCTTATCACAAGTTTTAGGCAAACAACAATGAAGTGAAGTGACATGCATGCAATTAAAGGAAACATTAACAAACATCTCATGACCCTGTGAAATTGGGTTTCTAAAATTCTAAGCAGTCATAGGCATCTAGAGGAGGTCTACAGTACCCCAAGCACCCTTGACCCTATCCAGGCACCCTATTCCAGGAAGATTCGAAGGTCACATAATATTCTGAGCTTTGGTTCGAAACTTCCCTCCTCCTGTTCACCATTTCATCATCTCGACACATTCCAAGATTATCTGAGAATCAACTAAGTCTTTTTATCTCTTCCTTTTCAACTAAGGTTTCACATTTTCTGGCTTACCTGCTTGGGTCAAATCTATACTTCATTACATATTCATTTATTATTGTTGTTACATATTTAGATTGAGCATTTATTTATTTCAATATTTTCTTAATAATTTTGGTGAACCCCACTCATGATTGATCTTTTAGATCTCCTCTATCATGGCTCCTAAGGTTCATCAAATCTCTTCATCTCAATTAATTCAAATGCATGCACCTTGCAAAGAGGTTCTTCAAAAATCCCTAGACACCACATATCTCCCTAGAGATATGTCACCCGCTCAAGTGAGTTCTATCTTTGATTGTCTTTCTGATGACTCTCTTGGTCCTAATTCCAATCAATCTATTTACAAATCCATTCAAGCTATACATTCTTTATTTCAAGATAAATTTCAAGCTATGGAATCCATGATTATATCTCTTAAATCTAAAATTCAGCTCCTCAAGGATAATTCTCAATCTAATGCTAGTTCTTCTATTACATCTCATTCTAATCATATGTCTTTTACATGTGCGCATATTAATGAATCCCAAGTCTTACCGCTCCTTGCGCCCCTCAAGTTTAATCTCACTACTAAACAACAAGATATTATTCCGTAGCTCCTCACTCATCAATTGATCAACTTTCCATGTACTCATTGCTATCCTCCTTATATGATTACAAAATATCGAGGTCATCCATATTGCGATTATCATCGAATCAATGGACATAATGACAATGATTGTTGTACTCTTAAACGATAAATTGGCCACCTTGAGCATTATGAGATCATTTCATTTTCTACACAAAATGCTCCTACATCTTCATCTCCAATTACTACATCCCAATGGGTTCCTAAATCTGATTCATCTATGTCTAATGAGCATCATGCCACCGTTTCTCAGGTTCCTTCTATAATATGTCAAGTGCCTCTTATAAAACTTCCTCTCGAAATCACTCTAACACCTCCTCCTCTCAAGTCTTCTACTTCATTACCAAGTAAAACTAAGCAATCACCTCTCAAGGTTAGTCCTCCATCACCTTCTCCTATTAAGTCTTCTACATAGTTACCCAATAATCCACCACTTCAATAGCCAATCATTTTTTTCAAAGCAAATAATCCTACTGATGGCCAAGAAACATTTCAAACTCCACCACCATCACATGGTCCTACTATTGCTTCTGCTTACCATTGTGTTGGCTCTCTATATTATCATGACAAAAATTACACTCTCCCACAATGACATGGTATCTCTCATGTCGCTGCATAAATCTCCATCATCATACACTTGGGCATATCATGCTTATCTCTCCCCACTCTTAGCATTACCAGGTGTCTTGCATTTCTACTATTATGCTCCGTGCATCATGTTTCATCTCTCTGAGCATCATTACATATATTTATACATTTATATCATCATTACCCAATGACCCACTCTTGTGCTTTAGTTCACACTTGACTATTGAGGTATTACTACATTCATGAACCTCACATCATACACATTACGCATTTGAAACTCGACGCTTTAACAACATATATTTCTTGCATCAAATTCAAAATAACACACTTCCCTATGACACACTCTTGTTCCACTATTCATACTTGATTGTTGAGGGTCTAAACCTAAAGTGAACCTCACCACACTCGCACACTCTCTCTATGCTCTATGCTTTAACCATCATATATTTTTAGCGCACAATTCAAACCATTTCTCGATGACACGCTCTTGTTCTATGGTTCATTCTCATCTACTGAGGGGGGTATTTATAAATGAACCTATTCTCATGTGAACTCATTTTGCATTCAATTGGGGGGGCAAGTTGCTCCTATCATACTCACTTTTCATTCCATTCCATCTCACTCATCCACAACATATTGCATATCTTGCTCACACATTGTTGTTGTTTACTTATGCTCGCATGTTACACTTTGCTTAATATTTTAGACAAATATTTCTTATGTCATTATATTTTCTATAAACACATGCATGTTCACTTACCTTCTAGTTGTGATCACAGACTCTATACTGATCGATACACACAACATGGATGTTTTGCGCAATACTTATTACCAGTCCCGTAACGGTTCCCTGGGGCATCCACTTTCATATACACTACAGGTGTTATTGTTTCGTTTTATACTTATTATTCCTAACGCATTACTCTATTGATATATACATGTATTGATATAATTTTTATCTTTCTAACATGTGAGTACTTCATGTGTATCATTTTATTTGCATGAACTATTTTCTACCATGGTTGTCTAATACTTTGTTTGCTATTTTGTTCCATTGTCTTCCATTGTTTGTGGCATATGCCCTATGTATTGCTTGTTCATTTCTTGTATGGTTTCAGATGCTTTGACGCTAATTGTTATGTAACATTGTGAGCAATGTCCTAGTATTCAACCCACTTTTCATGTTCTACATTATCTTCTTGCTTTCTAAATTACACATTGTCTTTTATATGCATCTCTGTCTTGTTTGCACTAACACATGTCCTAGCCATTTTGCTTGCATGTGCCTTAGTTTCTATCATGCAGATTCCCTTCCCCTTATAGGGTACTAGATCAATGTATGATCCTCTCCTTTGGGATACATCCTCCTAGCCATGTCGCATGTATCCCAAATGACGGGGGCATGATTGGGTGAATCAATCACCCCATACAACAATTTACAGTCACATTTCAACACAGTTCAATATCGGTACAACACAGTCTTCAGTCTCAACAATGACCCAAAACCTGAATTGGGTCTTTAACACAACACAAACACCAACACCCAGACATAGACAATAGTGCATGGGCACCCCTGACCTTTCCTGGGCACCTGTGACTAGGGAATAATTACACAATTTTTTTCAGTTTGGCACATTTCACAATAGTTTACACAACGGATTTTGCAAGACATATAGTCCTTCAACACTTTGCATGTATGTGTTACACCTTCTTTTCTACTCTCATGTTGGATCAGAATTTATTGAAATGGATCAAATTCACACACACCATCTACATTTGTGTTTACTCTTCGAGAAGTAGTAAAATGTTGGAGAATAACACTAGACCTTTCACCCTACAATTCTTCTATACTTGGCGCACCTGGTGTGAGATCGCCCAAAAAACTTGTGTTATCCAAATTCACACCCTGGGTAAATTTGGATAACTAGGCAGGATTGCATGCAAATAGATCTAAAAAGGAACTCACTAGATAGTCCGGGACTCACCTTACAAACAAAATGAATTTTTTTATAATATGTCTAAAAGCCTCTTATCACCTTCACACAACTCCCTGACATGTTAGAATGCCAATAAATTCAAAGGGAGGTGGGTGATGCAATGCATTGAGCTCTAAACTGAGCTACCTTCATGTTGTGAGAATCGAGCTATATTGCAAAATCAAGCTAGATGTGCTAGGTGATTTTTCTAGCTTGAAGGGGAGCCCATCGAGTTGATCATGGAAGACCGAGCTCATGGTCGAGTCTTGCTCTACCCATTGAATTATGTTCAAGTATGAACCGAGATAATAAAATGAACCAAACTTTATGTATGTGGTCGAGCTCAAATTATAGCAAGCCGAGATCATGTACAAAGAAGTTCCGAGTTCATCCATCGAATGACCAAACTATTTTATAGTGATATATTCTTTTGTAAATGGTAATCAAGTTTAGTGCCCAAGAATCCATTAATCCCTCCAAGTGTAAAATCAGATGCAAGGCAGTGTTTTAAGGATGACCAAGCTACCCACTACAATGACCTAATCACACATCTGATGGGTTGAGTTATTACATCGATTCACAAAGGTGGATCACATGGGAATCAAGTTTTATAGGCTCACTTTGAATTGAAGCCCTAAGTTGTGTTTGAATTATCTAGGTGAGTTACGGGCCATCTTGATGAGGTAGACTATACATAGGCCAATTCATTTTGTGATAGCTCAGGGTGTGGCTAAAGACTTGGCACAAATGGGGGGGCTTAAAGCTTTGATCAGTACAAATATTGAAGGTCGAGTCGACTTGGTAAGTTCGTGAGGGGTAGGTGAGACTTTTGGTGAAATCAGATTTTGGGAGCCTGGAGGACCCAATTAACTCGGGACATTTGGGTGTTAAGAAGCCGAACTTACCGCGGAACATTATGCAGAGATGACGGGGGAAAGTGTCCCAAGTGGCCCTTGGGACATCCATTCACATACTATGTGAATTCATCAAAAATGAAAAGGACGCGGGGTTATCGAGGATAAATCACCCAAATGTCCTAAAAACAAATGGTGTGGCTCGAGCCTAAAATGCTCGAAGTTGCCGAAAAACAATAGGAAGCCAGCCTTGGATGAGTCAACAACCCTCATGGAGGTCAATGGGCCAACAAGAACACCATGCAGACGTGAAAAGGTGATAAAGCTTGTTTTGCTGGTGATGTGGGATCTGGAAGCCCATGCAACACGAGGGCTGAGGAAATGCATGCTCTCCGATGAAAGGAAGGGCCCGCAAAACATTGGCCCGAGCTCCAAGGTTTGCCTGAGATGGAAAAATGTGGTTAGAAGGCTCAATGTAAAAGACATGGGGAGGGGCTCGAAGTAATAACACAACACTCAATTCTGATCTGGTGCCATGTTATGTTTAAACATAACATTCAAGCGAAGCCCAATGCATATATATTGGCCTGACATAAAATACAATACAATGGTGAGGCCGTGAAGGGCTTGGTGGGCTGGTATGAGATGGAGCGCTGGCGAGTCAGTTGAAACCATTGGTCAATGTAATATGGAAAACTTAACACACATGATAGGGCGGTTGACAATGTTAAAGGAGGCTTGGTAGCGCAGGATGAGAGCCAACTCGGTTGAGTTGGCCACGCTGACACCATACTATATTTTTAAACATTTAACCACCCACATCCAACATAAATGCCAAATGAAGGAAATAGAATGTGGTCCCCAAGCCAATATTTTTATTGCCCCATATCAGTAAAAGATATGCAAAAATTTAGAGAAGGAGAAAAATATTTAAAATAATGATTTCCAGCTAAGAAATTAATTGCTCAGTCCCGTGGAGTGAAAACTAATCTTGGCAACACATAATAGATGATTTTGATTAGATGCTCATAACTTGAGCATTCCTCCACGGATTTTCACAAAATTGGTCTCGTCAGGATCGTGGTTCCGAGACCTACGCACAACCAAGAAATTTAAATATTAATGAATATTTAATGGAGAATTTTGTAGAAGACATATCTAGTTTCAAATAGAGACCTCTTGGTGGTTGGAAGTGCAATTAATGGGCATGGACATCATTTTCTTCAACTAAAAATTATGGGATAACATAAGGGATATTTTACGAATCAAATATCATCATTTTCCCTCATTTATTATAACTTACAATTGGTTGGAGAGAAGATTTTGGGATTGCATGCTCTCTCTCTTTCTCATTCTATAAATTGTAACATGGGGCTTATTTGTAAAGGAGTTTGTAATTTTTTCTCCTCACATGCTCTCGTCTTCTTTTGGGGCTTCAAGCCTTCCTTTGAGCTTTGTAATGGCTTCATGACTCTCCTACTATAACATTTTACTGTGTACAATTCATATGGATCAATAAATTATATTTGTGTTGCATCTTGTCCAGCCTCTACGGTTCATTGCTTGCATCTTACCTCTCTTTCTGCTTGTAGGACCTATGTATTTCCCTTGATCATTACAAATTTGGTGTGAATGGATATTGTTTTCATTTTGGGTATGTGATATAGGTGTCTATCCTCCCCTTAGTGCATTGGTGCATTTTTGGTCTGTGTTGCATCTTGTCTAACCTACCAAAACTCATGCTTTATCTGTTTTGCAGGCAGGGTATATTGATTAACAACCCCCCCTTTTTTGGTGCATCACCTCTCTTAGTTTAGGTTTTATTTTATGCATTCCCTCTATCCCTGGTTCCTTAGAAGTGTTAGTTTAGGAGTAGTTGTAGCATTACGATTAGGAAGAGGAATCCGACCTTATCCAAAGGATCATCTCAAGCCCACAAGTCCCACATCTTGAGAGATGATTCCATGTTACCTAGTCATACTGTGAGCTCAAGCACACACACTTGTGCAAATCAGAGGGTGTTGTGATTTGGTGATAACATTTCTGGCACTCCCGGTGGGACCACATTGAAGTCAAGATCATTAACATGTGTGTAGATCAACATTTGTAACATACTTCATTTCAACAAGTTAGCGTGTTATTGTTGGAATCTTATCTTTTGGAAGCATTTGAAAAACACATATAGTGACTCCATCTAGTCAATAACCCATTCTTTGAAGTTTTGGGCCTTTTTCCATCTATTTTCATTCATCTTTCTTTCCACGTCTTTCATTTTCTTCCATTCTATGAAGTTGTGTAATAATTTCTTCATTCCTGCAGTGAGATTCACACTTGCAGTAATACATCCACCGCCAATGCATTTCTCAACTCCTCAGATCAGTCCTATGATCATATTCAAAACCACTATGCTTACTTATATGAGCAATTTCAAAACTAGTTTGGTTATGGAGCTTATCAAGAACAAGGGTTATGCATATAAGGATAGCAGTCAAATGGAAAATGCTGATTTGTAGGAGAAAGTTCAAGGATTGGAGGAAAAAATGGTGCAATTAAGGGCTATATCTCAAATGCTAGCATTCAAGGTTGGATTTAGGATTCCTTGTCCATGGGAGGTCCCTTTTCTAAGACATTATAGCCCGCAATAAAACTTGACTTCATAGTTGAAATGTTTCCAAGGATTACAAAGTGGATTATGGAGGTAGAAGCTTTTGTAAACAATGTTAGTCAATCTTGCCAATTGAAAAATCTAGCATTTCCATCTCACAATCCTCTCCCCACTTCCCAATTTGTATCATCCCATCAGGAGCCTCAATTTCCAAGTTTCTTGTACACTACCCCAAGTGTCGAGTTCCATTCTCCATCCTCTAATCTCCCATCTCACCTCAATTATTATGCCCTTTTCCCTTCCAAGCAGTCATTCCCTCCAAGGAAACAAGAAGTTCTACCTTCCCCACCACCAAAAACAATTACAAAATCCATTGTAACCCAACCCAACCCTCCTCTTGCCTCACCAAGTTCATCTTGGGAAGAAAACAATATGAAAACTAGCCAAGGGAATAAAGAAGAAGAGTCTAACAAAGAAGAAATGACAGAGAATTTGAAAAGATGGGCTGAAAGATTTAGAATTGAAAACATCTCCTTAATGACGAAGCCAAAAGAGGTGGCAAAATTTGATGAGCCAGTGGTGGCTAAGGTTGATTTTTTTGCAACAACAGAACGAGAAGAAGACCAACAGTTTGTATGCTATGAATGTAGTGTCCATGATGACACCATAATTTCATAGGTTACTGATCCAATTCAGGCTATAAAATCAGTCATGGAGGAGGAGAAAGAATCAGCTCCAAGTAATAATGAAGAAGAGCACCTGGAGGATACCAAATCAGATTTTGGAGAACTTAATGAGGATGAAATCATCAAAATATTCTTGCTTTCATTTGGAAGATCTGATTTAGTTGATGAGTTCATGGCAAAGGAGAGCTTTCAAGAAGACCTTGCTGTCCAAAGCAGTCCTCTAGAGAAGCATACTGAAGAGTTTGATTTGTCAAACTTCATGCTAGGGGAAGAGGCTATTCAAGAACAAATTATTCCTCAAGCAACAAAGGAGGAACTCCCAAGCGAGCAATGTGTTGCAACTAATTACATTGATTCACGAATGACTCCATTAGATTTTGTAATAAACCATGATTAGCCACATGACGAAGAAGAGTTCCATGTGGACAAAAAGGAAGGAAAGGAGAACGAAGTTGTCATCTCTCTCATACCATCCACTAAGGTGACATTTTAGTTGTCTGTAAATGTGCAAGAAGGAGAAAATAAAGTTATAGACAATCACCTTTTCCAAGAAAGTCTACATGAAGACTTTCTTATTAAAGTTGGAATCCAGAGAAACAGGAAAATCCAGCGAACCAGATCATGTCAAATCAGATACATGGATTCATTAGAGCCAAGAGAAGATCCAAAACCAATCATGATTGCCTCTAAGCATAAGGAAGATATTTCAAAGTGCCAAGGATCAGCAACAACACCTCTTAGAACCAGGTCAGCAGAAACTAGAAGAGGTATATGTCTTGTTTCTTATTGATAGCTTAATGAATGAGAGAGTGGAGAATCAATATGTTTCCAATATTTCACTCCTAACCACATCTATGATTAGTGCCAAATCATCCACATGGCTGCCAATCATGAGAAAGGGCATCTATTTCTCATCACCCATGGCAGGTTTTGTATGAAGTTGCCCATTTCTTTGGCTAGTGTAGGGTAGGAGTAGATTTTTTTTCTATAGAAGAAGTGCTTGTGCACACTCTGCATGTATTACTTGAGGCATGTACAATTTTTGTTTGTATATAGCTTTTGTTCTTGTTTATCTTGGTAGTACAGTGCATCATGCCCTCTAGTTGTTGCAGTGGGAAACTCATAGTTACATGTAACAATTGTAAATTTAAAATCAAAACAAATACAAAGCAACTAAAATCAATTAAGGAGAATATCTTGATGATTCCCTCCAGGAATAACTGCAACAAGCCTCTATACCCATGTAAGCAATCAAAAGATCAGCTAACAACTGAAGTCAGAAATCAGCTCTAGCCCTCAGCAGAGTTCAAGGCAACACCTTTGAAATGGAACATTAAGAAGAAAAAGAAAATCAAACTTTAATAAAGTTCCATGATGTCCAAGCTGGCAGGTGTTTCACTCAAATTCTACAATGTGCTTTCACTTTGTCAAGGAGATCGGTCTCAACCATTCATTCTTGGTAAAAAATATGATCTTGTGGTAGTAGTTACAGGTGTTAATCATTCAGTCTCTTAGATCACAGTTGCAGGGAATGGGTGAGATTCAAGTTTAAAGACAAATTTCTACTCTCACAAAACAAGTTTCAAGACTTTATTACAAGAGTTGGAAGATGTCAGTAGCAGGAGGTGGTCTCCGATCTAAACAACAATGTTTCAATATCCTGGGGGTCAAAGTTTCAAGGTTAGACCAATTCATGTTGATCATTTAGACTCCATTCCCAATGGATAAGATAGAGGCATCTGGTCATACTTCATCTAGCAGGTAGATGGGCCCATGAGTCACCAAAATTGTTATCCAAATTTACCCCCAGGTAAATTCAAACAACTAGGCAAGCTTGCTTGCAAATAGAGCCAAAAAGGAACTCACTAGATACTACGAGACTCACCTTACAAACAAAATGACAAATTTGATAATCTGTCTAAAAGCCTGTCAACACCTTCACATAGCTCCCTGACATGTTAGAATGCAAAAAAATTGGAAGGGAGGTGGGTGATGTAATGCATTGAGCTCTAAACCGAACTTCCTTCATGTTGTGAGAACCAAGCTATATTACAAAATCAAGCTAGATGTGTTGGGGGAGTTTTCCAGCTTGAAGGGGAGCCCATTGAGTTGATCATGGAAGGCTGAGCTCATGGCCAAGTTTTTCCTACCCATCGAATTATGTTTAACTGTGAACCGAGATAATAAAATGAACCGACTTTTTATGTGTGGCCGAGCTCAATATCTAATAGTTCGAGCTCATGTAAAAAGAAGTACCGAGTTCATCCATCAAATGACCAAACTGTTTTATAGTGATATTGTAATGAGGTTGCATTCCTTTACAAATGGTAATTGAGTTCAGTGCCCAAGAATCCCTCGAGCCCTCCAAGTGTAAAATCAGATGTTGGGCAGTGTTTTTAAGGATGGTTGAGCTACCCACTATAGTGACCTAATCACACATATGGCGGGATAAGTTATTGCATCGAGTTGTAGAGGTGGATCAAATTGGGATTGAGTTTACAAGTTCTCTTTGAAATGAAGTTCCAAGTTGTGTTTGAATTAGCTGAGTGAGTTACGGGTCATCTCAATGAGGTAGACTATATGGGGGCCAAGTCATTTTGTAATAGCTCGGGTCGTGGCTAAAGACTTAACACAAATTGTGACCTTAAAGCTTTGATCAATGAAAATATTGAAGGTTGAGTCGACTCGACAAGTTTGTGAGGGGCAGGTGAGAATTTTGGTGAAAGTGAATTTTGGGAGCCCGAACGACCCAGCTAGCTTGGGACATTTAGGTGCTAGGGATCCAAAATTGTCATGGAACATTATGTGGAGATGGTGGGGAAAGTGGCCCAAGTGGCCCTTGGGACATCTGTGCATGCACTACCCAACTTCACCAAAAATGAAAAGGATATGGGGATGTTAGGGATAAATGGCTGGAAAACAAATGGTGTGGCTCGGGCCCCGAAATGTCTGAAGTCGCTGAAAAGCAATAAGAAGTGGGCATTTTACTAGTCAACAACCCTTGCGGAGTTCAACGGGTCAATGAGAACACCATGTTGGTGCGAAGAGGTGCTAAAGCCCTTATTTTTGGCAGTGTAGGATCTAGAAGCCCATATGGCATGAGGGCGAAGGAAACACGTGTTCTCTGATGAAAGGAAGGGCTCACAAAACATTGGCCCAAGCTCTAAGGTTCACATGAGCTGACAAGATGTGGTCAAAAGGCTCAATGCAAAAGAAATGGGGATGGGCTCAAAGTGATAATAGTGCCATCTTGGCGAGTCAATGCCGAGCTAGCACTATGCTATTGTTGGTGCAAAATCACATCACCCCTGGATATTTTATCAGATTTATAGTTTGATAATGGGCATCCAATGTGATTACACAACATGGAATTTTTACCCCAAGTGTGGGACTTGCAGAAAATGGGAAAAAACTCTCCAGATAAAAGGCTAGTTCCTATTCCTCTATTCAGGTGCATGCATTCATTTTGCAGAGGATCTATCCTAAGTCCTACTCTAAATCTTTCCAAGGGACCAAGGTGAAGAAAAAATTGTAGAAATAATGAAATCTAAGCTAATGGAGGTGATGCACCTAAGAATGATGAACTCCCACTCTGCTGTTAAACACAAACCATAAAAATAATACAACTCACCATGCACAAGTAACCATATTTGTAATGAAAAGATCATAATGAATGCAATAGAAGTAAGAAAGGGGCTAGAAATCACCCACAAGCTTATTTTATTGCTCCACAGAGTTGATACAAAGCATTACAATGGCTAAAAGGCATGAATTTTGCATTTACAGATTTATGGAAGGTTTGAGAACTCCACAAACTCACTGCAAAATAGAGAGAAAGGGAGATACATAGCAAAAAACATACAACCATTACAAGGAATGAATCTTGTTCATTTATAACCGAAGCAAAAGAGAGAAAACAAAAGGAACAAGCAAATCTGATCCTTGGATTCAACCACCTGCCATTAATCTCTGTCAAATCAGCCTACAAACCATTATGTTTTTGTGCCTACAAACCATTAAATTGATCTTTCCTTTTTTACTTGCATGTTGGAGAAGCAAAAAATGAAAAATGGAATAAAAATGATGTCTTCGAAGCAATCTGATATTGCATTCAAGGTGTGAGAAGACATTCTAGGGTTTTCCCCCATTCTAAAGACATTCTAGGGGTTTTCCCCCATTAAATCAAGCTGATTCTCCATCCTTGACATGCTGGAGAAGAAAACCATGGAGGCTCGAGCAAAAAAAATGACTTGTTCAAGGCAATCTGATATGTATTGAAGACATGAAAGACATATTAGTGAAAGACGTTTTTTGCATTTTCTCCATCAAAATCCACAAAAAATGATGTTTTTGTGCCTCCAATGCATAGAGGGGCTCGAGACCTTTCCAAAAATTCTAATTTTGTTGATCAGAAATCTGATCTTTGGATCAAAAGATATGCCCATCTGAAGATTTAGGGCAAAAACTCGGGCACAAATTTTGAGGCGGAAAAATCGGATTTCAAAAATGGGCTCACAGGTTCATTGCTTGTAGCTTACCTCTCTTTGGTCAGGGTCAAAATTTGCTTTTTGCATTTTTTGAAAATTTTCCAAAAAATCTTCACGCCTCTGCCACCGTGGGACATGTGTCGCCTTCTGGTTCGTTGGTGGGATCACGGGCTCAACTTGTTCTTCTACAACATCTTCAGGATCCTTTCTATCTCTTTCACTCATCACGAATCATGTGTACATGTTCCTTTTTACATTTTTACATACTTTTTACATGCTTTGATCAATTTTTTCATATACACGTATTTGACTACTTATTCGTTATTCTCTTTTGCAAGTCTGACCTTATGGGAAGTGACAGTCACATCAATCACACATCATCACACATCAAGATACACCAACAACAAGTATAATGTGACATATACACATGCTCTAACCCTAGGGTCATCACCACCATTTTTCAATTCCTCTTCTCTAGCTTCCGTGCTTCATATTTCTATCACTCCACACTTTTCCTTGTCTCTTGGCACACTTTTTGCCATCGATCTACATGGTTATCAGGTACGTATCTATTATATACTTTATGTTATCAAGTATTTTCTCAACAACATAAAGTGGGGGCAAATGTAGACACTAAATCACACACTTTGGGTATATTTCTATTCTTGATCACATACTACTATTCATATGATTTTTAAGTAAGAAAAGTACTAATTGTCCACTGTCTTAGGCCTCTTTAATTTATTTCTACTTTCCTTCTTGGTATCACACTCCTTCTTATCCAGTATTTATTTTCATACTTTGGCATTTATGATTCTGGACACCAGTGCCTAGTTAGGATGCGAACGCCCAGGTGCCCCCGACCTCTTTATACTTTGCTTGCATATTTTTGGGTCTCTTATATCCATTTAGGCATCTTGATTTTTACTAGTCAACATTTTAGTAGTTTGTAGTCACTTTTCCAACCCTTTAATTCCCAGGTGTGGTGGCATATAACCCATTCTAAATTGGGCACTCACCCGAGGTGCACAAAGGCGCCTGGCCCCTCTGTTATGTGAAATTTGTCAAGAATGTCATTAGAAATGGTAGGATAATGTGTAATGGTAGATGCATACATCTTATAACAAAGATAAGGAAAATGAATCCATACACAGATGACCTAAGATATGGCTATGAATATAAGAAAGAACCCATAAGATTCAAAACTATCCCAAAAACATAATAAAGAACATAGATGTTGAGATCCATCCACATAGATATTCAGAACAACGTCATTATATTAATACATCAACATTATAGTAGCCAGATACATCAAGAAACCCATAAATGGACCAGATACATCATCAGAGATTCAATATTCTCTTACAATGGTTCCATTACATAAGTTACAGTAGTGATCACACATATCACTCTTAGCTCTCTCTCTTACATTCATTCTTTTCTTTTCACCCTACTCTCATTCTCTCTTCTATACACACCACCTTCTCTCTCACATTCTCCTCCTCTCTCTTCTCTTTTCTATCGTGCAAATAAATACATATTAAGGGGTTCTTGGGAATCCTATCTCCACCACATATCCATCATTCTGGTGTGAACCACCTGCCAAATGTCATCATGCCCTGCCATAACTCAAGTATCCCCAACATGCAATCGCTAGCTAATTCATAACTAACTCTACTTTACAATCCTTAATCCTGTCATGATAATCATATCCTAGAATATTATTTCCTTGGGCTATAAGTATTCACGCTTCAACCTTATCCTCAAATTATCCTGACCGTATCTCCACATGTCCCCTATCGTAACCCTAACTGTGGTCAAAAATACGTCTAAGTCCTGAGCCTATTCTGCCTAGGTGCAAAACACCGTGCTATCCCTGAAGTTACTTTCATGTGAGCCTTTGTGCTTTACTAGAATGTGATAAAACCTTCCGCACCTTAGGTGCAAATCCTCCTTAGGGGCTTAACATTACCCCACACTATTTTTATTTCCACCCATGATAATATTTTGTGCTTCTCCGAACAAAACTCCAATGACCCAAAACTGGCTAAGGTAAAAATGCTGCATGGTTCAAATACTAAGTGACTAATTGGAGGAGTCTAGGGAACTCCACATCTATCTCATCCTTAAAATTCTTCCATGATTCTAATTTTGCTAAGAATTTCCCCAGTGCCTCTCCTACCATGTTGGGTACTCGGTCTGGTTTGATTTATTCAACCTTCCCCTTGAGATCATTTATGACCACCACCAGCTCCACATAGACACCTTCTTACTCATCCATATGTTCTGTGATAGAGTCTTGGAGTTTCTAGTTTTTCATGCTTGGTATTAATTTTTTCCTTCTATGTTGTGGTGATGATAATCAGTTAGGTGTGCTCAATCTTTTTTATGCAGATCTTCTTCTGTAGGGCCTTGAGAATGACCTCTTCATCTAATACCCACACATCAACAATGGGCTCGCACTTCTGACAACTTTTGAAGCCCCTACCCACAAAAATATTTTCCTCCTTGAGTTGGGTGAGCAATTCCTCCAACTCTGTAATTTGGGATTCAATGATGACCTTGTTATTTTCCTTTTCCTTTGCAAGATCCTCAGTTGTGGTCCCTATGTCATTTTTGACATTGGTTAAAACATCCCCACCAGATCTTCTAAGTACACCATTTCATCATTATAATCCATCTTGGCTTGGCCTCCTAATGTTGGAAATTTTTCCAAGACTTTTTTAAATAGGGGGCTAGCTCAATCTTACATTTCCTTGGTCTACACCTACTTGCCTTTCAATCCTTGGCGCAATCTCTCTATCTCCTTCTCCTTTTCCTTCTTATTTGTTACCAAGGCCTGAGCAGTCACCCCCACATCAAAACTTTTCCTTATTACCTTCGAAGAAATATTTTGTAGTGCATTACATGCCTGCTCATCAGTGAGGTGGCTTAGACCCACCACTTGAGGTGGCTTATCATCTTCTTCATCCTTGTTGCACCCCCATCTTGGTCCAATAGCTCCCAAGCATGTAGCTTCTCTAAGGAAAGGGTACTCTGGAACTTTGTGCGTAATACCTTCATGGAGTTATCCACGAAGTCCATGGGAGGGGAAATAGGTGTTCACTTCTTTCTCTTTGCCTTGCACTTTGAGCGTTGCTTCCTCGGGGTACTTGTTCATGTAGTGAAGCCCTTCTCCTCCTTGATAACAAACAAGTCTCCTTTATTTTTCTCTCTAGGGTTGGTGGGTTGGACAGGTGAAGTCCCTCCCACTGGACTCTTCACAAGCCCCTGTGCAGTATGCACTTTCTCCTTTATGCACGCATCAGTTGTCACCTTGGTGTCTTCCTTAGCCCTTCTCTCCTCCTCCTCGATATTTGCCTCAAGCTCCTCCCTAAAAGATGTGTGATCCTCCTCCGAGCCTGTTTCTATCGCTGAGCTGGAGACATCATATGCCTTATGCTTCTTCTATTTTGGCTCTTCTCCTTCTGATTGTTTACCTTCCTCACGCTCTGGCTGTGAAGCCTCGACACTGCTTTATTGTGATGTGTATCAACGTATTAGTTAGCTATGCAAAGAGAATTGAAACTAACACCTTATTATTTTCAAAACATGTACTAACTACACAAAGATCATCATGCTAAGAGCTAAACAAGACTAAATACCAACATTATGCATTAAAAATTTGAAATAGAAATCAAACTAATATGCTAAGCATTAGAATCTCTACTCTTTAGATCACAAAAACACTAGATGAACCTAGATAGATCCATGGAAATAAAAGTTGGTTGTTTGATCTTCAAGGGTTTGGGAATGGAAGCTCCTCAAAGTATAGCTACAAGACCATTTTGATTATCTCCATATGACCCAAAATCTTGGATGGATGAAATGCAAGAATGAGGCAATTAGCTCAAATGAAAGATGCTTTGAGATGAAATGCCTATAGATTATCTATAAGCATGCAAGGTGTAAGAAGAAAGGTAGGAGGAGGGCTCCTTATATATCCCAATGGATAAAATAATCTCTACATCCCTTTACATGTGGGATAATAGAGAGGTTGAGTTAGTTGTGGATAAGGGAGGTTTAGAAAGGGTAGAGGCAACCTTAGGAGAGTTTAGTTTGTCCTCTAGCGACTCATGGGGATTGAGGGGGTTTATTAATTAACCAAGGTGATTAATTAATAGGTGTGCAAGCTTATATAATCTTTTTAGAGGAATAATCAACATGATTTAGACTATGAGAGGTATTTAATGAAATAATGATAATTTATTGATTTATTGGAAGAGAAAGCTAATTAATTAATAATAATTTATTAGTCTAGATAGAAAGGGGGATTAATTAATGAAAGGTAATTAATTGGTTTATTTGTTGGATAGGAGGGTTAATTAACTAGCGTAATTTAGCTAATTAATGGTGATAGAAGAGAAAGTGTGCTATATTGATGATATGTCATCAATTTGCGGGAAAGAGGATAATTAGTGCAATTTAAGTATTTAAATTGTTCGGGTTAAATTATAGGTGTCTACATGATGTACCTGTGCCCCCCACTGCTACTCTAGCATGTATAATACTTCCTTTTTCGGGAAGTGTCCATTTTCTCCTCACTTCCTTCTTCCTCTTCTTCTCCTTCTTCTCCCCTAGAATACTCTCATAGGTGGGATTGACGCCCTCCCATGTCCTTGGAAAGGTGGAGTATGTAACCTATAATTCAACCCCTCCACGCTTCTTAGGGTGTAACTACACAAATACCCAGTAGATGAAGCCCTTGATGGTAACATTGATATGTGGATGTAGATCCAGAAAATAATGGCTCCAAAATATCCTTATACACCAGCCTCACACCATACTTATAGGTTGCGGGAAGGGTGTGCACATCAATGTTCACCTTGTCAACATCAAAATTCATTTTCTACACGTCCTTTAACTGGTTGATGGCACACTACATTATATTTAGCAGTTAATGCAAATGAAATTTTGCACCATGGGCCCCATTACTCCTTTGGCTATCATAAAATTTTCCCAAGTTGAAGTGTTTCGTAACCGCAAACTTCACCTAGTCCCCAAAAACTTGTGGTATCTCATGTGGGATGCGCCACTTGTTCTCAAAATCCTAGCACAATCTTTCATACCACTTGTTCATCTAGGCCTTGTAGATATGTGTGATGGTGCCATCACAAGTGAACTGTGAAAATTACACTGTGGGAGATAGGTGTGCTGGTGGGTGAACCTATATATTTCCATCTGACCCATCAGGGACACTAATTTCCTAGAATACAATTAACAATAATATAGATCCCCACGTGAACTTGGCTCCAACCTCATTCTACACTCACGCCTCTTTAATGATACTATTTGCAATAAATTGCATGAAGTTATAGTGCACTGACTTGGATACCTTGTATGCAATGTACATGAATCTTCTATTTATATCCTTCCATCACTTTGATGTGCCTAGTTTTCAACTGATGAGTCACTAGAAGAACAATAGAGGGATTTAGAATAAAAGTTAGTGTCTAATACATGTTGTGTTTTGTAGAGACGGTTACCAGTGCTACAGATGAGAGAGTGACATAGTCACATAGTAGAGATGGAGTCGAATATGTGTCGATAAGATTGTCGTGAGATCGTGGTACTACTAGAGGTGGTTGGCTTAGGCCATGTGACGTAGATGCCATAAATCACCCTAGATCATGGCCTACTGACTACGTTGATTGAGTGGTGGCACCGTGAGAGTTTGTGTTTCCAACTCCCTATAGGAGAGATGACTATCACAATGAAGGATGTGTGGCAGATATTGCACATCCCTATTGTTGGCTCGTTGATTGAGTATATGAGTGATTTTGGTCGGATCATAGTGGAAGTTAGTGATATATTCTATCATGATGAGATACCCCATGAGGGTATGACAGTGTCATTACATTAGTGTATATCATATCCTACCATTCATAAGGGACCGCTATACTTGATGGCTCTTATCAGTGGGTTCTTACTCACTAATAAGACATAGACATCGTTTCCATTGGGATTAATCACAATAGTCCATGGATTGTTTAGTGGTGAGAGATATTGCTGGGGCTAGTACATACTAGCACATATGTATTGGGATCTTCATTTGATCACTTACCACCATCAGAAGACGATAGGGATGGCCTCTTTGTTACAGATTTGGTCATGGGACCATATAGAAATTGGGTGCCCCATAGGTGCATTACATGCTCAAGTTCCAGATGAGAAGACATTTATGGCTTGGGTATCTATCGAAGATGATGTACGAGGGCATCTGGGCAACATATACTATTATCGAAGAGAGTTCAATGAGCTATAGGAGAGAGATATCATTTGGAGACCCTATAGGCACATACAGTGGCCAAAGGATGGAGCAGAGCTTGGCATCTGCACGATAGAGCATTTATTTCTTGGCAGCTGCAGCTACATTACAAAGATATACAAAGTAGAATGATATCAACGTCAGTTGGGTGTGATTTAGGGCATCCCTCAGCCCAATATGTGGTATGCTCACTGCGATGCTGAGAGATGAACCATGGGTCCACACATTCAGGTGGCCTGAGCTAGGGTTAGTTTCTTATAGGTGATACCATAGGTTTTGGCCCCTTCCCAATAGGTTAGAGATTTAGGCACCATACCGGATTATTTGGCATGGTAAGTGACTATCTTGCCACGACAATTGACTATACCAGATGGGGCATGGGTAGAAAGTTTCTGACCACCCCCCAAATATCTCGTATAATAATGATGAGGGTGATGATGTAGGTGCATGTGGTGCTAATGATCTATTTGATGGTTAGAGACATGATGGTAGTGATGATCGATAAGGTCCAAGTTAGGATCCTAGACTGAGATGATAGGAGTAGGGACAAGTTTAGGGCCATAGGCCCAGAGTACAAGATTAGGAACAAGTTCATAGCCCTAGGCCCAGATTACAGGAGCAAGAACAGGTTCAGGGCCCTAGGCCTAGATTGTAAGAGTAGGGGAAGGTTCCCAAAATACCTTAGAGGTTTCCCCAAGCTTAGGGGGGAGATGACAGGGGATAAATAGTTACCTTATGACAACAACTGCAGCAGGTGGTGGTAGAGAGAGATAAGGCCTAAGCTCATATTCAGGTTGTGACAGTAGATCAAGACCAGGCCAGAGCGGAGATTCAGGTTGTGACAATAGAGCGGGACCAGACCAAAGCCTAGGTAGGCCAGGGAGGATATGATGCTATACACTTCCAACATATACGACAGATGACCTCCCATATTGTAAGAGTAGGGGAAGCTTCCCACAATACCTTAGAGGTTTCCCTAAGCTTAGGGGGGAGATGACAGGGGAAAACTAGTTTCCTTATGAAAACAACAACAACAGGTGATGGAAAAGAGAGATCAGGCCTAAGCTCATATTCAGGTTATGACAATAGATCAGGACCAGGCCAGAGCGGGACTAGACCAAAGCCTAGGTAGGCCAGGGAGGAGATGACGCTATACACTTCCAACATATATGACAGATGGCCACCTAGATGGCTCAGGTGACGAGCTTATTATAGTAGTCCTATATGTAGGTACATCCAGTGATAACCAAGAGTGATCAACTTCGTGTTGAGTGAGTAGTAGGTTAGGACAAGGTTACACGACTATCAATAGAGGTAATTTCCTTTTGATGCATAGATGGGATAGTGTTGACAATGTGTACCCACAAATATTTGGTGACAATGGAGGGTAGAGCCTCATATTATCATTCTTTATACTACAAGGCAGTTCCAGCTGGTTAGCGGGCACCCACTTATAGCCAGTAGTCAAGCGGATCAAAGAGGTCAGAGAGGCCTCAGGCATAAGTGGAGTAGCCGCGAGGGCATTCGATAGGGTAGTGAGGTGCACATGTTATGGGTCCTCCCCCATCTCATAGGCCAACCAGTCCATCTAAGGGTTTGAGTCAGCCATGACTCTCCTGCATTTACTGATTGTACTTGTATTTTGATATACATGCCTCTTATGAAGGCTTCAAATTTTTTTGACATATGTATATGATGCACCATTTTTTATGTATGTCTCTGATGAAGGCTTAACATTCTTTTGATTGGTGTATAACATTTTTGATGTACGCCTTTGATGAGGGATTTATGAGTTGTACCCTTGATGGCCCATTTACTATCGATGATGTATATCTTCCTTGAGACAAACATTTTTATACCTATATATATGTACATTTTGATGTGGCACATTTTTCATGAGATGATGTATTTTATTTTTGATGATTGATTACATGGATTATGGATGTATCATGATGTTATATGGTTTGATTTCACACTTTGGATGTATCATGATGATAGTTGAGATGTTTGTACAACATGTGTTTGATTTTGACATGATAGATCCATAGATGATATCAATTGTATTATACATGCGATGTTCTAGATTAGTGGATGGGATGACATTATGATAATGGTGTAGGGGGATAGATTTTGATATTTGTGACCCCTCTTCCCCCCATTTGATGATACAATATGTGATGACTAACTTAGCATTCATGTATGATGTATACTTAGTGTTTATTTATATATGATGTATAGATGATGTTTGATGTGATGATATTGATGGAGATATGATGATGTGATAACAAAACTATGTACATGTGACAAGTAAACACAAGAAAATGTTAACAAACCTAACCAAATATAAAGTGCTAACCAACATGAATTAACACAACTATGTACAATTATTTACAAGCATGAAAAAACACACTTCATATGTACAAGTAAGAATGAATCTAATCTAAGCAAGAAAAGATGAATCTTAACAAAGTATGTCTAAGAAACAAACTATACAAATGTACAAACAAGCAACAACTATATAAGAAAACAATCTACATAACTTAATAAACAAAGCAAGAAACAAGAGAAAGTAAGTAAACTAAAGCTATGTTTTTGTGGTACTATTTTTCAATGTGTTCTGCATTGTTTTTGGGAAGTTTGCCAAACATTTTTCTATTTTTTTTTGTGTTTTGTGGTTTTCAATTTTGGATTTTGATCATATTTGAATATTTTTGCGATTTTTGAACATATTTGAATGTTTTATGATGTTCGAACATATTTGAACATTTTTTCTATTTGCTGAACATATTTGAATTTTTTTGTGATTTTCTAAGGTTTTTCGAAGCTATGCACAGGTAACTAAGAAACATGGATGCCCCTAGCGTTACATGGAGAATATACAAGGGCAAGTGCCACGTGTTTATAAACAGGAAGGTGAAGTCACAGAAGTTCCCCTAGTGTTAGATGGGGAATATACAAAGACCATCCCTTCATTGATTTACAAGAGGAGAAAAATATGGATCAAGGCTTGACAAGATAGGTTCACAAGGAATCTTGGATGATAGGTGCGGAAATAGCCCTAGGCTAAGTAAAAGTACCCTCCAGATGCAAGATGCTTGTGAACAACAAATCCTCCCAAGGTGCCGAAAACCAATTTTCACCAAGGGACCTATCCAAAGTGCCACAATTACGTGGTTTTCACATATGGATGACCTGCTTTCTCTTTTTCTTTTTCTCTTATTTTAATTTTTTTGTATTTTGATAATTTTTTACCTTTTTTTGCTTTATTTTTTTTTATTTTTGTCATCATGTTTAAGCATAGAACCTCTTGAGGTGCATGGCATTCATAGGCTCACGGAGATCATCGCCATTGGGATGGGAAATTTTGTATGCTCTTGTTCCATATTTTTCCACAATGACATAAGGTCCTAACCAATGTGGTTCAAATTTTCCTTTTTTCTCTCTTTTTTCCCTTGTGTTGAACTGGTTTTCTTTCATAACCAAATCTCTGACCTCAAACTGACAAGGTATGATCCTTTTTTTATAATTTCTAGAGATCTTGTTCTGATACACCTTGAGATGGTTAAGGGCGTAGATGCACTTTTCATCTAGGATTTCTAATTCTGTCAGCCTGGCCACTCTGTAATCCTCATCCTTGTCCAGATAATCCCTAAGAGATATTCACAGGGAAGGAATCTCTATTTCCAATGGGATTATAGATTCTATTTTTCCAAACACTAGGGAATAGGGTGTCGCACTAGTAGGGTGAGAATGGAGGTCTATAAGCCCGGAGGGCTGGGTGAATTTGTAAATGCCAATTGTGACCTGTCTTACTCACCATATTTTCCATGATCCTAACCAACATTTTGTTGGTGGCTTCAGTCTTCCCATTACCTTAAGGATAATATGGCATAGAACACTTCAATTTTATTTGAAATCGATGACAAATATCTTTCACTGTCTTATTTTTGAAATATTTTCCATTGTTAGTAACTATGGCTGCCGGAATGCCATACCCGAAAATAAGGTGATTCATGATAAAATTTGAAATCTAAGCACCTATAACATAAGTCAAAGGAATGACTTCCACCCACTTAGTAAAATATTACATAGTTGTGATGATGTGGGTATGGCCATTAGATGAGGTGGGGGTGATTTTTCCTATCAAATCTAGTCCCCATTTAGAAAATGGCCATAGGGTTGTGATCGGATGTAATGGCTGCGATGGTGCATGGATGAAATTTCCATACTTTTGACATAGCACACATTTCCTCACATAATTACAGCAATCTGTTTCCATAGTAGGCCAATAGTAGCCTACTCTTAGTAATTTCTTTTCTAAAACCATTCCGTTTGTATGGGCACCGCACACCCCTTCATGTACCTCCTTGATTACTTGGACTGACTCCATTACATCTAGATAACACAACAAATTCCCATCATAGCCACGATGATAGAGAGTATCTCCTAAGAGGGTGTAACGGATATCTGGTGGATGAGACTTTATTTTTCGGAGTGGGAGATGGCAGGAGGAAAGGTATTGTGTTTAAGATAGGCATAGATGTCACATACCATGGGAATAGGGACCAACAACTTCACAAGCCAAGCAAGATTCTAGACATGTCATATGTAGGCTGGTGTAGATTCTCAACAAAAAATGGCATATCATTGCTCTTTGGTGGAATTCGTAGCATAGAACCTATGGTTTCCATTGCATCTAGTAGATCTATTTTATGCCCTTGGAATTTGTTCAATGTAATACGCACAAAATATTCTTTAAAACTTTCCACCAGTTTCTTGTAGGGGATGAGATTTTCATCCTTGAACTTTGTATTCGTCATTGACTTGTTTAATGATCAATTGTGAGTCACCAACGAACTTGACATGGTGGATATCCCATTTGATTGCTAGCTTCATCCCAACGATGAGCGCTACATATTCTGCAATATTATTTGTATAAGGAAAACCAAGTTAAAAATCTTGCAGGTATGGGGTCTCCTGAAGGAGTAATTAATACCACACCTACCCCCGAAGCCATGAAAAGTAAAAGATCCATCAAAGTTCACTTGCCACATAACAAATTCCTCAATATACATTAATGAAGTGTCTGGCAGATCCAGACTCATAGGATCTATTCCTCAGTAACATTACTTTTGCTAACTGATCAATGACTACTTTTCCTTTAACCAAATTTTGGTGTACATACTCAATGTCAAATTCGCTCAACAGAATGATCCAATTATCCATTCTGTTTGTAAGGGCATGGGTTTTGATAACAAATACTTGAGTGGGTCAATCTTGGATATAAGCTTGTTTTAGTATTCAATAGGTAATGGCAAAGTTTTTGGAAGGTAAAAACTATAGCCAAATAAGAAATTTCAATCTGAGGGTAGTTGAGCTCATAATAAATTAGGGTACGATAGAGATAGTACATGGATTTTTCTTTGTGGATGAGGTCATATTGGGTGAGCAACGTTCCAATAGAAAATTGAGTAGCAAAAATATACATCAAGAGTGGCTCACCAAGGAGTTGGAGGCATGAGGACAGGCGGGTTGGCAAAGTATTGCTTAATCAAGGCAAATGCATGTTGTTGCTCTGGTCCCCAAATAAAGGCAACATCCTTTTTAAGAAGATGGGTGAATGAATGACATTTGTCAACAAGTTGGGAAATGAAGTGACATATGGCTTGTATCTTTCCTTGCAAGTTGTGTAGTTGTTTGATGTTTTTAGGAGGATACATTTGAGTAATGGCGGTAACTTTAGCTGGGTCTACCTCAATCCCTCTTTGTGATACAATGAATCCAATTAACTTTCTTGAAAGTATGCCAAACACACACTTCTTTGGATTTAATCTGACCTTGTATTCCTACAGGCATTTGAAGATATGCCACAAAATCTTAGGGTGATCTAATCTTATCTTGGATTTCCCTAGGATATCATCCACATAGTCCTCCATGATGTCATGAATCATATCATGGAAAATCACGGTCATTTCCCTTTGATAGGTTGACACCTACATTTTTAAGGACAAAGGGCATTACCTGATAATAGAAAGTCCCCCAAGGTGTTGTGAAGGTTGTGTTGTGCTGATCTTCATCTGTTATTTTGATCTGATTGTAGCCTGAAAAACCATCCATAAGAGATAACATTTCATATCCTGTAGTTGAGTCAACAATCATATCAATATTGGGCAACAGGAAATCATCTTTTGGACACACCTTATTGATGTCTCTAAAATATGTACAAATTTTGATCCCGACAGGTTTCTTTTATACGGGGACTATATTTGATATCCACTCTGAGTAATCAATAGGTCTAATGAAGCCTAGTTGCTAGCAATCTTTATCAGTTCTTCTTTAACTAGAAGAGCCACCCGTGGGTGCATTTTTCTGAGTTTCTATTTGATGGGATTAGTGTTTGCATGCACAACTAGGTTATGCACTACCAAATTTGGATCAAAGCCTAACATATCCTTATAGGACCATGCGAATATATCTAAAAATTTCCTCAGAAGCATGGTGAATGTGTTTTTCTCCCGTGCTGAGAGCCAAGCTCCCAGCTTGACTATTTTTGGGTTTCTTCTATGGTCCAATATTCACATTGATGGTGATTATCTAACTAGTAATTTTGACAAATCCTCCATACGTGTAGGATCATGAGGAAGGTTAAGATTTCTTCAAAGGGTGTCTCTATATTTCACCCTTGACATGGTCACTTTTCTTGTCCATTGATTTTTTTATTGTTCCTTCGGCCAACGCCTCAAAGAGGTTTTCACTGTGTGACTTGGAATTTTGTTTTTTCTGAGGATTTTCATTAGAACTTTTCCTCACTTTTTCTTAAGTTTTGCTAACCATGAAGCTCAGCTTCCTCTCTGAAGTATGATGTAGGTATCTGAGTTAATGTAGAAACCCTTCTTATGGTCTCCAATTGGAATTGTATCTTGAACTGCCGCTGATATTTTGTAATGGCCTCATCATTTTCAAAGAGGTCCTGTGGTATGACATTGTTGGTCCCATTTGAAAAGGAAAGGGTAATAAGATTCAATTCTTGGACTAGTGGGGGTTAAGGTAAGGACAACAATATCTGAAGAGATTTGTGGAGGTAAGACCTCATATTGGCTACAATAGAAATTGATTGTTGTAGAAATTCAAATCTATTTTGCACTGAGAGAAGGTAGCATCTTGATCATTGGGATGTATCCATGGTAGAATGCTAATCCATACGTTTCCTTGAAATCTGGGATGAGTAACTGGTTCATCATTGGTCCTTGTGATTCTACATCCTAACCATTGTAGCCCATAAAATCATCATTCGGCTAGAATTTTCATCTTAGGGATTGAGGTAGTTCGCAAGTTGGTTGAGTATCCTGGTAGACTCAAGTCGTAGGTGGGTCCAACAATTTTTATTCAACAAGTAGTCCCCCAGGTAAGAATGTCCAAATAGTTCATTCATCTAATTAGGCCGTCTGAAATGATAATTGGGCCAATGGTCTATTTTAGGGGACAATGATAGGTCTAAAAATTTGTTTGGCTTTTCAACATTATATTCTCCACAACCATATTCTAAACTTATCATCTCTCCATGAATCAAAAGAGATCTTGGATGTAGAATTTTCACAGAGTCCAAGAACTTGTCTGAATCTTGTGATTCCTTGACACGATTGTAGAGATCACAACTAGTGATTCTCTTTATAGCATGTATAGGTACCCTTACGAGAAAATCTATTGAGAGCTCTCAGTGAGCGAAGGTTATGGATCATGTGATTGTAATTGTGTCACCATCATGTTTCAATTACATCCAATGGAATGTTCAATGGTATGAAAATGGAACAAATCCATGGTTAGAGGATGCATATTATATGTTTACAAGTGGACATGAAACTTTGTTTATGACAAGTTGGTCCTAATTTAACAATGTGATTGACC
The DNA here is from genome assembly GCA_019776745.2 of Taxus chinensis. Classification (NCBI taxonomy): domain Eukaryota; kingdom Viridiplantae; phylum Streptophyta; class Pinopsida; order Cupressales; family Taxaceae; genus Taxus; species Taxus chinensis. The sequence continues at coordinate 604,739,626 of CM034148.1, read as the reverse complement.
AGCTGATTTCCGCTCTACGTTTCGTAAGTCGTTTGGTAATATGTGGGATTCTAGATCTTCTTATGTATGTTCCAGTTGCTTAATTAATTTCAAAGTGCAATATTTAAACCTATCAATTCTCCATGGTTTTGGAATTTTGATGGGTAACAAATACCTTAAGAATAGTGGGATTTTATGTTCCTGATCCTCAATGAGGGATTTATCCCTATGATTATAGGAGATGTACCATTTGGTGCAATGACCTTTACAAAGGTAACTTGAAGATGCAATGGGTCATTCTAGTGGAATTTTTTGGTACCACACAAATGTCATGTGTTATAGTTTCTTTCTATGTTTATGAGAAATGTCGAACAAGTTTCCACCAATTCAGACCATGTGAAGATAGACCCACGAGGTAAGCAAGTGAACCATTCCAAGGCTTGCCCCCTAGACTCTTCAGAAAAAGTTGTATGAGGTAATTGTCACTTAGGCCACTTCTTGGCAGGCCATGTAAAAATATTTTACATGGTCTATGTCACCTTTCCCTCTGTATTTGTCAAAATTTGGCATGTCAAATTTTTTAGGGAAGGGTTGAAGCATCATGGCTTTATCAAATGGATGACGACATAACTCTTCATATTGGTATTTCCTGTTATTCCCAACATTACCTTCTAGAAGGCTTGTAAGCGTCACTTTCATGGACTTGCATTTCTTATGCAAATAATTCTCTTTATACGATGTAGGGATATATACCTAACTATATTCCATATTGTCTCCTTCTTGATTTTCCATGTGAAGTTCACTAATTTTGACCTTAGGTTTAGTCTTATGCACATTTTTGTTTGTCGTTACATTGATTAACACGATGAGATCCCTCACCACCTTAAGCTCAAACTTGTGGTAGATGGAAAATCGTTTGGTATCAGAGCATCACAATTTATCACACCAAAATGGAAGCTTTTGGGTGACAAGTCATGTAGCTCTTACATGAAAAGTAGTTTGCGAGAATCGAATTAAAACGAGGTACCATGAAGTATTGCCTTCCAATGGAATCTTGATAATCCAACAATAGCAAGAAAGAATTTCATGGAATACATTTCTTGTGCAAGTAAATGCTCTTTAGTATGAGAAGAAGGGATATATACATGAATGTATTCCACATTGTCTCCTCCTTGATTTTCCATGTGAATTTCACTAATTATTTCCTTAGGTTTATTCTTATGCACATTTTTGTTCATTTCTTTATGTACATGAGATGTGAGAAATGCTAATTGTCTACTAAGGTTTTGGATTTGTTGTTGAATATTGACTTCTCCTTCAAGAGGTTCTTCTTCTTCTTCGTGGCATGGAGGTTTTTCTACATTCTCGTGTTCTATTCTAAATTTACGTGGTATCTTGATGAAGGGAATTTTGTAAACCACCACATTATCGTTTCCTACATTTAACGTAGAAGTGTGGCCATGTATTAGGATATCATCCATACTAATGAGAGGTTGTTCCTCTTCATTAGCCTCATTCATGGGTGGTATCATTTCCTTCTCTATAGGCATTCTATCCCCTAATTATACCACTCGTGCTAGCACCCGATCTTTATTTCTATAAATGAATTCATCTAACAAGGATTGGGGTCAAATTCAAATTCCATGTGTGGTGATTCTAACTCATCACCACTATGACCAACCATCTCCTCTACTTATTTTTTTTGGGAGAATAAAGGCCCAAGCTCATGGCCAATAAAGGGATTTGACCCTTTGTCTATTTGAAGTTTCCCAAGTTTTTGTTTGTCTTGTTTCAAAAGCCTGATTTTTGAGCCCTAATCTTGTTTTAGGAGCCATGATGTATGAGATTTTCACTAAGGTTTTTTGAATGTGCTCAAAATATATTGATCAAGTCTAATTGAAACAAAAAATAATGTCAATAATTATAATTAATGTCAAAGTATCAATGTGAAAAATTGATTTCTCTAAATGAATAAGTCAATTTAGTGAGAAACAAGATACAATCACACAATGTTTAGTTCCAAATCAATCAATCAAATGATGTAATTCCTAAATCCATTTTCAAAAAGGTAGTTGGTGTCATAAGATGATTAAGAAAATGTCACTACTTATGTCGAGTTCAAAGAAATGAACAAGGCGTAAGTAATAATAAGAAGTTAACACGATCCCCCAAACAAAGTATACTAAAAGCATGCCCAAATCCAATCAAGACCTATATTCCAAAAAGAGTCAGTTACAATTGTGAGTGACACAACAATGACACCAAGATATGTTAACTAAACATTGCGAGAAAATAAGGTATTGATATCAAGATGATATTTATATAACACGCACAAGTGGTAACACTAAGCACTTTTGAAATGGAGGTAATAATTGGAATCAAACAAAATCTAGAGTATACTTAGGAATTGTTAAAGTGTATATAGTGTAACATAACAATATATATATTTAGGTCAAGTTTACAAGAAACAAGACGTAAATACCAAAATTGTAGCGACACGATATAAACAAGATAAATGTTCAAAGGAGAATCAAGCTGATGAACCAAGCCTAACTACGATAACGATCTTGACTTGGGTATCAAGATCAAAAAGGATACCAATGATATAAAAAATGTTTCCACACACTTTACACATTTAAAAACTCATCCAAAAATATGGATGAGCATAAACGGACACAAAAGTGGTGAATACAATCAATTAGCAACACAAGGGTATTCACTCTTCTTTCTAATCAACAAAGTGTCAAAAGAAAGTGAAGGAAGTAGATCAATTGGTGTTGAAAAATGTTGGCCTTACTTTGGCAGAGTTTCACCTTTCCTTAGGGAAAGTGAAAAACTAAAAAAAGGTAATGCTTCACATGTTTCATGATGAACAATGGCTCTCAACTCAAATTGGTTTTGATATGGTCTAAGTTGGCTCCTGTTCAAAGATAGCTTCCTAGGTGGTTCACTCAACTAGGTGTCACAAGTTATCTAAGAGCGAGCTCGATTTACCAAGAAAATTCACACTGACTAATTCTTGGAGTATCTCAGCTTTATTTACCCCCTTCAAGCATAGTGGGAAATAAATGCATCCATCATGTACTCTCACTCTGGTTACGATACAGATAACTTTGACGCTAATTCTCACAAATGGTAATACTAGTCAAGTAGGTTGTGTTGAGCACTTCCCGTTTCATCCACAAGGTTCCCTCTTGTGTGGACTACTTTGGGGTTCCTAGGACCACCCCCATTGTTGTAGCTTAAGGATTATGCAAAAGGGATTATGTCCTAGTTTTAAGTGGATGGGGTGTACCCTTATCGGAACCTGCAAATACCATGTGATGATTGTGGTGTGTTTTTTTATCTTGTTTAATTTGATGTGGTTTTCTTAAACACCTTTTGGCAACCTGCATGGAAATTGTATTAGTATTTTAGTTTTTTCTTGACTCCACCTTTCTTTGACAAGCATTTTTGGTTCTGCACAATGGATTAGTAATTTTCCATAAAAATAATAAACGTCATTTTTTATTCTCAAGATCACCCTAGGACACAAGAGAAGAGCATACGCAACGCAAAAATCCAATCAAGAAATCAATAAATGGAAAACACTTAATTCAAACAAAAAATATATTCATCTTGACTCAATTTGGACATTCTACACTTTTTTTCAAAACAATAAAAATATATAAGAATCGTTTATGATTCCCAAGATCACCCCAAAGGATGTGAGGGAAGAGCATACATGATCTTACTCTTATAATTAAGCATGGAAGGTTTATCTAATGTCTAGTCTAACAAAAGCATGTAAATGTATCCTACAAAACAAAAATTAGCTAGATTAAACCTGTAATGATGTTAGCAATTTATGGACACAAACCTTTGGAAACACAGAATGAATATGCAAGCTCAGACCAAAGTACCTACACATAGGTTAGGGTGCATGCACGTGGGTTAGGGCACCTACACCCCTATGTGTAAATCTAGGTCTACAGTGTGTCTACGCTACCCAAGAGATGCATGTGCTAGGATATGTGCATCTGTGCTAGGGTATAGGCATGTGCGCTTGGCAAGTAAAATAGGAGGTACAAAAACTATGACAGGGTGTGTGTGTTGGCTGAGAGGTGTATGTGCTAGCATAAGGGTTTCTGGGCCATAGATACAGACAGAAAGCAAGTGGATGCGCTAGCAGAATGGTGTGTGTGCCACTTTTAGGGTGCCTGCGCTAGACTGACAGGTTTCCAACAGCAACAAAGGTACAATAAGATAGCAGTGTGTGTGCATGTCGGGATGTGTGCCTGTGTATGGTTTTGTGTACCTTCCCCTCCCCTGTAAAAAATTGTACCTAGTCACGATGTCAAAATATGACCAAATGACACAAATAAGTTCAAAATGCTCCAAATTTCAACATTTTAGCTCAAAATTGACAATAACCCATCAAAATTAAAGCTCTAAATGAGATTCTACACATGTAAGATTGCTAAAAAAAATCATAAATATTTGAACATCACTTCACATATGTGTATAGAAAGGGTTAGCCAAATGTTGAAATAACAACAAAATTTGAACTAGAATGCTAAGGGACAAAGGATCTGTCCCACCAAGCGTGCCAAATGTATCAATGTATTAGTTAGCTATGCAAAGGAATTGAAACTAACACCTTAGTAGTTTCAAAACATGAACTAACTACACAAAGATCATCATGCTAAGAGCTAAACAAGACTAAATACCAACATTATGCATTAAAAATTTGAAATAGAAATCAAACTAATATGCTAAGCATTAGAATATCTACTCTTTAGATCACCAAAACACTAAATGAACCTAGATAGATCCATGGACAATCAAAGTTGATTGTTTGATCTTCAAGGGTTTGGGAATGGAAGCTCATCAAAGTATGGCTACAAGACCATTTTGATTATCTCCATATGACCCAAAATATTGGATGGATGAAATGCAAGAATGAGGCTATTAGCTCAAATGTAAGATGCTCTAAGATGAAATGCCTATAGATTAGCTATAAACATGTAAGGTGTAAAAAGAAAGGTAGGAGGAGGGATCCTTTATATAGCCCCATGGATAAAATTATCTCTACATCCCTTTACATGTGGATAATAGAGAGGTTGGATTAGTTGTGGATAAGGGAGGTTTAGAAAGGGTTGAGTCAACCTTAGGAGAGTTTAGATTGTCCTCTAGTGACTCATGGGGATTGAGGGGGTTTATTAATTAACCAAAGTGATTAATTAATAGGTGTGCAAGTTTATAGAAGCTTTTTAGAGGAATAATTAACATGATTTAGACTATGGGAGGAATTTAATCAAATAAATGATAATTTATTGATTTAGTAGGAGAGAAAGCTAATTAATTAATAATAATTAATTAGTCTAGATAGAAAGGGGGATTAATTAACGAAGGTCATTAATTGGTTTATTTATTGGATATAAGGGTTAATTAACTAACATAATGTAGCTAATTAATGGTGATAGAAGAGAAAGTGTGTTATATTGACGATATGTCATCAATTTGTGGGAAAAAAGGATAATTAGCAAAATTTAAGTATTTAAATTGCTCGGGTTAAATTATAGGTGTCTACATAATGTACCTGCACCCCCACTGCTACTCCAATGCGTATAATACTTAATTTTTTGGGAAGTGTCTATTTTCTCCTCACTGCATTCTTCCTCTTCTTCTCCTTCTTCTCTCGGGACTACTCTCATAGGCATAGGATTGACGCCTCATGTGTCTTTGGAAAGGTGGAGTATGTAACCTCCAATTCAACCCCTCCCCATGTCTTACGGCGCAACTGAACAAATACCTGGTGGATGAAGCCGTTGATGGTAACATTGATCTGTGGATGCAGATCCAAAAAGTATGGCTCCAAAATCTCTTTATATTCTGACCTCACACCATACTTATAGGTTGCGTGAAGGGTGTGAACATCAACATCCACATTATCAGCATCAAAATTCAATTTCTACATGTCATTTAACTATTTGATGTTGCACTTCATATATTTCACAGTGAATGAAAACATAATTTTTCACCATGGCCCCATTACTCCTTTGGCCATCATAAACTTTGCCAACCTGAAGTGTTGTGTAACCACAAACTTCACTTGGTCCCCAACAACTTGTGGCAGCTCATATGGGATGCACTACTCATTCTCAAAGTAATCACAGTCTTTCATATGTAATTCTTCATTTAGGCCTTATAGGTATGTGTGATGGTGCCATTGCAAGTGAACTGTGAAAATTACACTGTGGGAGATAGGTGTGCTAGTGGGTGAAATTATATATTTCCATCTAGCCCATCAGGGACACCAATTTTGTAGAATATAATCAGAACCAATATAGATCCCCATGTGATCTTTGCACCAACCTCATTCTGCACTCATGCCTCTTCAATGCTACTATTTACAATAAATTACATGAAGTTGTAGTGTGCCGGCTTAGATACCTTATATGCAATGTACATGAATCTTTTATTTATATCTGTCCATCACTCTGATGTGCCTAGTTTGTAACTAATGAGTCTATATGGAAATATTAACACTGGGTCATCAAGGTTTGAAATAACCTGAGCCCTTCCTCCCTTTTCATATTTTAATTTCTTCACCAATTCCTCAATTTTTGTAGTGACACATAAGTCGAGTGCCATGTCCTCACCAATTTTTCGCAGGCCTGTTACACTTCTAATTAATTGGTCCATAAGTCTCATTCTTCTCCTTTAAAGTAGAAGAAATCTTCATGCACCCATGAAATTAACCATCTTAAAAGAGGGGTAGGTTTAGCGAAGAAGGGAAGCTACCAAAGATACAAAACCCCAGTCTTCTGTAACTCATGTTGCACTGAGTCATCCACCTAGGGTTTCTGAGCTCGTCTACCCTTGCAACATCTTTGACTAGATTCACCAGCATTAGTTTATCATGTTCATCTCATTCTATGGTTGAATTCATATGATCTTACATTTATAAAGCTTCAAACTCCACTTTTCTACCTTAATCACACCTATGGGTACTACATTTCTGAGTAAACCTCAACGGGTTCCTCCTTTTCGACCACTAGTTTCTTGGTTCGTGATTTCTTTGGTGCCATTTATGTTTCTTTTCTCCATGACCTAGGTGTTTTACAAATTTTCCCTGTCTTCCCAAGCTTAATCGACTTCAATAGCTTTACTTCTACATAATCCCCTATTTCCTTACTAATTTCCTTTCCACCTTGCTATACTGTAAGATCTTGTCAAATTTTTCACAATGCCACTGGTTCGTAAAATTAGTAATTCACTTTCTTGTCACACCTTTTCGCACTTCAACCACTCGGGAGAACAAAAAAAATTCCAAAGGAAAGGTAGTTAGAATGACTACCCTCACCACCTATTTATACTTTTCCAATACCTTAATGTCCTTCAGACCCACACATTTTAACATTACTTTTTAATAAATTACCTTGTCCACTTAAATCAACTCCTTTGACCTCCTCCTCATGCACTGTAGTCATAACCTTTTGGCATACTATCCTTACTTCCTTGCCACGATACCTCCTCCATGTGCTTCCTACTGCACCAAATTACTTAACCTCTGCACCATCCACTAAGTAATTTCCTATACCACCACCTACCTCATGTTACACTAGTGTGATCTTTATTTCTCTCCTACTTGGCAACTTAACTTTTTCTCAAACCACCTCTACTACAACAAAAATTCAAATACCTTATACACCACACAAATCATTCTTCTACCTTGCACCAATCATCCCAGAATGGGTTTTCCATCAATCCAACCTCCTTAAAACATTTTCAACCATTTCAAATTTATACGCCAATCCACCCCACACTAAAGGTATGCACGTGGTCCTCTTTGCAATGGAACAACTTAAAATGTAATTAGCTATTGGTGCACCAATGTGCACACAACTGAAAAGACAAAGTAAAATGACGATGAAACGAAAACACATATAAAGGAAAATGCATTAAGGGAAATCCTAAGCTAATTGAAATAATGCCTTATTTACAAACACCAAGAAGAATTATTTATAGTAGGGCTTCAACCTACTCCCGTTAAAGAAACTGGGAAACCATGTGCCATCCAAAGCTTCTAGCTGGAAAGTGCCTTGAGTCAAGTACGTATAGTCACGACATATGGTCCTAACCAATGCACTTGGAACTTTCCAGGGTGGCACAAGAACTTGGAGTCATATAGAAGAACCATTTGTCCCACCTCCAACTTCTTGTTTTTAATGTGCCAATCATGTCAGGCCTTCTGTCTTGTTTTCTCTATCTTCTGGCTCCATCAGGCTATGGCATGATTCTCATCCAACTGCATCAGTTTGTCTATGCACTCCTCAAGTTCTTTCTCATCAGCCAATCCTCCTGCATGTGCAATACGTAGGGATGGTAACATAAATTCAACCATAAAATAACTTTTGTGCCTAAACACCAACTGAAAGGGTGTGGCTTTGTTCAACCTCTTGTAGGTTATTCTATATGACCAAAGTACAACATAAAAATTTATCATCCCAATCCTTCCTTCCAACGTCACAAATCTTTGTCAATGTGTGGTTCAAAATCTTGTTAAAGGCCTCAACAGTTCCATTAGCTTGTGGGTGATAGGGTGTAGTCTTATGATGGGCTACCATAAACTACTAATAATATCCTAACAGTCTCATTCAAGAAATGAGTACCCCTATCACTTGTTAGACTCAACAAACATCCATACCTGTTTATTATATTCTCCCAAAGGAACCTTTTGCAGTAGCTGTAGTGCAATCCTTCGTTGGTGCTACCTCTTCCCACCTGGTAAGATAATCTATACAAGTAATGATGTAGTGCGACCCTGTCCTACATGCCGAGTGGGGAAATAGGTCCTACGAAGTCAATTTACCATTTTCAAATGGTTCTGCATAATTTCTATAGGCCTTAACGACATTTCATCTCTATGCCAAGGCTTTCCAAGGTGTGAAAATGATCACATCCCCTGGCATATTCTACGCAATCCTTGTATAATGTCTCCCACCACAAACCAACCATCAAAATCTTACATGCAGTGGATCGTCCTTGCATAATGTCCACCAAAAATCCCTCCATGAGATTCCTCCATAATACCCACGTGCACTCATGTTCTAGTACACACTGATGCAAAACCTCATCCTGACCAAGTTTGTATATATCTCCACCAATTAACATATAAGGCACGACACGTGAATGAAAGTTGTTTCCTCTCTATACTCTTCATTCCATTAGGTGCCACACCTGTTCGTAAAAAGATAGCAATATCTTCCAAATCAGAGGGTGTGCATTGTAATCTGAATAAACTGTGCATCCATATGATATTGTGTCTTCAATGCTTTGTGCATCCTCACCTGAATTAATTCTTGAAATATGGTCAGGTCCTGAATTGCACTTTTCTATGTTTCACTACCACTTGAAAAGTCAAATTCTTGAAATAACAAGACCCAATGACATATGTAGCCCCTATAAAACAGGTTTGTTTACTAAATACTTTAAGTTTCATATGATCTATTATAAGATAAATGGGGTAGCTAACAGGTACTTCCTAAACTTATGCAACACATAAATCATAGACAAATGCTTTGCACTCCATTGTGGTGTAATTATGCTCAGCTGGAGTTAAATTTCCTACTTGCAAAACATAAAGGGTGATCAACAATCCCTTCTCTAGGTTGTGCTAGAACTGCTCCAATTTTCATATGCCTGATTCATCCACATGCACATGAAAGGGCTTGTCCCAAGAGGGAAAGTGCAAAATGGGTGCATTGTAGTAAGTTTCTCCTTCAATGTATCAAAAGCCATCTATTGTGCACCTCACCCCAATAAATTTACTCTTATGTTTCAACAACTCCTCTAATGGCATAGAAGATCTTGGCATATCCTTTGATGAATTTTCTATAGTAACCTGTATGCCCTAAGAATCCACACACTCACTTTGATTGGTAGGCTCCTCCAATCCCAAGATAACAACAACTTTGGTAGGATCTACCAATAAACCTTCCTTGAAATTAATATGACCTATCAATGTACCAAAAGGAGTAGAAAAAACACATTTCTTAATATTCAGAGAGATACTTAACTTCCTGCATCTCTCAAATATCAAACAAAGTTGTCACAGTGGTCCTTGACCAATCCATAAACTGTCCAATCATCTAGGTAAACTTGTAAAATTTATGAATAAAGTCTTGAAATGTGGTACCACAATGTATGAAAATACAACAGGTGCATTCTTAAGTTCAAAAGGCATAACTATATAAGAAACTTCCCCATTCAATGGTGAAAGTAGTCTTTTCTTGGTTCCTCCTTTGCAATCCTTACCTGGTGATATCCAGAGAATCCATCTGTAAAAGAATAGATTTCCCATCTTGTACCACACCTTCAAATATCTCCTCAGTGAAAGGTGTTGGAAAAGGATCTATGACACATGTAACATTCAAATCCCTGTATAGTCTAAACATATCCTTATTCTCCCATCCTTTCTTGATACTAATCACCATTGGGCTAACCCATTCAGACTCTTCAATAGCTTCAATGATCCCAAATTCCAACATCTTATCAATCTCCTCTTTAACCTTTACACACTAGATTAGGATTCATCCGATATGGCCTCTTCCTAATTGGGCACACACCTTCCTTTAACTTAATCCACATTTCTCCCAATGATTGATGTACTCCTTTCAGTTCATGGTACCCATGCGTGAGAACAAATCTTGGAATTCACGCAATAGTTCAATTATCTTTGAGACCTCCTGGTCTGTCCATAATCACCAATGATAGCCTCTTTTGGTTCTTCCTTGTACTCAATGTTGACCTTCTTAATTTTCAATGGCTCATGGTAAGCACACACTTGCTTTATCCATCATTATCCAAAACATCGTGCATACCTTCTGTATGATCAACATCTAGGTTCTCTATTTCTTCATCTTCTATCAGGTACACCATTTTCCCTTTTCTTTCTCTAGGTAGGTGTGCTCAAACTATACTTCATCTGCTTCTTCCTCCATAAAGCACACCCCCAATTCAGGTTCTCCTAGATAAATCAACAATGAGGTCCTCATCCTTGGAACTATCTCCTAGAGTAAGGAACTTGACTTCCTGCAAACGTGCCTCATTCACTGATGGTTTTAGGATAAGGTACTCAAAATTTTGAATAATACATGCCGTCAACTCTTTCCAATTCCCTGTTTGACGATGTAGCTATGAATAGATATACCAGGCATGTGCACAACCCTATAAGGTGGAATAAAACTTATTCACCCATAGTGAAGGAGGTAAATTCTAGGCCTTCCAAGATCTTATCACATTCCTGGATGTGGAATGAGGTCAAATCCTTCCCATCATAGTCACGTATCTTTGAAGGGTGCATTACTCAAGAGAAACTCTAATAGAGAACACAATTCTTACCTTCAGCCACTCTAGAATATTGTCTCAATGAGTCATCCACCAACACGTACTGATGTCCCACATAAGGTATAAACAAGCATATTCCTCTGTTCTACTTCACAGGTCCACTAGGACTTCCATAGCACAAAGAAGACATCAGGGTTACCTTCTCCTATGTAACTTGGTAACTGTCTTCCTCCTAGTCATCTAACTGAATGCACCTTGACAACATGAGTCATAGTGCCTCTTAATTCTCCTCCAACCAACTCATAAGTTCCATGTGCCCAATTATCACATGCAACACTAGTCATATCACTCATGGACTGAGCATCATCCCACTGAATGACTCCTTCTCTTAATGGCTTAATAACCTATGGGTCTCTGATGGTGTGCACATAAATCCTATTGATGTATTCTTCCCCCAAAGGCTCGACATAAGGTGCAGACTAATCCCATATGTGAGTGGAATAATCATGCACTCCTTTTTGTTCTCAAAGATGATATAGCCCCTTATTGAAGCGCAAATATACATTATTCACATAACACCAAGGGTGCCTAAGTAATGTTGGAAATCTATTTTCCTTGGAAAGTGCCAAGACTTCAAAGTCCCTAGTGAACTTGGCTCCCTTGAATGGTTATGGAAGCATCCTTCAAGACTCCGATGGGCATAGCCTTAGTCTTGTTTTCCATGTACAACACATTAGAGGATGGCTATAATGGTGGCCTTCCCATCTGATTCCACTACATCCAGAGTAAGAAAATTTACCTCCGCACCTGTGTCAATAAGTATGTTTCTCAAAGAGCCATCCATAAACTACCGCATTCAACGTGATCTCCTTGTCATAATCCAGGCTATGAGGGGGAAATTAGCATGCAAGATCTTCCTCTCGTGAAAAATTCCTAGTGCACCATGGTACCTTTCCTCTCAACCATTCCCCTAGCAGAGGAATGATATTCTCCTAGTGAAACATATTACATACCTCTTTGACATCATCCACATCCTTCTGAGGGATCTCAACATTCTTCACCTGTTCCAACTTCCGTGACTTCTCTTTCAAGCATTGGATCTCTCCCTTGCAAATTTCTAATCACCTCCATAGTCTCCTGGTAAACTTCCTTCTGATAAGTTGGATCAGGGTACTTTCCATGTAATACCTCTTCTTTTGTAATGAGAGGCCTCTCCTTTGGTATTTCTCTGGTGTGTGCTAGCTTTAACATGTGTAGTTACTAATACTAGGCTCTAACTCTGGATTAGATGCTACCATGGGCATGAATAAGGGTTCAATGTGCTTCACACTAACCATGCCCATGCACCCTTGTCCTACTTATTGATTATGAATCATGTGATCATACAAGTCAGGGAACTCTTCATACTTATGTTTCTTTCCACACCATGAGCATTGTAGCAAATCTAGGAACTCACACTTATAGTGATCCCTAGATCCACAATTGAAAACAAGTTCCACGGGGAAACTCACTCCTTCCTCTGCCACGACCACCACAACCTCTAAATCCTCAATGAAATCTTATTTCCCTACCTCCACCATCTTCACAGCCTTCATGCTGATGCCCCTCATTCTTAGAGCCACTCGCAACACTGGTCTGGTGCACACCAATATAAATTACATCATGGATCTAGTCTATCAATAAATTGATAGTCCTTTGTATCATGGGTTATAGATGTACATATCTTACAATAACATGACACATTCTTATGGAGCACATCACAGTTACAAAAAGGTCATCTACTTGGATCATGGTCCCCATGACAGATCTCACAGTCTGATGACATGGCGTGCACCAAATTTTGAGGGAAATTATCCTTGGTGTTTCCTTCTATTTCAAAATCCATGCACCAAATCCCACTATGAGTTTCATGTGCCAAGTTCATAGATAAATTATCAAGATGATTAGCCATTGGAAGTAATTTGTGCCTCCAAAAAGGGACTTACCCTAGTATCAATGCTTCCAATGGCCTTAGTGTAAAAAGTAGCCTCCAAGGCCTCACATAGATCTGTGAAAGTCTTATGTGAAAGTGACTCACCTAAAGGGTGTTATCAAGCCATCCAAATGAACCAATGAGCATTGCTGAGATGGATGGATATCATAAGACAACTTTGACAAGAGAGTCTTGAAACACACATCATACTCCCGCACACTTTCTATAATACCTTGTTGAATTTCTTTGAGTGCACGTTGATGCTCATTTTCTCAAACTCAGGAATATGAAATTCCACCAAGAAGGCATCACACAACATATTATAATCCACCACCATGTCTGATGTGGGTCATACTTTTATTACCAGCTATGCACATCACCCCTACAACATAGTTACAAACTAGCTTTCCTTCTACTCTAGGGTAGTGATCCCCTTAGCGTGCCATAGAAATTCACACTTATGAACATGCTCTAGATATCATCCTCAACACCTTTATAATCTACAGGAAATGAATATATATCTCATAAAACACTTGTTGTTAGGTGTTGAAGTCCTTTTCCACTAGATAAAGGACCTTGATTCACCTTTGTTTTACCTCCACCATCATATCCACTAGCCCCAATCACTTCTAACCATTCAGATCCACCACATCTCCCTCCTATAGCTAGCACAGGCCCTAAAGAAGTGTATACTCTATGTTCCCACCATTATGCTAAACTAAGCTCTAATAGTATGTGAAGTTGAACTGCTTCCAGACGCAATCCCTATGCTCTGTGCACGCAAACCTTTTCCAAACATCACACCTAATTTAATTCCACCAAAAACAAGAAATTTCTATGTGGCCATAAATGAATTAAATGAAAAATGATATCTACCTAATGCTACTTGCTCACCAACACCAACTAGACTAGAAATACTTGTCTTAGAAGTTGGAAAATTAAGTGTAAGGGGTATGGTCATCAGGTTGGTTTAGATGTACACCTATGGTCCTCATTTATCTCATCTAATGATCTCTCACCTAAAGCTAAGGGGGTTCTTCTCCTACACTTTCCAAGATGGGGTTAGCATAGATTGATCAGGTTCCATGTCCTCCACATGAACCTCAAATCCTTCCTGCAACATCTTCCTACATACATCCATCACTCATGTAATTCATTTTTTGCATCACCAATTCCCTCTCTTACACTTCATTGTACTTGATATGTATCTCCTCTCTTTCCACTTATGTCCATAAGATTCACCATATCTTACCATAATAGCTTCCATGCACCCTTCTCCTCATGGAAGTGTAGCTAAAAGTAGGAACCATTTATAAACTCAAAGTGATGATCAAGATATTAATGGCTAATGCGTAATATCATGCAATAATGATCCTCTCATTTTTCTATAAGAACTCAAACTTAGTAACTTCTAGGAAAGAATAATTAGAAACAACGTATTCCAACGTGTATCTAGTTAACACACCATTCCACCAATGATCAACAACATGAGTCAAGATCATATCGGTATCACAAATTTGTTGATATTATTATTGGGTATAAACACAAGGTTGATAATTTCAACTCTTCCTCTAAACATAAATCGACAACCATTCATACAGCTATCGAGTGGAAATACTCAAAATAATGTCTCATAAATGTCATGATACAGATGGTCTTCTACCCATTTGTGTGCTTTAAACTCAGGTCTAGTGTTGAATCTCTATGCAAAATCATCCTCCATGTTCTTAAGCCAAGTTTCTACACTGTCCAAGGTCAAGCATTCCACCATTACACATCATTCTTGCAAACTTTAGAAGAGGTCCCAAAAATGGTACCATGTCAGTCACATTTCACATAGCCTTAACTCCTAGGTATCACCCAACCTTAACCAAGGCTCACGCAAAGGAACCAAGACCCTCTACTATGTGAGCTTTCCAAGAGTGTTCATAATTAATGGAGGAATACTGTAATGGAAGTTGCATACATTCTATAACCAAAAATACAAGAAACTGAGATCAAAACATAGACAAGCTATGTACCATGGCATATGAATATAAAACATTAGATCAACAATTGGAATGTTCAATTCAAATAATGAGCAGTGTGAAGATCACAAAGGTTGAGAATCCATAAACATAGATATACAAAACAACACCATCATATATATTAATTGAATATTGTCTATAGTATCCAGATACATCAAGAGATCCATAACTGGACTAGATACATCAACAAAGTCTCATTATTACTCTACTAATGTATACATTACAGAAATTATAATAATGGTCACACACATCTCTCCTAGCTCTCTCTACCTTCTTTCTCACACGTAATTCAAATATTACGCATACCCACTTCTTCCTCTTCCATCCCATCTAACTCTCTCTTCTAGTTGTGGTGCAAATCATTACATAATAAGGGGCTCAAAGGAATCTTCCCTTACATCCTAATCATCACTAAGATTGAACTGCATGTCAAATGTCATCATTCCTTTCCATACTCAAGTATCCTTAGCATGCAACCTCTAGATAATCTATAACTAACTCTAATTTACAACCCTTGATTTTGTCATGATAACCATAATTATACCTTAGAATATTATTTCCTTGGACTACAAGTCTCCATGTTCCAATATTATCAAAAATCCAATATAACTTAATGTCCGCATGCTTCTCATTGCAACTCTCGCCATGGTCTAATAGACAGAAAAGTCCTGAGCTTGTTCTTCCTGGGCGCGAACCTCTACGCTCTCCTTGAAGCTACTTCTGCACGAGCCTTTAGGCCTTGCTAATGTGTGACAAAACATTCTACAACTTAGGTCTAAAGAATCCTTAGGGGCTCAACATGGTTAGTTATTATATTTTCGGAAGGGAATCGTATAAATATAAAGCTATGTGACAATAATAAAGAGCCAAGCACTAAACATCTATTATTACCACCTAGGGTTGCATCAAAAGCCATTTCAAGAACATCCATCTAACATCTCTTCAAGGGACAAGGGAGTGAATTATTATGCATAAAATTCATAGGATGGGAATTTCATTTTTCTATGCACACATATATCTACATTTTCTACATCTAGCTATTCTTTGCTATTCATGTGCATCTAGCACAAGAGCCACCTAGGGAATGATTCTACATAGAAATACACAAAACTACGTGGGGTCTGAGATGTAGTGTAGTGCTTGGTCATAAGTTCACTTTGCTAGCCTAGAATTCACCAATACAAGACCCAGGCATGCTAGCACATCACTCAGCCTAGACTGAGTGCTCACCCAAAGCGTGCAAAGGTACCAGGCCCCTCTTTAGGGTTGTTGTTGTAGGATGTTAGCATGATGAAGACTTAAAGCATTCAGATCTATGACTAATATATCATTCTACAGTGCATGTTTAGATCTAGATCTAGAGAATAACAGACTTAAAAGATAACCATGATGAAATCAAACATGCAATACTGAACTATAACCATGATAACACCTTGATTCAGTCCATAATCTCCATTATATTAAATTCAGTAATACATAGAAGCTTCCTTACAATAACAGTAGTATATGCTCATGCACGTATTAGATTTGGCAGCATAGTTTCACTATAACTTAGTTCTCACACCCTCTCTCTATGCTACACAGTTCACTACATATTTATAAGGGTGGGGACTTTCCCTTCACCGCTTATCTAATCCCAAAATAGGTCAAATGCTATTATTATCCACGTGCCATTACAAAAATAGACCACACATGCAAGTGTGCTAACAATAGACTACTTTTAGTTAACTTCCAGTAGTAGATCTATTCTCAGCCTGTATCCATGCAAAGCACTTCATAGCTGATCATCCAAAAATAGCCAATGTGTGTTGTATAAGTCTTTTACCGGTTTGTGTGCTCGGCATGCTATCTCCAAAAATAGCTCATCATCGTGAAAATGGATAAGTCCTGAACCTGTTTCTGTTCTATGCGATATTCCTTTTCGATACTTCCACACTTTTGAATGTGCTCTACTCTCTTGAGTGAACCTTCTATATTTCCTTTGCTAAGTTCTAGATTTTGACTGACCAACATTACCCCACACTAGTTGCATTGTTTCCCCAACAATGGTTGTCTCCAAAATGAATCAAAGAATATGAATAGAAGAATAGAAAGAATTTTGATGAAATAAAAGAATGTCTTTACCCTTGCAGTATCTTCTGCTTCAACCTGAAGAATCAATTCTAGATATTCTTCTTTTATTTCCACCTCTAGAGTGTGTCAATCATTGAGCGTGGCCTCTACCTTCTCTGGAATATCCACTGCAATTGAATCTAACTCATCCTTTTTAATCTCTCCTTTCTCATTCTGCAAGACCAACACAATTACTGGACATGACAATCATTCTCCCTTCTAACAAGTCCATATTTTCCATGATGAGTTTTCCAAGCTCATCCAACCTTTCCTTGTGTGGTTCTTGAGCTGCTGTAAGGGCCTCATGCTTCTGATTTGACAAGTGCTAATCATTCTATGCGGCCCAATGTTTCATCTTTCATGGCCTTCAGGACTTCATTGTCTTCCAAAATGGTCCTGGTTCTTATAACTTCTTCTGGCATTGTACAAATATTCAGTGCTTGATCCACCTTCTTTAGTTCCTCCTACAAGCTCTGAAGCAACCCCTCATATGATGCAATCTTCCACATCACTGAAGCATTTTCCTACTCTACTTCCTGTGATGGATCCTTTGGCACTGACATGCGCAGAGGTTCATCTTCAAGCACTAAGTCCACCAAGGTACTTACATAATGCATTGCTGAAGGAAATGTCTTGGGTACCTTTGGCTCTAAGTGTGGCCTTGCCTTCATGATGTTGTCCCCAATTCCTCTACCATGCTAATGAAAACAACATTCTTCTTTTGTGCCAAGTCCATCTCTTTCTTTAGGCACATTATTTCTGCATCCTTAGTCTTGATTTCCTCTCATAGCACCCTAATTATTGCAACTTTATCCATATTCTGCCATGCCACTTCTGTTGAGACTTTCACCAAAGCATTTCTCACTTGTTCATCTAACATAACAATAGGATTGATTGTTATGTGTCTGCCTGAGGTGTCTTCTTCAACCTCCTTGGATACACATGAATCCTCACACACATCAAAATCTAGTTCATCCATGTGCGTGTGCATCGACCATGACAGTTGCTTCCTTGTGCACACAATTGCCATATCTTCATCCATAAAACTCTCAGTCATACAACTCCTTTTGTGTCATTGTGCTTTGGAAATGGGCATGAACAATTTTACCTATGTCCTTGGCATAGCCCATGACTGGTGGAAACATATTCCTCACTTGTTCTTTTTGATCTAGGATGCTTAGGAACTTGGGCTTCAAGATTTGGAACTTGTGCCACCGTGTCCTGAGAAGTCTTGGTTGTTGTCTCATTTGCTTCCTTTTCTCCCTCTTGTCCATCCTTCATATATCTTTGTCTTCTGGTTCATCCTTGTTCTCTAGAGGTGTAGGGGAATTGGGCTCTCTTTCCTCAAACTCTTTCACTTCCTCATTCAACTTTAATTTCCTTCTTCTTTTCTTAGTTGTCTCCTTCTGTGGAGAGAGTCGAGGTGATTTGTACATTGATTTTGGAGTAGCACCTTGGGTCCTTGTTCTCCTGAATACTCTTTTGAAAAAACTCTCTCCTTGGACTGCATCCAAGTCCTCATCATCTCCCTCTTGTGGCTGAGGTGGTATTAGTGTGCTCAAGTTCTTCCTTATTTAGAGGTTTTCTTCTACCTCTGTGCTCCAAACCACCACTATCTTCATGCTCTTCTTCTTCATCATCTACTTGAATTGTTTCTGTGGGCTTAGGC
Organism: Taxus chinensis; assembly: GCA_019776745.2. Classification (NCBI taxonomy): domain Eukaryota; kingdom Viridiplantae; phylum Streptophyta; class Pinopsida; order Cupressales; family Taxaceae; genus Taxus; species Taxus chinensis. The sequence goes on along the minus strand of CM034148.1, from coordinate 604,720,533 downwards.
GCTGGAACATTTTCCATTGTATGATTACCTTTTGGTGGCCCTGGGAGCATGAACTCATTCTCCACATACTTAGTGTTTTCCAGCTTGGGTTTGAGTTACAGGTACACAAGCACTACTCTGGTGTCCCCAACTACCAAGCTTACTAGATTCATGCTTATAATATATGTGATATGCCTCTTAATGTAGGCATTCCACCATGGATATACATATTTCTTTCTCAGAGTGTGGTATTCGAAATCTACCTTGTCTACATTGAAGGTTAGGTGACACGCATCTGAAAACTAATGAACTGATGCCTAGAAATATCTTGCTGTGAAGGTATATGGTAGTTTGCACCATGGGCTCCAAGCTCTGTCCTTCATCACAAATCATGCAATGAAAAAATGTTGGTAGACTGTAAACTGAACTGTCTTACCCACCATTGAAGGAAAATCCTTGGGTATGTGCCACTCTTCTTGGAATACCACATGCGGAGTCTATCATACCACATCTCCGCCCTCTGCTTGAATGGTCCGCTCATTGATCTGTCACACAAATATTTTCAAAATATTTTCATAGGTGACTTGTGTTCTGTGGGGTACTCCCAAATCTTCTCCTTTGGCCCATTGGGCACTCCAATCTCCATAAACACTAAAGACAATAACAAAGCACCAAAAATTATTATGTCACCTGTTCCGTGCTTCTTTAATGATTGTCTTTGCTATGTGATCTACAATATTGTAGACCACTCCTTTAGACATCTTCTTTACAACGTGCAACCACATTATGTTTACCTGCGACCATCTTCCTTGGTCATTCAACTTTGTTACAAGATGTGCAACTACCTGCACTACTGGGTACTTCTTCAATTTGTCAATATCCATGCCACGCGGACCTTTGGTATACCCCAACTCCTTCCTTGTCTCTAGGATTGCAGCCTTATCAGTTAAATTGCTATCCAGATCTACTCTTGAGGCCCTTAGTCTTGTCACTGTTGAAATCAAAGCAGATGTGATTCTAACCCTCCATCCTGCAAAGTAGAAGAAGTCCTCATGGACTCTTCTCATCAACCACCGATACAATGGTTCATACTTTCCAAAAGTATGGTAGCTCGTACAACTGGTAGACTCTATTTTGCTTTAGTAACTTCTCACCAACGTCATCGTACATTGGCATATCTTCTGCTGTGTGCTTGTTCATTTTTGTGCTCAACAACACATCAAGATCCTTTTTATTATATGATGTTTGATGGTTGTAATCATTGATTTTACACTAATGAATGTGGGAATCCCATTCTTGTCCCAAAATCATGCCCTCTGGATACTGCATTTCTGAGAAATTACTCTTGTGAGAAATTTCTTCTTCCACTTCAACCTTCTTCTTCCCTTTTTCTCCTTCTGCGGGTGCTTTCTTTGGTGCCATCTGAAAAATCTCTCTTTTCTTCCCTTTGTAATCGAGTGAGTCAAAACCCTAGTTTAAATCTCCATGCCCTAGTGGAAATTGCATGCCCTAGCTTGTTTGTAACATGTATGCTTCACTCAAACCCTTCGCCTATGGGAAAGCAAGCTTCTCCAACACACGAACCTTCTCTCCATGTCTGGTTTCACACTCTTTGCACCTCAATATGATTTCTCAGCTCATTTTACACTTAGCCCTTTTCAAATTCTCTCAATTGCAATGGTAAAAATGAACTCACATCCCATCCTTATATAGAATTTCAAAAAGTTAGTGCATTTATTACTCCTCCACCTACCAATCCTCACATTAATCGACCATTTTCATTCTTTCTACATGGTACATCTTCGCACCCAAGCTATAACCTTCTAGCACACCCTCCTACCTTTTGGGTGTAAGACTTCTCTTCATCGTGCTTCCATGTTCCTGAGTACCTTGTCACTACGCCTTCCACTGGTAGTCTTCACGACCTCTACTTACCTCGCATTATACTTATTTCTTCATTACCTCTCTCTCTATGGTCCTTGTGTCCAGAAGAAATCTCTTTTTTTTTTTCAATTCTCCAACCTTGAATAACACCTGTAGTAGTTTGTGCCTTTCATGTGGACTTATTTTCAACAGTCATGTACCTGGATATCAATAACCTACCCCACACTAAGGGTATGTGCAGTCCTCTGCGCATAAAAATTCTTCAAATAGTAATTAACTTCTGGCATGTAAATGTGCTTATTACACAAACACACCAACTAAATTGACAAAGCATAACGACAAAGAAGGAAACACATTAAGGAAATGAGTAGAATTTAAAACCTAATCTAAATGGCAACATTTCCTTATTACAAACACCAAGAAGACTTATTTATAGTAGGGCTTCAGCGTACTCCCATTGAAGTAACCGGGTAACCATATTCCATCAAGTGCCTCTAATTGACAAGCACCTGATTCAAGTATGTGAGTGATAACATACGGCCCCAACCAATGTACCTTGAGTTTTCTGGATGGCACAAAAATTTAGAATCATAAAGGAGCACCATCTGTCCTATCTCAAGTTGTTTATCCCTGATGTGCCTACCATGCCATGCTTTCTGCTTGGCCTTCTCTTGTTTTTGACTCCAACGTGCTATGGCTTGTCGCTCATCCAACTTGATTAAATTTTCAATCCATTCTTCTAATGCTTTCTCATCAGCTAATACCTCCAGCACACACAATATGCAAAGAAGGTAACATAAATTCCATAGGAAGAACTTCTTCTGTGCCAAACACTAACTGAAATGGTGTGGCTTTGTTCAACCTTTTATATGTTGTTCGATATGCCCAAAGTATTGTAGATACTTTATCATCCCAATCCTTTCTTCCAACATCATCGGTTTTTGTCAATGTCTGGCTTAAAATTTTGTTGAAAGCCTCAACAACTTCCATTTTCCTGAGGATGATAGGGTGTAGTCTTATGGTGTGCAATCATGAATTCATCCAATAAAATTTTGATTGTCTCATTAAGAAAATGTGTGCCCCTATCACTGGTCAAACTTAAAGGACATCCATACCTTGTAATAATATTTTCCCATAGAAACCTGGCTGTTGTAGCCACTATACAATCCTTTATAGGTGCTGCTTCTGCCCACCTTGTCAGATAATATGTGCAAGTTATGATATAGTGCGATCTAGTTCTATACGCAGCTGGTGAAATAGGACCCAAAAAATCTATAGCCCATTTCTCAAACAGTTCTACACTAGTAATAGGTCTGAGAGGCATTTCATCTCATTGACCTGGTTTCCCAAGATGTTGACAATGATCACAGGCCTTACAAAATTCCTTGTAATCTTTATACATGGTCTCCCACCATAATCCAACGAGTAGAATCTTGTGCGCAGTGACATCACCTACATAGTGGCCACCTGAAATACCACCATGAGCTTCTTCCATAATATGTGTACGCTCATGTTCCAATACATAACAATGTAATGCTTTATCTTGGCCTAATTTGTACAGGTCACCACTAATCAACATATAGGGTGCCGTGTGTATAGAAAGTTGTTTCTTCTCTAAGGATTTCATTCCTTCTGGTGCCATAAATATTCATAGAAAGACATCAATGTCCTCTAGTTCTGATGGTGCTAATTGTAACCTGAATAACTGTGCATCTAGCATGGTATCTTTAATTGCCTGTGCTTCTTCTCCTAATTGTATTCTAGATAAATGGTCTAGTCCAGAATTAATTTTCCCTGGTTTTACCATAGCTGTGAAATCAAATTCTTGAAATAAGAGTACCCACCTACATATGTGCCCTTGTAGAACGGGCTTGTTTACCAAATACTTCAATGTCATGTGATTTGTATAAAAGATGAATGTTGTAGCTAGCAGGTAATGTCAGAATTTATGTAGTTGTATAGATCATTGACAAAGCTTCATGCTCTGTAGTTGTGTAATTCTGTTATGTAGGAGTCAACTTTCTACTAGCAAAACAAATAAGGATGATCTATAATACCTTCTCCAGGTTGATCCAACACTGTGCCAATGGCCATGCTCGAGGCATCCACATGTACATGAAATGGTTGGTCCCATGAAGGAAAACATAGAATAGGCACGGTAGTAAGTTTCTCCTTTAATGTCTCAAATGCATGCTGCTACGGTTCTCCCCAGTAGAACATACCTTTCCCTTTCAGTAACTCCTCCAATGGTGTGACAACTTTGGCATATCCTTTGATAAAATTTCTGTAATATCCTATATGACCCAAAATTCCACGCACCTCACTCTGACTGGTAGGCTCTCTTAGGCTTATAATGACTACAACCTTGGCTAGATCAACTAATAAACCTTCCTTGTAGATTATGTGTCCTAACAGTATTCCAAATGGTGTAGAAAATATGCAATTTTGATGTTCAAAGAGATACTCAACTATCTACATATTTCAAACATTAAGTGCAAATTGTCACAATGATCCTTAACTAATCCATACACCATCCAATCATCCAAATAAACCTATAAGAAGTTGTGAATAAATTCCTTGAATGCTTGAATAACTATGCTCGAAAATACAACAGGCACATTTTTCAGACCAAAAGGCATTACAGTATAGGAAAATCTACCCCATTCAGTAGTAAAATTAGTCTTTTCCTGATCCTCCTGGGCAATCCTAACTTGATGATACCCAGAGAACCCATCTGTAAATGAATAGATTTTTTGCCCTGTAACACCTTCTAGTATTTCCTCAGTGAATGGCGTAGGAAAGGGATCAGTCACACATGCAACATTCATCTCCCTGTAGTCCACATAGATCCTAATCTATCCATCCTTCTTGATACTAATCACCATTAGACTAACCCATTCTGACTCGTAAAGGAGCTTGATAATCCCAAAATTCAACATTTTGTCAATCTCTTCTTTGACCTTTTTGCGTAAGTTGGGGTTCATCCTGTAGGGTCTCTTTCTAATTGGGCACGCACCCTCTTTAAGATTTATCTTCATCTCCCCTAATGATTCATGAATGCCTTTAAGTTCATGGTACCCCCTATGGAATAAGTCCTGATAATCCCTTAGTAACTCTATGATTTTTTCCACTTCAGAGTCTGACCAATAGTTTTCAATTATGGCTTCCTTAGTCTCAACATTTGATCCAATATTCACCTTATTTGTCTTCATAGGTTCATAATAGGCATGCATGGTCTTATTTGCATTGTCCAACACCTCACGCATACCTATTGAATGGTTTACATCTAGATTTTCTACTTCTTCATTATCCACTAAGTAGACCATTTTTCCATTTTCCTTCTCAAGGAAAGCATGTTGAAGTAGTGTGGCATTGGCCTCTGTCTCTTCAACAAGACACGCACCTAAGTTTCCTTCATCTAATAAATTCTGAAGGACTTCTTCAGCCTTGGCACTATCTCCCATAGTTAAGTGCTTTATGAATCTTAATGCTTCTTTCACCAGAGGTTTAATAGATAAGAAGTCAAACATTTGAGCCATTCCTGTAATTAAATCCTACTAATTTCCAGTCTCTCTATGGAGTTCTGCATATACATACCAAGCACACGCGCAACCTTGTAAAGTGGAATAAAACTTGTGCACCCATAACAAAGGTGGTAGAACTTCCTGCCCCTCTGTCCAGAGTCTCTCACACTTCTGAACGTGGTGCTGAATAGGTTGATTACCATGATAAGTATATATTTGAGTAGGTGAATTACTCCTGAAGAGCCTAGTAGTAAGAGCAATCCTAATTTCATTCCATCCTAAAATATTATCCTTGTGGGCCACCCACCAGTGTGCTGCTATCCCACATAATGTATATGCTAGCATATTTCTTCTTTCCAATGGGTCTATCCATTGTTCCTCCATGGCGTGCATGAATACTATAAGATCTCATTCTCTAGTGTAACAAGGTACTGAGTTTTTACCTATCCTCCTGACATAACGTGGTTGGATGAATTTAGGAAATATGCTCTTTACTTTGCGTCCTACTAACTCATAAGTTATATGAGCCCAATTATCACAAGCAACACTTGTAGTATCGCTAATAGATTATGTATCCTCCCACTGAAGGATTCCTTCTATACATGGCTCAAGCACTTCTGGATCCTCAGATGACGTGTACATAAATCCTATTCAGGTATTCTTCACTCAAGGGCTTAACATAGGGTGCATATTTACCATCTACTAAAGGGATAATAACTCTTTCCTCCTTATTTTCAAAACTGATATAACCCTTGGTGAACCAAAGATTAGCATTATTTGCATAGCACCAAGGATGCCCCAATAGAGTTGGGAAGCTATCTGACTCTTCCAATGCAAAAACCTCAAAATCTCAAGTGAACTTGGCTCCTTGTATGGTAATGGATGCATCTTTCAAAAATCCGATGGGAGTGGCCTTAGTTTGATTAGACATGAATAATACATTAGAGGATGGCTGTAATGGGGATCTTCCCATTTATACACATGCATCTAAAGTAAGAACATTGACTTTTGTGCCTGTATCAATCAATTATTACTCAATAGCCACCCATCCACAACAAAATTCAGAGTGATTTCCTTGTCATAATCTAGGCCATGAGGGGGAATATTTACATGCAGGATCTTCCTTTTAACCAATTACCTAATAGTGGAATGATATTTTCCTAGCCTAAAATTTTACACACTTATCTCAAGTCATCCATATCAGTTTGGACCGTTTCTGATGCTTTCTTTTGCTCCATCTTCCATGATTAATCCTTTAAATACTGTATTTCACCCTGAAGATTCCTGAGTACCTCCATGGTTTCCTGATAAACCTCCTTTTGATGGGTAGGGTTGGGGTACCATGCATGAAGAACCTCCTCCTTAGTGATGGTAGGATTCTTCTGTAATGCTTCTCTGACACATACTGCCTCAACGCGGGTCATGATCTTTAATTGTAACACCTCAGACTCTGCTTCCAATTTAGGCATCCAATGATTTTCCACAACGTTCTGTATCCTAACCATCCCTACACCTTTATTTTCTTGTTTATGCTGCTTGCTAAGATGCTCATACAAGTTAAGGCACTCCTCAAAGCTATGAATCTTTCTACAGAAAGAACACGCACATTCTGGTAACATTCACACATGTAGTGGTTAGGAGATCTGTAAGTATAACATGTTCCACGAGGGAACTCAATTTTTCCACCACCACGGACTTGTCATCAGAATCCACCATGGTATCCTCGACCTCTGCTATGACTACCTTCAAAACACCCTTCATTCTGATCATAGCATGCTTGATTATGATCCCAATCCTGATGCTCATTCTTTTCTTTAGAGTTATCTGAGACTCCTGTCTATTATACACCAATATCTATAACATCATGGATCTACCCAATCAGTTGATAGTCTTCCATGTCATGAGTTGTGGACCTGAGGATTTTACACTAGCTTGAAACGTTCTTCCTTATTGTGCATTGTAGTAGGGGTAACGGCTAGCATCATGGTTTAAATGACATATCTCATAATCCAAAAATAGTGAGCGTACCAATCTATAGGGAGACCTATCCTTTGTGTGACCTTCTACTTCAAAATCTATGCATCAAATCCCTGTGCACATCTAATGTGCCAAATTTACCGATAGTTTCTCTAACTACTTTGTCATAGCTGCGATCTGTGCATCTAAAAATGGGCTCACCCCAATGTCTATGCTTCCAACTACCTCAGTGCATAAGGATTATTCAAGTTCTTCGTGTGGATTAGTGTATGTATTATGTGATAATGCCCTCCTAAAAGGGGTAATCAGGCCCCCAATGAACCATTGTGCATGCTGGCTTACGTGTATGTCATAAGAAAGATTAGATAGTAGTGTTTTAAAATGAGCATCATGCTCTCTAAAACTTTTGGTAGCGCCTTGCTTAATATCCTTGAGTGCACTTATACTCTTCTACTAGAACTCAGGGATGTGAAAATATTTAAGGAATGCATCTTTTAAAGCTGTATAGTCTACGTAAGTCTGATCAAGGTCAAACTTTATGTACCACCTGTGTGTGCACCCTTGTAATGTAGTAGCATATTGATTTGACCTACGCTCAGAAACCATGATTCCTTTTGTGTGCCACATTATTTCACACATATTCATATGTTCAACAACATATTCTATGCCCCTATACTCTGGGAGATGAAGAGAAATATCCATGTAAATATTATGGGGTTGGTGTGGACCTTTCCCACCCAATCTAGAACCCCCTGTGTTTCCTCGGCCTCCAGAACCACAAGATCCACTAGAGCTAGAACCACCTATACCTCTTGATCCCAAACTTGTAGCTGGGGTCAGACTAGAAGATGTACTTCCCTATGTCCAAATAGTAGAACTAAACTGTACCCCAAAAGTATGCGAAGGATTACTACTTCCAAAAGACAATCCAAAAATCCGTGTGCCTAAATTCTATACAAATGATACACCTGAAAAGGTAGTCCCATATAACAACAAAGCCATTTGTGCTGCCATCGTTGTGCCTCTTATAAGACTCGCTCCTAGTCTCACACTACTTGAATTAGCTTGCTCACTATTTTTTCTACTAGATACTGGAAAACCAAGTGCAAGGGAAAGGTTGCTAGGTGGATTTAGATGCACGCCTACGGCCTAGTTCTTCTCTGTTGGCACACTTTTACGTGAGGCTAAGGAGGGTTACCTGTCATGTTTTCCCAAATGGGGGAGTTCCCGAGGCTCAGGTTCCACGTCTTCTGTGTGAACTTCCACTCCTTCTTAAACTATCTTTCTCCACAACGCCATTTACTCTGCAACCTCCTGCTACTTCTCTCCCTCCACCTCACGTGCCTCATTATACTTAAGCCACCTTTCGTCTCTCTACCTTTTTGAAGCTAGGTCTGCCATCTTTAACCAAACCTACGCCTGCCCCTACATGTGGTGGGGTTTAGTTAGCCATTAGTTTACTCTCCAAATTCAAATTTACCATCAGGATCTTGATCGCCAGTGGAATGCCTTGTAGGTAAGCTCCCATTGGATATCTTAAAAACATGAATTAAGCTACCTCTGGGCATGAATTAGTGGAAATTGAGTACTCCAAGATATAACTATTCAAAAAACCACGTAACCATGTATTCACAACATGAGTCCAAATCAGATCAGCATCATACAGGGTTTGAAGTTCTTCCTGCATCCAGACAAGTGTGCGATACCTCTAATTCCATTTAGATGCATAAGCAATCAGCTATATATACAATTCTACTGGAAAGATAATGAAAAATATCTCATATAAATTGTCATAATGATTATGTTCCACCCATATGTGTGTGTTAAACTCAGATCTAGTGCTGAACTGCCGTGCATATTCTTCTTCCAGATCATGTATCCATTCTTCAACACTTATGTCAACGGTATGTCTTCATTGCGAACCATCCTAAAAACAAGTGAAAAAGAGGTCCCGACAACGGAACTAATGGTGCAACCTACAATTAACCAAGACAAGCCCAGGCGTGCTGGAACATTACTCAGCCTAGACTGAATGCTTACTCAAAGTGTGCAAAGGTACCAGGCCCCTCTTTAGGGTTGCTGTTACAAGATGTTAGCATGATGAAGACTTAAAGCATTCAGATATGTGACTAATATATCATTCTACAGTGCATGTTCAGATCTAGATTTAGAGAATAACAAACTTAAAAGATAACCATGATGAAATCAAGCATGCATACTAAACTATAACCATGATAACACCTTGATTCACTCCATAATCTCCATTATATTAAATTTAGTAATACACAAAAGCTCCCTTACAATAACAGTAGTATACATTCATGTGTGTATCAGATTTGGAACCATAATGTCACTATAACATAGTTCTCATACCCTCTCTCTATACTACACAGTTCACTACACATATATAAGGGTGGGGACTTTCCCTTAACCACTTATCTAATCCCAAAATAGGTCACATGCTATTATTAGCCATGGGCCGTTATAAAAATAGCCACACATGTAAGTGTGCTAACAATAAACTACTTTTAGTTAACTTCCAGTAGTAGACCTATTCTCAGCCTGTATCCATGCAAAGTGCTTCGTAGCTGATCATCCAAAAATAGCCAATGTGTTTCCCATATTCTTTGACCACTTTGTGTGCTCGGCAACACTATCTTCCAAAAATATCTCACCATCATGAAAATGGATAAGTCCCAAACCTGTTTTTGTTCTACGGGCATGATTCCTTCTTGATACTTTCACACCTTTGAATGTGCTCTGCTCTCTTGCGCGAACCTTCTATATTTCCTTCGCTAAGTTCCAGATTTTTACTCACCAACATCCCTCCTCCTATTCATCATTTCGTCAGCTCGGTACAATCTAGGATTATTTGCAAATCAACTAATTTTTTTATCTCCTCCTTTGCAACTAGGGTTTCACATTTTATAGCTCACTTTCTTGGGTCAAATATGTACTTCATTGCATATTTATTTATCAACACTGTTACATATTTAGATTGAGCATTTATTTATTTCAAGTTTTTCTTAATCAAAATCATACATCTAGCACATTAATACAAGGGAAAAGGGTTGCATTGATCTGTATACACTGCATAGGAGGGGAATTTATTGTATTCCATCACACACAAATTTTTTATATTTGGGACAATCTAGATCTAGTCCACTATCATCATGAAAATTACACAAGGGAAGCCTAGGGAACAAGACACATATACACACACACATGGAGAACTACATGGAGACTGAGATGTAGTATAGTTCTTGGTTGTAGCTTCACTCTTCGGCAGACCATCAGGGTCAGTTAGACTCAACATTCTTCATATTTTTTTATTATATTTGATGTGGTTTATGGGAATGTGTAGGTAGTCATATTTTTTACATGTTATAAGTGTGAGTGATGACATAACAAAAAACTAGAGTGAAAAAGAGGGAGTAACAACGAATAGATTCTAACCCAGAAAAGGCTAGGTTCAGAGAATTTGAGCAAACACATGTACCTAGATCAGTCATTAGTTCCTGGGGCGCTCATGTCCTCCCATAGGATCTTCTATCATGTACATTCCTAGGGTTCCAAACCCTCATCAAGAATTTTACAACATTGTATCATGTTCCAACAAATACATAGTCATGATCACTCTCAAGTTGCACAGAATCACCCAGGTCATCATCCCTCACTCATTTATTTAGGGTTTTACATTGTTAAATGCTTAATGTTTGCACATTAGTGTATTTAATCATCCAAATATCATTTGTTACTGTAAGTTAACATAAAAAAAATTGATTTCAAATTATATTAAATCAATATGATATAATTAGCCCCTATCTTGGTGTCAAGAGACATGAGGACACCCCTACGAGGTTGGATAGTTTACACTCACACTTGTAAAATCTTCAGAGAAATACATGAGGCTTGATTCCACAATAAGGGCATGTAGTGTAATTGGATTGGTTCAATAGTTGAGGTTGATCACCAAAGGTAGTAAAACCTCACCACACACATGTGTTTTCTCCTTTTGGTTTACTAATTTTTTGGCAAAGGGTTTTACAGGTTTCTAGGGTTTCTCACTTAGTTGCAAGTGATTACAAGCTATCCCAAATTTGTGTGAAAATTAATGACATATAATGAAGGTTATTTCTAGGCAAGCAAGGAACACTAAATTTTTAGAACCAACGTGTTAAAGGGTCCAAAACCATACATATTTAGGTCAAGACCATATAGTTCCAGTCTAGACCTTACAATACTTGTATAGGCCTGCCCCTTCTCATTTTTTAGTTTTAGAACTTGAACCAAATCACTACCAGTATCAAATTTTTATTTTCCACCAATTTGTACATATAAATACTCTCTATTATGAATTGTACAATTAAGTCTCTTTATCAACTTGTGCAATTGATCTCTTACTTATTGTTTTATAAACCATTTCTAGTCTTAATGTGTTATTCTGGTAGTGAATCGTTAATTTTGGAAGTTAATCAATTAGAATAATCTCTTATACAAAACCTTACATCAATTTTACTACTGTGTACTTCTATAACACATTATATTTAATTAGAGTATAAATATTTAGTGAACCCAACACTTGAATCAAATCTATTTCTCAAGCTTTAATGTCGCTAGGTTTTTTCCCCTCACTAGTTTTGGTACATTATGATTCTAAGTATCTTGGATCATTATTGTAATCTATATCTCCAAATAAAGGGTTCCCACCCTTACTCTAATGGAAATTATTATCCCTATAATAAGGTCCATGCTTCTCCTTTATGTGAGGATGGGTAACTATTTGTTGATTCTCCATATGTTGACATTCAAGGCCTCTCACTCTTATCATCTAACACCCTATGATGATACCATTTCTAGCTTTGAAAAGTGTGTATATGTTAATGTTGATCACTTTTCTCATTATGTGTTCATAGTTTTTATGAATACTATACAAGGTGAACGGCCTCATAACATGTTTGATAGTCATGTTCTATTAGATGCTGAGGCAATACATTTTTTGCATTTCTTGAAGGAAAACCGTAATAATATCGAAATTCTTTTTTATACTACTAGAGATCGACTAAAAAATATTTCAATGCTTATTTCAACTCATCCATATCAATTTGGAACGTTTCTGATGCTTTCTTTTGCTCCATCTTCCATGCTTAATCCTTTAAATACTGTATTTCACCCTGAAGATTTCTGAGTACCTCCATGGTTTCCTGATAAACCTCCTTTTGATGGGTAGGGTTGGGGTACCGTGCATGAAGAACCTCCTCCTTATTGATGGTAGGCTTCTACTGCAATGCTTCTCTGGCACGTACCGCCTTAGCGTGGGTCATGATCTTTACTTGCAATGCCTCAGACTCTACTTCCAATTTAGGCATCCAACGATTTTCCACAGTGAGATGTATCCTAACCATCCTTGTACCTTTATTTTATTGTTTATGCTGCTTGCTAAGATGCTCATACAAGTTCGGGCACTCCTCATAGCTATGAATCTTTCTACAGAAATAACATGTACATTCTGGGAACATTCACATATGTAGTGGTTAGGAGATCTGAAAGTATAACATGTTCCACAAGGGAACTCAATTCTTCCACCACCATGACCTTGTCATCAGAATCCACCATGGTATCCTCGACCTCTACTACGACTGCCTTCAAAACGCCCTTCATTCTGATCATAGCATGCTTGATTATGATCCTAGACCTGATGATCATTCTTTTCTTTAGAGTTATCTGAGACTCCTGTTTATCATACACCAATATCTATAGCATCATGGATCTGCCCAATCAGCTGACAGTCTTTCATGTCATGAGTTTTGGACCTACAAATTTTACACTAGCTTGAAACGTTCTTCCTTATCATGCGTTGTAGTAGGGGTAGTGACTAACATCATGGTTTAAATGGCATATCTCATAATCCAAAAATAGTGAGCGTACCGATCTGTAGGGACACCTATCCTTTGTGTGACCTTCTACTTCAAAATCTATGCACCAAATCCCTATGCATATCTCATGTGCGGAATTTACCAATAGTTTCTCTAACTACTTTGTCATAGCTGCAATCTGTGCATCTAAAAATGGGCTCACCCCAGTGTCTATGCTTCCAACTTCCTTAGTGCATAAGGATTATTCAAGTGCTTTGTGTAGATTAGTGTATGTATTATGTGATAATGACCTCCTAAAAGGGGTAATCAGGCCCCCAACGAACCATTGTGCATGCTGGCTTGCATGTATGTCATAAGAAAGATTATATAGCAGTGTTTTAAAATGAGCATCATGCTCTTTAAAACTTTTAGTAGCGCCTTGATTAATATCCTTGAGTGCACTTATACTCTTCTGCTCGAACTCAAGGATGTGAAAATCTTTAAGGAATGCATCTCTTAAAGTTTTATAGTCTACGCAAGTCTGATCGGGGTCAAAATTTATGTACCAGCTGTGTGTGCGCCCTTGTAATGTAGTAGCAAATTGGTTTTCCATATGCTCAGAAACCATGATTCCTTTTATGCACCACATTATTTCACACATATTCATATGTTCAACAACATATTCTATGCCCCTATACTCTGGGAGATGAAGAGACATCTCCATGTAAATATTTTGGGGTTCGTGTGGACCTTTCCCACCCAATCTAGAACCCCCTTGTGTTTCCTCAGCCTCTAGAACCACGAGATCCACCAGAGCTAGAGCCACCTATACCTCTTGATCCCAAACCTGTAGCTGGGGTCAGACTAGAAGATGTACTTCCCTATGTCCTAATAGTAGAACTAAACTATACCCCAAAAGTATGCGAAGGATTACTACTTCCAGAAGACAATCCAAAAACATGCTTACCTAAATTTTGTACAAATGATACACCTGAAAAGGTAGTCCCATATAACAATGAAGCTGTTTGTGCTACCATCGCTGTGCCTCTTATAAGACTCACTCCTAATCTCACACTGCTTGAATTAGCTTGCTCACTTTTTTTTGTACTAGACACTAGAAAACCAAGTGCAAGGGAAAGGTTGTTAGGTGGATTCAGATGCATGCCTGTGGCCCAGTTCATCTCTACTGGCGCACATTTGCGTGAGGCCGAGGAGTGTTCCCTGTCATGTTTTCCCAAATGGGGGAGTTCCTTAGGCTTGGGTTCCACGTCTTTTGTGTGAACTTCCAATCCTTCCTGAACTATCTTTCTCCACAATGCCATTTGCTCAACAACCTCCCACTATTTCTCTACCTCCATCTCATGTGCCTCATTATAATTAAGCCGCCTTTCCTCTCTCTACCTTTCTTAAGCTATGTCTGCCATCTTTAACCAAACCTACTCCTACCCCTTCAAGTGGAGGGGTTTAGTTAGCCATCAGTTTACTCTCCAAATTCAAATTTACCATCAAGATCTTGATCGCCAATGGAATGTCTTGTAGGTAAGTTTCCCTTGGATATCTTAAAAACTTGAATTCAGCTACCTCTGGGCATGAATAACTAGAAATTGAGTACTCCAAGATATAACTATTTAGAAAACCATGTAACCACAGCATGCGTCCAAATCAGATCGGCATCATATAGGGTTTGAAGTTCTTCCTGCATCTAGACAAGTGTGTGATACCTCCAATTCCATTTAGATGCATAAGCAATCAGCCATATATACAATTCTACTGGAAAGATAATGAAAAATATCTCATATAAACTATCATAATGATTTTTTTCCATCCATACGCGTGTGTTAAACTCAGATCCAATGCTGAAGCACCGTGCGTATTCTTCTTCTAGACCGTGTATCCATTCCTCAACACTTATGGCAACCGGTATGTATTCATCGTGAACCATCCTGAAAACAAGTGAAAAAGAGGTCACGAAAATGGAACCAATGATGCAACCTACAATTAACCAATACAAGCCCAGGTGTGCTGGCACATTACTCAGGCTAGACTGAGTGCTTAATTGAAGTGTGCAATGGTACCATGCTGCTCTTTAGGGTTGCTGTTATAGGATGCTAGCATGATGAAGACTTAAAGTATTTAGATATGTGACTAATATATCATTCTACAGTGCATGTTCAGATCTAGATTTAGAGAATAACAAACTTAAAAGATAACCATGATGAAATCAAGCATGCATACTGAACTATAACCATGATAACACCTTGATTCACTCCATAATCTCCATTATATTAAATTTAGTAATACACAAAATCTTCCTTACAATAATAGTAGCATACACTCATGTGTGTATCAGATTTCGTAGTATAATTTCACTATAACATAGTTCTTATACCCTCTCTCTATACTACACAAATCACTACACATATATAAGGGTGGGGACTTTCCCTTCACCACTTATCTAATCCCAAAATAGCTCACATGCTATTATTAGCCATGCATTGTTATATAAATAGCCACACATGTAAGTGCGCTAACAATAAACTACTTTTAGTTAACTTCCAGTAGTAGACCTATTCTCAGCCTGTATCCATGCAAAGTGCTTCGTAGCCGATCATCCAAAAATAGCCAATGTGTTTTGTGCACTTCTTTGACCGGTTTGTGTGCTCGACACACTATCTTCCAAAAATAGCTCATCATCATGAAAATGGCTAAGTACCAAACCTGTTTCTATTCTACGGGCATGATTCCTTCCTGATACTTTCACACCTTTGAATGTGCTCTACTCTCTTGCATGAACCTTCTATATTTCCTTCGCTAAGTTCCAGATTTTTACTCACCAACATCCCTCCTCCTATTCATCATTTCATCAGCTCGGCACAGTCCAGGATTATTTGCAAATCAACTAAATTTTTTTATCTCCTCCTTTGCAACTAGGGTTTCACATTTTATAGCTCACTTTCTTGGGTCAAATATGTACTTCATTGCATATTTATTTATCAACACTATTACATATTTATATTGAGCATTTATTTATTTCAATTTTTTCTTAATCAAAATCATACATCTAGCACATTAATACAAGGGAAAAGGGCTGCATAGATCTGTATACACTGCATAGGAGGGGAGTTTATTGTATTCCATCACACACAAATTTTTTATATTTGGGACAATCTAGATCTAGTCCGCTATCATCGTGAAAATTACACAAGGGAGGCCTAGGGAACAAGACACACATACACACACACACACACATGGAGAACTACATGGAGACTGAGATGTAGTGTAGTTCTTAGTTGTAGTTTCACTCTTCGGGTGACTATCAGGGTCAGTTAGAATCAAAATTCTTCATATTTTTTATTAGATTTGATGTGGTTTATGGGAATGTGTAGGCAGTCATATGTTTTATAGGTTACAAGTGTGAGTGATGACGTAAGGAAAAAACTAGAGTGACAAAGAGGGAGTAGCAAGCAATACATTCTAACCCAGAAAAGGCTAAGTTCAGAGCATTTGAGTAGACACATGTACCTAGATCAGTCATTAGTTCCTAGGGCACTCGTTTCCTC
Source organism: Taxus chinensis (assembly GCA_019776745.2). Taxonomy (NCBI): domain Eukaryota; kingdom Viridiplantae; phylum Streptophyta; class Pinopsida; order Cupressales; family Taxaceae; genus Taxus; species Taxus chinensis. The sequence continues at coordinate 604,703,754 of CM034148.1, read as the reverse complement.
CCATGGGCTCTTCTATCATGTACATTCCTAGGGTTCCAAACTTTCATCGAGAATTTTGTAACATTGTAGCATGTTCCAACAAATACATAGTCACGATCACTCTCAAGTTGCGCAGAACCACCTAGGTCATCATCCCTCTCTCATTTATTTAGGGTTTGACATTGTTTAATGCTTAATGTTTGCACATTACTGTATTCAATCATCTGAATATCATTTGTTACCATAAGCTAACCTAAAGTAATATTTATTTCAAATTAGATTAAATCAATATGATATAATTAGCCCCTATCTTGGTGTCAAGAGACATGAGGATACCCCTACAAGGTTGGATAGTTTACACTCACACTTGCAAAATCTTCAGAGAACTACATGAGGCTTGATTACACCATAAGGGCATGTAGTGTAACACTTAGATTGGTTCAATAGTTTAGGTTGATCACCAAAGGTAGTAAAATCTCACCACACACATATGTTTTCTCCTTTTGGTTTACTAATTTTTTGGTGAAGGGTTTTGCAGGTTTCTCACTTTGTTGCAAGTGATTACAAGTTATCCTAAATTTGTGTGAGAAATAATGACATATAATGAAGGTTATTTCTAGGCAAGCAAGAACACTAAAGTTTTAGAACCAATGTGTTAAAGGGTCAAAAACCATACATATTTAGGTCAAGACCATATAGTTCCAGTCTAGACCTTACAATAGTTGTATAGTCCTGCCCCTTTTCAGTTTTTAGTTTTAGAACTTGAACCAAAGCACTCCCAGTCTCAAATTTTTATTTTCCACCAATTTGTACATATAAATACTCTCTATTATGACTTGTACAATTAAGTATCTTTATCATCTTGTGCATTTTATCTCTTACTTATTGTTTTATAAACCATTTCTAGTATTAATGTGTTATTCTGGTTGTGAATCGTTAATCTTGGAAGTTAATCAATCGGAATAATCTCTTATACAAACCCTTACATCAATTTTACTACTATGCACTTCTATAACACATTATATTTAATTAGAGTATAAATATTTAGTGAACCCAACACTTGAATCAAATTTATTTCCCAAGCTTTATTGTCGCTAGGTTTTTTCCCCTCGCTAGTTTTGGTACATTATGATTCTAAGTATCTTGGATCATTATTGTCATCTATATATCCATCTAAAGGGTTCCCACCCTTACTCTAATGGAAGTTATTATCCCTATAATAAGGTCCATGCTTCTCCTTTATGTGAGGATGGGTAAATATTTGTTGATTCTCCATATGTTGACATTCAAGGCCTCTAACTCTTATCATCTAACACCCTATGATGATACCCTTTCTAGCTTTGACAAGTGTGTATATGTTACTGTTGATCACTTTTCTCATTATTTGTTCATGGTTTTTATTAATACTATACAAGGTGAAGGGCCTCATAGCATGTTTGATAGTCATGTTCTATTAGATGCCAAGGCAATACATTTTTCACATTTCTTGAAGGAAAATCGTAATAATATCGAATTCTTCTTTATACTACTAGAGATCGACTCAAAAATATTGTTATATTTTCCATAGTTGATAAAAAATCAATCATTCCTACATCTGCAACTAACCTATTTTGTTGGGGGCTTCTAAACCTCCACTTCACAACATTGATATGTCTATCCCTATGATCAATACTATTCATGCATCTCCTCTATATAGTCATAATAGCCTCACATGATTCCTCTTCTACACACAATTTAATCCCTTGTTCATAGATTTGTGAAGCTCAAATTTTAAATACAACTAAATCATACATTTATGATCATGTTATAAATTCTACTCAAAATTTCTTCATCCACCCACTTACACTCAAACTGGCCTCTTACCCTATGCCTATTAGCTTTTCTTTCTCCCAAGATTCCTAGTTATGATAATTTTAAAAAATAGACACTTCGATACATTTCATGTTACTTAACTTTGCAGGACTATTCTTCAAATGATACATTTTGCATTACCAAGAAACTTCCTTTGGAGTAATTAAATTATTTTTCCTTAAGAATGGTTATAATAGTCTATCATGTACAGTTGAATGATTTCACTCATGAAAAATAGAATTTACTGCATATTTTTCCATAAATATTTGAGGAAACAATAGGTATTAGTATTACTCCAAATAACTAAAATGTTGTCAAGGTTCCAATCATTTTGTTATAAATGATTATTTCCAGATCATGGCATAAGACCATATAGTTACTAAGATGAATAATCATTTTGGGGGCAACTTGAGCTCAATGATTAGACAACAATAGATAGGATTTTAGCATACATATCTTCTTATCCCTTCATAAGAATCAATTATTTTTGAAAGTCAATTCATTTGATCATCTATGTCATACTCTAAAAGGATGTGAAGCTAGGCCTCTAAAGATGAACAAACTCAAGTATGTTGCTTAATATTTTTAGCAATTCTAATCACAAGTTTCAAACTCAAGATCACATTTAAGAACAAACCTACACATGAAAAATCCAAAGCTAAAGCCATTGTCAATGTTGTATACTAGCCTAAAAAGGTAACTACAATTACAACCCTCGCGATGTTAATTCACTCATTTACTCTTTTGCATCATAGAAAAATGTATCAAAAAATTACTTGAGTGTAATCTTGTATCTCTCCGTCTACCTAGGGAAAGTTTTAGTGGTGAATATTTGTTAATTCACAAATATTAGGGTTTTTTGAAATTTGAATTTGGTGAATTTTAAGGAGTTGGCTCACTTGTTATTTAACCTAATTTTTTCTACATGTAAGTTACTTTTTTGGGTTGGGTTTCCTTAGTGTTTACACTAATAGATGACTATTTATATTCAAATCACATTTACCATGAAAGAGAAATTTTACACATTCACCTTTTTATATATAATATATACTAATTATGATTATGATATTAAACATCAAATTTCACTCACAATTCCTATGCATTTTTGATTGGTAACATGTATGCATTATAAATGGGTAGTATACATCATGTAATTAGATGATATCATACATCATGCTACCATTGGTATATATTTTTCGAGAGATTTAAATAAAAAATTGAAGGCATTTTAGTTCTCAGATCAAAACTTATGGCCTCCAAAAGATGGGCCACTGAATCTACATCACTTATATCGGCTTGATAGTATACATCATGCTACCAACGTAAATATTTTCAAGAGCATTCTGTTAAAAAATAGAGATGTTTCAATTCCCAGATCAAAATTTATGGCCTCCACAAGACAGGCCATGGAATCCACATCATTGTTATCAGCCAAAAACATACATCATACTATCAGAAAACAACATGCATCACAATATTGTTTGATAACATACATCGTGTTACGACATAGGTCTTTTTAAGAGATTTTTGTAAAAAAAATAGAGTTTGTTTTGGTTCTCGGATCAAAATTTATGGCCTCTTTCAAGACAAGTAACTAAATATGCATCATTGGTACTAGCCAATGCCATACATCATGCTATCAACCCAAAATCCATACATCAAGTTACCAAACGGTAACATACATCATGCTATCAACTGAAAAAAATTGTCAAATAATTTTATAGTTGTGTAAAAAACCTTTTTCTTTCGATTCACGATGATTTTGAAATTCATTTTCACACGTTCATTAAGTATTATTTACTGGTTTTTTAGGGGGGTCTTACACTTTTTCCTGCCTCCACCACGTTGAGGTCGATACAATTGTACCTCATGGTAAAATATTTGATGTTAATGCACATTGTGGTTACCATCGATGTGTTGGTCACTCCACTAATAGTTTTTATTAATATTAGTCATGTTATCCAAGACCTCCTTGATTTTAGTGCAATTGAATATGAGGCCCCCACCTTAACTTAAGCCTACTACTAATTATGCAAATCTCAAAATATTAAGTATCCAATTGTCCAGAACATGAATACCACTAAATATACCTTAGAGGTTCACAATGCTTACCATACTACACCACCTCCACCTTATGATAAAAAAATTGATGATATGATTCATACCATTACTACCATGCATCCCTTGCCAACCATTAATTTCAATAGTAGTGATATGAATTTTTATTTTATTTTTGATACAGTCCATACTTTTTCCTTTGTTGACCAACATGCTTTACGTAATGTTTTGGTTGACCATACTTTTTAAGTTACTGAGTTCTCTTAAATATACTAATAAGCATGACATAGTTGATCTTAAGACACATAGGTTATGTTTTCCTCCCCTCTCACAATTGTCTCTGCTTCCTTTGATCTCATGTTCTTGGTAGCATATTATCTTAACTTATGTGACAATGATTTGATGTTGCTCTTGAATTTGTACTTTCATAATATATCCCAACCTAGTCCTCTTGTACTAGGGTTGGCTCCTCATAGTTATCCTTTCAACACCAGTGGTAGATAGGAACTGAACTATCTCATGACGTTCTAAACCCAACTCACATACCACTTTCATCAGTGAATAACCAAACCCTTGGGGCCTTCTTCAACCCTGGGATGTGATGATTTGACATCAAGGTACCAAACAACTCCATCGATAAGAGCTCTTGGGAGTCATCAACCTATTATCCCTAATGTACCTTTGATCTACACTATATCAATGTGTTAAGTTCATTCCCAATAATCAAGTGCTTACAATTAGGGGTATTCCATTTAAGGACTTGACATCATATTAACTTGGTCTAGAATATACAATTACTAATCAGGTAATACTAATGCATCTACATCTCAACCTTCTATTTCTCATGTTATGCTTTGCAAGAAATTCCCCTTTGGTCCATGCACATGTCTTCTAGTTCACACTATATTCCTATCTAATCACATACTGCTTCTCATAGGAAACCTTCTTGGCCTTATGTTTGGTCGTTTTAGAACACATATTGCTTCTTATAGGACATCTTCTCCTAGACTTTGACTTGGTCACTCTCCACAAATACTAATCATCATAGGTGCTCCTACCTTATCTCTTCTACATCGTATGTCATTGCTTCTACGTAGATCATACATGAGTATCCTTCATCTCTTATGACACTTGTAGGGATTTCTCCCCCTTAACACATGACACTTTATGAGCCCCATTTTTGTCATAATAAACCTTGTGTAATTATGTTCAAGCCATGCCATAACCTATTCTACTTTTGATATTATTATGCATGATGGAAAAATATATACTTTATATTTACTAATTTACTATGTTTATGGGAAATTATTGTGTGTACTTATGATGTTTCACATTGTTAATTGTTGTGCATAAAAGGCTTGGATATAATGTGGATAAATATTATGTTTGCAAAAAGTGCATATATTGAATTGTGATATGGAGCACAAGACTTGGTATATACAGTGGTAGAGAAATTTCATCCTCATCGATCAAACGTGCATCTCATCAAAACCCGATCCCCCAAAGATCAAGTGACACAAGTATGCATGCAGATAACTTAGATTATAGAATTCCAACTGATAACATCATGTGATACCCTAAATCATCTTCATTTTTCAATCAAAATTCAAGCCACAAGAAGAGAAAAGAAATAATGACTAAAGACTCAAAACCACTTCAGTTTCTTCAATCAGTTATGATTTAAAGAATCTTCTATGGGTGATTGAATCCTTCAAGGAGTCAATCATGGATCCCCTCTTCAGTTATTGTGAACGATTCAAGATCAAACACCTAAAAATTGTTCCCGCCCTTAATGTATTACCAAGAATCAATGGAATTGTTTAGTTCAAATAGGTAGTTATATTTAGAATTAGTCATTCATAATAACTATGTCCCATGGAGAGACTAGGACCCTTTTTCTAAGTATAAAAGAGAGAATGTAATTAGAGTTAGGGATTCCATATTTTTTTCCAGTTGTAGCAACATATTTTGAATTCAATAAAGATCAAATTCAGGAGTAAGTTTATTCATCTAGAATTTCAGTAAAAACCTGATCAAAGGGAAGGAGCAAGGGCTACTCCTACCTAATGAGAGGGATATTCATTCTTATTTTCTTGCTTTGTTATTTAACAGTTACTGTTATTAGTTTAATATTTCTTTTTGAATGCAATGTAATCTTTAATATTAATGTTTTAAGTTAAACCTAGTTTCTTCTTTCAATTCCAGTACTTTAATTTAATGCATTTCATTTGTAATCATGACCAGTTCAATGAATTCTTATATTTGAGATAGAAACCCATGCTGAGACTATGTTCCTATTGTTCCTGTTGTTACAAACAGATGTTGGATGCCACCCTGGATTGACAGATTAAATTGATTAAAGTACGATCCCAATGACACTTGTCACTTTTTGGCACCATTGCGAGGGAACAAGGTGTCATCAAGGGTTAATGTACTAACTAGAAGATACTGTGAGGGTGTCTGGTAAGTTTCCATTTAGAAAATTCATTTCCATAACTCTTTATTTTTTTTTCTTTTTTCTAAAAAAAAGAATCAGGAGACTTTGTAGTGACAACAAGGATCCCTTGCAATGAGTATGTGGAACACACACAACCAATTTTAGTATCAATAGTTAGGGAACCACTTTAAGTATGATAGGTTTGCATGTTTAGACCTATAGACCATAAAGGAATATTTATCAGGATAAACCTTCAAAACCCCCCCTCCAAACTGACCTATGGAACAACCTATTGCTTAGAATAGGATGGATGACCCCAACAATGGGGATAATGGTGTATAAAATCCACCACACAGAACATTTACCTATCCTATCTGGTTGGACCACAATGATCAAGCTCATATGAAAAACATATCCCCTTAAATTTTTCCAAACTTTCTGGAGCTAGTTTTAGAGGACCTTGATCAATTCCTTTTTGAATTTAAGGTTTTGTGTCAAACTTATGAATACACTGCTGATGGCCAAAAACTTAAAATGTTTACCTCTACCTTATAAGATGCAACTTTGAGATGGTTTATGGGGTTGACCATAGATTCCATCAATACGTGGGAAGAAATGGAACAAGTTTTCCTAGATAAATACCAGGATTACTGTCGAGTAAGGGATAGGAAAGAAGAACTCTTCTGAATATAGCAAAAAAAGAATGAAAGTGCAAAAGACTACCTAGACCGATTCCTTTTTCTTCATAGAAGGTGTGGAGATTTCCTAGACATTAACCTAGTCAAAACCTTATTTCTCAAAGGATTAGATGATGAAACTCAAGAAACATTGAACCTAATGGGGAAGGGAGACATGAACATGTTAGAGTTCACAGATATCATTGAACTTTATAGGAATTACTCGAGAACTCGCCCCAATCTTAGGAAACAAAGGAAAAATGGCTAATGGGGATCTATCCAAGCTAAGGGAAGAAATTGCAAATTTAAAGACTAACCTCTTAATTCAACTCAACACTACTATGGATAGAGAAAAGGATAGAAAGATAGAACCCTTGTTCATCTAGTGCCCAAGGTGTAGGGAAAAACATGGACTGAAGGACTTAAGCATGCCACTGATTAGTGTGGTCTACTACATGGGTTAGAGGCAGGGAGGAAATTTTTAGTCCAACCAAAATAAAAACTACAACCAAAAATCACAATGGGTCCTAAACCAACAGAATGGACATGGTCATATCCACCCCCTTAGGCCCAACAAGTTCCACAGGAGTGGATCCCACAATATGTAAAACCAATTTTTTATCAACAACCATGGGCTCCACATATAAACATTCCAAAATCCTCATAGTATAATCCTTAGTACCAACAACAGTGGAATGTACCATAAGGGTCTAGACAACAATATTATAATCAACGAAGATCACAAGGTCAACAAGCCCTATTGGATGGAAAAAGTAATGATACCCAACCTGAACAACATGTCCAACCACAAATACCTTCTCAGACCATGGAAACTCCTAAAAATATAAGTCAGGGAAATCCAACATATACGATGGAGATAGACAAAAACCCTACAGTAAACTCTCTAGATTACAAGAACATAATGTTGCATTCAGGGAAAGTTACATATAAACCTTCTTCTCCAATCATTGAGGAGATACTTGAAGACAAAGAAGAACTAGAGAAAATGCAGCCTAAGAATGTTGAAGAAACTCAAAAATCAGACATTAACATTCCTTTTCCATCTAGATTAGCTGAGAAACAAACTACCACAGTTCCTGAGAAGCCAGAGTCATAATTAATTCAAGGATCAAGGAAGTTAAGTATTGGCATTCCTTTACTATAGGTTCTCAAGGACAATCATGAATTAAACAAAACCATTAAATATCTCTACTTCAAGACTCCAAGGAGAAGGAAGAATCAACCAAAAACCATTCATGTTGATGGGAAACTTGATAGCATCTTAGAAGGAACTAATCCTCCTCTTAAGTATGGGGATCTTGGTAGTTCTATTGTAAGTTTTTGCATAGGAAATGTCCAAATAACTAATCTCCTCATTGATTTAGGAGCTTCCATAAACATCATGACTATAGATACTCTATCCACATTGGCACTCCCTGAACCTCAGTCAACACATATCATCTTACAAATGGCAGATTAGTCAGTGAATAAACCCAAGGGAATATTAGAAGATGTTATGGTTACAATTGAGTCCTAGGAATATACAATAGATTTATTTATAATAAAAATAAAGAGTAGAAAGAGTGGTTACCCCCTAATCCTATGAATTCTGTGGTTAGCTATGGTTGCTGCCGTCATTGACTACAGGATAGGAAATATGGTCATTACCAATGGTCAAGATTCCAAGAAATTGTCACTGTACCTTGTAGCTAAACCATTTGCCACATTTAACAAACATTGGTCTAATGATGAATCTGATGGTTTTAAGGATACCATTTCCTCTCTTTCCATGGTAGTAATTCAAGAACACTTAGATCATATTCAATATGACTACCATGACACTAATTTTGTACATAGCCCGAGTCCTGTGTCTGAGTCATGAGCTAGGTTCATTCAAAGTCTTGTTCTCAACTCAGGTACTGATTCTTGTGCTATTCTGACACTGCAACTTACTGAAATAAAAAATGACTTCATGGATGAGAATAACTAGCCCATTATTTGTCCATTTTCGAGGAACATATATTTAATAGAATGCTTATTTCAAAACATAACCTCGATCCAGAGAATTCTACCACATAAATGTCCATTAAATGCACTTCTAAGAAGATATTCAGAGGTCAATTTAATTCAAATTGATACAAAACAATTTTCTGTTCTTCCTTGAAGAACTTTGACGGTAAATAACTAGTTGAACGGTGAAGAGGAAAAAACATTATTCGAACTCCTCTTCTCTCATCCCAGGATTTTTCTTGGGAATACAACAATATGAAGGGTATAAATCCTAACATATGTACACATCACATTTACACCACTAAGGCTAAACTAGTCAAGAAACATCAAAGGATAAACCCAACACTTAAAGACATTTGTTAAGACTAAAATTGAAAAGCTCTTGAATGTAGGCTTTATTTATCCAATTTCAGACAATCAGTGGGTTTCTCCTTTGGTCATAGTACCTAAAAATAATGGGAAATGGAGAGTGTGTGTGGACTATAGAGAGTTGAACAAGGCCACTCACCGTGACTATTTCCCATTACCGTTTATTGATCAGGTCTTAGATAGCTTATATGGTAAAAGATACTTCTCATTTTTGAATGGATTTAATGGATACAATTAGATCATAGTTGCTCTTGAAGACCAAGAAAATACAACATTCACCTATCCTTAGGAGACATTTTCTTACAGGGTGTTTCCTTTTGGGTTATGCAATGCCCCAACCACTTTCCAAAGAGCCATGTTAGCTATTTTCTCAGACCTTACTCATGATTGTGTAGAAATTTACATGGATGATTTTACAGTTTATGGGGAAACATTTAAGGAAGAAATCAATAATTTGGATAAAGTTCTTTCTCACTATGAAAACATCAACTATCCTTAAACCATGAAAAATACCTGTTCATGATGGAACAAAGTATAGTTTTCATTCATCATGTTTCAATTGAAGAAATTAAGGTTGACTCAGATAAAGTAAGCATCATCGTGATGATTCCCTCACCCATGAATCAAAATGAGGTAAGAATTTTTCTCATTCATGTTAATTATTATCATAGGTTCATGTCAGATTTTAGCAAAATTTCTTCTCCATTTTTTTCTCTACTAACTAAGATTATGAGTTTGACTGGACAACAACATGTCAAAGGGACTTTGATGCAATTAAGGAAAAACTGATCAGCACTCCAGTGTTGAGAGGTCCTAATTGGGAGTTACCATTCCACATTAAAATAGATGCATCCAATGAAGCAATAGGTGCTATCCTGGGACATCAAGAGGAAGGACAACCCATGCATGTAATATACTATATTAATAAAAATCTTTCTTCTATTGAGAAAAATTATACAATTGAAAAATAATTCCTAGTTGTTGTGTATGCAATAAATAAGTTTAGACATTATATTATAGGATATGAAGTCATTGTACACACTAAACACTCTTCCATTAAATATCTCATGAATAAACCTTTGGTTCATGGCAGAAATGTTAGATGGTTATTGCTACTACAAGAATTCAATATTAAAATTGTTGATAAACCATGGAAGTCAAATGTTGTTGATGACTTCCTCTCTAGGTTCAAAACTTTAGAAGAAGAGGGACTAGTCAATGACGAATTTCTAGATGAAAATTTATTTTCACTATCTACTACCTCTCATTGGTATGAAGACATTTGCTAATTACTTAGCCATAGAGAAGTTTCCAAACTTTTTCACTCCAAGCAAAAGAAGCAATTAATTAAGTAGAGTGTGATGTACACTTGGTTGAATGGAATATTATTTAAATGTGGTCTTGATCATGTGTTATGTAGGTGTGTTGTTGAGAATGAAATATTTGATATCCTACGGGCATGCCATGATGAACCATCAGGAGGCCACTATTCGGTGAAAAGAACCATTCATAAAATCCTAGGATCTGGATACTATTGGCCTTCGTTCTTCAGGGATGTCAAGAATCATGTGTGGAGGTGTGATAAATGCCAAAGAATGGGGAAACCAACATTCACATCAAATATGCCCCTCTAACCACAAGTTATTCTAAAGCCATTTGAGAAGCGGGGTCTAGATTTCATCAAGCCTTTCGACCCAACCTCCCAATGTAAGGAGTATATATTAGTTTGTGCTAACTATGTTACAAAATAGGCTGAAGCGCAGGAACTTCCACATGAAAGAGATGAGAAGGTTGCATGTTTTCTCTATGCATGAATCTTCCAAATATTTAGAGCACCAAGCTCAATTGTGTCAGACCAAGGGACACAATTCATGTTAGGGGTAATCATCTCTTTTATGGAGACATATCAATTGAAACATAATAAGGCATCTCCCTATCACCCACAATCAAATGGGCAAGTTGAGATGACCAAGAGATAATTGGAAAATATACTTATAAAGACTGTGGACATCTCAAGTAAAAATTGGGGTCAAAAGTTACCAGACGTAGTATGTGCCTATAATACTGCATGGAAAACAACAAAAAGGTTTACACCATATGAATTGGTCTATGGGAAGAAACCAATCATGCCCATAGAATTTAAAATCTAAAAATTGAGGACTACCTATGATGTGGGGATCGAATTGACTGAGGTACAACAAGAAATAATTATTTAATTAAAAGAATTGAATGAGATCAAGATTCAAGCATTGCAGCAAACTGAGATCATCCAACAATAAAGGAAACTCTAGCATGGCAAAAAAATCAAGCCAAAGAAGTTTTAGAAAGGAGATTGGGCCTTAATTTTTGATTCAAATTATAAAGATTTAAAAGGGAAGCAACAGATGAAGTGAATGGGTCCTTACCAAATTGTAGAAGTATATGATAATGGGACTGTCTAGTTGATTCCAATTGATGGTGAAAGGAAAGTCATGCTGGTTAATGGGAATTTACTGAGGCTGTACCATAAACCAACATCTCGACAAGAGTTTCAAAGAGTAATATAGGAATATTCAAATCTTCATTGTGTAGGAAAGGTTTATTTGCCTATCATGCTACAGACCTAAACTATCATCTTCTAGAAATAAAGAGGGGATGGTTGAAAACCAAAAATGGAAATCATCTTCCTCTGGAGCATTGGGTGAAAACCAAAGATGACACCCCATGTTTCTTAAAATAAAAAAATAGGAAAAAAAGAGAAGATTGAAAACCACCAATGGCAATCTTCTCTCTCCTAAATTGATTAAAAAAGGAAGCACCACTTATGCATGGAGCATGATGTCATGAAAGGTAGCGGAGAGGTGTCACACTTAATTTCAAATAATGATGGAGATTGACAAACTTTAATACCAAGGTATGCATAATTAATGACCCTTATCATTGTAAGGTTTTAAATTTAAAGTTAAATTGTTCCATCATGTATATAAATTAACCATCTTTTCCCAAATCATATCGCATGTCCCAAAATTCACTCCAAATCTACCACTTATTAAATGCCATAATGTTCGCATGCATAAAAAAACTATCCCATCACCTCAGGATTTTGGCTTGAATTTTCCACATTAGGTCATATGACATGCATAACAAGGTTGTTCAACAATTGTTCTCTCAATTAGGTTACTCTCTATCATGTGCCATACTTATTTTGTGCTATTCCTAGTAACTCTTGAACAACCAGTCATGTGCTGCTTAATTTGTTCTTCCTTGAACCTAAAATGGGACCCATACTTAAACATGAGCCTACCAATTCAGTTGAACTCTTGGAAGATGTAAATTCAGTGGAAGTTTTTAACAGATATGGGTGGTTGGATTTTCTCCTAGCATATGAATAATTCAGCATCCCCATGATAGAGGAATTCATAAGGAATATGGAGGAAAGATACTCAAACGTAAATGGTAAGGAAATAACCTTCTACCCAACTGTAATCAATCAATTTTCTAGAATTCCAAATGATGATTTAGCTATTATTGAACAGAAAATGCACCATGAATTAATCAAACTATTTTTAGTAGGAAGAAGAGAAAACTTACAGTTGGTAGTTCATAATAAAGGGAAGGAAAAAGGGATCAAAATAATGAGTATAACAGAACCCTGGGTAGGGGTAGCACAATGGTTGATTAAACATTTTACTTGTGAAGGGAAGTATGAGATAGTACTAGGTCCAGTATTGAGGATGCTCATATATTTACACCACGGTAAGGAAAGACCCCAACATAAGGTTAATTTGCCCTAATTTCTCTATGAAGATATCTATGTGGCCACTAAAAAATTCCACTGGGGAACAACCTATCTAAAATTTTAGGGTCTCATTCATTTAATCTGCAAGCATAAGTTTTTGAAAAAAATAAATGGCATGAGATAGTGGCTTAAATTTCAACAATCATACTCTCCCTGATCCAATTCTAATAGACCTAGCAAATGCCACCGTACGTCTCATATAGACCATGTTATCCCTGAATCCCTAGAGGAAAAGCCATTGACATAGGAATAAGATGAAGCAACCAAACATATTCAAACATTGATTAGCACTCCAACTGAGTCTGTAACTAAGAAAACCCTTCCATCCATTCTTGAAGAAGGATTGGTTAGGGATAAGGGTAAAGCACCCATGGAAGAAGGAGAACCTAGTTCTCTATACGCTAGTACATTGTTGCCCAATGTATTGTCCTTGTCAAAAATTTAGTTTGAACTTCAAATGGCTCAGGAAAGGGTTAACCAATTGCAAACATTATTAGATGTGTAGGATGTTGGTTTTTCCCAACAATTATCTTCTCAAGAAAAATAGTTTTAGGAACTGCAGATTATGGTATCACACCAATAAGAGGTCACTATTCAATTAGAACATGACCTACACAAAAAGGAGCAATAAGTATATGCATTGTAAGAATCCGTTACTCAGTTACAAAAGAACAAAAAAAGACTTCCCCTCAAATCATTCTCATGAAGGGGATGACCAAATGGATGGAAGAATGCTACCAGTTGAAAAAGGTTGAGGAAGAGAATACAAGTTTAAAATAAGAGATTGAGTTACTAAAACAAAATGTTGTTCATGTTAGTCAATTGTATGACTAGGTACTCTCTTGTAGTCCACCCTCAAATTTTTATGCCATGCTCTTAAAAGAACAAATCTTAAAATGGAAAATCAATAGAGCCAATGCTCGGTTGGACATTGAATTTAAAGATGACCATCAATTTGTAGGAGCATACACTACTGTAAATGATGTCGATAAGAATTTATTATGTGAATTTTATGAGCACAAATTCTTTCTCCTTGAGCAAATAGAAATGCCAATAAATCTGTATGTGGGATAAGTTCAATTGAGGTCATTTTTTTTACCCTAAGACATCAAGGTGAGTAGAGAGATCAAAGGGAAATATTTTCACAGTCAGAGTCCATAGTAGGCCTCCTCATGAGCCATGATTTTCCAGCACTACTCAGATTTTTCAATAGGTTTAGATCAAAAGTGTACTGTCTAGGTCTCGTAGATAGGTATACTAAAATTCTATAGAGATGTGTCAAGAAATTATGGGAGCAAGTGATTACCACTTTTAATGTCAACTTTCTTGCATCACAACTATGATATCAACTATTGGTGGAGCCATATAAAAGGAAGGAAGTAATTTCACCCATCAATCTCAGGTGGTCAGTGAAAAGGGAAAATGATGCATGCAAAACTATTTTGGGAATTAAAGAGCAGTGGATTGGAATGCACTAAAATCCACCTCTTCTTCTTCCACCAATACCCGGATGGAACTCAACTGATGATTAGATAGAAGATAGTTATACTACCTAGTGAAAGGATGTGGTAGATAACTTTGGGTTTTCTGATATAACTGTTGAAGAGACATGACAAACATTCACAAATGAGTATAACTATTCTAGAATAGTATAAATGCTTAATAGGTAGTAGGAGGGCCTGCTAAAACTCTTGTTAGGGGGAGGTGATGAGCTCCATTTTTATCTTGATAAACCTTATGTAATTATGTTCAAGCTATGCCATAACCTATTCTAATTTTGATATTATTATGCGCGAAGGAAAAATACTACTTTATATTTACTATTTTACTATGTTTATGGGAAATTATTGTGTGTACTTATGATGTTTCACGTTGTTAATTTTTGTGCATAAAAGGCTTCGATATGATGTGGATAAATATTAATTATGTGTGCAAAAAGTGCATATATTGAATTGTTATATGGAGCGCATGACTTGGTATATACACTAGTGCAAGACTCCATTTTGTGTGATAACGCAGGACTCTGGTTCATGTGTTGGCATAGGAATTTCATCCTCGTCGATCAAACATCCAACTCATCAAAACATGATCCCCCAAATCTCGAGTGACACAAGCATGCATGTAAATAAATTAGATTCTAGAATTTAAATTGACAACATCATGTGCTACCCAGAATCATCGCCATTTTTAATCAAAATTCAAGACACAAGAAGAGCGAAGCAATAATGACTCAAGACTCAAAACCACTTTAGTTTCTTCAATCACTTATGATTTAGAAAATCTTCCAATCACGAATCCCCTCTTCAGTTATTGTAAACACTTCAAGATCAAACACCTATGAATTTTTCTTGCCATTAATGTAATGCCAAGAATCAAGGGAATTGTTTAGTTCAAACAATTAGTTATATTTAGAATTATTCATTAAAAATAACTATGTCCCATGGAGAGATTAGGACTCTTTTTTGGGTATAAAAGAGAGAATGTAATTAGAGTTAGGGATTCCATATTTTTTTCCAATTGTAGCAACATATTTTGAATTCAATAAAAATCAAATTCAGGAGTAAGTTTATTTATCTAGAAGTTTGATACATACCTGATCAAAGGGAAGGGGCAAGGGTCACTCCTATCTAACGAGAGGGATATTCATTCTTACTTTCTTGCTTTGTTCTTTAACAATTGTTGTTACTAGTTTACTATTTCTTTTTGAATGTAATGCAGTCTTTAATATTGATGTTTTAAGTTAAAATTAGTTTCTGATTTTAATTATAATACTTTAATTTCATGCATTTCATTTGTAATCACGACAAGTTCAATGAATTCTTAGATTTAAGATAAAAACCTATGCCGAGATTGTGTTCCTACTGTTCCCCTTGTTGCAAATAGCTGTTGGACGCTGACTTAGATTGAAAGATTAAATTTAGTAAAGTATGAGTCCAATGACACTCATCAAAACTTTATTTGTCCATGTCTCTCCTTTGGCGAAAATTGATGACTGATCAACCCCAATCCTCTGAAATCTTGACAATAATTTTAAGTCTCCAAAAAACAATAAGAATAGGAGATCCTCCATAAAATTAAAATGTGTACTCCTTCCATGGTTTGAATCTCCCTTGCTTATTTTTTTACAAGTTCAAAGTTATAAACATTATCTATATCTTGAGTTTCAGTTCAATTTCTACCAAATACATTGACTACGCTTTTTGTGTTACAATTTCATCATAGATTTGCTAACTCCAACACATAAGATAACCATTATCAAGAGAGAAAAAAGTGTTTGGGCATAATCAAGTTTGTATTTCATTTAAGAATGTAATTTTTAATTACACACTTAAAGGGGGGGGCCAAATGTGGCCACTAAAATATCATAGCTTATCCTTTTGCAATGTGAATTTTGATAATGCTCCCTTGTTAATACAAATTCTTATATTCAAAATCAAATCAGTTCATCTCTCTAGATATGTTATGATTTTCTTATCTTTACACTATGCTCTATCATCAATTCAAGGAATATTATCAAATCAAAGTAGTAAATAAGCTTTGTACTTCATGTCGTAACTGTCTATTTAACTTTTCATTTTCCCTATCCAGGATCGTAAAAAGGGTTTGGATGTAGGGTCTAGTCCTAGCCAACCTATACAGTCCTACCTATTTGTTTTATCTATTTTTATGTGAATATATTTATGGGGTCATTTCATCTTCCCATGGTCAATATTATTAGAATATTTCACCTATGGAAGGCTATATAAGAAAGTCAATGTCACTTTATAACTCACTTGATACTCTTATAAGTTCATATTGTAATTATCATTCCAAAACCAATTAAGGGTTTCCTAAATCTACCTAAAAAGCTACACATAAACTAGAGAAGTCCCAAATATAGGGTTGAATCACTCAACTAGGTCAAAGATTCTAGCTTCATCCATTTCCAAACATGTAAATGTTATAGAGTCATGTATTAACAAGAGAAAAGTCACTCAAAACATTGTTAACATGTTTCAAGGATAAAATTCTTTGGTTTTCTAATGTTTTGATGAAGGGTTATACAGGTTTCTAGGGTTTTCTACTTTGATGTAGGTGATTAGATGTCACCTTGAAGTTTTGTGAGCAAGAGTGACATACATGAAATGTAATTTCCACATCAGTGTGACACACATGAAATTTCATACCTAGAATTTTGAAGGTTTCAAGGCCGTACAAATCTATGTAAGGATTGTGTAGTTTCAGTTTGGATTGTATAGTAATTGTATGGTCTTGCACGTGCTTAGTTTTTAGTTCCACAACTTGCACCAAAGCACTCTTAGTATTTGATTCACCTTTTCCATCTATTTGTACATCCAGATCCTATATGTACTAACCTGTTAAACTATACCTTTTTATTCTCTTATATATTTGAGATATTACTTATTGTTTTATCAATCATTGTAAATATTAATGTGTTATTCTAGTTGTGAATGGTTAATGTTGGAAGTTAATGAGTCATAATAATCCCCTATACAAACCCTTACATTTGATTTATTATTGTGCACTTCCATAGAAAATTTGATTTAATTAAGGTGTAAATAAAAGCTCTACCAAATCTTTCATTTGGTATTAGAGAAAATTTATACTCCATTCAATGGAAGCATCATTCTTTTGTAGGGGCAGAGATTATCTAATTTCCCATGTGAATGGGATTTATTTTGTAAAAGAGTTCCATTTATAATCTAAAGTATAAGAGTTTGTGGTAGTTTTCTAATTATTAGGTATGGGTAATGAATGTTTATGATCCCCGGTCTTTGTTTCATCAAAAATACACAATGCATGATCAAAACTTCAACAATTTTATAAGATCGTTCTACTCAGAATTGGTTACATTCTTGCATATGTACTTTCCAACTTGAACTCATACTCCACACATCTATTGGAATATTGTATAATGTTTCCCACACACATGCAATCTAGTTTTATTCAATAGCAGTTTTCCTATTTCCATGCAATCCATCATTTTTAATATGTAGTCAATTTTGTCCTATTTTTAGGAAAGAGGTGATAGTTCAAATTAAAAAAAAGTTCCAATTTTGTATGCATGCACAACATGTGTTTTTTAGGAGACCACAATTCTATTTTTAAGATGCTCTATTTAGTGCTATGTGTAGTTATTTTTAGGAGAAGTTTTTTTATATATTGTAAAGCAATCATAATTGTTGGGAATGTAGACAAATGGTTGTACACACACAAATCAAAATGTAAGGAGCTAAAGTTCAGATGAAAAGAGAAGGATTAATTAAATTTTATGCACAAAAATGTTGTTTGGAGTGAATACCCTATTTTTATTTATAATTTCTTTTAAATCTATTTTGTTGTTTGCTATTCAAGTATGCTAATATCTACAAATTGGTATCAGAGCGTTGTTTTTTTAGCAGGATTTTAAATTGACAGTAAACTATGGATTCTAGATATAGTGCACTTTATCAGGTTTGTAGACACCACAATTTACAAGAAAGAATTACAAGTATCGTTCCTTAACCATGAAGGCATTATTCAAGCCCCAGGGCATGTGGGAAAATTGTAGAGAATAGGTAAATAGAGCCCACTGATGCAGCTACATATAATAAAGAAAGAAAGAAGGAAAATCTCTTTTATATATTCATCAATCCATGCATGAAAGCATCCTTCCTAGAGTGGTAGTATCCAATAAAGAAAAAATAACATGGGACACTCTCTAAGTTGTGTATCAAGGTAAGGAGAAAGTAAAAATCGCCAAACTACAATTACTCCAAAGAGATTTTGAACATATTTCAATGAAAAATTTAGATTCCGTAGAGTCATTCTTTACTTTTGTAGTTGTCCTAGTTAATCAAATTAAATCCCATGGTGAAACTATTGAAGATAAAAGGATTATTCAAAAGTTGCATAGAATTTTGTCTACAAAATTTGATCCTTTGGTTGTTATTGAATAAAATAAAGATATAAGTTAGTTTTAGATAGATGAGTTAGATGCATCACTAATAAATCATGAATAAAGGTTGACTAGATCACATACAATTGTAGATCAAGATTTTTCATCATAGACATCATGAGTTCATGGAAGAGGAAGAGGAAGGTTGAACCCTAGAAGTAGAGGATGAAGTTCATATAGAGGATTGTAACAACAATCCATCAAACTCAAATGGAATAGAACATAGTCAAGAACATAGTAATAATTAGTTTTCTGGTCAGAGAAAAGATAATTCTCATGTGTAGTGCCATTATTACAAAATATATGGGCAATATTCTTATGATTGTAGGAAGAAGTAGTATGATTAGAACATGTAGAATCAAAAGTAGGTTGTGAGCTCTACTCCAAGATCCATATTTATTGCACGCATAAGGATTGTTGAAGCAATACCTTATTTATTTCCTATTGAATGTAATTTATCACAAGAGAGTCCCTGTGATATTTGGTAAGTGGATTATGGTTGTAGTAATCACATGTCAGGTAACTTAGATTTATTTTCCAATTTGAATGAGGTTAGTGAAGAGTGATGTTACTCTTGTGAATAATAATACAATGTCTGTAAAAGGAAAAGAAGTGGTCAACATTCGGACTAAAAGGGGGAGACAAACATTATGCATGATGTTAATTATGTTGTAGATTTTAAGCACAATATTATGAGTATTGGAAAATTGGTACAAAAGGGATACATAGTTTATATTGAAGATAATAAATGTGTGATAGTGGAAAAAATCCCCTAGTACTCATTTGATTGCAAGAGTGTAAATGAGAAAAAATAGATTGTTTCCCTTAAGACTACAACAAGGAAAAAAGAGAAAATCATATCAATTTATAGCCAAATATGAAGCTCAGTTTGTAGCCCAGTCTAGAGCCAAGTTTCACGCTAAGACAGTCAAGTCTAGCACTAATGAAAATGAGTCTTGTGATGATCCATGCACTAATACAAATGAGTCATGTACTAATAAAAATTATTCGTGTGCTAATATAGTTCATTTCTGTACTGAATCTTGTGCTAATACGGTTGATTCCTACACTAATATAACTTGATCCAGAGTTCAAGAAAATCAATAATATTTTAAAGAATTTATGAAGATAAATCATGGATTTGTAATCTCAGGTTTGTTCATTTAAATTTTGTAGGTTTGAATTTGTTACACAAGAAAAAAAGGTAAAAAGTTTTCCTTTAATTCAAAAAAACATAGAGAGTTTGTGAAGGTTGTATTTTGGGGAAGCAATATAAAGAGTCTTTCCCTATTAGTGAAACAAGTATAACAAGTGCACCAATTGATATTGCTCATTAAAATTTAAGTGGATCTATGCAAACATCTTCTATTGGGGGTTTCTCATATTTTATGACGTTCATTGATGACTATACAAGGAAGAAATGGGTAGATTTTTTGAGACACAAATCAAATGTGTTCTATATATTTCAATAGTTTAAGGCATTAGTGGAGAAGAAAAGTGGATACTACATCAAAGTTATGAGGAAAAACAGATGAGGTGAGTATGTTTTCAATGCATTTCTAATTTTTTAAAAATGTCATGGAGTCCACAAGTAGTTTACTACCATATGTACACCACAACAGAATGATGTGGTAGAGAGGAAGAATAAAACCATAATGGAAATGACGAGAAGCATGATGAAGGAAAAACATCTTCCAAATGAGTATTGGGTAGAAGTATTAACAACTGTTGTTTACATTTTAAAAAAATGTCCAACACAAATTGTTTGAAATATGGTTCCTCAATAGGCTTGGACTTAAAAAAAACATAGTGTTTCTCATTTTAGAATTTTCAATTTTGTGGCATATGCACATGTGCCTGAAGAGATAAGGAAGAAGTTAGACAACAAAGGATAAAAGTATGTATTTGTTTGATATTCAGTGAATACAAAAGCTTACAAGTTATATAATCCACTCACTAGAAAGGTTGTGATCAACATAGATGTACATTTTTATTAAAAATGAGGCATGGGATGGAAGTATAGAAATAATATTCAGTATAAAAACAACTATTAATCATGATGATACGACATACGAAACTCTAAAAAACAAGGTATTGTATCTTGCAATCTTGGACATGCATCTCAAGTTGTAGCATAAGCTACACCTCCATCTACAACTATGAGGTCTCCAAGATTTCTGTCATTTTCAACCATGCAAGAGACACCAAAAAGAACACTAGAAGAAACTCCTTCACTATAAACTTTCCATCATCTTATATCCCTCTACACTGGATAAAAGGAGTATTAGTGAGATTTATAATGTTGATACAAATAAATATTTTTTAGTTTTTTGCATTATTTTTATCAAGCTATAGATCAAATATACTTTGAAAAGAAAACAATAAAGTTTGGGTTCGAGTCATGGATGATGAGATAGACGCCACAGAGAAAAATCAGACACAAGAGTTATTAGATCTTCCAAAAGGAAAGGACATGATAGGAGTGAAGTGGGTATACAAGACCAAGTATAGTGATGATGGAAAAACATAGAAACATAAAGAAATGCTAGTTGTAAGAGGTTTTACACAGTAATATGGAGTATTTTACAACGAAAAATTTACACCAGTAGCACGTTTGGACACAATAAGAATAATTTTAGTAATTGTAGTTAAAAAAAATGGTCTATATATCAAATGGATGTAAAATCAACATTATTGAATGGATTTATCGAAGAGGAAGTTTATTTGAATTAGCCATAAGGTTATGAGATTGAAGGTCATGAAGGTAAGGTGTACAGATTGAGAAACTCCATTTATGGTTTCAAGCTATCACCTAGAGCATGGTACAACAAGATTGATTTTTATTTGATTCAGAATGGCTTTAATAGGAGAAAAAATGATCCTACTTTATACATCAAGTTCAATGAACAAGGTAAGATTATGATTATTTGTTTATATGTAGATGATTTTTAATCATTACTGGATACCTATCTACATATTCATTCAAATCAGCCATGAAGAAAGAATTTGAGATGACACATCTAGGTCTCATGCACTACTTTTTGGGAATTGAAGTTCAATAATCAGAAGCTGGAGTTTTTATTTCACAAGCAAAGTATTTTAATCATGTTTTGAAGAAATTTAACATGTTAAATTGCAAGCCAACACCAACATGAGTTGCAGTAGGTTTGAAATTAAGAATAGAAGACAACAGATGATTTGTGGATCCAACATTGTTCAAAAGGTTAGTTGGAAGTCTCATGTATTTGAAGATCACAAGGCCTGATATTATGTATGGTATAAGCCTCATCTCAAAGTTCACGGAATCTCCAAAAGATTCACATTAGCAAGCTGGAAAAAGGATTTTGAGGTATGTATATGGAACAAAAAATCATGGATTTTTGTATTAAACATCAAACTTTTTCAAACTCATAGATTATACAAACAATGACAATGTTTGTAGTATAGATGATAGGACAATAAAATTCGGATATGCTTTTCAATTTGAAATAAGAGTAGTTTTGTGGGAATCAAAGAAGAAAACCATAGTCACATTATCTTCAACAGAGGTAGAGCATGCAACAATAACATGAGCAATATATCAAGTTGTTTAGATGAGACAAGTGTTGAAAGTTTTGAACATAATCAGGAAGACACTACAATTTTTTTTGTGAGAACATCTCAACAATACCATTGTCCAAAATTCATATTTTTCACAAGAGGATTAAGCATATAGACACAAGCTACCATTTCATTAAGGAGTTGGTTAAAAACACATAAATATATCTTGAATTTTACAGATCTAAAGATCAGTTTGTCGATATGTTTATGAAAGCTTCAACAATGGAAGTTTTTGAGTATGTAAGAAGTTGTTTAGGAGTTTGTGATTAGGAATATGTCAAATCCAAAAAATGTACACTCAACTCGAGAATAATGAAATATTCAAGGTCAAAATTAAGGGGGAGTGTTGGAATATTATATAATTTATCCCTCACAAACACAATCTAATTTTAGAAAACAACAATTTCCCTATTTCCATGCAATCCATAGTTTTTTATATGGAGTCCATTTTTTTTCCTATTTTAGGAAAAAGGTGATAAGTCAAATAAAACAAAAGTTTGATTTTGTATTCATGTACAACATAAGTTGTTCTTAATAGAACGTGGTTCTATTTTTAAGATGCTCTTTTTAGAGATGTGTGTAATTATTTTTAGGAGAAGGTATTTTATATATTGTAAACCAATCATAATTTTTGGGAAAGTAGACATATGGTTGTACACACACAGATCAAAATGTAAGGAGCTTAAGATTAGATGGAAAGAGAAGGACTAATAAAATTTATGCACAATAATGTTGTTTGGAGTGAATACTCTATTTTTATTTACAAATTATTTTAACTCTATTTTATTATTTGCTATTTGAGTTTTCTATTTTCCACAACATCTGTGTCTCACCGCAACTACATTCAAAACTCAACCAAGATGGCATAAGTGATTCATGGTTTGACCAGGTTAGAAACTTAAATATCTTAGCTGAGACATGAAGAAACACTCACATTTAATATGTTATTTGACTTCTAATTACTTAGAAGTTAATCAAATTTGGTGCATAGAATTTTTTTAATCTAATTTCTCGATAATGTGATATACAAGCTGTTAATACATTCTGTATGCATAATAAAACTCTCTGTCAGGGGATTCAACTTATAAAGCTTCAAAATTTTCACACATAGTAAATGATATAAGTTTTTTTTTCAATCTTTGACATCAAATCACCTCATAACGGTAAGGCAAAAAAGTTGGAGCAATCAACTCATGTTTCCCTCTCAGACCGTACACACTTACATTCAAACGATATTTTATTGTCCTCATTTTTATTAACTCAAAGGAATCTGATCCTATAATGGTTTTTTAGTAAAGTATTTTTTATAATCGTATATGCTCAAGTGTCACAAGTTTTACGATAGGGGATTATTTTTTATTATTTTATGAGTCCATGATAAAGTTAACTAATCTAGACACAAAATCACGCACTTTGGGTAATTATCTAGTCCTAATTACATACTACTATTCATATGATTCCTAAGTAAGTATGATAATAGTTAACCCATGTCTTTGGCTACCTTTATTTTCTTGTGTTGTTACTTTCAATCTTACACCCTAACTTGCTTAGTCTTCCTATTAAGTATTCAACATTTGTCATCCTAGACACCAACACCCATCTAGGATGCCAGCGCTAGGCACCCTCATCCCCTCTAGGTGCCCCCATCCTCTTTATACTTTACTCACACTTTTTAGGTCCTTCTATAGCCATTTGAGCATATTATATTTTTGGTAGTCAGCCTTTTTGGGGTTAGTTACGAAATTCAAGCAAGGGAATCATATAACTATAAAGTTATGTGATCATAATAAACAACTAATCACTAAACATATACTTTCTCCACCTAAGGTTGCATCCATGAAGGAATATAAGAGATCCATTACATCCATCTAGCTCCATCAAAAGGGACACAAGGGTTGGTTTTTTGCGTCACACTTCATAAGAGGGAAGTTAATTCTATTCCATGCACACATTTACTACATTTCTTTACATCTATCTACTTTATTGCTATCCAAGTACGACTGACGCAGGACCAACCTAGGGCATGATTTCACAAACACACACACACACACACACACACACACACACACACACACACACACACACACACACACTAAAAACTACATTGTGTCTGAGATGTAGTGTAATTCTCATTTGTATGTCCACCATTGTGGCGGCTGAGGATAATTCAACCCCTCATTCTGCATCTTTATTTTTTAAGATTTGATGTCTATATGAGGGTTTTGTAGGTCCATTCTTTATTACAGGTTTATTGCGACCTCGAAGATATTTGTGTGAATCCATATAAAAAAAGTGTGCATCAAAAAAAATTTTGCGACCCTGAGAATTTGGGTTTCTGAGAATTTTCGTAGACCCAATTACCCATAATCACTACCCAAGTTCTCGTGGGCACCCTTGTCCCTCTCTAGGTGCCCCAGTCTAGCTTATCTTTCTAGATCTACATTTTCTTGTGATCCATTGTGACGATCAGTGCTTTGGATTTTTCCAGTTTCCAGTCCAGTATACCTTCAAAAACATTGCAAATCAGCTAAGACTTCTTACTCTCTCTTTGCACTTAGGGTTTACATATTTATTGCTTAGTTTTTCTTTAGTATATTCCTGAATTTCATTATTGCATTCATTTATTGCTACTATATCATCTGATTAGGAATTTATATCTCATATTTAACTTAATCATTTTGATGAACTTGAACTCAATCTTCACGCTCCTAGGATCCTCATGCTTTTTATCGCTCATCTTCCTAGGGTCTCATCATCATGAGTACCATAATTAATTACTTCTTGCTTTAAAATACCGAATTAAGACATAGACTACAACATCTCCTAGCCACTACTCTCATTCTTGCTGATATGCATCTAGAATCTCTATATAACTCCTTTATTGATGCATTCTCTCAACATATAGCTTTCCCATCGAATCCTCATGCTGATCTTTCTATTTTTGACAACAATCCACCTTTGCATATCATTATTCACATTTACAATATGGGTATCAAATGTACTTTAATTGATAATGGATCTCAATCTATGTCCCATGTCATTCCTTGAAAAGATTGGTCTTTCAGCTGCTAATGTTAGTCCATCATGTCTCTCTCTTCGTGCATATGATGGATCTATTCGTCCATGCATAGGTCACATTGTTTTACCTATCAATGGAGGATAGAAAACTCTCAACACACTCTTCTTTTTCATTGAAATTATTATTTCATATAACTTTTTAGTTGGTAGGCCATGGATCCATGCCATACAAGTTGTTACCTCTACAATGCATCATTGTGTCAAATTTATACATGAGGGTGTTGAGTATACTATTCTTTGTGACCATCATCCATACAAATATTGTGAACATGATCCAAATACTACACTTCCTATTCCAAGAGCTAACACTATTGATGACCCACAACCCATAAATGAGATACCACATTTACCACCACTTTAAGGTGCCATTTATATGATATATTTGGTCCCAACTACCTCTCTGCCTCCCCCTTCTACTACTACTGCTATGGTTCTTTATCAGGGGTTTGTTCCTACATCAGACATCATACCACCTTCCGTACCTTCTCATACATAGTCGACATCCACACCACCTCCCTTTACATGTACACTTTTCATGAATGATTCTTATTGGGAGCACATTCCATTTGATCCTACTTGCGATGTCATTGTATGTTAACATGATGGTTTGACTTGGCTTGGATTTTATTTCTAGGATATTTATCCTCCAACTCATGATCCTGATCTCTATTATGGATTCATCACTATCAATTATGTTTATGGTCTACATGTCTTCCATATCACCATTTACCTTGCGTGAGCCCCTCACTTTTCTCAACTTACATTAGGAAAATCTTTTCTCACTTACATTGGGGGTGCATTACACCCTGATCACACTGATATATCATTTCCTATGCCATTTGGTCAAGTTTTCATTTGAAATGATTCATTCCTTGGTTATTCACCTAATATGACTCGGTGGTATGCACATGGTTTTCCATTATGAACCTTCATCGATGAGGAGTATACTATGGGAATGTAAAAATTATAATTAGATGGTGCTTTATGTGAGCAACCCAACACTATATCTTATCAAGTTTTAGATGCCTCACCATACAATTTTAACCATGAAAATGATGACCTTTTAGGTGACTTCACTTGATCGCCTTTACTATTACACACTTGGGGGGAATCAAACTTACTCCACCCCACACCTCTTTCACCTTATAAACTACTAGAAATATCACACACATCATATATAATATTTTACATTCATCCTGCATATCTGCATACATTCGCATCGACATTTCCCTGTGAGGCACTCTTGTGCTATGGTTCACAATTGACTGTTGAGGGCATACTACACACATGAAACTCACACACTGCACACTATACACACCACACAATATCATACACTTGAAAACATCACACATTTTACACTAGAAACATTCACCAAACATATCCCTAGCATTGCTTAGTCACACTACATGTTACACATTCTATACCTTTGTACACACACATCACTTTCCTCTTACATCTACTATGTATCATTCACATTTTGTGCTTTATACACCTATACATCATACACATTCTCCACAATACATTATTATACATTTTACATCATTCACACTTATATAATATATACATCTTACATTACACACCACACATTCTACATTATACACTACCTACCTTAAACATCACATGAAATTTTATCACCACCACAACTATTACACATATTACACATTTTACTCATCTCCTTTTACGCACTGCACACACTACCCGATGATGCATTTTAGTCCCTTGATCCATACTCGATTTTTGAGGGTTTATTAATCAAATGGATCTCATCACACTCGCAAATTTTCTCAACCAATATTTTTTTATCACACTATGTGACATTTTTAGCCATCTCCATCTCCATACATTTTGTGATATACGTTTTTGCTATATCATCATATTTTTCTATTATCTCATTAAAACAGTTCGTGATATATGATTTGTGCTACATCATCACGTTTTCTATCATCTTATTCATACAGTTTTTGATATACGATTTATGCTACATCATCACATTTTTTTACATCTTCCTCACACATTTAGTGATATAAGATTTAGGCTAAATCATCACACATTCTACCACCTCATCAACTTTTATTTTTCGCATTCAATCCTACATATTACATGACAACTTACAATCACCATATTTCTTGGGCACACATTTCAAACCATTTCCAAATGACACACTCTCATTTACAGTTCATTTTTGACTACTAAGGGAGAATAAATAAATGAACCTCATTGTATACACACACATCCAATCGAGGGGCATGCTTCACCTATCATTCACTCTACATTCCATTTCACCTCATCCACATCATAGTGCATATCTTAGTTATGTTTACTCTTGCTTACACATACTTGTTACATGTTCATCTCATTACACATGCTAGATAGATATATTATATGTCATTATATTTCCATACACACATGCACGTTCACTTTCTTTCTAGTTTTGATTGAGATTTTACAGGTCTATTACATGCATCATGGATGTTTGACAGAATACCTATTACCAGTCACATAGAGGGTCCTAGGGCATCTAATTTCATACACTATAGGTGATATCATTTCATTTTATCCTTAGCACTTTACATCATCTGATTATACATGCTTTGACATACTTTTAATCTTTCTAATATGCTAATGGGTGCTTCATGTGTAATTTTTTTTATGCAATACTATTTTCTTCCATGGTTATCTATTACATTATTTGTTATTGCTTGTCATTGTATGCTTTGTCTTATGTTCACACTTGTTTGCTTACGTCCATGATGGCCTTGATTGTCTTGCAACATTGTGAGTGGTGTCCCATGTTTGCAAGCCTCTTTTTACGGTCTACATGATCTTCTTGCGTGTTTACTTACATCTTAGCTTACACATTTGTTTGCTTATCTTACATTTCATCTTTTACATACATATTTTCTTGTACTAACACTTGTCTCCTAGTCACTTGTTTGCGTGTTCCTTAGTTCATACCAAGCACATTCCCTTCCCCCTGTAAGGAACATTATAGCACAATAGTTGGTCCTCATTTGGTCCCCATACTCCTTAAAAGACATCACATTCACCCTAAATGAGGGGGGAATCATATGGGTGAATCATTCACCCCATACATAGTTACACACAACACGATATCGATAAAACACAATTTTCAGTTTCAACAGGGCTTAAAATCAGACTTGTGTCCTTAACATAACAACCTTTCTTGGATGCTTGAAACTAGGGGACATACAACAATCTTTCTTGGAGTGCCAGTAACCTGGGGACAATTTCACAGTTCTTAGACATTTCACAAAGGATTTTTAAAGGGTATAGAATCCTTTAGCATTGGTCATTTACATAGTGTATTTTAGAGGGAAGAGAGTCCTTAGCACATACACACCATATGTAGTGGTGTTTTACACAACACGAAGCAATTAAATGTTGGAAGACACCACTAGATAATTCTCCCTACACTTATTCCATTACACTGGTGTGAGATAACCTGAAAAATTCACGCGTCAACAACATTTACATGATCCTTTCTACACTTTTTTATTTATCAAATATTAGGTGTATATGTTCCTTTTTCACAAAATATGTTCCCATTGATTTAATTCCAAGAACCAGAGGAGGAAGAGAATATTGTATTGCAGAGAAAACTATAATAGTTATAGGAGGAGAAAGAGATGATCTTTGTATATTCAACTTAGGTCTGAAAGCACTTGTTTTCTCCAAATCCCGAGTTAGAATTTCAACAAATTCTTCCTCTTATTCTTAATTTTCATCACTTTCCTCATATTATTTTTCTTATTCATATCCTTCCTTCTCAATTTCCTCCCTCTCTTCATGTTCTTGTTTAACCTCTTCGTCATTTTCTTCCTCTTGCTGAGTATCATATTTTCTATCATTTTCTTTCTCTGATTCAGCCCTTAAGCTTTGTGCATATACCTTTGTATCATATTCTTGTTGAGTAGAGGAAGATGGAGTTTTTTTGACGAGAGACCACTTGTTTAGGAGCCTTGAAATTTTAAAATTTCTTGGTGAACAATATCTTGGTTCTTAAGAGAAAATGAGTAATGAGATCATAAAGATGATATATTTCCTTTTGTGACCAATCAATGGTAGGAAGAGGAGAATACTGGATAAAATTTATAAATTCAGAATTATCCTCAATTATGCCCTTTGGTACTTTATACAACTTAAAATATTGAATATGCTACAGTGTCATCCTCCCATACATATTTTTACTCACTTCAAATTAATCATCACAATATTCCCAATAATATTCAATTATGAGTACATGAAAGTACGATAGATGAAGATTATTTTTGATGAAGTTCTTACTATAAAATGATGCTCTCTTTTGAAAAGGATGCATTTGGAAAGGAGAAATATTTCCCTCAATACTTTTTCCATCAATGGTTCGCTTGCAAGTATAATTTCCTATGGATATTGGGAATTGAATACCAGACACTTTCTTATCCCTACAAGTTCTATGAATAATATCCAGTTTCCTATAGAGTTCAATGAGAATGATCTTGTCATTACAATAGATAGGAAGATTATATGGAATTCCTTCAAATATTGTATTTCTGATGTATAATTTTTTTTGAAATTAAATGAGCATGCTTTCATATATTGCTATCAATTGTTTGGATCCCTGAGAAATTATGTTGGTAACACATCCCTCAAGAAATATGACTAGGAACATAGTGAAGGCATCATTAACCCTCATATAATGTATTTAATTGTTGTCCAAGGTTAAATGGGTATAAAACATATAGATTGTGATATTTTACCTACCACACTGAATTGAAAAACCAATCCCAATTTTGTATCCAACAATATTATAAATAAATTAGGGAGTCATATGGAAGGATTTGTTTTGGTGGACAAAAATTAGCTGTTGATTCATATTTTCTCATATTATTTCTCCCCAATTAAGAGTTTGCTTGCCTTCACAAATTAAATTGATGAAAATACACATCCAATCCTGAAATTATTTGGTTTAAGGAAGGCCCATTAATATTTCTAAAATGTTTATGATGTTAGATAGTTCTTCAATAAAGTCACTTCTATAAAAAGTCTTTGGCAACTTTGAGGGTCCTTTCTTCTTTGTCTTCAATCAAGACTTTGTAATCATTTCCTGGTACTTGTTTGGAGTCAAATAAAACTATTTTTGGGATTCAACTAGACTTAAGACTCTATAATTTTCAAAAGTAGAGATACCAAGGGATAAATTGATATGATGTGCATTTAGTTGATCTATGAGTTTTTCTTGAGGATATCTCAATTTTTTGGTTTGGGGTTCAAAATAAGAAGCATGAACTAATATAGTGTCAGTACATTGAACTAAGGTAGGAAAACCTCTAGCATGGGCTAGGCTATTGCCAAGAATCCTTTGGGCCATCAAAGTTGTATTTTTGTCTCTCCTTCTTGCCCAAAACTCTTTAAAATCAATATTTTTAACATTACTCTCTCTAATTTATAGCACAAAGTTTTCTAGGGAGGAAATTAGTTCATTACTTGTTTATTAGAATTTCATGTTGGTTGGATTAGGAGAATTGATAAGGGAAAAATGTTATTGTAAGGAAATTTGGGAAAACTAGGGAAAGAGGGCACCAAAACAAGAAAAACTATGAAAATGGGAAAAAAATGATGAAAAATCTTATTGTTGAATCAAGATCAAAGCACCTTCTTCACAATCCAAATTCACTTAATTTATTTGAAAATGGTTGGAAAATGAAAAAGTTATGACAAGAAAATAGTTACGAAAAGAAATGAAAATGAAATACCAGAGCTCAAATTTCAAAGGTGTGAAATGGGAAAAAATGAGCAAACTACCCTATTTATACATTCAAGCTAAATGCTCCATTTATCCATTAAATTGGTGAATTGATGATTGGTTGGAAAAAGGGAATGGTTCCAAGAGTGTCGCTAAAGTACAATTTAATTAATTTCAAGGTTTTAAGGTGGTAAAGTTGGGTTATCGGGAAACTAGAGGAATGGTGGAACTATTGCCTTTTTGTTTTCTGGGCCTGATTTAATTGACGGTTGGTGATGGTAGATTATCAAGGAACACGAGGAAATTTGGAATAGTTCCAACAGGGTCATCGATCTTTGACTTTTTTGATTATTCATTGTTTCGTGCTTAGGAGGTGGGTATGGTAGGTGGTTAGGGAACACATGCAACTATATAATAGTTCCAAAGGTGCTAACAAATACTGATTTTGACGATTTAATTGTTTCTTGCTTAGAGGAGTGGGTAAGGCAAGAATTCAGAGAACAAAAAGAACCATAGAATAGTTAAATCAATGTTATCAAACCCTGACTTTATTGATTATCACTATTTTATGCCTAAGGAATTGGGTAAGGTGGGTGAATAGAAAACGAATGGAATAGTATAACTATTCCCTTAGTTCCCAATTTAACTGACTTATCTGATGCCCTAGTATAAACTGGTCTTGGTGGTAAAGTGAGGAACAAGTGGAATAAAGGATCTATTCCACTTGTTACTCAAATATATGATTTTATTGATTTGAACCCAAATTTGACTAACTCCTTTACAAGAGTAACTCAAAAAGAGGGGAAGAATGACCAAAATATGAAGGATTTGTCCATGAATTCAATTTTTTTTAAATTTTTTACTGATCCATGACAAAAAACCTATTTTTATAACTACTTTAACGTAGTCATTAACTATGGGTGCATAACTTGATAGAACTATGGTTTTTATATTGGTGGATCATTTTAAATAGTTATATTTTTTCTATTAACATGTTTTATTAATAAATAAATCTATTTTGCATTGAAGGCATGAAGTTGAATTGATGGTCATTATGGCCCTAAAATTATTATTATGTGATAATGTGGGATTGACTGTTAAATAAACATTGTCACAATATTTATAATGACATGAGACCTTATACATGAAACACTGTTGCATTACATTATTTTTTTATATGTTGCATTATATATTCATAGAACACGATAATAATCATGTTAACAAGTAAATTTTTAAATTTAATGTTATGTTGTGGAGCTTGTTTTCATGTGTGGAAGTGTTGAAGACTGTACACTAAAAGTATTATACACTCTCCATAGTGGAAATGTGATATTCTCATATGGGTGGGTTTTTTTGACCCATAGGTCTATGGGGTGGTTTTGGATCATGATTTTGGTACCCAAGATATTGTAAAATTGCTTAAGAAGTTTCCTATTGATGTACTTTTGATAGGTGAGACATATCATTGTAGATGCGTGTGAGTTCAAGTGTGAATTCAGGAGAGTTTGTTGAGCACAACTCCAAACAAATTTGGGTATTTTATTAAGAGAGAGGTGGCTTGTAATAAAATCCGAGCAAGTGATTCTTAGTGGACGTAGACCAAATTGGGTGAGGCCACATTAAATATTGTCTCTATATTGTGTTCTTTTATTTTTTTCTGCACTTTTATTTCATATCTGTAATATTTTCTGCATATTAGTTTCTACTATTGCGATTATGTGTGGGATTGTTCTACATATTTTATCCCTTATTGCCTAAAAATTGGTATCAGAGCTTGGTTTGGTTTGCTAAAGTGTTGAATTGTAGGGAAAGTTCTAGCTTGAGTGGGAGCTATGACAGATGATGGAAGATCAAGGGTTGATAAATTCAATGGGTAGAAATTTTAGTCTTTGGAAGATGCAGATGGAAGATTACCTTTATCAGAAGGATATTTATATTCTGACGTTTGAAAAAGGGAACAAACCCTCAAGCATGACAGATGTGTAATGGAATTTTATGGATAGGAAGGAACTTGGGAAAACCTAACTATGTCTTGCATCTTTGGTATTATTTAATGTTTCAAAGGAAAAAACTACAAAAGAACTGATGGATGCATTAGGGAAGTTATATGAAAAACCCTTTGCCTCTAACAAGATATTTTTAATGAAAAAGTTGTTTAATATGAGGATGTCTGAGAATGGTTCAATAGTAGAAAATTTAAATTATTTTAATACAGTTGTGAATATGCTAGCTTCGGTTACAATAGAATTTGATGAAGAAGTTAGGGCTTTATTAATTATGTGCTCTTTACTTAAGAGTTGGAATAGCTTGGTAATGGCAGTAAGAAAATCAGTCCTAGCTAAATCAAAGTTGAAGTTTTAGGATGTTTTAGGGGTGATTCTAAGCAAGAAAATGTGAAGAAAAATTTCCAGGGAATCTTCTACTTTAGGGAATTATTTGACAGTGGAAACTAGAGGGAGACATAAGACTAGAGGAAGCTGTGGAAAATTGAAAGATCAGGAAAGGTCAAAATTCAAAATCAAGATGGTATGCTGGCACTGTGGGACTATTGGGAGCTTTGAGACAAGAAGAAACAACATAAAGAAAAAAAGGAGGTGAATGTGGAAACATGTAATGTTTGCTAGGATGCTTTGCTTATTTCTTTGCATAATATTGTTGAATCTTGGGTTTTAGATTTAGGGGCTTCATTCCATGTTACTCCACATAGGAATTATTTTCTTGATTATATTCAAGGCGATTTTTGGTATGTTTTTCTTGGTGATGTCTATCCTTACAACATAGTTGGAAAATGTTCTGTTCAAGCTAAGATGCAGAATGTGAATACATGGCTATTGAAGGATGTCATACATAAGCCTACATTAAGAAGAAACTTAGTATCAATAGGGTAGCTGGTAAATGATGGTTGTACTGTGATATTTATAGTGGAATCTTGGAAATTTACTAAGGGTGCTCTTGTGGTGATAAGAGTTAAGAAGGTTGGAACCTTGTATTTAACCATTGATAACACTAATGTTTGTAATTTTTTTTCTTGAGATGTAGATACAAAATCGTGGCACTATAGGCTTAGTCATTAGAGCCATAAGGGCATGAAGATCATAAATAATAATTTTCACAGATATACATAAATAGGTTTGGAGTTATGTGAGAACTGCATATATGGGAAACATAAGCGTGTAACATTTTTCAAGGTTGGACCTATAAAGAAATATAGTAAGTTGGAGATGGTACATTTTGATGTGTGGGGGGCCGACTCAGGTATCATCTCTTAGGGGTTTTAAATTATTATGTTACTTTTATTGATGATGCAACAAGGAAAATTTGGGTATATTATATTAGAAAAAAAATTGATGTATTTGACACTTTTGTTAAATGGAAAGTCTTGGTAGAGAATGAAACATATCTTAAGCTAAAATGTCGCAGGTCAAATAATGGAGGGGAGTATTGCAATAATGAGTTTGACAATTATTGTTCTAAGAATGGAATTCACAGGAAATAGATGGTTTTTAGAACTCTGCAGTAGAATGGGGGTGTCAGAAAGGACAAACAAGACAATAATGGAACATGCTAAATGTATGAGGTTACATGTGGGACTGCCTCTTTCTTTTTGGGAAGAACTGGTGAGCATAGCTGTGTACTTGATAAAAAAAAGGATCTTCAAGTGCCTTGGGTGGAGGCATACTTGAGAAGGCTTGGTCTAGTAAGAAATTTGATTACTCATTTCTTAGAGTCTTTGGATGTGAGGTGTTTATCCACATTGACAAGGATGATAGGACCAAGTTGGAGGCTAAG
Organism: Taxus chinensis; assembly: GCA_019776745.2. Lineage (NCBI taxonomy): Eukaryota > Viridiplantae > Streptophyta > Pinopsida > Cupressales > Taxaceae > Taxus > Taxus chinensis. Next base: position 604,668,444 of record CM034148.1, on the reverse strand, counting down.
TCAGAAAAATGCACTTTCATTGGTTATGGTTGTAATGAATTTAGATATAAATGTTGGAGTATTAAGGATAGGAAAATCATTCGATCTAGGGATGTGGTATTTAATGATAAAGTTATGAATAAGCAACAGTTGTAGGAAGACATGGAAGAATCCAATAAAGAATATCTAAGGAAACATGCTCTTATCATATGGGTGGTTTTTTTTTGACCCATAGGTTTATGGGGTGGTTTTGGAGCCCACAGTATTGTAAAAATACTTAAATAGTTTCCTATTGATGTACTTTTGATAGGTCAGACATATCATTGTAGATGTGTGTGAGTTCAAGTGTGAATTCAAAAGAGTTTTTTTGAGCACAACTCCAAATAGATCAGGGTATTGTATTGAGAGAGAGGTGGCTTATAATAAAATTTGAGTAAGTGATTCTTAGTGGACGTAGCCGAAATCGGGTGACCCACGTTAAATACTGTTTCTATATTGTGGTTCTTTTATTTTTTGTACACTTTTATTTCAAATCTATAATATTTTCTACATATTAGTTTCTACTATTGCAATTTTGTGTGGGATTGTTCCACATATTTTATCCCTTATTTCCTAACATCAATTTTTTTCATTTAAAAGGACGTGGGATTAATCCCTAGTATTATAATTGGTTGAGATCACACAACTAACTCACATTACATTTTTATAACTAAGCTCATATAATTATGCAATTGAGATGCACTGAAACTAACTCTCATTGCATTATTTTGCATTAAAATTGTTGAATTTTCAAGTCACCTTTCCAATTTGCCTTCTATTTGATTTCTTCCTTGATTTTTTTTCCTTTTTACCCAAGAATCATTTTTTGAGAAATCTCTAAAAAATTGCCTAAGTATTGGAATTTTTTTCCTTTGTATTTCAAATTTTCGGTTCGGGAGTCAATTTGCAAGTTACATGCAAATTATTCCTCAAACTCCGAAACCCAAAATACAAAGAACCAAGTGTATCTCAGGTTTTGGGTTTCAAATTGCAATTTACATGTTAATTGAAAAGTGAAACCCGATCCCCCAAAAAATTGATCCGTAAGTGTATTTCAAGTTTCAGGTTCCGATTTACCATTTACATGTAAATTGCAAATCGAATTTTGAAACCTAAAAAATAAAAGAAAATAGTGCATTTCGGGTTTCCAATTGTAATTTATATGTAAATTACAATTTTATTGGGCAAAAACCTGTAACCTGACAGAGTTGCAAAAGGGGAGGCCAACTTCCGACATCTAGTTAGCACATTAAATGCCACCAAATCACACGTGTCACCTATGTGTAATTAATGTGACCTTTTTCTATTTAAAATTAGAATTCCACATCATTTTTATTTGACAATTTGTATGCTCTTAATGCTGACAACCCTCTGACTTTTGTTTCGTACCTTTTCATAATTTCTTGGACATTTTTCATGATTTCTCCTTTGACCCACCAGTTTTTTTGGTAAGATCTATTGTTTAAATGATTATTTTCAAGTTTTATGTCATCATTTGAGGCATTTTTTTCCATTTTTCTTGAGTTTTTTAGGGTTTTTCTTGATTAAGTATAGTTTTTAAAGGGTTTTTGTCCTTATCTTTTAGTTTTGTGTCCTTCTGGGTTCCTTTTCTTTATTTGTTTTTATCTTGTGTGAGTTAAGGTTTTAGATTAATCCAAATTTTTTCTTAAAGAACTAGGCATTTTTTACCATAAGTTAAAATCCGTATATTTGCACATGTAAAAAAAATTTTAAACTCCACCCAGACTACTATGGAAGCTAGATATTGCATTGCAAATGCCGAGTTCCATTCAAGAGAAAATTAGAAGTTAAAAATTGGTAAAACAAATCTTGAGTTGCACCGAAGATATTTTCAGGTGTTCATGGTAAAAAAATGTATCAACTTCTACCCAGTCTATTTCAGAAGTTAGGGATTCCATAACAAGGATCAAGTCCCCTTCAAAGACTATTTTGGGTGTTAGAGGTTGTAAACCAAGTTCTGAATTTCACACTATGTTTTTTGGAAGTCTGCTGCTATTTTCTAAAACCCTACTTCCATGACCAATTCCACGAAGATTTCAGAGGATTTTTTGAAGACAAATGACAAGGTATTCATTAAATGGTAAAGAAAAATTGAAGTACATTATCCAAGGGGTGGCTCCCCCTTCAAGTATCACATTAGTCCTCAAAAATATTGGAGACACCGATCTTGGTCACATTGATTTATTAAAACTTTGGTAAAGAGTAAAAGCTTTGTCTAAGTCTACTTGGATCAAGTACATCTATGATAGTGGAATTTCCTAGTTGTTACCTTTCCACTTTTTACTCATGACAATGGAACACTATGATTCAAAGTTATAGATAGTAAAAGATCAAGATGGAATGGTAGTGATATATTGGACACTGATTACTTAAAATACTTGCTCAAAATCCTTGATGTTGAGAATTATGAATCAATCTCACCTAGAAAACATATTGAACATTGGAAAGGAAACCCCGATACCTATACTAAGTTCCTTAACAAGAGTTACCCTTTGAATCCCAAGACAAACAGTAACCAGATTTCTGGAAAACCATTCCTTGCTCAGACTTCATCCAGGAAGTCAATCATCTAACCACATTATTGAGCATAGTAGTAGAAATTCCTTCTTCAAAATATTTTCAAGAGTGGATGTATCAATGTATTTCCACTATTTGAAAGAACATTGATCTCATCCGATGAGTTGAACATATTAGTGATGCCATGCACACCCAATTGCTGGAATTTCAAACTATAGGAAACCTTTACATGACTTCTTATCTTGTATATGCTTGAACAAGGATGAGAAATTATCCTGGATTGACACTATTGGTTCAAATAATGAATCATAGATTTATGATTTCTATCCCCAATTAACAATTAAATAAGGGGCAAGGAACTTCAGAAGAGTGAATGATGCTTTCTTATTTTCTCTTATATGTATCTTTGAAAAAAACTTATATAATCCTCAAATCTCATATATTACATGGAATGGCGTTATAATTTGGGGATGTATCTTCTTAAGATTCCCAAATTTCATGTATTTCAGAGTGGAAGGATTTTTAGGTTCTCCATACAAGCTACTAAGGCTCCTAAACGACAAGTGGGTTTTGATGGAGTTAGTCAAGTAACTGCTTCACCTACACAAGTATATGTAAAGAAAGCATAAGACATGTGTTTAGTTCCTTATGACATTGGGCTGATATTATGTACATCATCTTATAAAGCAAAAAATGTTGAGGCAAATATGCAATCGATGATGATAAAGACCTATTACCCACGAGTAATTTTTTATTTCTGGGGTGTCATCAGTAGGATTGGACTAGCCAATGTTTACATACTTTAATTGGAGGATATATGGATTGACTGCAAGGATGGAATGGTCATATGCGAGAAGGATTACTACAGGACGACTCTCAAGGAGGTAACCAAGTATGGGATTGCATATGTTCCTGAAATCCTTTGTGATGACGATGAAGTATCGGATTCTGTTTACACGTAAATGATTGTAAAATATCAACTGCTGCCTTAAATCAATTGGTCACTTCAAGAATGTATAGTCTACAAGGACTATGTGGTGATTATTCTTAACCAGACCCAAAAATGGTTAATTTCATTGGGGATTCCACTCAAGGTTTCAGAACACGCATCTATGGCCACAACTCAGGTACAACCAACAGTGGGCCAACCTACCACTACAAAAGGATAAAATCCTACTCCCAAGACTCGCAGGATAAAATTTACGATCAAAGGTGTTGGACCTTCTTCTTCTACTCCTAGAAAAGTAATAGATATAAGTGTGTCTCCATCTTCCACCACTCAAGTTCTGTAGTCTCCTCTTCCACCTCCTCCTCCTCCTCCTCCACCACCACCTTTCACACTTCCTCCACTCACATATTCTATTCATTCTCTTCCTATCTCCCCTCCTCCCACTTTCATCAATTCATTTCCTTCCATGTCTCAGGTATTTTCCTCCCTTACTTAACTCTCATATAGAGATATTCTAGATCTTATTTCTACTTTAAGCGATTCTATTCCCTAGCAGTCTCTTCCCATTTTTTCTATCATCACCCTTCCTATTTCATACACACCTATAACTATCTTTTCCATCCCTCCTCCACTTGTCACCCCCCTATTTTTCACTCATGACTATTACAGAAACTACCCTCTTGTCCCCAATTATTTCCACCTCCATGGTTTCTTTTCCCCTTTTTTCCTCTCAACAAATTATTCCTTCTACTCCTTGGATGATCAGGAAGACCCCTAAGAAGAAGAACAAGTTACCTATTGTTGATGACTTCGATCTCAACACTCTGGATCTAATTCACTGACACCAATCGAAGAAGTAAAATACCATTTCACATATGTCAATTGATCAGTCAGGGGATAGATTTATTAAGATCACAACACCTTCTGTGGATAAATCCAAAGAAGACATTATCGTAGCAGACTACCAAATATACAAAATTTCCTTAGGGAAATCCACTCATGAAGGTGCCAAGAAAGATGTTCATATTTCCCTTAACAACCTTCTATATAAATTTGATAAAGATAAGGTCACAAAGGATGAGCTCAAGACCAAAGTGGAGAAACTAAAAACCATCTTGTATAAGATCACATAGCCCACTCATTCCACTCCCTTGATATTTCAACAAGTTTTGAAACCACTTCCTTCTCCACAGTGGATAAAATTGGTCAACAAGGATGAATAGTCGAGTCTTAGATAAGTCGTTTGATTTAATATGGAGAACATACGATCAGATATGCAGTGGAAATGTACAAGGATCTTGATAAATAAAAGGATACTGTAACCAAGATGTTCACTATATTGGGAGAAAAGTGTGATAATTAGGATCTTACTTTGGAAAAATGGAAAGAATTACAGAAAATGAACCCCGATATTCTTGTCAACAATGTTGTCACTAATGAATACTTTAAGCTATTAGAATATTATGAGGAAAATCAATTCCGTATATGAATGCTTAAAGAAGCAACCCAAAAATTAGTTGACGCAAGGAATGAAGGGATTGATGTCATCAACTATATCAATGATGAGTTTGATAAAATACATTACAAGTTTTAGAACAATGATCTTAATGCACTCCCAGTAGACTAAATTATCACTGAATTCAAGAGCTTAGTTGAGGAAGGTGCATGAGTTAATTGGAATTTTGATCTTCAATCTATTGACATGTTGGTGTTATATCGAGGATTTTTGGGCCAACTCTATAAGATCATAATAGGGTTAAAAGAGTGCCTGGAAGATTAATTCATGTAATAGACTCTGCCAATAGTTTGAATCACTATGCATGCAGAATTGATAAAATATAGGAGCAAGAAATCATTAAATAATTTATATATTATCGAAATAAGCAGGATGGAGAGGAAACTGACGAAACTGATACAGATAAGGGCATATAGGAAAAGGGTGGCACCAGTTCTAACTGAGTTTTTACTACCTTTTTGGATAGTCCTCCAACCATAGTCCGCTAATTTGAATTACAAGTTTGACCCAATCAAAGTTACATAACCACTTGGCTATTTTCGAGGAGGAATTTTTCATAATTGTAAATGTATCTTATTTTTATAATGTAATTAGTTAAGAAGAGTAGATAATATTGCTCAACCTTCCTAAGCTATATATAAGAGGATGCATTATGTATTCAGAGACTTTTTGATGTATTGTACAAGGAGGATTTTCCATTTCGAAAATTTTGTATTCAAACTTAAGCCTTAATATTATTTATGTAGAACTGATATTTAGCCTTCTTCTACTTATATGTGTTTTGTATATTCATAGTGAATTTTATACTTGTGAATCCTTCTTTCCTAGTACTTTCATAATCCATCTTACCTTCATATGAAGTTAATTATTCTTTTAGTAAGTTGTATGTTATGAAAAACAAAGCTTATCTGCAATAGTTGTGGAATTGCATATGAGTCCCTTCTATTATTTTTTAAGTTTCTAACCTTCATACGCTAGTACTTATGTTAAGAGGAAAAATAGAAAGTTGTGTATGTTATTATCCTTCTGTTGAATATTTTGTTCTTGCATAAGTTGATCATTTTGTTCATTAACTATCGATGCATCACCACCTTATTTTATTATAGTTATATTTCTTCCTTTTTCTCAGAAACGAATTAAATAGTTGTAGTGTATTTAAAATATCATAGGTTTTGTAGCCCAATATTTCATCAGATGCACATAGTTTAGTAGGAAGCCAAATTATTCTGAAGGTTCATCATAAGAAGCCAAGGTCACACACCTTTGAGATGTTTTCATGTTGCATTGGATCATCTGATGATGTAGCCGGTACACGATCCAAGTGACGACAAAAACCTAGTCACATTTACATTGATACTGAGTTAAATTACTTGGAAATTACCTCATATTATATTTGAGCTCACATATATTGAGTATAGATTGGTGAGATAAGATATGAGAAAATTTCATTATCTTTGATCTTACAAGCAATGTGCATGTATAGAAAAGCTAAGGACTGAATTATTCCAGCTCGATCACAATGAGTAGTGAAAACATAAAATATGGCTTGGGAAAAAGTCAAAAAAGAGACAATTGTTAATGAGTCATGATAATATTTTAACCTTTGCAAATTCTAACCTATGATGCACGTGGGATAAATAAAAAGGGATATGTAGTATGGAAGCATTGATGGAAGAAACATGCCACACATTAAAAAGGATAAATTTGGATGATTTGAGGTATAAAGGGTCATGTAATGCAAGAAAACTGATGAGTGAAATGTGGCACAAATTAGGATCCCCTCATATAGGAAAACATGGAGAAGTGAAACTCAAAACACGAGTACACCAATGGCCAAAAAATGTCATCAATCAATGGACTCATAGGGAACTAGTCACATGAATTTTTTGTCTAACTTATTATTTGGGGAATAAAACGACTCTAATATTGTTTAGAAGGTCATGGACTTGAATGATAAATGAAAAGGATTTTGGACAATTTAAAATTTGAATAAAAGGGGGCATATTGAATTTTTCCAAAATCATTTTGGGCAAGTTTCTCAGTCCATTGGGGTAGTTTCATGTTAGTTTTGATGGTGGTGCTGTAATGTTGACCATGCATGGTTATTTTAGGTAGTACTCCAATTCTATTTTTGAGTGTTTTATCTTGTTTAGATATTTTAGTATATTAGCTAGAGTTTGGAACTATTAATTGAGTTGCATGGGCAAGTTACATGCTTTTGTAACCAACCTAGGAAGTTTATGAAAATCCCTTCCAAGGAATAGTACGGATCTGGACATTCATGGAGGTACGGCATAACATGAAGAGGATGACATGAGAAAAGACTCATAGATCATCATTTGGGCGCGATCGTCATTCACATTAGGCATGGGGTTATTTCTTTATGATAAAAATAGATATAATTATTCTTTAGTTTCTGAGGGGTTTAATGGTGATTTAGAATGGCACATATGTTGTATGCATAGATGTATGCATGAATATATCTATGATTGCTTACTTTTAAAGAAAAATTAAGTGTATGGATGCATACACTGATCATAGGTTATGTTGTGCTTATTTTTGATATGTCTGGAAATTATTGGTTTAGTGCAAGAATCTCCCCTCCCCAACTTTTCCATACTGTGAGTTTTTTCTTGAGAAACCAAAATATAGGAATGATGTAGTTTTTTATTCCTCTATATTTGATTTTCCTTGATAGAAATGTTTTATGGTGATTGCATATTTGTGTTTCTCTCACTATGTATGCTTTTGTTTACAAGGAAAGGAATATCTCTTTATTTGAATGCATAATTTATGCAAAAAAGGAAATATATTATTCTCTTCTCTCACTCTGAACCACTACATAATTATATATGGGTTTATCATAATGAAGTTCAACCATTCCAATTTTGTAAGAGTTAACCCATGATATAAAAGGTTTTGCAGGGAAATAGAAGAAGAAAGTGGAATAAAATAAGTTATGTTTTTTTCACTATGAAGATCTAATTAAAAAGAACTAGAAATGGATGTTATTTCATGAAATGGATCTTCTTTCTCTGCTTGGATTTTTATTGCGAGTTTTAAGGAAAGAAAATAGTAACCAAGAAATTTGTGTTGAATAGAGAAGGTTGTTGCAGTTACCAAGAAAATTGCATTGTAATAATTGGTATTTGCATGATTGAATATAATATTAAGTTATATTCCTTTGACTATTAAAGACTCCCATCTTCTATTATGAATTATTAAACTTATGTGTTTCAAACTTCATTGGTTTCCTAAAGGATTAGAAACTTGTATAAAAAGGGTTACACAATATTCTGTAGATGCTTCTATATGGGATTTATCTTTATTAATTGGGGGAAACTTGTAGATTTTTGCACCATGTGTAGATAATATTATTTACTTAAATAATGTGATTTGTTAAGAACATGAGAATAATTTGTTCCTTAAGTTGTATAGTTTACTTTATATAATAACACTTATAGGGACTATATGATTATTTGTATAAATAAGAATATTTTATATGAAGATGATTCCTTAGCATGAGGAATACTCCTCTCATACTGTGGTGATTACAATGTGAGGATGCAAACTCTTCTTCAACCTATGATAAGTAATGGATATGTAACACTATTTTATAGAGAAACAAAATCACCAATATAGATATGTTATTAGCATGAATGGTATCAAAATCATAGTTATGATGCACTTGAGTAAAATTCCTTGGGTGTTGAGAAATATAATAGTGAAAAACTCTTTCCAAACATCAAGAATCGAGCTAAAAATATGTTATACAGGGAAACCACGTACCAGTAAAGAGAAGATATCATTATGCACTATCATTTATCTCGCTTAATGATTTATTTGTGGATTGTATTGAATTTGGTTTGAATAAGTCAAAGCACTTAAGTTTATTAAGTATATACATTTTTTCCTATTGTAGGTCTAACCCTGACTAGAGGATTATATTGATTCATGCTAAAGATTTTTTTCAATCTATTAAACAATATCATACATTATGTTTGTCTTAAAGCCTCAATTGAACCAAGAGGAGTTGTATGATATAATTTTTCTTGCTATAGATTGATGTATATACTTACTTGTTACTCCTTTTGGTGACAAAGTGCATTGTGGGTAGAAATCTCTACAAACTTGGAGAGATAAGTCATCATAGGTCTACCATTGTTGGTTGTATTCAATTAATAAATAATTAAATGTTGTTGTAGACACCCTACAAAAACCCATTACACATTATAACCTTTGAAAATGACCATATCATCTCATAATTGTTGCACAATATTCAAAAATAATATTTGGTACATTATTCACTCATATTCCACTTCTAGAATTTATTTAACTAATTATATTACACTCACTATACAATATGCACCCCTTTGGATATTTAAATAAATAAAAATAATTTATCTACTCACCTTCCACTCATGTCCACTTCACTAGCCAACTCACTCAAGTTAACTAGTCATCCCACACAAATTCTAGAATCCTAAAAACATGGAAGAAAATATGCACGTTCAATTTATAATAATTCAAGAGCTAACTAGTTTGAAATAAATTCTCTTTATTTCTCATTCAAAGGGCTAACTACACAAAATAAATCAACCATGCTAAATAAGGAAAATGAAATCAATAGCCTATAACCCAGTGAATTCCACCATGATCAATTCATGACTTCTTCTACATATATAAATAATAAGTTCCATTCTTCTCAAATCATCATTAGAAGCTTGAGGAATTTTTAGTGTTACTCTAACAAATTTTCATTACAAATCATTCTTACATACTGTTATGCTGTCCAATTGATCACCTAATCATACAACCACTTATATCAATCAACCCCCATTGCTCGCAACTTGGCTTCACTTCCATTAAGAATATTTTGGAGCAACCACAAATCAAAGGAATTGATATCTCATTAGGATCCAACAAGAGTGTCACTCAACCTAACTCTTCAGTTGGTCGAATATGAGGTTACAAGGAGTTTGTTGGGAAGGTTTATTTTCATTTTTCTTTGTCTTTTGCTTTCTCTATTTGCATTTTCTCTTGTATACATTTTGGTACGCCCGGTGGGACCCCCATAAATTATTGAGCACATTTTATAAATATAATATTATTTTCATGTTCTTTGTGCTATTTAAAGGTCATTGACCAATTTTCAGGTCATTCCATAAGCTGGTTCAAGAGCAATTTGTAAAAATTAGAAGTTTTTAGCCGTGTTGTTACTTTATTTGTAGGTATAGCTTAAATTGTGTTTCCTTTGTCCTCTTTGCAATATTGTAGCCCGTGATCTATGCTAACATGCTTCAAATTTTATTTTTTATAGGTATGTACTTCCATCAAATTTTCTACATTTCCATTCTATTGGTTTCATGTTTATGGCGCACCCCACATTTTTGTTCTACTGGATGCATTTCTATTGCAAGTATATGTGTTCTTGTCATTTGTGATTGTGGTAAACTAAGTGTATGCTTATTCAATTATTTGTGTCAATGTTTTTCATAGGTACATTTGTGTAGAATTCTAGGTGCATTTCTATATTTCAAAAGTGCATTTTTGTTCTGTTATATGCGCTAGTGTTATACATCAATTTTTTGCTTTTTTAAATTTTTTTTCCGGAATGTTTGTATTTGCTTCCCTAATGTTTTTTTTTTACAATTTTGACATTATTTTACAGGTTAGATAATAAAAAACATATATAGTGTTTATAGTTTATCATTTTCTATTATTCTATCTCATAATCAAAATCATGTATTCTCTTCGCTCTCACCCTTTTTAGATGAAATTGAGAATCAAAAGTGATTAAGATTGCTATTTTGGTTCACTAAGGATTATTTCATTTCTAATCTAACTTATTTTTATTTTTTGATATTTCATTTATACAACTTGAACCATGTATGCTCTTCTATCTCACCCCTTGGGTGGACTTGAAAATCATAAATGGTTGAAGTTGTCTTATATTAATCTTGTATTTGGATAATATTATTTTGTAGGATTGTTAAGTCAAATATTTCCAAACTAATAAAAAATCATTCAAACTAATAATACGTTTTCATGGAGGACCTTCTTGCTTCAAAACCTTACTAGATTTATTATTTGCTAAAAACATTAGGTATAACTTTGGTTTATGCTTGTCATTTTTCAAAGTAATTATTTTTTCAAAGTTGGGAATAACTTGCATATTAATCATTCATACTTGTATTAGCACGTAAAAATGTGGATTTCATCACCACTTACCTACAATGATGACATGAAATTCAGTACCACACACCACTCATATTACATTGAATTTTACTTGAGACCTAGTTTCAAACAATGTTTGGCACTTTCCCCACCTCTATCCCCCATTTACAAGTAAAGATGTTGTGATGGTTTACTGTGAGCATATGCCTAAAATAGCTATAAAAACACAGTTTGTGGCATCATCCCCATAAGTTATCTGGGGATAAATAGTGGCCTTATTTATCATCATTGGAATGGTGATTCACTCCTCTAAGAGGGATTCTATTGATTAGGTGAGTCTCTCTTAGCATTACAAGGGTTCCCTATACCACTTTTGTCCCCATACAAATTTGGTATATCAGGTCTGGGGTATATAAAAAGATGTATCTTATTAGGAGTTATAAGTGCATTTGTATTCATTCATTCCATGACATTTTGTTTGATTACATTATCATAAACTTTGCATTTCATGGTGGTGTTTTGCCTTTAAGATAAATCAAATACAAAATCATTGATTACTTCTTGTTTGTAAATATTATTTTGATTAAAAACTTGTAGATCCAAAACTTTTATCCAAAACACAATCAAAATCTAATCCAATAAAAAATCCACTCTACCCAATCCAAAATAAATTTTTATCCTTTGGATACACACCATTTGATCAAAATAAAATTGATTATTTAAACAAATTACTATCTCGTGAGCTTAAAATAATCCAACACTTATCCAACTTTTAACCTTCTCAAAAACTAAAAATTCATCCTTCACTTTAGGTTCTCACCTTTAGCATAATGGTGATTACTCACAGCAAAAACCATAATATCTATGAAGACATTGATAGAATCAACCCTCTTGGAAAAGACAATTTTGATGAAGACAATGATGTAAGATAACCCAAAATATCTGAAGAAGAAAAAGAACAAATAGAAAAACTCTTAAGGTAAAACAAAAACTAGTATTTTCTTCACATCCTAGAAATGAGAGCAAAGATACCCTCAAAATTTTGGTGAAGATACTTCCTAGACAAACCCGAATCAAGCAAAAGAAATAAAAAATACAAAAATTCAACAATTACATCCAATGAAGCCTTGTTAGCAAAAATCCATGAGCTAACATAACAACTTTCCCATACGGCTTCTAAAGTTAATGAAAATGATGCAAAAAATGAATAACCTGGGCAAGAAATTGATTAAATCATGGACACCCCTCAACAAAAATATCCATTCACACAAGAGTGTGAGAATATGAAATAAATTCTAATGAGATTGCAAAAACAAACCAAACAATTTAAATTTTAAGAGCTTTGTCCTTATCCATTTGATAAAGACATGTTGCGCATACCATTTCCTCCACCATTTAAAACTTCTAAGTTTTAAAAATATAAAGTAAATACCAATTCAAGAGAACACATAAAAGAGTTATTCATAGGCATGCCAATAAGTATCCTACAATGATATATACATATTACGTATTTTCAATAAGAGTTTAAGAGGACACTTTAGATTGGTTTTCACACCTTCCTAAAGGATCCATTACTACTTTCACCAACTTATCACATTTTTTTCAAACAGTTTTCCTTTAACTTAGGTTCTGAGGTCACTATGATGGAACTTTAAAACAAATACTAAATAAGTAATGAAACATTCACATCGATTATTCAAAAATAACAAGGGATTGCAAGATGATTCCCTCGTTTAATTCCTGAGAAACAATTGGTAAGCATTCTCATACCTAATCTCAATACTGAATTATCATTCCAAATGCAAATACATTGTTTAAATAACTTCAAGGAAATAATTGATAAGGGAACAAAAATTGAGAGAGACCTCATTGCTAAGAGCCTCATCAAAAATCCTTCTAGGGATCAAATTAACAAGGATACTTGTAGACACCCTAAAAATACGTACCTATTTCTAGCCCTTCCTAATTAACCTCGTCCTTTGCATAATACACTAAAATTTGTTCTAGAATACATTCTAGATCATTATCCTCTACATTCCTTTAAAAATTAATTAAATTAATTCTATTAATCACCCATATCCCTTTAGAATTAATTAAATTAAATCTAAGAATACTTAAACTATACTTCTGGAGTTAATTAAATTAATTCCCAAGCCCTTTAGCTAATTTTAATTAAATGGTTAATTTCCTACCCACACCTCATAACTTATAAAATTAATTATTTAAATAGAATTAAATCTATTTTACTATTCATACTCCACTTAGACTCCATTTCACCATCCCAGAATACTCCACTTCTAGAATCCTATGAAGGCGGGGGGCAATAAAATTACACGTACAACCACCTTCTTGGATGAAATATTACTACAAACCAAATATTCATTACCCCTTCAAATATGAAACTGCACAAACCAAATCCACTTACTATTTCAAGAAAATGCATTTATGATCCTAGAAATAATTAAAAGTTAGATCCAATTTCCATGATCTCTCCCTCAGCTATAAATATCAGGCCATATCCTTTACAAAATGATGATTGGAAGCTTTGTTCAATTACAACTAAACTCTTTCAAAATTACTATTCAAACTTTACATTCCTTATGTCTAAATATGGTCGTAACATTTCCATTTCCTCATTTGGAGAATAGTTTAGAGTACACGCAATCCAATCTTTAAAATATTCTACAAGTTTAATACTTCATCAATCTTATCATTGAGGTTTGTAAGGAAGAGCTTGGAGAAAGGTTTGCTGTGTTTATCTACTCATCTTTCATTTTAATAAAGTTTTTCACTACTTACATTCTAGCATGCTTGACAAGACTTATCCACACTTTATTAATCTTGATTAATATTTTTTATTATCTCTTAGTGCAAATTTTTATTTGTATTGGCATTATTTGGTTCACATTTACCGTGTGGGAATTTTTGTTATTTATTTTTGTTGTTTTGTGGTATTTGTGTGGGTTACAAATTTACTACATTTAGAAGAATCTAAAAAGAGAAATCAAAGTTAAAAATAAAAAATAAATTCCCCAAGTTGTAGGTTTTTTACCACTAAATATAGTGGTGATTATAGTTACAACTACATTTATTAGAAACTCCAAATTTATAGGGTTGTTCCATGTAGAGTTCTCCATCGAGTTCCTCACACCACTACACAATCCTCCTGCCAAACTACACTGAACTTACCACCAAGCTATCCACCTCTACTAATCTATATACTCCACATCTCCAACCTACCGAGATAACCCTGAGCTCCCCACTGCCCTAGCGACCCATTTAAACTATCCTTCAACCACGTATTCCTCTAACTCTATCACCATCGAGCTATATAAAACTTGTCCTGAGTTGACAATTAATCTTACTTTCTCAACTCACTCACACACTCTTCATCCCTCCTTGCCTCCATCTCAAACCCCATGGAGCCTTCCCTGCCAAATTATTTTAGCTTGAACCTGCCTTGGCTCACGGAGTCAAGCTCCCCACTATCTACACATCATGTCGGCTCAATGATCCCTTCAAATCCCTCACGTCTATCTCAACTACCCCAACCCCACCTTTAATTTTCTCACCAATTCGATCCCTGCAATGACCCCTCTCAACCTAACTCAACCGATACCTCCCCCGAGTTAACCTCATCAAAGCAAAAAAACAACTCACCGATCCCGACTCTTCCCATTTGAGCTGACCTTGAGCTAAATTGAATCGTCTTATATAATATTTACATTCAACACCATCTATGAGCCTTCTCTACTGAGCTAATCATGTTGCATCCCACAAGCTCACCCCTATTGGCCCTAACCCAAACCTTCGATGCATGCAACCTGACCTACAACTTGACCCCTCGAGCTTGAGCTCGAGCCCTTTCACCCTCTCTTCAATTTTTTTTTAGGGTTTTACCTTTTAAAAAAAGTTTTAATTATGTCAAATTTTCAATTTAGGTTAACTTTAGTTAATTATTTTATTCTAGTTGTTTATTTTCTTTTTAAAATCAAATTAATTACTTTTTAAATTAATTAAGGTTTATTTAGCAAATTAGGTCCTAATTAGTTTTTTGATCAAATTAGAATAAGCTAACTAAGGAAGTCTAAATTAGGGGTTATTTAACATTTTATTTTCCATGAGCTTATTTTTAGAGGGTATTGTAAACATATTAAGATTTTTTGGGGGTTGATTTTACGTTTTGGGAAGTCATTTTTAGGAAACTGATCTCGATAAGCTCACACATATGCTCTATTCTTGCACATTTATAAGTGATCTTGAAAATGAGAAACATGGGTTTATTTTTTGTGTTTTCTCTTGTGTTTTTACCGCATGAAACTTATAACTCATTTCTTGTAGGATCATCTTTATGGAGATTATTATTAAGACTACTAACTGCAGGTTTCCTTGTTCGTGGATTCAAGTAAACTTTATCAACTTATTTTATTAAATGTTATGAATAATTTCTCGAATTAAAATTTTCGGGGACAATTTTATTCCCCCTCTGACTATAACTGTGGGAAGTACGTGGCTAGGGCCTAGAAACTATTTATTAAGGAGAACCAAATGAACCCCAAATTAGTTGGAACCTTGAGTGAACTGGATAACAAAATGAGATTTTCACCTACTTGACTCGTATAACTTTGTGAGGATTAAAGCCAAAAATTACCAAAGTGATGAGCTTGGTTTGATCCTTTAAGCGGAGTAAAATATGGCTTATCTTATCAAGAGGGGTAAAGTAAATCCAAAAACGAGCAATAATATACTGTGCTCGCTTGGGTAATATTTTGACATTTAGGGAGAGAACTATTTTATAGGAATCCCCTCCTTGACCAAACTAACTTAAGTTTAGAGGACCTTATTACATCACGTTATCATCATTTATTTTGTGTTATAAATTTTTTGTTCCACAATCTTATCCTACACACTATATCTCCCCATTTTCTAAATTTGTAATCAATGTTCAAATCCTTGAGTTGTGGATACCCATGTCTTCACTTGAGCACATCCATTCTCAATCCAAGTCTTGACATATTGATATTCATTTCATCATGGTCAAGCACCATCACAATATTATTTTTTTGGAATATAGGGTAAAAAGAGGGTTTTAGAAGGTCCCACAAACTTTTACAAAAAATCTCAAAAGGCTAGATAATAGTGATGAAAATTACATAATGATAATACCCAAGAAGATTCCAAAAAAGGGCTGAGAGGAAAGCCAGTAAGGGACCAGGAAAAAACATCAGATGAGATTTTTCATCTCAGTAACAACATTCTTAGCCCTAGGGGAGCCCGAGACTTCAGTGAGCTGATCCGCGACAGCTAGGAGTTTGGAAAAATATTTGGCAATAGCAGTCCTAGTGGTGTCAGTGAAGGATTCCCAGGCCTTCAGAGTGGTGAAGGTGCATTGGAGCTTTTTTAATATAGAAGAAATCAGATCGACCTTGCGATCATCCCTCAGAGAGCCAGTAGAAGTAGTCTCAGCAGATGAAGCTTCAGGCTTAGGAGGCATGTTCAAGGAGTGAGTGTGGGGTTTGCTGTCAGTGGAATCTGAATTGTCACCAACTTTCTGGATGTTGGGGTCATCAACAAGTAGATCCTCATTCATTTCCAATTTCTCTGAATCGGGGGAATCTGGATATAGCTTAGAAATTCCCAGAAGGTTGTTAGCAAGGGGAGAGACAGGGCTGGAAATAGGGGAGACCGCGAAGGTACCAACATATTTCAAAAAAAGGCATGGAAGGTCGAGGAGGTGAGGGGGGATAGAAGGGAGATCAGAGGGGGGGTTGTCACTATGGGGAGAGCCCAAGATGGCCACATCTGAATCAGAATCAGAAGAGATGTGAAGGAAATGACGGAGGCTGGAGGAGGGGTGGGAAGCAGAGGAGGGATGGGGAGAGGATGTGGGGGTGTGACGGCGGTGCCCAGAATTAGGGGGAAAATGGGCAATGTCGCATACGAGGAAACATATTTAAAAAGTAAATACAACAGGCCCTAATGAAGAATAGCTCCCTCCCCATCGTGAGTGAGATGGATGGAATGATCCAAAGATTAGAAGAGAAAAGCTACCAAATTTATCTTCTTATCCCAGTGCAAGTGTGAAAGGATAAAGAAATGGGGGCCATAGACAAGGCAGTAGCATCTGTCGATGGTGAAGTAGCACATGACCACTTCTTTAATTTTGTCCCACGGAGGAGGCAGAGAGTCACGGGTATAGCCAAACAGATACTTGATAGGTTTATCACCCGACACTATGAAGTCTTGTATTTTCGAGTGGAGAGAGCATTTGAAGTAAACATCCCCGATAGCCAGGAGACCAGTAGCATCGGTAATTATGTTCATGGATATTGTGAAGGAGGTGTTGCTGATTTTAACATGACCCCACGACCAGGAGGCCATGGTGGCATAGCAGACCAGAGCTGAATTTCCCCCCATTCTTTTGATAAAAGTGGCTATCCCATTCTCTAGCAGGATGTTCCAGACTTCTTCATCCTCTTTCACCGTGCTGCAGGAGGCAGGTTTGATGCATTTCAACTGGCCACCCATGGTAATGAGATTTTGAAAATGAGTGTGAAGGAGAGTACTACGGAGGGCCTTAAAAATCCCTCCCCAAGCGTGGGAGTCATCTACTTCATCATTATTACCCTCCTGTGAGTACTTATGAGATGGGGAAGCACCACACATGAGAAGATCCACAAAAATTTGATTTGCCTCCCTCTTAAAATTTTGTTGTGCCAACGAACTAATCATGATAATGGAAGAATCATTACCGCTGCCATTGGGAAGATTAATAATGACATAGCTGACATTAAAGGCAGCAATTCCTGTCCCATTGTAAGCACTAAGGAGTGAGGTAATTCTTGGTAATTTGGAGGAGGTCTGCCGGTAAGTCATCCAACCAAATTTGTTGATTTTCAAGGTGGATGCCAATATTAGCTAAGTAATCCACCACTTTGTTTCCTTCCTGAAGGATGTGTTGAAAGTGAATTTGCTGAAAGCTCCTTTGTAAGATGCAGATATCAGCAATAATATTTTGAATAGACCATTTCCCTATGTCATCCTACTACAAGAGTTTGATGATATTGAGGGAATTGATTTCAAATTGGAGGGGATCATTGCCATAATTGAGAGCCATATCAAGGCCCTTGAGGATGGTCAGGGCTTCCGCATGATGGTTGGTACCAAAGCTGAGGTTGGTAGCAGAGGCAGCGATAGTGAAGCTAGCAAAGCTCCAAAGGATGGCTCCCCCTCGAATTACCAGGGTTTCCTTTAGAGGCTCCATCAGTATTAAGTTTTCTCCATTCGGGGGGGGAGAGGAAGCCATCACACAAAACTGTTATCCATAGTAGAAGCCTTGCCCAAAGGAAGATTAGTCAACAAAAGTTACCACTCCTTAGAATTACAAAGTTGAATTTTTAGCTGATACTTGGTTTAGTAGTGAATGTTGATGTTTTCCTAGAAGGTTAGAGCAATCTGGTTAGCCACTCAAGTAGGATCCCAACTTTTCTCTTTGAAGATCCTTCTGTTCCTTTCCTTCTAAATACCCTAGATGCCGTGGGGGAGGAGAAGTCTCTAAGCTAGTGTCAGGGAAAGATGGGAGAAAGAGGAGGACCATTGTATGAGAGTATCCTAGATGGACTTGGGGAAAGTCCAAAGCACACCTAGACGTGACAGGAACCAATGCCAAATAGCTTGGGAAAAGGGGCAATGTATTAAAAGATGGGAAGAGGATTCGATAGATTTTTTATAGAGAACACATCTAGTGGGAAGGGAGAAGCCCATTCTTTTCATATTTTCTCCTGACAGGAAAGCATTTTTAGAGGAGAGCCAGGAGAAGAAGCCAATTTTGGGGTAGTTCCTTCGATCGAATTTTGCTAAGGGGAGGGCCAAAGTTGGAGAGAGGCATGGAGAGGTAAGAAGCTTTCATAGAGAAGGATTCAAAAGGGGAGAGGGGCCAGATAAGATCATCCTTGGGCAGGGAAAAGGGAATGTAGATGGAGGATAAATCCATTTTAAGTAGAATTAGGAGCTGCCTCTGATGTTCTCTGATTCCCATCCAATCTGGGATACTCCAGGTAGGGATGGAATTCACAAGAGACCAATATCTAGAAACTAACCTACCATGACGATTAATGAGAATTCTTCTAACAGGATCCCAAGTGGGTTTGAGGCCCAAAGGATTTTCCCCAATCTAGTGATCATGCCAGAATTTAATACTTCCACTATTCCCAAACCTCCATTTGGTGCCAACACAGAGAGTGGGAAGGGAATTGATGACTGAATTCCATATAGCTGAGCCACAAGCCGGGGTAGAGGAAATAAAGTCTTCATTAGGAGCCAAATACTTGTATCTAAGGAACTGAGCCCAGTGAGAATTACCTTTTGCCACTTCCTAGCCAATTTTAGCAAGAAAGGCGACATTCATGTTAGCCATCTGTCTTAACCTGAGACCACCAAGAGGGGTCGGCTTACATACTTCCTTTCAGGAAACCAGATGTATCTGTTTTTTCTCTTCCACACCAGACCACAAGAAGTGTTTTTAAATCCTTTCCACCACCTCCTTCACCAAGCTTGGCAACTTAAGAAGAGACATGAAATAGATAGGTAGACTCTGGAGGGTGGTTTTGACCAATTGAAGCTTACCAGCTTGGCTGAGCAGAGCCCCTTTCCAAGTAGCCAACTTTTTTTTGATATCTTTCGATTACAGGATTCCAAAGGTTTTTAGTTTGCTTACCCTTGAAAAGAGGAATTCCCAGGTAGGAGGAAGGGAGATCCACAATTTTGTAGCCAAAAATATCAGCAATCTTCCGCTGGGTTCTAAGAGGGGTATTTATGAAGGAAGTGCTACTTTTTTGAAGTTGATGGTTTGCTAAGAGGCAGCTTGATAAAGATTTAGGATTTCCATAAGCACGTGGGCTTCAATTACAAAGGCAGAGCTTAGCAACAGGGTGTCATAGGAAAATTGACTATGGGTGGCCGAAGGAAGGTTGGAGGTGATCTTCAATCCTGAGATGATAGAATGGATTTTATCGTCCTCAAGGGCTCTGCTGAAGGTATCAACCATAAGAACAAAGAGAAAAGGGGACAGGGGGTCACCTTGTCTAATTCTTCTGCTGCTTTTGAAGAAGCCAAATGGGATGCCATCAATAATAATAGAGAAGCAAGGAGTCGCAATACAAGAATAGACCCAACTACACCATCATTTATCAAAACCATAACTTTCCAGCACTCTGATCAGGAAAGTCTAGCTGAATCGATCAAATGCTTTTTACATATCCAGCTTGAGGATCATTCTAGAGGATTTTGAGTGATAGGTTGAATGAATTGCTTCGTGTACCGTGATGATACCACCTTGAATGAGACGTCCCTGAATAAAACCATTCTAGTTTTGAGAGATGAGAGTGTTAATTAGGGGTTTAGGCCTAGAAGCTAGCATTTTAGTGATGATTTTGTATGCAGTGTTGCATAAACTGATCGGTTTGAAGTTGGAGATAGCCTTGGAGCCCTGGGCTTTGGGAGCCAGGGCTAAGAAAGTGGTGTTCCATTATTTGAGGAGGTTGTTGCAGGTCTGGAATTCATTAACTACCTTGAAGAGATCTTGCTTGATGGTTTCCTAGAAAAATTGGAAAAAAACAGCAGGAAAGCCATCCAAACCCGGAGCTTTGTCCCCTTTCATGGAGAAAATGACTTTGTGGATTTCCTCCATTTCAAAAGGCTTGATTAAATTATCATTCATCTTTGCTGACACTAGCTATGGGATATGTTGTAGCATAGTGGAGATTGTTTTCTTAGAGGGGTGGTCACCAACTTGAAGGAGGTTAGAATACAAGGAAACTAATTCATTAGATATGTCAATTTCAAAGGTTAATAAATTACCAGAAGAAGACAACAACTCACAACTTTTGTCTATGCTTTTGTGCTTGGAAGCAGTGATGTGGAAGAATTTTGTATTACGACCCCCCTGCTCAAGCCAAAGGGCTCGAGATCTCTACCTCCAATAGGTATCCTCCTCTTGAAGGGTATTGTGGTACTCACTAAGGAGGAGGGATTCTTGTTGATGAAGATGGTCCAACCTCCCTTTAGATTCCATTTGAGTGGCCACTCTAGCAATATCCTGTGACAGTTTCTGTTTGCGGAGTTTGATGTTGTTGAAGACCATAACCTTCCATATTTTGAGCTGTTTTTTTATTTCTTTGAGTTTGCCGGAAAATCTAAACATATCAATGCCACTGACATTGAAGTCCCACCATTTTTTGATGATAGGGTTCAGGTTATTATTTTTGAGCCAAGCCAGCTAGAACTTGAAAGGAGGGTTCTTGATGTTCAGCTTGTTGTTTGCACAGAGTAGAAGAGGGCTGTGGTCAGAGGTGGCCCGAGGGAGGGAATTGAGGTAAAAATTTGGGAAAAGAGAGATCCAATCTAGTGAACCTAGAGATCTATCGAGTCTTCTTTGAATATGATTCATACCCATTCTGCGGTTGGACCTAGTGAAGGAAGCCTCATGGAGATCAATATCAAGAAGGGAATTCTCATGAATGAAGTCATCCATAGCTCCCATGCTGACTGGAGAGGCAAGAGCACCTCCTTGTTTTTCAGAAGGATAAAGGGGGTAACTAGGATCTCCCGTTATTAATGTGGGAAGATTGCCACAAGAGCTGATGAAATTTGAAATGTCTTTCCACATTTTTCCACCTTGAGACTCTAGATTGGGAGCATAGACGTTGATGGAAATATTGGGGGAATCAGATCCCACTTCTTGGAAGAGCATGCAAAGGAAGTTGGGATGCTTAAAAAGACAGTCACCTTTGTAGCTCCTTGAGTCCCAGAGGGTGCATAAACCTCCAGAGTTGCCTGCTGAGGGTTGAGATACAAAGGAGGTAGTAGGCCAAATTTTTAGAAATCTATCATTGTTTTAAAGTTTAGTTTCCTAGAGCATAATGATATTAGGGGAATTCTAAAATTTCATATCTTTGAGGACCTTTTGTTTTTGAAGAGAATTGAGACCTCTAATATTCCAGGAGATGATCTTCATTTCTTGGATTTTGTTTTTCTCCCCACTATCATGTGGATAGTGCTATGAGTACCTTGAGCGACATTAAGAGATGCTTCTTACTGTAGCTTGACATTACTTGGAGTCTGCCCCCTTGCTCTTTCAATTCTAATATCAGGTTTCTTGCTACTGCTATGAGCCCAACAGTGGCTAAAGCGGTCCTCCGATGAGTGGGGAGAGGGGAGAGCATGGGAGCAGATGTAGGAATGAAGGAAAGGCCTAGGAGGGAGCCCAAAGGGGGGGAAATAAAGGAAGGGATGGAAAGAGGGGGGAGGTGGGGATGGAGAGAGGAGTGGGGTCAAGAGTAGAGAGGGGGAGGAGGGAGGGGCCAAAGAGGTGGGGGGGATCCACTGAAGGGGGAGGAGTAGAGGGGGACTTAGAGAGGATGGGGGATGAGAGGGTGAGAGGATGGGGGCCAGAAGGAGAGGCCTCAACAGGGTCGGTATTTACCTCCCCCTCTTCAAGGAGAGCAAAAGGGTTGGAAGTAGGAATGACCAGAACCTCATCAGAAGATGCCTTTGGAATATATGTTTTCTTTTTTTTGGGGAGGATATTTGGGATCTGGGTTCAGGTTGGGGATTAGAGGGGAAACCAGAGGCTCGATGACTAATGCTTTTATAGAGTGAACATGCTTGAGGGATATATTCAAAGTCAATATTTTTCTTCCAAGTTCCAAAGTCAGATAGGAACTCTATCTCTTTTGGGAGAAGACAACCAACATTGGCATTAACACAAAAGTGGGCATGTATGAATCTATTTTTTTCCTTAGTGGCTTGATCAATAGCTATTAAAGAACCCATAGTAAGAGCAATACCTTATATAACTACACGATGCTAGAACTCTAGAGGGAGACTTGAGAGGTGAACCCATATTGGAGTTTGGGTCATGGTTTTAGTGTGTGGGTTAAAGCTTGGAGACCATTTCCTAATGCAGAATCTGCGTCTAACAAAAAACCAAGGACCGCCTAGAAGATCCCACACAAAGTCCTCTTTCATTTTGAAGGAGAAAAGGATGAATCCATTAGGCATAGCTACTATTTCAAGCACCCCACATGGATTCCATTTCAGCCTAGCCCATTTTTAATAACTTCAAGTGGGGGCCTGGGGCCCATCAGCTTTCCCACCAGAGAGAGATCACATGAGGCAGCAATAGCATCAGTGATGTGAGATGGGATGCGAAGGGAAAAGGTCCCATCTGACAGCGTCAAAGAAAGTTTGTCTGAATGCGGGGCAGAGGTGGAACCCTCTACTATTTTATTCCATGCATCTAGAGGCTTGGGAGGCAGGGTCCCCAGAGAAGAGGGGCCCCTGGTCTAGACTAAAAGGGTCTGACATCATAGCTAACACCAGAGGATGCCAGGAAGCAGTAGGTGGCATAGGTTAGGGCAGAGCTCCAACATGCATAATGGGAACATCATGTTGAGAAGAGATCACTAGTGAAGATATTTATGAAGTATTCACCATCACAATATTATTACTATATCAATTTCCTAAGCCTTTTAGTTTAACATTCATATTGTTAAACTCTAAACTATAGACCATCCTACGTTTGCAAATTTAACATTTAATTTTTTGAATTTTGGGTATAGTCAACCTTCATTCTAAATTCTTCCATCTTAGTATTCAATTTTCTAAGGTTTGAGAAATCAATTACAACTATCTTCCATCTTAACATTCCATTTGTTAAGGGTTGAGTAAATAATCTCAAGTATATTTCATCTTAGCATTCACTTTGCTAAGGGTTGAGTAATCAAACATTTCAACCACTTCCATCTTAGCATTCACTTTGCTAAGGGTTGAGTAACTCATTTTGTATTTTATTTTGTTCCTCCCCTCTTTCAAAAAGGGTGGGAATAAGACACCACAATTATGGTCCCTTCGGAATATAAGATCAAAATCCTTTCCATTTTAGCTCTGATGAAGACCAACTATAAAATCAACAAAATTATCCTTCCTTTGAAGAACAAGCAAATTCTGAAGACCTTTTATGACAAAATAAAAACAATTTTTACTTCATCTCCTCAAAATAGTAGTAAAAATACCTATGGATTTGGATAATGTCACTTTGAAAAGCTTACGAGGTCAACCCAAACCAACAAATAATACACAACCCAAATAAAATAACCATGATGAAGCCAGATCAAGTAAAATAATGTCGATAGCAAAGGTAAATCTAGTGCTTGGTGTCCCGAGTCAAATCAAGCCTTGATTGATAACGTCAATGTAATGTAAAGGAAATTGGCTCTAATATCTACTAAAGTCACTAATGACACCAATGATAAAGAATTAATGAGGAAAAGTGATGATACATCCAAAACCATCTAAAAAATGAATACCAAGAGAATACCAATCTAAAAAATGATAATACTTCAACTATATCAGAAACTAATTAACCATCTACTCAAGAATGGAAAATTATGAAGAATTGTGTCCTTACCATTTCGATAAGGACATGTTACACATACCCTTCCTAAAATCCTTTGAGACACCCAAATTTGACAAATACAAGGGAAAAAATGATCCATAAGAACATATAAAAGAGTTCTTCACGACATGTCAAGAGGTGACATACAATGATATCTTTCTTTTACACCTCTTCCCTAGGATTTCAGGAGGGAAAAGATTTGGATTGGTTCCTACACCATCCAAATGGATCAATCAACACTTTTTTTAGACCTCTTGGAAAACTTTGTCAAATAATTCTCATTTAACCTTGACTCAAAATTAATAATGATAGATTTGTGTAATGGAAAACAACAAACCAATGAAATATTTGCATAATTCTTACAGTGATGGAGATGAATTACAAGTTGATTCCCATCTTCCATTCCCAAAAAATAATTGGTCAATATATTTGTACCAAATCTTAAAAATGAATTGTCCTTTCACATGAAAATGCATTGCCTCAATAGTTTTGAGGAGGTTATAGAGAAAGGGACCTAAATTTGAAATGCCCTTATTTCAAAAGGATTTATCAAGCCTTTTCAAAAGATAATGGGAATAATAATAACAACAATCATAACACTCATCATGATAAACCTAAATAAGTCAATCATAACTCTAATGTCATTAATGATGGTGTAATTGATAACCACAATGTACAAAATATGGGGAATAACCAAACTAGAAAATATAAATCCAAATAAGCCATTGTGGTTCTTAGTAAAGAAGCTTCCCCTCCTCGTGATAACAAGATAAGAAAATTTACGCCGTTAAGCGAGAGTTTTTCAAGTGTTCTGCGACAACTGATAAGTGCCAACATGGTCACTTATCTTATCATAAAGCCCTGGGTTGAAGGGAAACCAAAAACCATATTGGTAAAAACCCCATACATATTGTGATTTTCATCACATTGATGGTCATCAAACAAATAAATACATGTAACTTCATCATTATCCAAGACCTCATTGACAATGGAGATATAGTAGTCGAAGACCCACAAGTAAATAAAAACCCAATGATAACTTAAATTTGTTTTCAAATCCGTTCCCCAAACATGAAACAAATGGAAAAGCTCCCAAACAGGGTCAATCTTCAAACAATTTTGATTTCAATTCCATCATGTCATTTATCGAAGAAACTAATCCATGTAAAGTCAAATGTCAGTTTACACCTCTTGATAAAAGTATCTCTAGTGCCTTTTATTAATTAGTAAAGGCTAAGATGATAACATATCCAATCACAAGACCCTTATATGGATGGGAACCTAAGCCTAAGTGGAATAAATAATTAGAATATTTTGAATACCACGGCATTAAAGGCCACTCTATAGATCATTTTTCAAGTCTCTACCATTACGTCCAATACTTAATTCACAAAAAATTCATCAAAATAGAAATCGGCAACTAAGATATAGAAATCGACAAAGAAGCTATCAAAATCAAAATCATGTCAACTACTACAACTTCTAGTGAAGATTTAAATGTTTTCCAAACTTCGTTATATGATAAAATTCATCAAGACCAAGATGGAATGGGTTAAGGATCTATAAACTAAAACCAGTCAATCTCCCCTACAGGTGATCTTCTGTTAGTGTAATTGGAAATTGAAAGTGTTTCAAATAAATATCTTCAAATATTAAATGAGAACTTGAGAATGATGTAAGAATCCTTCCCAATCCATGACTATTGAGAGGAAAAATGTTTCTCTAAGGAGAAGACACACAATGGATGCGTATGCGGGAACAAGGTGCATCTAAAGGTGTGGGAATATAGGAAAGGAAACACACGCTAGAACACTTTGGATCAGGACTTAGCCATTTTTATGGATAAGGTATATTTTTGGAGATAACATGTGGGGCACACTTAGAGATGAAGACTTTTGCTCCACGCAATGTTATTTTGGGAACAAGTAGTAGATAAGTGCCATGCATAGTTTAAGCTAATAATAGGATTTCTACTTAAAGTTAACTATAGGACATTTATTGTTAGAGAAACTTACATGTTGTGTAATACTATTGGAAAGGTGCATGGTTATTATCAACATGCGACCTATTCTGAGAACTTCATGGGTGGTGAAGGTCAAGTCCCTACTCCTATAAATATGTATTGACTTGTGTAGTTTAGTAGGGGTGAATTATTGTAGAGTTATGCTACTGGTTTTGATGAGCACACATGACTCATGGAGATACTGATATAGTGTAAGAAGCTTATGTGTTTTACAATATTTAATGTAATGGAGTATATTGGTTGGATAATGATATTAGACATAAATGAATTTGGTTCATGTATGGTTAATCTTATCATAGTTATAGTTTAGTTCATTTATTGTGATTCTCTAAGATATAAATATGGATTATGCACTTTGGAATGCTTATCGTATAGTTATGAATATAAATATGTTTAAAAATCATCATGCTAACATCCTGTACAAGACAACTCTAAAGAGGGCCCTGATACCTTTGCACGTGCTTCAGGTAGAACACTCAGCTTACGTTAAGTGTTGTGCCAAGCGCGCTTGAGTTATTCACAGTAAATTCTAGGATGCATCATTGGCTCTGTTTTCTGGGCACCATCTTTTTCAAATATTTTCAAGATGTTTCATGATGAAGACATACCAGTTGACCTTATCAAGTGTTGAGGAGTGGATATCAGATCTAGAAGAAGAATACACTGAGAGATTCAACATTGGATTTGAGTTGGCATGTGCCTAAGTGGGTGGAGATGAACTTGTATGATTGTTTATGTGAGAGTTTCTTTGCTATATTTCTGATAGAGATGTACCATGAGTGGCTGGTTACTTATGCATCTAAAAGGAATTGGAGGTTTCACACACTTCTATGGACACAGGAATAATTTTAGGCCCTCTATGGTGTTGATCTGATTTGGACCACGCACTGTGGACACTTGGTTCCATGGTTTTCTAAATAGCTATATTTTGGAGTACTCAATTTCCACTTATTTTTTCTCGAGAGGTAGCTGAGTTTCTAGTTTTTACGTTATCCCGAGGGGAACCTACTCTGCAAGGAATTCCATTGGTGATCAAAATCTTGATGGTAACCCTGAATTTGGAAGAGAAGCTGATGGCTAGCTAAACCCCACCATACCCGGGGGCAAAAAAATGTTTGGTGAAGGATGGTGGACCTAGCAATAGAGAGGAAAAGAGAAGAAAGGTGGTTTAAGTACAATGAGGCACACGAGAGGGAGTTAGGGAAGTAGTGTGAGATTGTAGAATAGATGGCGTTGAGGAGAGAGATGGCTTGTGAAGGATTTGGAGCTCATGTAGAGGGCATGAATCCAAAGCATTTGGAACTCCCCCATTTGGGAAATCATAACAGGGAACCTTCATCAGGCTCTTATGGGAGAGTGTTCCAACAACGATGACATTTGGGATGTAATGGGTGCGCATATGAATCTACCTAGAAACCTAGCCCTTACACTTCATTTTCTAGTTTCTAGTAATAACTAGTAGTTAGTACGCTAGTTTGGGCAGTAAAATAAAAAGATTAAATCAAATAGACAAGTACATCTATGGTCAGGTAGATGTCTTTCTTGTTATTTGGAGGTACCTTTTTAGGTGCGTCGTCAACGCATAACTCAAGGAATGCATCGAATTTTAAAATCTCCTATGGGGAGTAGTACCACCTTGATAGACTATAGGAGTTCAGTTTAGTACCACTGTTGGGACACATGGAAGTACATCCTATGGTTCACTTCCAGCTACAGGTGGAGGATCGGGGGGAATAGGTGGCTCTGGTTTTGGTGGATCTAGTGGGTTTGGAGGTAGAGTTAATACATGCGGGTTCTAGATCCAGTTGGCATGGTCCTCACCAACCCTATAATATTAACATGGAGATGTCATGCTTCAATCTTCCAAAGTATAGGGGAATAGAAGATGCTACTAAGCATGTGCACATGTGTGAGATACTGTGGCATGCAAAAGGGATCACTACTTCTGAGTGCAAGGAAAATTAGTTTGTAACTACATTATCAGGGACGCGCGCATAGAGTTGGTATAAGAAGTTTGAACCTTGATCAGAATTATGTATATTATACAGTGTTACAGGATGCCTTCCTTAAGGAATTTTATATCCCTGAGTTGAAGAAAAAGATAGTATAAGAACACTCAAGGATATTAAACAGGGCATTATTAAGAGTGTTTGGGAATATGATTCCCATTTAAAAACTGCTTTTTTCCAAAATTTTCTTATGATATCCATGCAATCCATCATGCACAGTGGTTCACCGGAGGCTTGATCACACCTTTTAGGAGGGCATGCTGTCACACAAGACACATACGTATCCAGCTCAAAGTGTTTGAAGTAGCGATTATGTGCTAAGGTCAGTTGGAAGTATAGACATTGTAGTGAGCCCATTCTTAGAAGCTCAGATTACAACTATGGACAAATTAGTTGGAGAAACTATCAACCAATTCAATGCATACAAGATGTTGCACTGGGATTTGGTGTACAGATTGTGAATTATGAGGGGCACACTAAGGATAGTTGTCCCCACAGGTCAATGCATTCATTGTTGTTAGACTACGAGTTATGTCATTTAGACCATGATGCAAGCCGATGTCCTATTGTTAAAATGCACGATAAGGAAGAAATGTATCTTTCTATTGTAAGATTTGTCTGGTCCATAACTCACAATATCAAAGATTGCAGGTTGATTGATTAGATCCATGATGCCATTGATATTGGTGTACGACACACAGGAGTATCGGAGAACTATAAAGGTGAAAATGAGCACCATGATCGTGATCACACTCAAGGGCGCTACGATCAATAATGAAGGGAATCTTTGAAGGAGTTCGTATGGTAGAGGTCGAGGATACCATGGTGGATTCAGGGACCGAGGCCATGGTGGTAGACAAGGTGAGTTTCCTCGTGGAACATGTTATACATGCAGATCTCCTGGACCACTATAGGGGTAAATGCCCTCAGAATATTACTTGTTCTTTTTGTGGGAAGAATCATAACTATGAGGGAGTGCCCAGACTTATATGAGCATCTTAACAAGCAACATAAATAGGAAGAACAAGGGCACATGGATGGTTAGAATACAATGCACAATGGAAAATCAATGGATACGAAATTTGAAACCGGAACCTGAGGCAATACTTGCAAAAATTACTACATGCATGCTGAAGTTGTGCGCATGCTAGAGAAATGCATTGCGACAAAATCCTACCATTACCAGGGAAGAGGTCTTGCATGCAAGATACCTAGATCCTACACATCAAAAGAAGGTTTATCAGGAAACCATGGAGGTTCTCATAAATATTCAGGGTGAGATACAGTGTTTAAAAAGAATAGTCATGAAAGTATGGAATAAAAGAAGGTAGTACAGACGGTCTAGTCAGATGTTGATGATTTGAAAGAGGTATGAAAGATGCTATGCCAGGAGTATATTATTCCATTACTAGGGAATTGGTTAAAGGGAAACACTCTATGCATAGGTATTTAGAATGGACAACAAATCCTGCATACTAATCTACCCCCTCATTACTTGGATTATGAAAAGGAGATCACTCTGAATGTATGTTGTGGATGGGTGGATTTCGAGCACTATATTTATTGACACTAGACATGGAAGTTAATGTGCTTACTTTAGATGCATGGGTGACAGATGGGCATACCTCAATTCCAACCATCCTCTAATGTATTGTTTATGGAAAATCAAACTAAGGACACTTTCAAATAGGGGTTTTAAAGGATGCATCCATTAATATACAAGGGGCCAAGTTCAATGGGGACTTTGAGGTTTTAGCACTTGCAGAAGTAGACAAGCTTCCCAGCTCTACTTGGGTGCACCCTTAGTGTTATGTAAACAATGTTGATCTATGGTTCAACAAGGGGTATATAATATTTGAGAACAAGGAATAATGAGTTATTATCCCTTTGAAATATGGGAAGACTGTACCTTATGTTTAACCTTTGAGTGAGGAAGACCTGAACAAAATTTATGTGTGAGCTAGTTGAGATCCAAAAGTACTTGATCCATATAAGGAAGGAATCCTCCAGTGGGAAGATACATAGTTTATTAGTGATATTATAAGTATTACTTATGATAATTACATGTATGGCAGCTATGATATGGTTGGGCACAAAGTAATAAGCATATCTAGGTGAGGAGATAAGCCTTTATGTATTAGGAGGATAGGTAATAAATTTATACCCTGGTACACTGGAGAAGGAGACCCTGCGGTATTCCTACGCACCATGGAGGAAAAGTGGGAGGATCTAGTGGAAAGAAGAAATATGTTAATGTATACCCTATGTAGGACAACAATGCATTGGTATATGGTTCATAGGGAAAATATCATTGAATGGAATGAAGTGAGAATTACTCTAACAACTCGGTTTCTAAGCAGCAATGCGCGTACTCAAATATGCACATATCATGGTAATCATCCTATTCAGCACCACGTTCAGTAGTGTGAGAGACTCTAGACAAAGGGGTAGGAAGATTTTCCACCTTCACTGTGGGTGCAAAAACTTTATTTCACTTTGTGAGGCTGTGCACACATTTGGTACATTTATGCGGAGCTGTATAGGGAGACTCGAAATCATAAATTCTTGACTACAAGAATGATCCAAAATTTTGACTACTTCTCCACTAAACCTTTGGTGAAAGAGGCATTATGAATTATGGAGTGCTTGACTATGGGAGATAGTGCAAAGGCTGGAAATATTTCAGGAGTTATTTGGTGAGGCAGACCTAGGAGTGCATTTTGATGAAGTAGATGAGACCGGTGCCAAACTACTTAAGTGCATTTGTCTTGAGAAGGAGAAATGAAAGATGGTCTACATAGTGGGTGATGAAGAAGTAGAAAATTTGGACATAGATCATTTGGAGGGTATGGGCAAAGTCTTAGAAAGTGCAGATAAGAAGGCACATGACTATCATGAACCTATGAAGGCAAGAAAGAGAACATTGACACATATGCTAAACCTAAGGAGGCCATAATTGGAGATTATTGGTCTAATTCTGAAGTGGCTAAGATAATTGAGTTATTATGTGATTTCTAGGAATTATTTCCTAAAGGCTACTATGAGTTAAAAGAAGTGCATGAATATTTTGGTGAGATGAAGATTAATCTAAAGGTAGGTGTGTTCCTAGTCAGGAAGAGACCTTATAGGATGAATCCTAACTTGGGTGTAAAAGTTAAAGAAGAAATTGAAAATATGTTGAAATATGACATCATTAAGCCCCTATAAGAATCATAGTGGGTTATCCCCATGGTAATTAGTATAAAAAAAGATGGTAGGATTAGGATTTGTGTGGACTACAAGGATATGAATGCTGTATGTGTGATTGATCCTTTTCCTACACCTTTCACTAATGAAATATTAGAAGGTGTTGCAGGGAACAAAATTTACTCTTTTACAAATGGATTCTCTAGGTATCATCAACTAGGAATTGCAAAGGAGGATCAAGAGAAAAAAAATTTTGCCACTGAATGGGGAAGTTTTACATACATGGTGATGCCCTTTGGACCAAAGAATGTGCCTACAATATTTTTGCTCATATTTTTTCAAGCATTCTAGGATTTTATTCATAAATTCTTGTAGATTTACTTAGATGATTGGACAATATATGGGCTTGTCAAGGATCATTGTGACAACTGGTGATTAATTTTTGAGAGGTGAAAAAATTAAGCATCTCTTTAAACATCAAGAAGAGCGTATTAACTACACCCTTTAGAACTCTACTAGGGCATATCATCTACAAGGAGGTTTTATTAGTAGATCCAACAAAGGTTGCATTTATTGTAGGCCTGGAAGAGCCTACCAGTTAGAATGAGGTGCACATATTTTTGGGCCACACAGGGTATCACAGAAAATTTATCAATGGCTATGTGAATATTATCACGCCCTTGGAAGAGTTACTAAAAGGAAAAGGAAAATTCTATTGGGGAGAACCGTAACAACGTGCATTTGCAGAGTTGAAGGAAAGGCTTGCTACGATGCCTATTCTGATTTTTCCCTCATGGAACTAAAATTTTCACATACATGTGGATGCCTCTGGCATGGCCATTGACGTAGTATTAGCTCATAATGGAGAAGGTATTATAGATCATCCTATTTGTTTTTCTAGTAGAAAGTTAACTCCTACATAAAATAATTATAAAACTACAGAGTGCAAAGCCTTGTTAATGATCTACGTGGTGCATAAGTTTAGATAGTACATGTTAGCCACACCTTTTGTGTTTTATATAGATCACCATGGCATTAAAATACTTGGTACATAAGCCCATTTTACAGGGGAGCATATGCCGATGGGTGCTATTATCCTAGGAGTTTGACTTTATAGTCGAGGTAAAACTAAGTAAAAGTAATCTTAGGCCATACCACTTATCAAGAATTCAATCAAGAGAGGACACGTAGATAATTGAAGATACATTGCAAGATGCACAATATTACAAGTTAAACCATGCACCCTTGGAATTGGAGGATATTGATATCTTTTTTATGTACATGTATGGTGTCAGAAGGAATGAAATATTTAGAGAAGAAATAACTTATGATTCACACCACAACTTTCATGTTGATCAGTGGTAATTTATACAAACTAGGCCAAGATGAAGTATTACGCTGGTGTGTACTGGAACATGAGCATACACATATAATGGAAAAGACTCATGGTGGTATTGCAGGTGGGAACTATGTAGGTGAGACCACCATGTGTAAGATTATACTTGTTAGTTTATGGTGGGAGACTCTATACAAGGATTACAAAGAGTATTGTAAGGCATGTGATCACTATCAGTGCCTTGGAAAACCTAGGTAAAGAGATGAAATGCCTTTGATGCCTATTACTAGTGCATAACCATTTGAAAAATGGGCAATAGACTTTGTGGGTCCTATTTCCCCAGCCGTGTATAGAATTGGATCACGCTACATCATCAACACCTACAAGGTGGGTAGAAGCAACACCTACAAGGTGGGTAGAAGCAACATCTACAAAGGACTATATAGCAGCTACAACAACAAGGTTCTTATGGGAAAATATTATTACTAGGTATGGATGTCTGTTCTATTTGATAAGTGATAGGGGCACACACTTCTTGAATAAGACAATTAGGATATTATTGGATGAATTTATGGTCACACAAAACAAGAATACACCTTATCACCCTTAAGAAAATGGGACTGCTGAGGCCTTCAAAAAGATATTGAGCCAGACCTTGAAAAAAATATGTGATGCTGGAAGGAAAGATTGGGATGATAACATTTCTACTATACTTTGGGCATATATAACAACCTAAAAAAGGTTGAATAAGGCCACACCCTTTCAGTTGGTGTTTGGCACAGAGGTAGTTCTTCCTATGAAATTCATGTCACCTTCTTGGCATGTTGCATGCGTGGGAGGTCTAGTTTATGAGAAATAATTATAAGAAAGAATTGAAAAGTTAATACAGCTGGATAAGAGGCGTGTGATAACATGTTGGATTCAGAAGAAGGAAAAGGCCAGACAAAAGGCATGGCATGCTAGACACATCAAGGATAAGAAGCTTGAGGTTAGGAAGATGGTACTTCTGTATGATTCAAATTTTCTACACCACCCAAGAAAGCTTAATGTGCATTGGTTGGGACCGTATGTTGTCACTCACATAATTGAATGTGGTACTTGCCAGTTAGAGTCACTTGATGGAACACAGTTAGCTGGTTACTTCAATGGGAGTAGGATGAAGCCCTACTATAAATAAGTGTTCCTAGTGTTCGTAATAAGGCAGTATTTCCATTTAATATAGATTTTCCTTACTGTATTTCCTTTAATGTGTTTCCTTCTTCGTCACTATGCTTTGTTAATTTAGTTTAGTATTTGTTGTAATAAGTGCATTTGTGAGCTAGAAGCTGATTCCAATATGAAGTGTTGATATGCACAGAGGAATGCCCATACCCTTGGTGTGGGGTGGTTGTCATTTAAACATAGGTACACATAAGAAAATACTATTATAGGTTATTTCTCTTGTTAACAAGTGTAGATACTATGAAAAGGTGTTGCTAGAAAGCAAATTTATCATAAGGAAGACCATAACTGAAAACAAATGAATGAAATATATAATGCGAGGTAAGCTCCGACTGTAAAAAATACTAGAGGAAGGCACAGTGGTGAGGTAATTTTTTGCATGGAAGTGTGTGGAAGGAGGTCTATAGCTAGAGGGTAGGAAGGCCTGCTAGATGGTTATAGCTATGGCATACATGTGTATCATGTGGAAATTGGTAAAATGGTTAATTAATGAGAGGATCAGTGGTAGGAAAAGGAGTAATAAATGCGTTAAAATTTTGAAACTCTATATAAAGATGTGATGCGGGTTCATTTCTACCTTTGTGATCACAAGTATTCAAGCAAGATAGTTATGAAAAAATTGAGAAAACTGTATTAAGGTGCAGAGAGTTGTGAAACCAAGTGAGAAGAGAAGATTTGTGCATAGAATTGGCTTGCGTTCCCATTAGAGAAGGGTTTGAGTGAAGTAGAAGAATTAATAAATAACTAGAGCACGTGGTTTCAAGATAGGGCATGTGGTTTTGAGCTAGGGCATGATGTATCTAGCTAGGGAATGAGATCTTTCTCAACAGAGGAAAAAGGCACAACTTTTATCATGACACCAAGGAAAGCACCTAGAGCAGCAGTAAAGGGGAAGAAGAAGGTGAAAATTGAGGTCGAGGATTCTCTCGAGAGCAATTTTTTGGAAATTCAATATCCAGAAGAAGTAACTATTGGACAGGATTGGGATTCCCATATTCACAGGTGCAAGGTGTGCGACTACAAACATTGTACCATTGATAATAATGAGGAATTGGATGCATTGTTTAATAGGAAGACCACCAAGTGAATAGTTGATGACATGCCCGTATATGATGATGTTGGAGAAAATTTTCTAAAGAAGGTAGGGGTATACCAACTGTACAAACTCTTGTATTTTGGAAAACTCGAAAATCTAAACTGGTGGTTGATGAACAGAGTCCATGCAGGACTTACTCTATTTTGCTGGATGATGGGTAAGGATCACAACACCCTTAATTTCTATGTTGATAGGATTTAAGGGCACATGGATAGATTTTAGTAATGATTTAAGTGATAAGGAAACTATTATGGCCACCAACAAGGAGTTGGGATACACAAAGGGTTTGTGCAGGATGGATATCTACAAGCTGAGGAAGTACCATGTGATACAGGTGGCCACGCATTTACTCACTAAGTTGAATGATCAAGAAAGGTGGTCACAAGTAAACACCATGTGGCTACATGTTGTTAAGAAGATTTCATAAGGATAATTTTACAACTTAGCTGGGTACATAGAAAATACAATTGTTGAGGAAGCGAGCACATGTGAGAAGATAAGTTTTGTCTCTCTCTTGTTAACACTTGTGTTTGTAGAAATTGGACTTACCGATGGGCCAAAAAACAAAATATGGTAATACCACATGGAAAAGAATTCCCTCATAGAGATGTTTGAAAAATATCTGCGTGAAAGATCACTGAGTGGTCCATTAAAACAAAGGGTGGAATTATGGTATGACCCACTTCGCATGGATTTTTGAGAAGGAATGGTGCATTCCAAATGAGTTAGCCTCAGTAGTGTGAAAGGCCATGCATTTCATAATATATGAACATTTTTACATCTCGAGGTTTGTAATGAAGGATGGGACATGGAGTCCCTGGTGCAAACTACCATACACATTCACAGTGTGATTCTTCCAAGAAGAATTACACATGTTTTCTGACATGCGTCTATTAAGATACAATGTAGACAAGGTAGACTGTGACTACCATATTTTAAGGAAAAAATATGTTTATCTAGGTCGATCTACCTACATTGAGAGGCTCATTTATGATGTCGTAAGTATGAAGTGAGTAAGTTTTTATATTGGGGATAGTGGGGCCGCACTTATCTATCTCTAGCTTAAGCATAGGGTAGAAAAGGGAAAGTATGTGGAGAATGATTTTATGTTGTTAGGGCCACCTAAAAGCAAGCATATAGTTGAAAATGTGGTATATCTAAATCCTGCCTCAAACTTAGTGGAATATGAGGAAGAAGAACCCAACGAGGATAGTGGAGGCTTGAACCATAGAGGCTGGAGGTAGCCCATTGACAAACTAGAAAGTGAGTGTGTAGATACTCCTCCATAACTATAAGGAGAAGAGTAAGAATTGGATGTAAA
Source organism: Taxus chinensis (assembly GCA_019776745.2). NCBI lineage: Eukaryota > Viridiplantae > Streptophyta > Pinopsida > Cupressales > Taxaceae > Taxus > Taxus chinensis. Next base: position 604,631,598 of record CM034148.1, on the reverse strand, counting down.
AACAGTCGATGAGGAATGCAAGTTTAAGAAGGTGTTCAAATGAACTAGAACCCAAGGAACATGAAACATCTTAACCTTTTTGAAGGTCACGTTGACTCTCCCCTTAGAAAGAAACACTTGAGAAAAATTGGATAAGAAATATGAAGCTTAAAGAGGACAAAGAGGAGGAGTTAGGTGAGAATGCACTAGGAACCCCAGTTCAACTAGAAGATACAGAAGATCCCCAAGATGAAGAAATGAGAGATGATGAGGAAGGGGTGAAAAAAGTAGAGGAAGCTATGTACGAGCCACCTAACATGCCCATTACAAATTAGGAAAGAGAAGGGCCAACTCCAGAACTTGGCAGCCATGTTCCTAAGGGGAAAAGGACCAAAAGGGAGAGGACAAGTGAAGAATATGTTGTCCCTAATATGGTCTATGCTAAGGACACAAGAAAAATCATCCACGCCCATTTTTAGAGCACTGTGGGCCTTAAAGAGCTATATGGGTGGGGAGATGATGGATCTAGATATGGCTACTACATGCACATGGAAGTAATTATCCTAGTCCATGCAAAATCATATGGAAGAACATGATTTTGACATGTGTGAAGAGTCATGTGTCATGTGCAGAGTGAAGAAGGCACCCCAAAGTAGGCACATGACAATAAAATCCACTCTAATGTATGATGAGTAGGTAGGAAATTCCTTGGTTAAGGTATCTACCGAGGTGGTACAAAGGAATGTTGATAAGGCCACCACCATTCGAGCACTGCTTGAAGATAATAAGGATAAAAGTGCAGAAATATCACGCTTAAAAGAAGAGAAGGAATGAGAACAAAAAAAGAATGAGGTCTTCGTTAGCATGGCTCAAGAACTTGGTGATCACATTATTAAACCAAGGCCTCATCTAGAATCCTAGGTTCCTAAAAAGTTCCCTTCTGTAATGAATTATGCACGCACTTTGGTCAATTTGGTACTAGATGATGAATTGATTTGGATTCCTACACCAAAATATTCTATAAAAGATGTAGAAACAGTAAGGGCCACTATTGTTAGAAAAATTTCAACTTATGCAGCCTTGCTCCAAACCTTGAAAGATGAGCTGAAGAAAGCTGACCAAGCTCTCAATTTATGTGTGGGTTCCAAAAGTAATAATAAGGATCAGGACTATAGTAGAAGAAAATGAAGTTCTAAATGAAATGAAAGATGAAACACTTGGGTACATAGAAAGATTAGCACTAATAAAACAAAAGTACGAGGGCCTCGTAGCAGCCCAAGATCCGCACAAGGATATAATTGATGAGATTGGGAAACTCATAGCGCAAAATATGGATCTCATGGAGGGAATGTTGTCAAGTATGGCTAATGTTGTCTAGGTGCTATGGAATGAGAAAGAGAATATCACTCAAGACAAATTGGATGAAATAGCCACAAATTTTCTAGAGAAAACAAGGAGTGTGCTAAGTGACTGATAGACATTGGAAGCTGAAATAAAAAATGAATATCTAGAGTTAATCCTTCCAGTTGACAAAGAGGGTGATGCATAGTAAAACTTCATTCTTTTGTACATTGTTTCCTTTATTCTTTCATTGGGTATTCTTTATTATTGGGAAAATTAGAAAGAATTCCCATTATCATGATGACAATGTAATTTAGTGTGGGTTAATGTTGAGCAGACAAAATGTTTTTCTAAGGAGAAGACACACAAGGGATGTGTGCATGGGAACAAGGTGTATTTAAAGGTGTGGGAAGATAGGTAAGGAAACGTGATTCAGAACACTTTGTCTCACGAATTAGCCATTTTTATGGATAAGGGCTATTTTTAGAGATAACATGTGGGGCACACTTAGAGATGACAACTTGCACTCCATGTAATGGTATTTTGGGAACAAGCGGAAGATAAGCACCATGCATAGTTTAAGATAATAATAGGATTTCTAGTTGGAGTTAACTATAGGAAATCTATTATTAGAACACTTGTATGTTGTGCATACTATTATAAAGGCACATGGCTATTCTTAGCATGTAACCTATTTTGAGAAGTGCATGTGTGGTGAAGGGAAAGTCCCCACCCTTAGAAATATGAATTGACTTAAATAGTTTAGTAGTGGCGAATTATTGTAGATTTTTGCTACTGGTTTTTGACATGCATAACTCATGGGGATACTGATGTAGTGTAAGAATCTTATGTGTTTTACAGTATTTAATGTAATGGAATATATTGATTGGATAATGGTGTTAGACATGATTGAATCTTGTTCTTGTATGGTTAATATTATCATAGTTATTGTTTAGTTCATTTATTATGATTCTCTAAGATCTACATCTAGATTTTGCACTGTGGAATGTTTAATGTTTAAACATAATCACACTAATATCCTATAGAAGCAACTCTAAAGAGGGACCTGGTACCTTTGCATGCTTTGAGTGAGAACTCAGCTCAGGCTGAGTGATGTGCCAGTGTGCCTAGGTTATTCATAGTAAATTTTAGGCTACATCAATGAAATAAATACAAACTCTAAATAATAAAATCAATCATCAAGAACCATTGAGATTGATTCTATCCTTTCAATGCTATATCATATGCACAACATCCATAGTCTCATTATCGAGACACAACAACAACAAGTTCAGACACTTACAAAAATGCAACATTCTATGTCTGAAATCATTCAAATGGTAAATCTTGAATTTAATAATGTTTCAAAATAGCTATCTGATGTAGAGTCTTCTTATGTTTTATATAACATTATTAAACAATAAATGATGATACCTATGTGTGAAGAAATCCACATGCATGCACTCCACAAGGTGGGTATTCCTAGGGGTATCCTCATAAAATAATTTTGATCTATAATTGTAAATATGTCATCAAAAAATATAATCTTATCATTTGGTACATGGGACCTTTTGACTATTCACATTCCCAACACCAATTTCTAACACATTGATGTGTTCATTAATAATCATACACTCAAAATAACATTTATAACTAAAGCAAAAACATAAAATATTTTCTCTATATATCCTACAAGGTGCCTAAGATGATCATCTAGGGATCAATAATTTGTTCCTCACATCATTCCACTCATGGGTAAATATGAATTTTAATGTATTCTCGGCATAAAAAAATTACCTCTAACATCACATAGATTTTTTGATCTCATAAAAAAATTATCCAATCACATACATGTTTACTTGGATCTGTCATGGGGTCAAGGATTTCACTCCTTAGCCCATGCGGCCACTGTGACGATCCGTGAGGATTTGTAGACTACGCTTTCTTTCTTTTTAGTGAGGACCTGCATGATTTAGCTCAATTACAAACCAAAATTAAAGATGACACAATTCCCAATATTTTTATCAGACTAACTAATGCTTACCTTGAATCCCTGAATAACTTTGGCTCTAGACAAAAATTGGAAGTTTCTAAGGAGATGGAAGAGGATTCTAGTTTTGAAGTTGAGGAAGCCGATATGGAAGAAGAAGACTATATAAAGGAGGATGTCACTGAGGATGTCACTAAGGAAATTTCTGAATATGTTTTTGAGAAAGAAGCTACTAAGGACTATGTAGAGGATACTACCAAGGAAGTGCCCACCCAAGAAGCTGATTTTGAACCCATATGTTGATGCTGAAAAACGTGCAGAAGCTACCATGGAACTGATTCATGGAATTCTTGGTAACATTACCACTATTTTTAATGTCATTAGGAACTAGAAAATCACTACAGATGCCATCTGGTTCCATCTTCAAAATAGCTGTAAGGATCTGTTAAATGTTGCTAAAAATTTTGTTAACAAAACTGAGAGTCTTGCTATCAAGGATGGTATTAATAAACTTAAAAATAATATACCTATGTAGCTCGATGTGTGGGATTTTTGTAAAAAAATTGGATTATGGTTTAATTTTTTTCATTAGGATAACTACTATTATGTCATATCAAATTATATCTAACCAATAAGGGCCTTATGTAACAAGGATGTGGGGTCCTATCAAAACCCTAACTTTTACCATAATCCAAAAACAATGATCTTGATGATTGAGTTGGGAATGGAGAATTTTCCTATGGATATCTAAAGACTAACATATGTAAGGGAAGGAATGGGCTTGGGAAGGATGGTGTCATTCCAAGTAGAATAGATGGATATAGAAGAAATAATTCACATGTATAATGATACGCAAGAGAATTCTATTGAGGAGGTGCTAAGAATAAGAGGAATGGGGCCAATCAGAAGTGATGAGAACCCTGCAAAAGGTGAAGGACCATATGATCATGTTCTCTATATATTGTGGAAGTGCATTAGGAGGGATACCTCAACATATGATGAAATATTAAGAATTGTTGGCATGCACCTTTCCCACCCTAGACCCCTATCCCTTGCGTATGGTGTTCAAAATTTGGAAGTTATTATAGAATACCATCATAGTGATGGGGAGCAAGAAGGTAATCGAGGATCATCACATTGGGTTGGAGATATAGGTAGGAAAATATTGGTAACAATGTAAGAGGAACAATAGATTAAGCCAACACATATGGAAATGAAATAGGCTCTCAGCGTTGAAATATAATTAAATTTGGAAGCCATCTGATAGGCACGATGAAAGGAAAAAGCAGGTGGCACAATACCCAGTGGAGGTACTCCCATTGGGGGAATAATGGGATAGACAATTAGTGTGTAATTTAACACTACTATGGGGACCTGTGGTAGTAATTCTATAGGTCCCTAGATCATGTTAGGAGGCTTGGGAGGTTTATGTCTTCCACCATGCAAAGGATATCCTAGTGGAGGCTCAGGATTAGGATCCAACACAACTCCAAGATAAGGACCTACACCACAATAACCTCAACAACCACCATAGTAACCAAAAACTTACTATGAGATGTCACTCCATCTATTGGAGTATATGAAAGTTAAATATGCAAGTTATCATGTACACAAGTGTGAGATTTCATGTAGGGATAAAGGGATAATAACCCTAGATTGAAAAACTAGTCAGTTTGTTACAATACTTCATAACTACATGCATAGTTGTTATAAGAGTTATGACCCCCACCTAAAATTTGTGGACTATGATGCATTGTGTATTGCCTTCTTAGTATAATTTTACATTCCATAGTTTGAGAAATAAGATTCTGAAGGACATAAAGCAAGGATTTTCATAGATTATTTGAGAATATGATGTGAGGTTTAAGAATTTTACTTCCTAAAATCTCATATGATATCCACTAGAGCTAGCATGCACAATGGTTTGCGGAAAGTCTATTAACACCATTTTGGAGCGTGTTATTGCATAAAACCTTCACCAATCCACAAAAATCCTTGAAAGTAGTTTTGAATGTAGAATTTTTAGGGAGTGTGGATATGAGAGTAATCCATTTCTTGAGGCCTAGATCACAGCAATGGCCACTCAACTGGAAAGTTTATTTTCCAATTCAGCTTATAATACATGTAGCAGACTCTATTGTATAGATTTCAAAGTGGAGGGGCATTTAAAGGATAGTTGTCCACACAAGAATGTGCATGCACAACTGATAGCTAACAAAATTTATCACAAGAATCATGATGTCTGTAACTGTTTGATTTTGAAACACGCTACGCAGATAAACATCTATTTATATTGTAAAAGATTATGTGATGTAGATACTCATGACATGACCAATTTTCATCTAATAGATTAGATTCATGAATCTTTTGAAACATGGTTTTTCCAGAATAGTGTAGATATTAATTAGCTCATAGGCGCAAGAAGGAAATAATAATTAGGGGCGAAACAATGGTAATAAAGGATTTAAAGGTGGATACCGAGCCAGAGGAAGTGGTGGCTGAGGAAGGTTCACACGAGGAACATGTTACACTTGTGGGTCACCTAATCACTACTAGCTTGAATGTCGAAGAATCATATGTTTGCATATTGTGGCAAGGAACATAAGGTCAAATATTGCCCACATGTGTAAAAATAACAAGAAAGATACTATTTTTTCCATGATTCAAATTAAACACACCAAGTAAGGGAAATAGATGCCCAAGAAATTAGCTGTAGTGGAACCTTATCCATTGTTGGTTTTTATACATGCAGACGCAACACATGAGTAAGGAAAACCAATGTTGCTCATTAGAAGAGAGGAATTTGTTTATACAAAGTATACATATGTGATCCAATAGAAGGAAGTATATCAAGATACTATGAGTGTCATCAGTTAGATCCAACAGAAGATAGAGTATCTGAAGGAGTAAGTGCATGACAGGGAACATGTAAAGAATGTTTAATTACCTCAAAAAGATGTGGATGAACTTAGAGAGGTATGCAAGATTATTAGGAAGGATAATATTATACCTCTATTGGGAGAGTGGTTATAGGAAAAAATACCATGCATAGGTACAGAAAGGGAGCATCATATTCTCCGTGTCAACTTACCACCTCAAGATCATGAGTACAAAAAGAAATCACATTAGATGTAGTGTTTGATGGATAGCTGATGAGAAATATCCTCATTGATATAGGCACGTAAGTGAATTTCCTCACACTTGATTCTTAGAACCATATGGGAAGGCCTCCATTGCAGTCATCCTTGAATGTGTTGTACATGGCTAATAAGACAAGGGATATACCCATTGGGGTTCTGAAGGATGCTTATATCACCATTCAAGGAGACAATTTTAAGGATGAATTTGAGGTCCTGGAGCTAGCTGATGTAGATGAATTCCCTATACTATTAGGTCATCCTTGGTGTTATGACAACAAATACCTATGATTTAACAAGCACTATGTAAGTTTTGAGAACAAAGATGAGCATGTTTGATACTTATGGATAACATAAATATTGTTCCTTACATAGATCTCATCAATAAATAAGATCTTAATAGGATCTATGCACATACGATGCGTAACCCATAGAATGTAAAGCCATCAAACGAGGTTGTAATTTAGTGGGAAGATGAATAGTCCATAAGTTACACTACCAATGTGGCTTATGATAAGTAAGCTTGTGGTTCTTATGAGATGGTTGGTCATGAATTTCAAGGGAGAATAACAAGTGTGATTACACCACAATTATTTAGGTGGTTGGGGAAGGTCAGTTTTTTGAAGTGCACTGGAGACAAAAAATATTGAATCATTCTTGCATGCAATGGAGGAACATTGGCAAAATTAGGGGGAAAAAAGAAATATGCTGGCATAATCATTGAGAGGGATAGTAGTGTGCTAGTGGGATATTCACATGGATAACCTAATTGGTTGGCACGAGATAAGAGTCACTTTCTTGACAAGGTTTATCAGGAATAATCTTCCTTCACTTATACAAGATTATGATGGGAAGACTTCTCCCATGGTACACGTTCACAATTGTGAAAGGAATTGGATGAAAGGGCAATATTATCTTCCACCATCCCTATGGATGTATAATTTTTATTATATATTACGCGGGTGCATGCATTCCTAGCACATAAATGTTGAGTCGAAGTAGGAAACTACAAATTGGTGTAAGCTAGCTTTAATTATCACCCATACTTTTGATAAATTTTCTACTAAACCACCAGCTTATGAAGTTGTGAATATTACGAGGTGCATCACATTGGGAAATAATGCAAGGGCTGAAGAACTCATCACTCAGCTATATGATGAGAAGGACCTCAAATAAGGTAATAACATGTTTACAGGGTTAGAGACTGATGAGACACTATTAGAACGTGCTTGGAAGGAAAAGGAAAAATATATTTTTTCTATATTATAGATGATGAATAGGTCAAGGATCTTGACATTGAAAACATAGAGGGTGTGTGTGAAGTATTGGAATCCAATAATGATAAATCATGTTCGTACTATGCACCATTGAAGACCAATAAATTAAACATTGGCACTCAAGATGCACCAAAGGAGGAAACCATTGGTGACTATTTGTCAAAGGCAGAAGCTGCAAAAATAATTGAACTACTACATAAATTTTAGAATCTGTTTCCCAAAGGATATCATGAGTTAAAAGGTGTTCATCCATCATTAGGAGAAATGAAAATCAAACTCAAATATGGCATACGACCAATTTTCTAAAGGCCTTACCAAATGAATCCTAATTTAAACTTCAAGGTGAAGGAAGAAGTTGAAAAAATGCACAAGGAAGGAATTATTGAGCCCATTGAAGATTCAAAATGGATAATCTTGATGGTTATCATCATAAAAAAAGATGGTAGGATAAGGATTTGTGTTGACTATAAAGTTTTGAATGCTTCATGTGTCATTGATCCTTTTCCCACACAGTTTACTAAGGAGATCCTAGAAGGTGTTGTGAGGTGTGAGATATATTCTTTCCCAGATGGAATTTCATGATATCATTAGGTAAGAATTATGTGTGAAGAAAATAATAAAAAAATGTTTGCAACTAAATAGGGATGTTTTTCTTACAGAGTTATTCCCTTTGGCCTGAAGAATGCGCCATTGGTATTCTCATGCATTGTTATGCATGCATTTCAAGATTTCATCCATAAATTTATTCAACTATATTTGGATGATTGGACTGTTTGTGGGATGTTTAAAGACCATTGCAAGTATTTAAGGTTAATGTTTGAGCAATGTAGGTAACTGAGCATATCCTTTAACATTAAAAATTGTATCTTCATGACATTGTTTGGTACCTTTCTTGGACATGTTATTTGTAAGGCTTGTTTGTAGATCCTACTAAGATTGTAGTTATTTTAGGATTAGAGGAGCTAACTAATCAAATTGAAGTGTGCAGATTTCTTTGGCATACATGATACTATAGGAAATTCATCAAGGGTTATGTTAAGATCGTTACGTCACTAGAAGAGTTTTTGAAAGATAAAGGAAATTTCTATTCGAGTAATGTGCAACAACTAACATTTGAGACGTTAAAAGAAAAGCTAACCATCGCACCTATGTTACACTTCCCTTTTTTGAATAATCTATTTCATGTTCATGTATATGCTTTAGGGAACTGTGATTGGTGCATTTTTAACATAGCTATGGGAAGGTAATGTGGACCATCACATCTATTTTATAAGTTGGAAGTTGACACTGGTCAACAAAAATTATACAACCACATAGTGTGAGGCGTTGTCAATGGTATACGTGCTTCACAAGTTTAGACAATATCTTCTAGCAAAACCATTTATTTTTTACACTGATCACATGACACTTAAATATTTGGTTAATGAGCCAATTTTACAAGAGCAGTTGGATCTTTTTATTCCAAGAGTTTGATTTTTTAGTCATAGTCAAGCCTATAAAAATAAATTTGGGACCAGATCACTTATCGAAAATTAATAATGGTGAGGACACACAAATTATAGAGGAAACTATGTCAAATGCTCAGTTATTTAGACTACAATGTGTGATATTTGACTTGGAGGACATTGTAGTATTCTTGCACATAAGATTTGCACTGAAAGTAATGAAGACACTAGAGAATAAATAGCTTTCCATTCACTCAGAACCTTACCAATTATTTGGAGGATACTTATACAAGATGGGTAGAGATGAAGTCTTACATCGGTGTGTTTTGGAACATGAGCACGAAATAGTAACGGAAGAGGAGCATGGTGGAATTGTAGGAGGAAATTGTTATGACAAAAAAGTAGCACCCTAGGACTTTCTAATACAAATCCTTATTTTTTGCTAACATGGGATGATCTGATAAGTGTGGTACTTACATAAATGAGATAAACCTCCAGAGAAGGTTACTTTCTCTACCTAATCCTAATGCTAAACTTCTCCTAGAGAAATAAATTTAGCTATCTACTCCTATTCTAACAATCCAAGGGACCAGGAAGAGAGAAAGGTATATAAAAATGTATTTCCTATACTAATGAAGGTGATAATACCAAGAAGAGGGTGGAGAGACACTCTCAAATGAGTATAAATAGGAGTAAAATGATGAAAGATAATGTAGAAATAAGTACCATAGTATAAAACAACCTTGAAACCACCATATCCATGAAACACAACAAATCTAAACCTATAAGGAGAATAGAAAATGTACAAAAATACCCGACAATTAAATGAAAGGAAAGAAAAAATGTAATAGAACATAGCTAAGGAAGAAAATAGCCACAAAATAAGTATTTTATTGCTTTAAAGGATGCACAATATATTAAAGTGAAGGTGAGAGGAAAATTTCACCATGTAGAAGCTCAAATTTGACGCTTACATCTCATTCAATCATGTGCAACATTTGAAAGGAATGCAGAGGAACTATAAGAATGTCCAACATTACAAATGAACCTATTTTTTCAATATATAGAACATGGGAGAGTGAAAGAGAGGGAAAATAGAGGGAAATTCGAATTTAGGCCTTCACCCACCAACAAGATGCATTAATTCTCTAAAAATAATCATGGACAACCCTGCCAAATCTACTCCCCATGTCATTTTTTGTGATGGATAAGAAAATGGTACCATACTTCATTAATTCTAGATATTTAGCTACCTAAAACTGTGATTTTTTAATTTTAGTTGTAGAGGATGATGACACCTTTCCAACGATATAAGGTTTATGAAAATCAGAATAACATGTCAAAATTTATGGCCATTTTAAGTTCATAGGGTTAGGGGTTGAAACTAATTCCCAATACTTCATTACAATCTGCACTTAATTTTGTATTTCCCTTGTCATGCAAATATTGTAGGTTTTTTTGGGTATATAGGGTATTGAGGAACTAGGGCCTCGAGTTCCTTATTTCTCTGCATTGTCTTCATGGCTCTGCATTCTTTACATTGCATATATATCACTCATGTGGGGAACTCATGTCCCCGTGGAACCTATACCACCCTAGCCTTAGTTCTTTACATATCTCCCCACTCCACATAATAGTTCGGTGCCTCCTTTCTTTACATTGTGGCTCTATGGCTTATACAGGGAACTTGACCCTAGAAGGAACTATTTCCCACTGACCAATTTATGCCTGTAACTCACCACCAATCCAAAATACATGGTAACAATTATATTTTGGGAAAATAAAAAATTTAGGGAACTGAGCCCATAAGGAACTTGTACCTTGTGTACCTCCAAAACCCGAAAAACCTGCACTACACTATTTTTTACCCCTATTTGTATTTTCCCTCAATTTTTCTTAGTGTAATGCCAAGGATTGTCTTGAGGAGTTAGGAAAAAATAAAATAAGTGCCCCAAAGCCATGATTTTCCATTTTATCACTTTTACTCTTGTCCAATTCCAAATAAATCACATAAGCTATCAAAATTACCTTAAGGGGGAATTTTGGATAACATACACTATAAGGGTGAAGAAACGGTTCACAAGATCTCAATAGTAGGATTATGGTGGGAAAATATCTATAAGGATACCAAGGCATTTTTCAAATATTATGATCATTGTAAAAGGATAGGAAAACTAGGGAACCATGACAAAATTCCATTGTGACCTATAGAAAAGACAGAGCCTTTTGATAAATGGGAAATATACTTTGTTGGCCCAATTGCACCAATTACGTGGAGTACATGTGTGTGATATATTATAATATGCACATATTACTTGATAAGGTGGGAATAAGAAGCACATACAAATGATTTCACTGCAGCTACAACAATAATATTTCTATGGGAAAATGTTATTAGTAGATATGGTTGTCAATTGAGCCTTACTATTGATAGGGGAACTCATTTTCTGAATGAGATAATAAGAATATTATTAGCATAATTTATGGTATCCCATCATAAGACTACCCCTATCACCCACAATCCAATGGTACTATAGAGGCTTTTAAAAATATCTTGGGACAAACATTGACAAATTTTTGTGATGTAGGAAAAAAATATTGGGATGAAAAATTATTAGTTATATTATGGGCATACAGACTATGTAAAAGAGGTTAAATAAGGTCACACCTTTTCAATTAGTGTTTGGAATTGAGGAAAATTTTCCTCTAGATTTCATGTTACCCTCCCTACACATTAGACACGCCAAAGGACTTGCTGATGAGAAAGCATTAGATGAGCGCATTGATAAACTAATGGAGTTAGATGAATGGCATGTGATCACAAGGTGGATTTAGAAGAAATAAAAATTGAGATAAAAGGTTTGGAATGATAGGTATATTAATAAAAAATATTTTACTGTGAGGAAGATGGTGATTTTTTATGACTCCAAGTTTTTATGACACCCTAGAAAATAAAAACTGCATTAGTTGGGACCATTTCTAGTAAGCAAGATCCTAGAATTTGGATCTTTTCAATTACAAGAATTAGATGGTACTGTGTTTCCGAGTTACTTCAATGAGAGAAGGCGAAATCCCTATTATAAATAATCCTCTTATGTTTTGTAAAAATCCAGTATTTCCACTTAGATTAGATTTCCCTTTCTATTTTTTAATTTGTTTTGTTGTAATAAGTGTGTTCATGCGCAGGAACTAATTACTCTATTTTAGACTGTTACGTAGAGGACTTCACTGCTTTTAACGTGGGGTGAGAAGGTGAAGTTACGCGATATGGGAAAATGGGAGGATAATACTACAAGATATCCTGGTAATTACACGTGATGGGGTGATAAAATGGTGCACGGTGAAAACATATAATGGTGTTCAGGAGAAAGTGTTGTGAGTGGTTGGATATGGTGTGAAGGTTATTAAAGAGGGAAGGTAATGTGCGAAGGTTCTTAAATCCAGAAGGTGTGAATAAAATTAAAATAAAAAACCACGTGTATGAAGAGCCATGCAATGTAATGCGAGGGAGGTAGTGAAAAAGAATATATCTTGGAAAGTGGCGCAGAAGGATATGTGTGGCGCAAAGAAGATGTGCATAAGAGGTTTTGTAGCCTATGAAGTAGTAGCATGCCAAAAGGTTACAGATTGCCACACGAATAATCTTGCAAGAAAAATTATGGGAAAATCATAAAAACACTTTAAAGCTAGAGAGTGGTAGCAGGTAAAGATCAATTAATGCATTTGGAAATTAAAAACCTATAAAAGGGGGGATGAACAAATTCATTCTTACCTTTCTTTGAATAAATAGTGCACGGAAGAGCTATTATGAACTAACGAGCCTTGTTAATTCCTATGTAAACCCAATTTTTATTTCATCATTTTGTACTAAGACTAATATTAGCATTTTGTAATTAATACTTTAATATATTTAAAAGGAATTTTTGTATATAAACCTTGTTCATTTTCATCTTATCTATGATTCTTTGAATGAGTTAAAATAAATATGTATATGCACTAACAAATTTGAATTAAGGGACCTATCTGAAGCCTAGAGCATGACTCACTTAATCATTAGCATAGGACTCACCTAAGCATTTACATAGGACTCGCTTTTGATCATAGGACTCGTATGAAGGAAGTAAAGGACTCATACATAAAGCACATGGGTTGCATGATGAAAGGAGCATTGGATATGCATTATCATCTAGACATCATACAAATTACGTAGATTATGAGATTCCAATTTGACATCAAATTTGATTGAAAACGTGTAACAAATGGACAACAAAAATTGGTAGTCACCATTATTTGAGGGATTTAAATGCATGAGATTTGACATCCTCTAAAATCAATAAATCATATAAGTTGAGTGTTAATCAAGTACTCCCACTCAGAGTTAACAAGATAAAATCTAATCCAAGTGCAAGATGCACTTGTTCTTTCAAACTTGTTGCTCTTTAACAATAATTTATTCTTGTAGAAAATTTTTAGTTAATTTTTAGTTAGTCATTACAAATAATCAGTCCTATTTTAGAGTGACAAGGACTGCACTTATCATAAAATGCGTTTGTAGTAGAATTAGTGTGGTTGGTTGTTAATGAAAGGAAGTATTGTATTACATTCAATAAAGTGCATGATTATGAGTTAAATCATCTGGTGTAATTTTCAATCTTGAAAATAGATTAGAGGGAAGAAGTAAGGGCTATTCATCCCCAACGTGAAGGGAAATATTTCTATTTTGTTGAAATCTCTGATTTATTTATCATTTTCTTTGTTACAAGAATTCCAACACCTTCAATATTTCAATTCGTAAATTTAGTAATCTATGTTTTATCATAGAATCCATTTCTTAAACACTTTTAGAAATAGTATTTTATTTAATTTAGTATTTAATTCATGTTTAGAAAAATTTCAATCATCCTCTTTGTTGCAAATAGTTGTGGACAATGCCCTGGATTGACAATCATGAAATAATTAAATTACAAGTATCAATGACACTCGTCATTTTTTGACATCTTCATCAGGGAATTTTAAGGTGTTAGAAAAGATCAAGGTACTAACTTGCATACTTCCTGATAGCTTCATAAGAATCCATTTAGAAATATTTTTTCTATACTCTTTCTTTCAAAATAAAATACCTTGTCATGATAGTATTATTATTTCTATGCATTGGAGTATGTGGAACAAAAGTAATCAACTAAGCACTTATAGTTTGGAGATTGGTATTAAGCATGGTGGGTTTTTATGTTTAGACCTAGTGATTGTAGATGTAGATTTTGTTTAGAATAAATCCCACTTCTTCAAATTAATCTACTAAGCAAGAAAGTGAAATTTAACCAACCTCATAATGACGGGTTTTAGTGATACCCATGAGTGTCAATGGTCGATGTTTGAATTTGACATGGGTGGAAGAATGGTATAAGATCTTGTCCTGCCAAGAAATCTTGTTTCAGTTGATGTATAAGACTAAGATCCGATGATATTATTGGATAAGAGGAATCTTCAGACGTGTTCGAATATTGTCCTTGGTTTCTAGCTATTCGGATGTTCTAAGAGAGGGAGAGGTTATTGTTTAATTGACACTTTAATGTTCTATATGATCTGGTAAGGCTGGAAAAGGATTCTTAATGTTTTGTAGTTTGAGAGATAATCGATGTTGAGAAAATTTGACACTTAATCACTTAATGTTGAGATTTTGAAGAAGACGAATGATTGAAAATTGTTATGAAGAGAGAAAAAATAAAGTGATATTATCACATATATGCCTTGATAAAATATTTGTTATAGGACAATTTCAAATGAGTGTGAACTAATTTGGAAACGAGAGCTTGTGAATTGAAATTCTGGATCCTTGAGAGAAGGAAGAAAATGGGCTTAAATAATCATCAGTGATTAACTGAATTTCTTTTGATTTCGCTCTATTCAAGCTTTGTGAGAAAAATAGATGGAACAACTTTTTAAATTAAGGTTTTTTTTATGATTTAGGGGTATAAATTTTTGGTTTGTTTCGTAGATGTGCACGATATTTGTTAGGGGAGATATATAATAGATAGGATTCATTTAGGATTTGCCTAAGTTAGTAGCTAGGAATATTTCTAGATGATTTATTAGGATTTAAATAATGTAAGAAGGGTTTATGTGGGGTGAGTGTAGATGTGACTTAGGATTATGTGGTGTATTAATTAATTAATGGAGGATAATGGTTTATAAGTATATAACCTGATATATGATATGGTGTGCTTATTTAATTAATGAATAAAGATGAAGGGTATGAAAGTAATATATTAATTAATTAGGGATGTGGACTTATACAAGGTAAGTATGGTGATGATGTTGATTTTGATGTACTTAATAAAGATGAGGGGTAATAACTTAGATTTTGTATGACTTAGGGTAGGTATTAGATGCGATAGAAAAGAGGTGCTAGCAGATGCCGACATAGGAATTAGCGGTGTTAATTTTAGGTGTCTATATTTTTACCCTTTTGTTGAGTGATTTTAGACAAGCCATGAGACAAAAACAAGATGTGATGGAAGTGAGAGATGCAGAATCATGTGATAAAATTTTCCCCCCTCAAACTAGGAATTGATGACCTAAAATAGAATCAATCACTAGTTTGTAAGAGAAAGATAAAAAGATAAAAAGATGAGGAGTAATGAGGGATGATGGAATAATTCCCCAAGATGAGGTAGATAAATTTCATCACAAAATCAAGTGATATAGGAACCAAAGGTTTTGTGTCCTATACACATATGATCTAATGATGAAAATGAATGTTGTGATAATGTTAAAGTACTAATTATAGATTTTTCCAAAAAGGTGGGCTTACAAGGCCATGATGTCAAGTGATAGGGGAACCAAAGGGTTCGTGTTCTATATAAATATGAATTACAGACGATGGGGAATAAAATGAAGTAAAAGGACCAAAAATTTATGTTACCATAAAGATGGGTTTCAAAACAGGGAAGTCAAGTGATAGAGGAACCAAAGGGTTCATGTCCTATAGACATATGAATTACTGATGGTGAGAGATAAAATGACAATTTGATGAGGTCGAAGGAACAAAAATTGATATTGCCACAAAGGTGGGCTTATGAGGACTAGATGGGGGTTGTGATGGTGACCAGAGGTGTAGTGCCTAATGAGGCATCTATTTGAAAAATGTCAATTTTAAGTATATGTGATGTTTTAGAAATAACAATGTAGTGTTGAGTTCTGTTATGTTGATAAGAGAAAACACTTAGTTGAACTTACACTCAGAGTCCATGCGGAAGAATGACATAGGAGAAAAATTACAAAGTTATAGGAAGGCATCACGCATGGAGGTGAAGAGTAAGACTCTCAAGGACTTAGCCAATTTTGGAGATCAGGTCTATTCTTAAAGATTGACATGTAGAGTACAAAAAGTGATGCTAAGATTTTTGTACCACTCTTCATGGGGATTTTGGAAGGACATGTCAACTCACTCTTGCATGGGCATAAGTTAAGAATAGATCCATCACTTCAGTTAACTATCAACAATCTATAGATAACATACTTACATGTATGGCTATAATTGTAAAAAGGTGCATGGCTGTTATTAGCATGTGACCTATTTCTGGTAGAGTTAAGTGGTGAAGGGTTAGCCCCCCACCCTATATATATATATATGTGATAAACTACTTAGAAAATATATAGAGACATACATAGAGAATGGATGGAACCACATGCAACTGGATGATTGTAACAGATCCATGTGCACATGCCTGGTATTGTATGAAGCTACTGTATTGTTGGTTCAATGAATAAATAAAGTAAATTGGCCAAACAAAGTGTGTGATGTGTTTTATCAATGCATGTTATTACTTTCATGATGATTTACCTTTAGCACTTATAGATCTGGTTGGATATAAATGGTGAATGGATGGATTAGTTCCTAAAATATATGTTTACTATTTTATCATACCACCATTATGCTATTGCAACTAATAAGAGGGACCCGGTACCTTTGTGCACTTTGGGTGAGCACTCAGCCTAGCCTGAGTGATGTGCTAGCACGACTAGGTGTTAACTAAAAATTTTTAGGCTGCATCATTGGTCCCGTTGCCAAGACCTCTTTTTCTATTGTTTGAGAATTGTTCGTGAAGAAGACATACCGGCTAACCCTGGAAAGCATTGAAGAATGGATTCATGATCTGGAGGAAGCATACACCAGGAGGTTTAACACTGGATCTAGATTTAGCGTACATACTTGGGTAGAGCAGAATTTGTATGACAGTTTATACGAAAGCTTCTTTGCTATATTTCCAGTAGAACTATATGAATGGTTGATTGCGTATGCATCTAAGTGGAATCAGAGGTATCACACACTTGTTTGGACATAGGAGGAATTTCAAACACTATATGATGTTGACCTAAGATGGACTCGCGTGATAGATACCTAGTTTTGTGGTGTCCTAAACAGCTATATTTTGGAGTATTCAATTTCAACTTATTCGTGCCTAGAGGTAGCAGAGTTATAGTTTCAATGGTATCCTAGAGAGACATATTTGCAAGGTATTCCACTGGTAAACAAATCACTAATGGTAACATTGAACTTGGAAGCTAAACCCATAGAGAGCTAAAGAATCTGCACGCACGGGGGTAGGAACAGGATCGGTGAAAGATGGCAGACCTAGTGGCAGCATGATAGAGGGAAGAAGGGTGGCTGAAGTATGATGAGGAGCATGAGAGGAAATTATGTAAGAGGTAAGAACTTGTAGAATGGATGGTGTTGTGGAGAGAGATGGCTCATGAAGGATTTGAGGCTCATGGGGAGGAAGAAGAGCAAGAGCATTAGGAACTCCCCCATATAGGGAAGCATGACAGAAAACCCTCTTCAACCTCACATGGAAGTGAACCCGTAGATATGACATGGGCCGCAGGCATGCATCTAAGCCAACCTGTTGACCTAGCCCTTGCGCTTGGTTTTCTAGTATCTAGTACAATAGGTAAAAGTAATTTTAATTCAGGAAGTGAAAGCACAAAAATAGGTCAGACAGTAAGTACATTATTAGGCTCATCATCTACACAGAATATGAGCGTGCCAAGTGTGGGAATCACCTCTGGAGCTAGGAACACTTCCCAGGCTGTAGTGGTCCAGTATAGTACCACTATTGGGGCACATGGGAGTGCATCCATGAGCCCTATTCCAAATATTAGAGGAGGATTGGGTGATATGGGCAGTTCTAGTTCCTGTGGTTTGGGTGGTATTGGAGGAATAGGAAACCAAGGAGGTTCTGGGTCGGGTGGTCAAGGCCCGCAACAACCCCAGAACATTTATATGGAGATGTCCCTTCATCTCCAAAAATACAAAGGTATCTAAGATTCTTCTGAACATGTTCATATGTGTGAAATATTGTGGCACGCAAAAGGTATTACAACCCCTGAACGCAAGGCAAGTCAATTTGCTACTACATTGCAGGCGCGTGTGCACAGCTAGTATAGGAAGTTTGACCCAAATCAAACTTGTATTGACTATGCATAATTGAAAGATGCTTTCTTAAAAGAGTTCCACATCCAAGAGTTTGAGCTGGAGAGTATAAGCACACTCAAGGATATAAAGCAAGGCAATATTGAAAGTGTACGTGAGTATGATGCACAATTTAAAACACTTCTATCAAAACTCTCTTATGAAATTCATGTAAGTCAGCATGCATAATGGTTTGTTGGGGGACTAATTACTCCATTTCTAAGAGCACTGTTGCATAAAACTTATACCGATATGCGCGAAGCATTGGAAGCTGCTTTACACGCTGAAGCAGTTGGGAGTATTGAAAATGGAGTTAGTCCATTTTTGGAAGCTTAGATAGCGGCTATGGTTAAACAATTAGAGAAATTATCGGCAAAATCAGCTCATGAAACATGCTCAGGGATCTCGTGTACAAATTTTGAAGTGGAAGGGCACACTAAGGATAAATTCCCTCACCAAATTTTATGTTTATTGTTATTAGACTGAGATTTTCCATTTGAACCATGATGTTAGTCACTGCCCCCCCTCCTACAAGCGTAATCAAGAAGAATGTATCCTCCTTTTATAAAATTTATAGGTCCATGACCCATGATACTAAGGACTCTAGATTGATTAGCCAGATCCATGATGTCATTGATATTGGGGTGAGACAGACGAGTGTGGCTGATAATTCTAAAGGGAAGAGTAAGCATCAGGATAGGGATTATAGTAGAACCCGCTATGATAGGAATGACGGAAGGTTTAAAGGGGCTCATGAAAGAGGATGAGGATATAGAGGTGGATATGTAGGATGAGGTTGAGGTGGAGGAAGGAGTGAATTACCTTGAGGAACTTGCTATACATGTGGCTCACCTGGCCATTATAGGTGTAAATGCGCGCAGAATATTTCCTGTTCATTTTGTGGAAAGGGGCATAGTTATGAAGAGTGCCCAGACTTGTATGAGCATCCCAGTAAGCAGCACAAGTAAGAAAATAAGGGTATGGGGATGGTTAGAATCTAGTGCATGATAGAGAATCAGTGGATGCCAAAGTTAACACCAGAACCTGAGGTGGTAACAATCAAGATAACCACACGAGATGAGGTGGCACACATAAGAGAGGTGTTGCAACAGAAGCTGACAATCACTAGAGAGGAATTTATTCATGTTAGATATCCAGATCCAGCTCATCAGAAAGAAGTCTATCAGGACCCAATGGAGGTCCTTAGGATCCTTCAAGGTGAGATACAAGGTTTAAAAGAGCATTCTCAGAAATTGGAGCACAAGGATACATAACAAGCCCCATCGGATATTAATGACATCGGTGAGGTATGTAGAAAGTTACGCCAGGAGAATATTATTCCTTTATTAGGGAATTGGTTGAAAGGGAATACACCGTGTGCAAATACTGAGACTAGAAGACAAATACTTCATGTGAATCTCCCTCCTGATAGCATTGACTATGACAAGGAGATAACTTTGAATGCTATTGTGGACGGGTGGCTGCTGAGCAATATTTTGATTGACATAGGTGTGGAAGTAAATGTACTTACATTGGATGCGTGGGAACAAATGGGGAGACCCCCATTATAGCCATCATCTAATGTATTGTTCATGGAAAAAAGAACAAAAGCTACTCCCATAGGAGTTTTGAAGGATGCATCTATCACTATACAAGGGGCCAAGTTCACAAGATACTTTGAAATGCTAGTGCTTGTGGAAGCAGATAGTTTCCTAGCTTTGCTTGGGTGCCCTTGGTGTTATGCAAAAAATGCTGATTTGAGGTTTAACAAGGGGTATATCAACTTCGAAAACAAGGAGGAAAGGGTCATAATATCATTGATAGATGGGAAATCTGTGCAATATGTGGAACCTTTAAATGAAGAGGACTTGAATAGAATCTATGTACATGCTATTCGGGACCCAAAGGTCAATGATCCATCTGAGGAAGGAATCCTTCATTGGGAAGATTCTCAGTCAATTAGTGATACTACTAGTATTGCTTGTGATAATTGGGCCCATGGCACTTATGAACTAGTGGGGTGTGAATTTAAGCACGGAGTTATTGGTAAGATGGTTTTTCACTCTGTTCGATGTATAGGTCACACAATACCCTGCTATACTAGATCCGAAGATTTGGCTGGGTTCTTACAGGCCATAGAAACAAATTGGGCTGATGAACTTAAATGACGCACTATGCTGTCATATACTTTGGGCAGGACGGCTGCATGCTGATGGGTAGTCCAGAGGGATAATCTCTTGAAATGGGAAATTATTGGGACCACCTTCAACCAATTTTTCAAGGAGCAATGCACCTACAAACATATTCCCTTATCATGGTGATCAACGTACTCAACATCATATCTAGCAGTGTGAGAGACTCTGGATAGTAGGCCAGGAAGCATTACCACCTTCACTTTGGGTGCATCGGTTTTATTCTACTCTCAAATGTTGCGCGCGTTTTTGGTATGTCTATGCTGAATTACATCACGACATTAGCAACTGTAAAACTTTGACTATAGGGATGATACAAACATTTGACTTATTTTCATCTACACCACCAGTGAACACAACTTTAAGCTTTATCAAGTGCTTAACCATGGGAGACAGTGGGAAAGTAGAAGAACTTGTTCAGAAGTTATTTGGTGAGACAGAGATAGGGGTGCACTTTGCGGATGAAGAATATGATATCATATTACTTGAGCATGCTTCTTTGGAAAAATATAAAGGGAAGATGGTATACATAATTGATGAGGAGGAAGTTGAGCACTTGGATGTGGATCATTCACATGGAACATGTGAAGTATTATCCAGTGCAGATGTAGATGCGCGTGCATATCATGAACCTATGAAGACAACAAAGGTCAATATAGGCACAAAAGCGGAACCTAAGGAGGTTATAATTGGGGATTACTAGTCAAAATTAGAGGTAGCAAAGATCATAGAGTTACTTCACGATTATGAGGACTTATTCCCAAGAGGATACCATGAACTTAAAGGAGTGCATATATCGCTCGGAGTGTAACATCCTCATTTTAGACAATAGAACAAGTCAATTTTTTTTTTTGATAATTGCATACTGGTTCTAAATACATAATTTAGAACTCACAATTCAAATAACCATTTATATAACAGACAACCATATGCAGCTGTAATGACTCGGAATACCTCCGATCTATTCATTCCATGACTCGGTAATCTACCGATCTATTCATGAGTAAAAAGAGTTAGTGTTTTTATTTAACACAACACTCTAGCGGTTCTCTTCCCTAATCTGGGATTCAGAATGCTCTGTCCAAGGAATCTAACTGAATAACTGTTACCATTATTCATCGGCATCTCATCCCTTAGACTAGGTGAATTAGGACAACGCAATCAGCAGCTTGCGATACTTTGGCCAAAGATTTGAAACATACTGTTCATGTCTCGTATTCCTTAACGGCATACTCGTCAATCTGGAATACGTCCTTCACCCCATTCATATGTTATATAGAATGTCTTATACTGACTACTGTCAGTCCTTCCTTTCACAGCTGAATCACTCGGAGGCAGATTAACAAGGTGATAATGTTATATGGATGCCCACGAGGATTAGGGATATGATGACATACTGGTTCAACCTTGCAGTTCAACCAGTGTGTCATGATACCCCAAATCTCCGAGGCAGTCTTATAACATGGCCACGTTCTTAATCGGTCCCAAGGTAACTCGTGCGAAATCAAGTGTAAATCTTAGCGATCAATGCAAAGGGTGTCGCCATAAGTCACCTGCATTGTTGTAACTTCGAGAAGATCCTAATCTTCTCGGAGGTACAGCCCTGCAGTTGACTTTATGTCGTCATCCTTTAAATCCGCCTCGAGAAGATCTACCCAAAAACAAGCGTTACGCACTAGAGATTAAATTACTTTTAAAGACTTTTCCCTAAGGTTAGCCTTTCCAAATCCCTGGATTCTTTGTCTTAAGACGACCCTCCTCTAAAAGACTCATTACTGGTAGAGGTATTACGGTCACGCTCTCATCAAGGAGTCATTAGAATACACCTGATTCCAAAGCAACAGAACAGGACAATATCTCATAACCAATGCTTGAGAATGCCATCTGAACTCCATTGATTGCCTATCAGTTCTCTTAACGGAATTTATATCATACTTTTTAGTTTAAAGATATAAATGATTTAGAATCCAATTTACTATTGTCCTGTTATACTTAGGACTAGGGATTAGTAATTCAATCCAACTTGTTTAGCGTTATCTTTTAGGCTCAATTTTAACCTATCCTCTAGAGAGACAATAATTAAATTACAATATTGCTTTTGCTAGAACAAATTAGAACTACTAAATACTCATAAGAATTTAGTCTAATTACTTACAAGCTTTCATTGTCAATCACAAAAGCATCCATATTATACAAAGATAAGTATGCCCCTTCGTCACATAAACCGAAGAAGTTCATCTTTCAGAATAGAATACAACACATAAGTATCAAACACTTATTTTCATTCCTTTCGAAACTCGTACAATTACATTTTATGCAACAGCATGCTTGATATAATGCTACGGAAAAGAAACATCTTTTCACATATAGTACATCTATAAAATCAAGCTGTAATTCTTTATAAGTCAAATAAACTATCAGATCAGCCTGCCAGATCTGCATTGTTTTTACCTCTTACGGCAACCATCTGCAAAAGTAGTCAACATGAGTCAGTTCAATGAACTGAGCATGATAAGCACTAACATTTAAAACAATTGCAATCCATCAATTGTTTTCATTAAACACCCTGTTTAAATGAGATCTGATATTCACATAAGTAAACATAATCAGACTATGCCCTTGTAACACAAAATGATTACAAATATGTAACTCTATCATTGTTACTAATAGTCTTAATCACTTTCTAATATTTCATCAAATATTAAGAAACAAGGAACGAAAGTACACAACAATCATTAAATCCAAAATCACAACTTTGGTCAGATTATTTCATTCTCCAAAAAAAAGAAATATCATAACAATTCGGGATTCCACCAATACGTTACAAACAATTTCCCACAGCCAGTCAATTATCAATAATATTAAAATAAAGGAAGACAAAGAACCAAACCATTCATACTTCCTTTCACATAAGTTCATCACTGTACTGCCTTCACATATGAAAACATTCAACCAGTATAAAAATGAACAAGTTAGACAAGCTGCAAGCAAGATCACTGTTCTAAATCGCGAAAATAGAAACTCAGCAAAACTCCTGTACAGCAACTAACACATCAATAATTCATGTAACAACCTTAAGCCCAATGCTAGTTCCTTTAACACAGTAAGGCATTGACACAAGTTGAAAACAAGAACTACAAGCGTATCGCTGAAAACAACAACCTTATTGCATCAACAATCTAAGGTTTCCCAAAGGACTATGCTATGTTACCCACACGGTATTTCCAAATCATGCACAGTCAAATCGGACAGTTTATTTGGAATAGAACATAGCATACATATTCTTGCTCAGTCAAAATCGGACTGAAGTAAAAGAAAGGAATTCAGCCAACGATCCTTACCTTGCCGCATGCAAGTCTTGGAGTGATATTCGTGACTTACCCAACAAGGTAGAACACGAAACGGTCATCCATTCTCAAGGACCTCAAAAGTAACAAAGACAGTCCAAGGTCAAGCTCAAAAAGAGACAGAAGTACTAGTTACCTTTCCGGAATTCCAATGATTCAAACGGAGGTATCAATTCAAGCAAAAGCTTAAGAATTCATACTGACATTCATCAACAAAGCATATCAATAATCAGACAGCAAATTACTCTCTGCCAATCATTTTACACTAATTTGCTCAGGTCAAAGACATACATGTCCACCTAAGAATCTGTACCTCAAATCCCAAAAACACGAAGGAATTCCAAATCGCAATAACAAAATCGAAATACATGTTATTCCATTAAGTCGCCGGCACTTAAAATACCAACACTTAACTTTATTTGGCTCAAAAATAAAATGAATCATTCAATCGACTCCTCAGAGTCGTCCAAGCCACAATAGTTTAAATCTATAAAATCACAATGTAACTGTTAAAGGTTTTTGCACTTATAACCTCTGTACCTACAGTAACGTACTATGCAATTGGTTGATAAATCCGTATATACCACTCATGGTTAACATTCAGAAAGAATAAGTGAAACAAATCGAATACCCATTTCAAGCAAGGGCAGCCACTGAGCCGCTTCGAACTTTCGAACAGCTTTCTCATAGAAAAGAAAATGCCTACACAGGAAGTCTTTATCCTTTAATTATTTCAAATATACAGTAGCCAAAAGCCCTGTTTCATCATATCAGGTTTTCACAAAAATCCATTCACAAAACTTATGGATAAATCTACATTTCCAGCAAAAGATAGCAATACGATTCAATCATCGACTCCACTGAGTCGATACAACGAAGTACAGGTGTATCTATATTATACACTGTCCACAAGTAATCCCGCTAACCTAATAACAAGGAAAACGACTTCCGATAGGTTGAAAAGACTACGGTAACACTACAGTTACCTATTCCAAGCCAAAAATTGAACACAAATGAAAACCCAAGAGGCATCATTAAACACAGTCAAAAAAGCTCACGACAGAGTTCCCAAAGAAGCGATATTTATTAAACAATCTTACTGCATTCATCCCAATTCATTCATACAGTTTCAATAACAAGAACAGCGACCACGAATCAAAGACGTACAGTGGTCTATACTGCCCACAGGTATATTCTAAGGGCTCACGCCAAACAGGCCGAACACTCGAACCTTATAAATAAATACCTCACATGCATAAGCCAGGAAGAATACACAAACAAATAGAGTCGAAGTTCGATTTCAACAAACACCCAGCAAGAGGAAACTGAAAAATCGAACCAGAAGAGATACAGTGCCAGAAATCAAACTGGATCTCATAGAAAATTCATCCAATCCTCACAAAACATTTGAACAGAATTGTTTTAATGAAAGCACTTGAAAAACAGCAAGATATTTAAAGGTTAGGGCCTAGCATGCCTGTATGTTGATCAAATTTCCGAAGCAGACCACAGGAAGAGCTCAAACTTCCTTTTCTTTTTCCACGATGAAGCAACCAACAAAATTTCGCTGTCTTCATCGCATATATATCTTCCATGACAGAGAAAAGAGCTATGGCAGTTCCTACATGCCATGCAACTCAAAGAGAACTGGTGTGAAGAACCAGTAAACCAGCAGAGCAAAAACCGAAAATCGCGACAAGCCAAACAAACCCCCAAATTTCCACTTGCATGCCTTCTCGCGAGTTCCAAGCTCGACTTCCGAGAGTATTGAATGCCAATAACCAATTTTCCCGCTTAAACTCTATTCCCACCGACCGCCAGAATTGGCGACAGTCCAACTAAAAATTTAAGTCCATTTCTAAACTTAGCAATTGCCAAGTCTGCACAAATTAGCCGTCGCCTAAACCTCCGCCATGACCTGTCCCTCATCCTTATCCCTTACATTTATTGCCATAGAAAACACCGCCATGGTTCGCAACCCTTCATCGGCCCCTTCATAATCTCCTCCAAAGTTAGGTTAGTATCTTAGGTTAGAGTTTAGGGTAATGCCCACACTAACAAATTTATACAAAGATACTAACTTAGGATATTAACAAATAGCCTAGGTCTAGGTTAGACTAACAATAATCTAACCCCTAGGTTAGGTTTTAGTTTTAGGTTACTAACCCTTAATAATTCAGTTTGGTCCTCGTCCTGAAAACTCGGAAAGACCTGTAACATGCCTTCTAGAACAGAGTTAGCTTCCGTTCTTATGCAGAATTGTATGTCAACGAATTATTACCTGGTCTACAATCGAGACCTTCCAGATATACTTTGATATCGGGAACCGTTTCATTTCTCAAGATCAGCCTGAGTCGTAATCCTGACTAGCTTAATAAATACTTCCATACCTTGCAACCTGTTCAAGGTCTGTGATATAATTTATCACATACAGATTTAAAGCATTACTTGGATCAATTCCACTGATCCAAGTCTAGATATTATAGAAGAATATCTCTATAATTCATTCCGTGATCAGATTAATATTCAGACACAAAATGAAATAAATAAAAGAGTCTATTCATATTTTGACTCAGTCAAGATCTGTAATCTGCAAGAAATTCAGTACATATCAAGCATGATTTCTGAATCGAGGAACACATCCTTTTACAAGAAATCACATATCAACACTTGAATGCTAAGGAGAAAGTAACAACAGTTCAGGGTGTTACACGGAGAAATGAAGATAAATCTCAAGGAAGGTGCACGCCTTGTTAGGAAGTGGCCATATCAAATGAATCCCAATTTGTACAAGAAAGTAAAGGAGGAGATTGACAAGATGATTATATCCGGGATCATTCGACCTTTGGATGAATCATAATTGGTTATTCCTATGGTGAAAAGTATAAAAAAGGATGGTATGATTCCAATTTGTGTTGATTATAGGGAGTTGAATGCAGCATGTGTTACAGATCCCTTTCCTATGCCATTCAAGGAGTAAATATTAGGAGTGGTTGGGTGCAAAATATATTCATTTACAGATGGGTTTTTAGGGTATCATCAGGTTAGGATTGCCCTGGAAGATCAAGAGAAGACCACCTTCACTACTGAATGGGGAAGCTTTGATTATACTGTGATGCCCTTTAGATTAAAGAATGCACCTACTGTATTTCAAGGATAGTGGTACAAGCCTTCAAGGATTTTATTCATAACTTTTTACAGGTCTATCTTGATGATTGGACCGTTTATGGGCTGATTAAGGATCATTGTTACAATTTGCGCTTAATGTTTGAAAGATGTCAATAGTTGAGTATCTCATTAGATATCAAGAAGTGCATATTTGCTACTCCCTTTGGCACACTTTTAGGAAATATCATCTGTAAGGAAGGGTTGTTGGTTGATCTAGCTAAAGTTTTCATCATCATTGGCTTGAAAGCATCAGGCAGTCAATGCGAGGTGCGCAATTTTTTGGGTCATACAGGGTATTACCGGAATTTTACAAAAGGGTATGCAAAAGTTGCCGCGCCCTTGGAAGATTTACTCTAAGGAAAAGGTACATTCTATTGGGGGGAGTCACAACAATGCACGTTTGAGCTATTGAAGCAGAAACTTACTACTGCACCTATCTTGCATTTTCCTTCATGGGATAAACCTTTTCATGTTCACATGGATGCTTCTAGCATAACCATTGGTGCTATCTTAGCTCAACCAGGTGAAGGTATTGTTGATCATTCCATTTGCTTTGCTAGTAGGAAGTTGACCCCTACATAACAGAATTATACCACTATAGAGTGTGAGGCCTTGTCCATGATCTATGCCTTGCACAAATTTCATCAGTATTTTTTGGCTACACCATTTGTGTTTTATATAGATCACATGGCATTAAAATATTTGGTGAACAAGCCCATTTTATAGGGGTACATATGTGGGTGGGTAATCTTGTTTCAAGAGTTTGACTTTATGGTTGTAGTAAAACCAGGAAAAAGTAATTCTAGACCGGATCACTTGTCTAGAATTCAATCAGGGGAAGAGGTACAAATAATAGAAGAGACCATGCTTGATGTACAGTTGTATAGGTTACAACATGTGCCATCGGAATTAGAGAACATTGCTGTCTTTCTAAGAACTGTTATGGAACTTGAAGGCATGAAAGCCTTAGAGAATAAGCAACTTGTTGTTTGTGTGGCACCATTCATGGTAATTAGTGGTGATTTATACAAGCTAGGAAGAGATGAGGTGTTACGCTGTTGTGTCTTGGAGCATGAAAAAAAAGACATAATGGAAGAAGAACATGGTGGTATTGCAGGTGGCCATTATGTAGGTGATGTAATAGCGCACAAGATCCTACTTTCTGGCTTATGGTGGGAAACATTATACAAGGATTGTAATGAGTATTATAAGACATCTGACCATTGTCAATGTCTCGGTCGACCAAGACAATGGGATGAGATGCCCCTATGCCCCATAATGAGTGTAGAACCCTTTGAGAAATGGGAAATTGACTTTGTCAGGCCTATCTCCCTAGGCACGTGTAGGATTGGGTCATGCTATATCATCACTTGTACAAATTATCTTACCCGATGGGCAGAAGCAACACATATAAAGGACTGTACATCCGCTACAGCAGTAAGGTTCTTAGGGAGAATGTCCTTACAAGATATGGTTGTCCTTTAATTTTAACAAGTGATATGGGCACACATTTTTTAAATGAGATAATATGAATTCTTTTATATGAGTTTATGGTTACCCACCATAAAACTACACCCTATCACCCTAAGAAAAATGGGACTTCTGAGGCTTTTAACAAGATATTGAACCACACATTGACCAATATTTTTGATGTCGGGAGAAAATATTGCGATGATAAAGTATCATCTGTTGTTTAGGCTTATAGGACAACATACAAAAGATTGAACAAAGCAACACCTTTTTAATTGGTGTTTGGCACGGAAGCTATTCTACCTGTAGAATTTATGTTACCATCGTTGCGCATTACACACACTAGAGGTCTAACCAATGAACAGGCCTTGGAAGAATAGATTGCAAAGATGGTTCAGGTAGATGAGTGTCGTGCCATCACGCGCTGGAGTTAGAATTAGGAGAAAGTGTGACAAAAGGCATGGCATGATCAACACATCAGGGATAAGAAACTTGTGGTGGGACAAATGGTACTTCTATATGACTCCAAGTTTTTGCACCATCTAGGAAAGATCAAGGTGCATTGGTTGGGGCCATATGTTATCACTCATATACTTGAGTCCGGTGCCCGCCAGTTGGAAACAATTGATGGCACACGGTTGCCCGGTTACTTTAACGGGATTAGGTTGAAGCCCTACTACAAATAAGTCTTCTTGGTGTCTATAATAACGAAGTGTTGCCAGATACATTAGGTTTCTCTTTATGCATTTCCTTGATGTATTTCTTACATCGTTGCTATGCTTTGTCAATTTTAGCTCTTGTTTGTGTAATAAGCATGCTTGCACACATGAAACTAAATACAATATGAAGCATGTTGATGTGCAGAGGACTGCACATCCTTTTCATGTGGGGTGGATTATTGATGACTCTTAGGGATATGCTATGAAGATATCATGTTGTGGGTGTTGAAAGAAGGTTGCTAAGGGTAACTGAAAAAAGATTTCTTCTCAAGATAAGAAAGGATGAATATGGATAAGGGAAAGTATAACGCGAGGTAAGTGGCGGCTATGGTAATTACCAGGAGATCATGTAATGATGAGGTACTTAGGCGTGAAGGTGTGTGTCGAAGAGAAGTCTATGATAGAGGGTTAAGAGGCACACTAGAAGGTTATAACTTTGGTGCAAAAATATATTACACGGAAATGATAAAAATGGGTCATAAATGAGGAGAATTTGGTAGGTGGAGGAGCAATTAATGCAACCAAAATTAGAAATCTATATAAGGAAAGGATGCGATTTCATTTTTACCCTTGCAAATATGAGAATTCGATAGAGAGCATATATGTGAAGAGCATAAAGCTAATTGATTCAAGGTGCGAAGTAAGCAAACCAGGCACAGAGAATAGATTTGTGTATTAGAAGGGCTTGGATCCCCTAGAAGAAGGGTTTGACAAAGCAGAGTAATACAACAGAGTTAGCATGTGCAAGTTCATAATTAAAAATTAGGGCATGGAGGAATCAGGTTAGGGTTTGAAGAAAATCACTCAAAACACATAGTAGCTGACCTTACAAAATAAAATCCTGTAAGAGAATGGCATCAAAGAAGAAAGCAATACTGATAAAAGAAAAGAAGAAGGCAATGGTGAAAGAAGAGGAGGAGATGGCCCTGGAGAGAAATTTCTCTGAAATGTAGTACCCTAAAGAAGTTATTGTGGGGCAAGAATGGAATACCCACATAAGACAAAGAAAGATAAGTGAATACAATCACCGAACCAGTGAAAACCATAAGACGTTAGACGACCTGCTCACTACTCGAACAAATAGGTGCACTGAGGATGACATGCCGATATATGATGATGCCAGGGAAAAGATACTCAAGGGAAATGGTGTTTCCAACGTTATGAGCTCCCATACTTTGGGAAGTATGCACCCTTGTATAGATGGCTGATGAGCCGAGTCCATGAGGACTTCTTCTACTTCGTAGGATGGAGGGTAGGACTGACACCCATCCTCATTGCCATAGTTACTAGATTACGGGAAATGGGCAAAGACATTAAGAATGACTTAGCATACAAAAGTGATGTTTTAGAGACACAAAAGGTGTTGAGGCTATTAGAAAGGACCGCGCGGGATGGACATTGACAAGTTGAAAAATTGTTCCAGTAGCACATCTAACCACAAAGTTGAATGACCAAGAACTTTCGTAACAAGTTAATTCTTTGTGGTTACATGTGGCCAAGCACATGTCAGAGGGAACCACTTATAACATCACCAGATTTATCACAGAGTGGATAGTCGAGGAAGCATGTGAAGGAAGTAAGATAATTTTTGGCTGTATCTTACTGAGTTTAGTCTTCATGGATATCGGTGGTACCAGATGGCCCAAAAGAGAACATATGGGAGTACCCCATGAATCATAAGTCTCTAGCTGAGAAATTTAGCAAATATCTTTGCAAAGGGTAGATGATGGAGGAGGTTAAGGAGCACATTGAGATGTGGTATGATAGGCTCCATGTGGCGTTTAGGGAAGAATGGCGCATACCCAAGGATTTTCCCTCAGTCTTGGGAAAACAGGTACAATTTGGAGTCTACCAGCATTACTGTATTATGTGCTTTCCAATGGTAGATGGGTCGTGGAGCCCCTGGTTCAAACTACCATATGAATTCCTTACATAGTACTTCTAAGCTACAGTTCATTGGTTCACCAACACACAAAGGTTGGTATTTAATGCAGGCAAGGCAGACTGTGAGTATCACACCCTGAGAAAGACTTATGGATATCTAGGGAGAAATGCATACAACGAGAATAACATCTCAGAAATATTAAGCATTAAGCCAAATATAGTGGCCATCACGGATATCAGGGCCACGCTAATATACCTCTAATTGAAGCCTAAAATGGAAAATAACAAGTACGTGGAGAATGAATTCACACTTCTAGGGCCACCAAAGGGAAAGCATACTATGGAGAACATTTTGGCTCCTAGGCCCTCTATGCCTAGGCAAGATGAGGAGGAAGAGGATGAAGAACCCAAAGATAGTGGTGGCCTGGTGCGGAGAAGGAAGCAACCATTTGGCTAGGAGGGGGCAGAGCGTGACAACTCCCCAAGGAGAAGGAGCTACAGGGGAGGAGTAGGGTGCAAAAAGATTTAAGAAGGTCTTTAAGTGCACAAGAGTGTAAGGAGTAACCTTGCAGGTGAAGGAGCCAGAGGAGAAGAAATGGAGAAAACTCAGGTTGAGTAAGGAAAAAGAGAAATCTAAGGAGAAGGCGCCTTCATCTCCAACTGGGGAAGAGACTCAACATGAGGGGGAGAAGATGGAAGAAGAAGAAGGGGTCAATCAGAGGCTACACAGGACAAGGGTGGGGATACATCTGGTATTCCCAACCTTGATGCAACCATTCTAAGAGGACCCTGATCCCATCAAATAAGGGAGGATGCCAAGGCACATGCCATGGGGTATGCAGAAGACCCAAATCTGATCATTCGTGCTCAGTTCTAGAGTACCATCGAGCAGAAGGATTTATTTGGATGGGTGCTCAAGGACGAGGACAAGGTGACTCTACACACAAAGAAGTAAATCTCATGGTCTATGCACACTCACATGGATGAGCTCGAATTTGATGTCGGTGAAGAATCGTGCACGTCATGGTGGTTGAAGAAGGAATCTAAAATGCACCACATGACAATCAAACCAACAATGATGTTAGATGAGCAGGTGAGTAATGCTCTAGTGAAAGTATCCTCTGAATTAGTAAGAAGAAACATAGATAAATCTGATACCATCAAGGTGTTGACAGAGAGATTAAAGGCCAAGGATGTAGAGATAACGCACCTAGTCCAGGAAAAGGACTTGATCAAAAGAAAGTATGACACTTTTATTAGTATGGAAGAGGAAATTGGAGATGATGTTCTAAAGGTACGCCCAAATCTGGAATCCCGGGTACCAAAATAATTTCCTTCTGTGATGCACTATGTGAAAACAATGATAACATTAGTGTTGGGGGATGAAAAGGTGCAAATATCCTCACAACCCAAGGACTTGAGGGAGAAGACAAAAAGGGTGCAGGTTGTAGTAGCTAGGAAAATTGCTACTTATGAAGGTCTACTACAAGCCACCCATGATGAATTAAAGAAGGCCGATCATGTACTAACCATATGCACAACCCTAGAAGCGCTGATCGCGGTGAAAACCTTGGAGGAAGAAAATGAGGTCCACAAAGTGATGAAGGATGCTTCCCTAGGCCACGTTGAATGCCTAGTCCTAGTAAAATAGAAGTGTGAGGCACTGGCTACTACACAGGCACCACATAAGGAGAGGTTGGAGGAGCTAGGGAAGCTCATTGCTCAGAGGATGGATGTACTAGAAGGGGTGCAAACCTCTATGTCAAGCATAGTGCTTGTAATAAAAAATGAGCAAGGGAAACTCTCTATGGAAGAGCTGTAGTCCATCATTGCAGAAGTTCTCAAAACAACAAGAGTAGTGCTAACAGTATGGGAGAACCTAGAAGTAGATATCAAAGAAGAATATCCAGAGTTGCTTTTACAGGATGAGATGGAGGGGCCTGAGGCCTAAAATTTTTTGTTAGCTGTATATATCTTCTTAAAAATTCTTATTCAAGATTCTTATTCAACATTCTTTATTCTTTATTTATCCATTTTATGTCTAGGTTTTGAGCATCGCCATTATTGAAGCAACAATTAGATTAAGTGTGGGGTAATGTTGATCAGAGAAAACACTTAGTTGAACTTGTACTAAAAGTCCTTGTGGAAGAATGGCACAGGAGCAAAAGCGTGAAGTTATAGGAAGGCGTCACACACAGAGGTGAAGAGTAAGACTCTCAAGGACTTAGCTGATTTTGGAGATCAAGTCTATCCTTAGAGATTGGCGTGCGGAGTACACAAAGTGATGCTGAGATTTATGTGCCACTCTTCATGGGGATTTCGGAAGGACATGTCAACTCACTCTTGCATGGGCATAAGTTAAGAATAGATCCATCACTTCAGTTAACTATCAGCAATCTATAGATAGCATACTTACATGTATGGCTATAATTGTAAAAAGGTGCATGGCTGTTATTAGCATGCGACCTATTTCTGGTAGAGTTAAGTGGTGAAGGGTTATCTCTCCACCCTATATATATATATATATGTAATGAACTACTTAGAAAATATATATATACATACATAGAGAATGGATGGAACCACATGCGACTGTATGATTGTAACAGATCCATGCGCGCATGCCTGGTATTGTATGAAGCTACTGTATTGTTGGTTCAATGAATAGATAAAGGAAATTGGCCGAAAAAAAGTGTGTGATGTGTTTAATCAATGCATGTTATTACTTCATGATGATTTACCTTTAGCACTTATAGATCTGGTTGGATATAAATGGTGAATGGATGGATTAGTTCCTAAAATATATGTTTACAATTTTATCATACCACCATTCTACTATTGCAACTTATAAGAGGGACCCAATACCTTTGCGTGCTTCAGGTGAGTGCTCAACTTGGGCTGAGTGATGTGCCATCGTGACTAGGTGTTAACTAATAATTCTAGGCTGCATCATGTTAAGAATTATGTGGGTAGATGTTTGATATGATAGATATTGATATATGTTGATGTTCCCCAGTTATGTTTTAGATATGATGTGTATTTGATATCAATTTTAAATTGATCTTAATGTTTATCAAAACTAAGGAACGTAACATGAATTGATTTCTTTGTACTGGATTTGATACATATGTGATGGGAAGCAATAGATTGAAGGTGCTTGCACTTTTTACCTTTAAAAAATTGTTAACATATGACTATTAATGGGTAATCACACTTAGGATCTTGGATATAAAGATGAAGTGAAAATATGTACCTTCCTAGAACATGAGAAGGCATAACATGTGTAGGTTGTGTGGGAGAATAGGTTTCCTTTCAATGGTTTCATATGGAAATGCCCCAAATTTACATTATTTGATTTTGAAGAAAACTAATCAATGTGGGAAGTTTTCTAGTATGGGAAAGCTGATCAATGCAGGAAGATTTCCTAGACGCTTTTGATATTTGGTATTTTTGAAGGTTGATCAATGTAGGAACCCTTATTTACATGGGTATCCATCCTTCGAGGGTATGATCTACAATATTGATTTTTGAGTTTTTGATTTTTATGGATAGCTGTCCTTCGAGGGATCGGTATATGAATTTGATGGGTAATTTCCTTTGAGGGATTAGCCTACTTTTTACTTTTTTGACAATGATTTTGTATGTTTAATAGTTTTCCTTTGAGGGATCAATCTATTGTATTTTTCATAAGAAGCATCCAATGACTTTTTTGACTTTATTTTAAGATGAGGGAAAGACCCTAATAGACCATTTTGAGGAGGGGAAGAAAGATATGTGCAAGGCCTACACATATGTGCCCCAAGACATGTTTTTGGTTGGTATACAAGGTGGATTGATGTAATTATTGTGGGGTTCCAACTAAGGAGGAACTTGTCCATGTGAAATATGTGATGAACAAAATCATGGTTCTCATCTTTAAGGCATCGAGGATAGTGATGAAAAACCCCATACTTTCAAATCATTATGGTGATTAAGTGACTGGTTGATAGTGAAATAAGATCTTTGATGTGATTAATGTCATGACAATTGATGTGTTAAAAGTAAAAAGGCCACAAGTATAAGACATTAAAAGGATGAGCCATGTTATATGGATCAATCCAACTAGGGAAAAACTTTCCACATTTACTCCATTATAATGTAGGGACATTTTGATTAGGATTGATAAAGCAGGTTAGTGATGATGTACCAGGAAAGATATGCGAGGTAAGAATTTCAAAATTTCAGTAGATGGGAGTTCTCCCAACATAATATTGTGGATAAAAATGACTTGTGTTGAAAGGAGGGATGCCTTTAGGTTGATAGAAGTTGTGACCATGAATGATTGAGTATATGGTAAATAAAGGAGGATGTAGATTCATAGACATTGTGTGGTATTGAAACATTACAAGGATTTTGTAAGGGTAATAAGAGAGAGGATATGATGTGGGATTGATATAATTAAATGATGGATGAGGTCCCAAAATGGAAGAGGAAGGATTAATGAAGGATGCGAAGGAGTAATGGTGTGTGCTATGATGTTGAGATAAATGATAGAGGCCAAAAATATATGATGAGGGTGGAACCATAACTTTGATAGATTTGGATTGTGATAAAGGATGAGGTCCCAAAATAGATGGTAAAGTTGAGACCTTAAATGATGTGTGTTTTGATTTTACAACATTGATTTTAGGTAAAAATAGGATGTTTTACAATAGATGATGAGGATGAGGAAATATATGTCATAGATTTTGATTCTATTATAGTTGCATTCGATAGAGGAAATGGAATCACTTAAAAAGATGAGGATGAGGATGAGGCCATGGGTGTGATGGTTTTTAATTGTGTAGTATTTGATTCAAGGAAATTTTCTAGACTAGATGGTAAGTGGGTATCTAAGAGTAAGATTGGGCCTGATTAGTATAAGGGAGATTTTATCTCTAGATATGATTAAAATGGATTACACAAGTTTTCTAGTTTGTTGATTAATTCAATCATTGGTTGGATATTGAGATATTCAATTACAACGGCTTATTTAGTAATGACTTCTAAGGTGTATTCTAAGCGTTGCAAGGAGATGGATGATTGGACAATGGAAAACAGGTGATGTTGATGTGTGAGGATCATAAAAAAGAGGATCCATGTGCTTTGATTCTTAAAGAGGAAGCACTGGTGATGAATGTGTCTCCTAATGGGGAAGAACCTTTGTAATAGATTTAATGGTATGACTCAAAGGATGCACAATATCTATATGAACTAATTTTATTAAGGGGACTAGATCTAGAAGAAAAGTAAATACATCATTGATGGTAGCTTCATCTGAATTGTAGCAAGACCTAGGGAAATCAAATGTGGTAGTTTCATCTGAATTGTGCAAAGACATAGGGGAATCAGACATGGTAGTTTTGTCTGAATCATAGGAATAATTAGGGGAGTCAGGTGAAACATGTGTAGATTGTGAATCAATATGGGCTTCTTCAAGGGATTGAATTTCTAATTTATTGGCCATGGCAAAGGATTCCTCAAAGGTCCAAAATATGTGGATCGTAAGAGTGGATGAAATATACTAGGAACACAATCGAGTAAACAACTCAATCAACTCTAATTGTAGAAGCGGAAAGGACAAGTGATTGATGGTGTTTTTCCATCTAGTGAAAAAATCTCCAAGGGATTCATTTTCAAATTGTTTGATGATAGAAAGTTTAGATACAATTATTTTATGAGTAATGTTTAGAGAAAAGTGATCGAGGAATAATATGGCTAACTATGTGAAGGATACCAAAGAATGCCGAGGAAGGGAATTGTACCAATCCAATTCAATTCCTACCAGTGACATGGGAAAGGTTCTAAGAATAAGATCTTGATCATGGATAAGAAGATAACACAAGTGTCCAAAGGATAGTATGTGTTGTTGTGGGTCCTCCTAGCCATGGAACAAATTAAATTCAATTTATTCCCAATGTAGAGGATATGAATTATATAATATTGATGGGTGGATGGGTGTTGGCATCTAGACTATTAGCTAAGTATAAGAAGGTGTGTGGGCATGCGAGATCTAGTTGAAAAAATGGTGTGTAGGGAAGGGTCCTAGTAGTAGGTTACAAAACATATGGCGTGCACGCATAAGGAAAAATAGGTTTTGTACTTAGCTGTATTCGACATCCTAGGCAACACACGAGAAAAGCATGACCCTTGTCGATAAGGTGCCAGCCTGACAACTGTGGGATCAAAAAGGGAATATTTTAGGCATATGATGGAAGGTTCCAGAAAACATCATTGCAAAGAGTGGAGAGCTCAGATATGAGAAGGCATGCTCCCTTGGAGGACCAATTTGACACTTGGCAACTGATCTGTAACTTTAGAAAGGTATGGCAGTGGTTGCTAATGCTATAAATGCAAGTGCCTAATAGAAGAAAAATATTAGAAGCAAGCAATGAGTAAAAGCAAGAAGTGAAATGAAGAAAGTAGAGTGTGAAAGGATAGTTGAAGAGAGGCAAAGCTCTGTAGAAATATAATGAAGGGTTCTAAGGGTTAGGGATTAGAAGAATATAGGAATCATGGCACATTTAGAGGGATGGTTCTACATTCATTTTTGTAATATGATGAACATAGTCCATTTCTCATGCATGAATTAGATCTACATGGTTATATGAGGATATGTTATGACCTCAAGGGTTGTAATGTGGATTACTAGATCTATTAATATAAATATAAGGCTATATTATAACTCATATATGTGCTTAGAAGCATAATACTTATGTATTTCCTTTATGTATGAACCATTTCCATATGTTGCTTATTATTTCTCTTTTCTGGATGCAATGAGATGAAAACTCGTTCTAGGTTCTTAGAATGTTGCATGGTTTTTTATTTCCTTCTACATTGATTATCTATCATAAGATGGTGCATTCTCAAAAAAATATCATAAAGGAAAGACTTGGCACATGCGCGTGCCTTAGGTGAGTGCCCAGTGCCTGCTTGGTGATATGTTGATGTGCATGTGATTAGAATATTGGTATAAGGGTATAAAATATGATTACATCTTGGTTTCGTTGTCAGGACCTCTTTTCAAAGTTGTTATGAGAAATGGCATGCATTTTTGTCCCTGTGATGCATGATGAAAATTTTCCTAACATTAGAAAGTGTTGAAACATGGTTCAAGAGCATAGAGAATGAGTTTACTCAAATAATTAGTACTAGATATGAGTTCAATGCGCATAGATGGGTAAAAGAGAACCTATACCATGAGTTGTATGGGATATTCTTCTATTGTTTTCCAATAGAACTATATGAATAGATTTCATCATATGCATCCAGATCGTGTTGGTACTACAGATCACTCGTATGGACCCAAGATGACTATAAGAGGTCACATGATGTAGAATGTACTTGGACGTGTGCTATTGATCACTAGTGGAAGAGAGTGTTGAACAACTATACTCTTGAATACACCATTTCTTTGTATTCTTTCCCATAAGTTATTGATTTTGAGTTTCTGAGGGAGCCTAGAGGATCATTTTTACGTGTTATTTGTTTGGATATGAATATATTGGTCATTACCTTGATTTTGGAGGCATTTCCGATGGCCGACTAAGCTTCTCTGAGTGTTAGGAGAGGAAGCTAGGGTGGTGGAAGATGGTGGACATTACAGATGAAAAGGAAAGGGATGAGAGATGACTCAAGTATAACAAAGCTTGTGAAAGGGAGATGACTAGACAACGCGAGGTTTCAAGTGTGATGGATCTATGGAGGTAGAAATTATGGGAAGGGTTTGAGGTTCATGCAGAGGATGTGGAACCTAAGAAGTCCGTGTTACCCCATCTTGTAAAGCATGGGAGAGAGGTCCCCTTAAGATTCTGATGAGAGTTTGTCACATGGAGAAAGAAGAGCCATTAGCACACATCTGAACCCCACCTGGTGACCAACCCCTGGTGCTTGGTTTTTTAGATCAAGGGAGAAGTATTGTTAACCTATTTGGTATTAGTGGGAGTAATCGATCTACACCTAGAAGATATAATTTCTCATTTGGAACATTCATGGCTGTGTAATCCATTCCTGTATTTAGACGAATCTTCGGACAAGGTGTAAGTATGCAAGGTTTGGGTATCACATATGAGAGTGGTACGAGACATATAACTAGTAGCGGTATAATATCACAAACTAGTAGTTCAATGGGATGTTGGGAACACTAGGCGCAACCACTTTACACCCTTTTCTGACTACAGGAGGTGGATCTGGTGGATTAGGAGGGATAGGACCTTGTGAATCTAGTGGATCTGGTGGAGGAGGAAAGACCGAAGGAAACCAAGGCTCTGGATTAGGGGGATAAAGATCCCAGCCACCTCTCCAAGTGTTTTTTGATATGTCTTTGCACTTACTAGACTATAGGGGTATTGAAGATGTTGTAGAGAATGTGCACAAATGTGAATTACGATGGTGTGCAAAAGGGATCACTACCCCATAGAATAAGGCAAGTTAGTTTGCAATAAGGTTGTAAGGGCGTGCACATAGTTGGTATAGGAAGTATGACCTCCATCAGATGGTGGTAGAGTACACCACATTAAATAATGCCTTCCTAGTAGAGTTCCATATCCCTTGGTTTGATTAGAAGAGCATTAGCAATCTAAAGGTGATCTAACAGGGAATGGTAGAGAGTGTGCATGAGTATGGCACGTATTTCAAGACTCTCTTTTCAAATATATCCTATGTCATTCATCCTTCTCAACATGCTCAATGGTTTTTTAGAGGATTAATAACACCATTTAGAAGGGCTCTATCACACAAAAACTTTCACAGACTTGTGCAAGGCATTGGAAGCTGCCCTATGTGTCGAAGCTATTGGGAGCATTGATACTGGGGTTAGTCCTTTTATGGAGGATCAAATTGCTACAATGGCTAAGCATTTTGAGAAGTTGTCTGCAAACTCAGCACATGAGGTTCATAGTAGGTTTTGGTGTATAGAGTGTGAAGTGGAGGGGCATGCAAAGGATAGTTTCCCTCAGAAATTGGTACACGTTATGACAGTAGACTGTGAGATCTACCATGTGGATCATGATGCAAGTATATGCCCTCTACTACAACTTACAATCTGTAAGAATGTTTCTTACTATTGCAAGATCTATACCTCTATGACCCATGATACTAAGGATTGTAGACTGATTGACCAAATCCATGACGCTATTGATCTAGGTGTATCCCAAAATAGCCTTACAAGTAGTTCTAAGGATGATGACCATCGTTATGAAGGGTGCACAGATGGAGAAGCGCATGGAAGAGGTTTTTACGGAGGATTTCATGGTCACAGTAACCACTGCATAGGACGAAGTGAGTTCCTGCGAAGAACCTATTATAATTATGGATCTACAGATAATTTCAAATGTGAGTGCCCTGATCTATTACAATGCTCATGGTGCAGGAAAAATCACAAGTATGAAGAGTGTCTAGAGCTTTATGAGCATATGAACCAGCAGCACTGGAAAGAAAAAGGTGTCGGGATGGTGAGCATCAAGAAGGCTGATTCACAATGGATACCAAGAGTGGAACATGATTCAGGGATAGAACCTATACAGGTGATGATGCAAGCAGAGGTTGTACATGTGAGGGAGATGCCAAGACAAAGGACACTAGTTTCAAGAGAGGAATTTGTGTATGGAAAGTATCTAGACCTTCTCATCAGAAGGAAGTGTACTAGGAGACTATGGACGTGATTCAAAGTTTACAAGCGGATATCTAATGTATAAAGGAGAAATCAAAGAAGTTGGAGTAAAGGAAGAATGTTGATGTTCAAAAGGATGACCTGGATGAGGTCAAGGAAGTGTGTAAAATTTTAAGGCAAAAGAATATTATTCCCTTATTAGGAGAATGGATGAGAGAGAAGGTACCACGTGTTGTAAAAAAACGTGAAAGGTAGGTTTTGCATGCAAACCTTCCTCCTCATAGCCTTTACTATGATAAGGAGATTAATTTGAATGTAGTTGTTGATGGATGGATTATGAGTAATATTCTCATTGACACGAGAGCAAAGGTCAATGTTCCTACCTTAGATGTTTGGCATCAAATGAGAAGGCCCGCATTACATCCATATTTGAAAGTGTTGTATATGGATAATAAGACTAAGGCAATTCCCATTGGAGTCATGAAGAATGTAGTTATCACCATTTAAGGGGCCAACTTCATTGGAAAGTTTGAAGTATTGGTGCTCGCTGAGGCATATGAATTTCCAGTGTTACTTGGGCACCCATGGTGTTATAAGAACAATTATGACCTGTGGTTTAACAAAGGGTATATAAGTTTTGAAAACAAGGAAGAAAAGGTGATCATCCCTTTGACAGATGGGAAGTCAATGCCCTATACTGAGCCCTTAATAGAACTCCTTGATAGAATCTATGTGCACTCCATCAGAGATCCCAAAATAATTCATCCCACAGAGTGAGTTATCCAGTTTGAAGATGCTCAATCCTTGAGTGATACCACTAGTGTGTCATACATCAATTGGGTGCATGGGACTTATGATTTAATTGGATGATATTTGAGAGGATGTGTAACAAGGGTGACAAAGGTGTTCTCATTCAATCACTTAGGAGGAAATAATTTTCCAAGTTACTCTGGAGGAGCATACCCCAAACTTTTCTTACATGAAATGGAGGCTCAGTAGAAGAACAAGGACAAGAGGAGAGGAATGCTCAATTAAAACCTACTCATAACTATGGTGCACTGGTGGGATACACATCGGGAGAACCTCCTAGAGTGGTGTGAGGTAAGGATCACATTTTCCATAAGGTTCTCCAGAAGCAACACACCCGCGGTCATACAAGACTATTATGGTAAAGAGACTACTTCATTTCACATCCAAACATGCAAGAAGGCTTGGATGGGAAGCATAGAAGTGTTACCACCTTTGTTATGGGTGCATAAGTTGTATTCCACCTTATAAGGTTGTGTACACACTTGGTATGTTCATTCGGAGATGCATTGTCAAACAGGTAATTGGAAAGAGTTGGCGGTTGATGTCATTCAAACTTTCAAGTATAGGAGTACCAAGCCATCAGTAGATAAGACATTTTAGGTTATCAAGTACCTTACGATGGGAGATAGTGCTATGGTAGAGGATAGGCTATTAGAAATACTAGGTGAGCCCCATTTGGAGACATGCCTCAATGAATAGGAATCAGAGGAAGTACAGCTTGAGCATGGGTTCATGGAGAAATAAAAAGGAAAGATGGTCTACATAGTAGATGGAGAAGAAATGGAAACTTTGGATGTTAACCAATTTGAAGGCATGCGTGAAGTCATAAATAGTGTAGATTAGAAAGCACATTCCTATCATGAGCCCTTGAAAACAAAGAGGGTTAACATTGGAACAGAAACAAAACCAAAGGAAGCTATCATCAAGGACTATTGGTCAGAAAAAGAAGTTTCAAAAGTCATTAATTTATTCCATGAGTTCCAAGATTTATTTCCTCATGGGTACCATGAACTCAAAGGCATCCACCATTCCTTGGGAGATATGAAGATAAATTTTAAGGAAGGTGCTCGCCTGATTTAGAAGAGACCTTATCATATGAATCCAAATTTACACGTATGGGTAAAGGAAGAAATAGAAAATATGATAGCATCTAGTATCATTGAGGAAATGCAAGAGTCATAATGGATAAGCCCAATGGTTATCAGTATCAAGAAAGATGATAGGATAAGAATCTATGTTGACTACAAGGATTTGAATGTAGTGTGTGCCATTGACCCTTTTCTAACCCCCTTTACTGAAGAAATTTTGGAGGGAGTAGTTGGGTGTGAAGTCTACTCTTTCACGGATGGGTTCTCAGGGTATCACTAAGTCAAGATTGCAAAGGAAGACTAGAGAAATCAAAATTTCACCACTAAATGGGGAATTTTTTCCTACATGATTATTCCTTTTAGATTGAAGAATGCACTTGTTGTGTTCTCATGCATCATGGTACAAGCATTTCAGGACTTCATCCATAAATTTCTTCAAGTTTACCTAAATGACTGGACCATGTATGGGTTGGTGAATGACCATTGTGACAATATACGATTGATGTTTGAGAGATGTCGGCAATTAAGGATATCCCTCAACATTAAGAAATGTGTCTTTGCTACTCCATTTGGAACCCTGTTAGGACACATTATATGCAAATAAGGCTTGCCAGTAGATCCCGCTAAAGTTACAGTTATTTTGGAATTAGGGGATCCTGGTAGTCAAAGTGCAGTGCATAGATTCCTTGGGCATCTGGTTTATTATAGAAAATTTGTAATGCCCGCTAAAAACAACCCACTTGAGACCTAAGAAACAACCTAGGAGTAGTTAGGAAAATTATGGAATAATTTTTTTTAAAGAGTCTACAGCCAAGTTACAAGGTAACTGCTGTCACTAACAAGTTCTAGAACAATTCTAATCCACTAGAATATACTTTAATTTTATTAACAATTATTAGAGGTCATAAGGTCCAAACTTTAGGGTTAGAAGGTTTAAATAGGTTTAGAGGGTAAATCTTCACCATACCCACTCTCTAAAAGGCTTA
Source organism: Taxus chinensis (assembly GCA_019776745.2). NCBI lineage: Eukaryota > Viridiplantae > Streptophyta > Pinopsida > Cupressales > Taxaceae > Taxus > Taxus chinensis. Next base: position 604,587,665 of record CM034148.1, on the reverse strand, counting down.
AAGTTTCAACTTGATTTTTCTCACACTTAATGCATTAAAAAATTCCCTAAATAATTCTCATTGGATAGGAAATTTCCTCACCTTTCCAATGATATAAATAATTCCTCGTAACTCCTCATATTTCGCAAGTTATGGGCCGGCACGCCTTGGTGTGAAAATTTTGCCCAAGAGTGGGCTTGCAGGCTTAGGGGTGAAAATTTGCCCAAAGGGTAGGTTGGCGGGCCACAGGGAGAATTTTGGAACATCTCCCATGCGGGGTGAAAAATTAACTTTATGCCCATGCACCCGCGGGTCCAAAACTCCACAAGGGACACGTGATGTTTCTCAAACCAGCGCAGGGAGAGTGGGGTGGCGGGAGACATTTGGGAAAATAATTTCCTGCGCGGGGTGAAAATCCAACATTGCACTCGCAAGTCCGCAAGCCACAAGGGACATGTGGTATCACCTACGCTAACATGGGGAAAGTGGGGTGGCAGAGATAATTTTTTTTAACACCCCGAAGGGCTAAGAGGGTAACATTGACCCGCACCTCCATCAACTCCTCATGCCACGTGGCAGCTCCTGATTGGCTATAGGGCAGTGGAACGACAGGGAAAACATGGAAATTTTTCCAGAATTTTTTTGAAACACAATAAGAAAAAAGGTACTTACTCCTTTTTTGATGCCTTGCGACGCCACATGGAATCACCTGATTGGTTATGGGTTGGTGGGGAAAGTTTGGAAATTTTTCCCAAAAATTTCTGAGAGTGCTAAGTTAAAAGGAAATCCGTCCCATTACTGACACCTCATGGTGCCACATGGCATCCTCTGATTGGATGTGGGCCAGTGGGGTGGTAGGGAAAATTTGGAAAATTTTCCCAAAAAAATTCCTAAGCTCTAAGGGAAAAATTCTGGCTCGCGGGCCCGCCAAGGAAATTTTTCCCAATTTTTGACGCCAAGGAAGAAAAAATTCAGAGGGGCATAACTTTTGATATAGAGCTCGATTTTGGTAAAATGAGGACTTTCTAGAAATATCTCGACATCCTCTTTGCAAAGAGATCATTAATTTTTGATTTTGATAAATTTTAAGGGGTTAATTTTAAGAAAATGGTTTGTAGGCTTTTACAGTGCGAATTGGTAAATTTGAACTTGTGAGATTTATTCAATTTGACCTTCTTCCTATCTCAACATGTCAAATAGACATGGGGACATGTTCTTAGATGGATTTAAGGAAGGATTCAAGATTCAATTTGTCTAATAGATTTGTAATTTGAACATTTTCATTTTTTGACAGCAAAACAACTGCAAAATGGTTTGAGCCCGATTTTGCCAAGTTTTGAAATATTTCCTCTAAGTGTCTTTGTCTAATTGGATTCATTTAGGGCATACTACTTAAATTTAGTCATTTAATTTGTTATTTTATTGTTTCAGGTTTGAAATGTGCTTTTTTTATTTTATTTTGATAATTGCTAGTTTAAAATTACAAAAAACAGCAATCAAATTTTAATGGTTCTATTTGCCACTTTCTTCTTCCAAGTATTTAGAATTACATTCTAATTATAATCTAACACATTAGCTGATTTAATTCCAACCATTCGAAATCAAAAATACAATTCTAATTTCCAACTTTAAACATTTCAAAGACAGAGTTCTGCATTTTCCTTCATACTCATTTACTTCATTCAAAAAGAGATTTCAATACATTGCAATGATTAGATTCAATACAACAATGCAATTTTTGAAAGGTATTGCAATCCTATATAGATTCCAAAATGCAACATTACAACCTTTCTTCTTTTATTCCTTCCAAAACATATATTATATATAGGACAAAATAATACATTTTCTTCTCACATGTTTCACATTTCCACTTTCTAAATAAGGACTTCATAGTGCATGATAAACACATATTTCCCATGGGATAATTTCATATGAACAAGGCAAAAAATTCCATTAATTTAAAATAACTCTTACAACTTCCTTTCCATTTGGTTTCAAAATGCAACATACAAAAAAAACACGTATCTTTCTTTCACATACTTTCCAAAATAGAATACAGAGTATAACTCTTTTACATTTCCAATTTTCCACTTGCAATCAGTACAACATCTTTCTAATACAAACATTTACAAGTTCATCCACTTCAAGTGGGAAAGGTTACAATGAGATTTCATTTCACAAGGGACAATCAAACTGTCTTTTCTCAGCTCCAGAACAACAACATGCATTCTTCACATTCTTCCAATTTGATAACAACAGAAGTAGGGGAAAGGAAATTCTCTCCACCCAACCAAGACATCCAATGAAAAGGATAATCCATCCTTCTTCATTATCCCCCGAGCCCATACCACAATGCAATAAAATATGTGATCCAATTCATGGAAACAACAAGCTTCAACAAACACACAAGCAACATTTTCATAATAAAACACAGTCCAAAACAAAATGTAGTTTACAACTACATTAAAACATGAAAAAAAACACAAAGGCTTCATCAAGCAAGCCAAAGGAGCAAGAAGCTATGGGCGATGCTGCTTATGCCTTCCAAAGGGGAAAATTGGGTATCACCACCTCAGAACAACCCACCAATATATATATATATATATATATATATATATATATGAATAACATTTCAAACCCTGTCATGCCCTTATGCCTCCCCTAAGTACCCCTTATTCCTCACATTTTCTTATGTCTCCCCAACCTCTTATGGCACCCCATAACGAGTAAATAAATGCAAGCTATTTCTTGTAAGGTGGAACCCAAATCCCCACTCCCTCCACCCTTATACCTCCCTAAAACACTCTTGTGCCTCCCATAAAATAACCCCATAGTCTTCTCCTACACCATTCCTAGGCCATCTACCCAACAACCCACAAATATAAACTAAAACATTCACACAAGAACATTTACATATATACAAGAAGAGCATTTCAAGAGCATAGCTCCTACCTCTCCATGATGGAGTCGTTCCAAGTTCCAAAACAACAAGCCTTATCCTCATGCAAGCAATCCAAAACAGCCAAGCACAAGCATGCAACAATCTTCCAAAAACTTCTCCAAGCAAGAGCTCCCAAAAAAGTGAGAAAAATTCACCCAAAATGAAGTCTCCAAAATTCAAGCAACCAAAAACAAGGCAATAAATTTGAATTTTATAGAAGAGGATGATGTAGATCCATGTAGGATTCCACATCACACATCCTCAACTGCAACCCCCAAAAGTCAACTTCATTCTCCAATGCATAATAAATAAGTGGGTGAATAATATAACAGTTCACTAACACACTCAAACAAGCCCATACCCCATAAGGACTGAAATTAAAACATGTAAGAAAAGTGCAATAAAAACCTACAAAAAATATTCCCAAGATGCATAATAAAAGTCTAATTTCAACTCCCCAACCATAGGTATGGTTGGTAATTAAATTTAATAGGTATGCGACAAGTTTAACTTGTCCCACAAGCCTTCAAAAACAGCCTCCAAGGACAAATTCGAATTTCCAAGAAGGTGGAGTGTTTCACACTTAAAAGTTAACTTACACATCACTTATAAGGTCACTTACACATTTTTTTTTTTGATTGGTAAATGATTTTTACCGGAGCTATGAACCGGTGGGGAGAGGGACCCCAACCCTACAACAAGAAGAATAAGTGAGAAGAGGGAAGTCAGAAGGAGAGAAGGAGGTAGAAGAAAACTGAAAACGAAGGGAGGAAGAGAACACAGAGACAAAGATGACGAACATGCTACGAAGGGATGAGGGCTACACCAGTTAGCCCGAAGAATGACCAGTGCGCGAAGAGGCCACGTGCAACAAGAAATTGAAGGCTGGAAGAGCACGGTCCTTGAGATCGTTTAACTGATCCATTGCGGAGTGAAGAGGAAAGAGGGCCGCTTCGATATCGACCACCGGAAGAAAGCGCTGATTTAGAGATGGATGGAAATTCTGCGTGAAAGTGACTAAATCTTTGTATTGCCCGCTGAGCCAACGTATGTCCTAACCAGAGCCGGTGGCCAGCTCGTCGACTTCCTCCACCCAAAACAATGGGTCTGGGATTGTGAAATTAGCGAGTTGTTCATGAAGGCCGACGCAATGGACAGCGTAGATTTGGTCCGAGGCGACCCATTCCACGTCTACCGTGTTGGAGTGAAGCAATAGGCAGAAAGAGATGAAGGCGGAAGCGATGTCGGAATCGGTCCGGGGGCGACGAGCATTGAAGCGGAAGGAATCACCGAGGATGGCTTCAATGGCTTCGGCTTCAGCAAACGTAGAATATTTGAAGACCATTGCTAAACGGTGCCTGTCAATGGCGGAAACGTCTGCTAGTTTACGAAACTGCCCCCGAAGGGCCACAAAGGGGAAGCCGACGAATGACATGGCGCTAGGAAGAAGCCAAACATAAGCCAAAAGAAACAAACCTGGAAGGCGGCAATGAGGGACAGGAGCATATGAAGGTGAAGAAGAAGCAACCCCATGAGGAGAAAGTAGACAAGGAGCGCGTGGACATGATGGAAAGGCCAGAGCCTCGAGTGGGAATACGGCAGGAGAAGGGAAGAGCGCCGCCGAAAGAAGGGAGAGAAGACAACACGAATGAAGGAGCTGCCAGGCACAGTGGAGGTGCTGATAAGTTACCCACTGGTACTCCTTTGATCTTGGGAGAGAAAGTGGGAAAGGCCATGCCACACATGTACATCGCTAGAGGATATGATAGCAGAGGGATTGTCAATTGCATAGTTGGCCAGGAAGTTCGCTGCCCGGTTAGCTTCCTGAAAATTGTGAGAAATGTTCCAGGAGTGGAATTTACCAAGCCAATAAAGAATAGGAGGAATGAGGAGGTTCAACTTCCATGACTTAGAGGCTCCACTGGAAATAGAAAAAATAAGGATTTGAGAATCCCCTTCAATACATAAATCTGAACAACCAAGAAGAGTGGCCATCTTTACCCCTTCAAGAAGAGCTTGAGCTTCAACGATATTACAAGTGCCTTCTTTTAAAAGGAAAGGAACCAACGTTGATGAGGAGTCCTTGATCATCTCTAAGAATGCAGCCAGCACCAGATAAACCCAGATTACCTCTGGAAGCTCCGTCGAAGTTTAATTTCCAGTACCCCTTTGGAGGAGGACGCCACCTGGTATTCTTCCTAAGTAACATCTTTTCAATTTGAGAGAGCCCTTTGTGAACAATTGAACCAGGTTTGGGGATTTTTATAAGTGGCCAATGGTGAAGAATAGAGAAATCCTTGGAGGAAAGGGAGGGAAAGGAAGGACACTTAGCACTAACACATTCTGAAATGACAACCTCGAGCTTAGAAAGGAAGGTAGGAAGCTCAACCTCTTGCTCCCTGAAAAGATGAAGGTTACGTTCCCACCAGATATGCCAGAGCAAAAAATGACTGACATGCCAGATAGAGCTGAACAAGCTATTGGGGGAAAAGGATGGCCAGGACGAAAGATTATCATCAATGCTGCTACAGGGGACCCAGGAGAGATTAAACTTATTGAGGAGCCATTCCCAGCAATTGGAGGTGAAGGGGCAGAACAGGAAGAGATGATCCAGGTCTTCCTCTGCCACACCGCATAGAAGACATTTAGATGGGCCAGGGAAACCCCACACACGCCTTTTAGCATAGGTGAGAACCTTTCTTTTTAAGACTAACCATCTAAAGAAAGCTATTTTCAGGGTGATGTGAGGATGCCAGCAACCAAAAGAACTCAGAGAACCCTTTCTTGCTTGAGAGACAAGAATGTTATAGCCGGATTTAACCGAATATGAACCAGTTCTATTGCCAACCCATAATAAGCTATCATCACTGTCGAGGAATGCGGCATGTCTATATTCAATAGAATTCAAAAGGGAGGTAGCTTCTTGGGCAGAGGTGCCAATAGACATTATGTCTTTCCACAACCAAGAAGGTGAGCCGTCAGGGTGTTGGTAACTGTAGTTTGAGACAAGAGAACCCCAATGCAGTTTGGAGGAGTTCATAACACCATTGAGAGAAGGTAGCAAATTGAGGGGAGGGAAGCCATTCCGACTTTCATCCCAAAAATACACTAGCCGACCATTATTTATCTTCCAAGAGACCTTCTCAGCGATGAGATTTTTGGAATTACACAGGAAATTCCAAATATGAGAGCCCTTCGGTAACTCGGAGCTGGAAAGAATTAGCTCATGTCAGTGCCCCTCGAGATATTTATGAGAAAGGACCTGGAAGGCTAGTCTGCTGCCTTTAGAGATGAAGTTCCACACCAGTTTAGCACCGAGGGCCATATTTTGAATGGCGAGATCCAAGATACCCATACCACCCAACTTCTTAGGAAGCTTGACCAGATCCCAATTAGCAAGATGGAATTTGCGTTCAGTGCTGAGTCCTTGCCATAGAAAGGTGCGAGCCACTTTTTCAATTTTAAGCAGTACAAATTTTGGAATCTGTAAAATGGAAAGCATGTAAATTGGAATTGAGAGGAGCACTGAGTTGATGAGAAGCACACGGCCAGTAAGAGACAGCCATTTGCCTTTCCAAGAAAGAATTTTGGAAGAGATGGAATTCAAAAGCCCGTTCCAAATGTGAGCCTTGCCCTTTCCATGAAAAAGTGGGATTCCCAAATAAGTGTGGGGAAGTTTACCCAAAGAGAAGCCGAGAATCTCTTTAATTCTTCCCTAAAGCCGAGGAGCCACGTTGAAGAAGAAAATAACAGATTTATGGAAGTTTAAAACTTGGCCCGCAGCTAAAGAGTAAGAATCCAAGATAGAGGAGAGGCACTTGGCTTCAGGGACAGTCCCTTGACCAAAGAGAAAGGTTTCGTCCGCAAATTTTTGATGGGAAAGAGGTGGGAGGTTGGAGGTGATGTGGAGACCTTTCAGAGAACCTTCTTGTATAGCTTCCTTAATGTTACGACTGAGAGCTTCCGCAACCAAGGTGAATAGGAAGGAAGAGAACGGGTCTCCCTGACGAATGCCTTTGCTACTCTGAAAGAAGCCTTCCGCGGAACCATTCACAAGAACTGAAAAGTGAGGGGAGGAAATGCAATTAAAGATCCATTTACAGAAGTGAGCGCCAAAACCCATAGCTTGCAAAGATTTAAGGAGGAACCTCTAATTGACGCGATCGTAGGCCTTGTTGAAGTCCATTTTTTACAACATTCTGGCTCTAGAAGAATTTTGGAGTGAGTGAATTAGTTCATGAGAGATAATAATACCCTCCGTAATAGACCTGCCTAGAATGAACCCACTTTGTTCATGTGCAACCAATTTATGCATCAAGGGGCAAATCCTATTGGCAATTGCTTTACAAAGAAATTGGCCTGAAGTCATCCAGCTTCTCTGCCGGGGATTTTTTAGGGAACAAGCATATGAAAGTATGATTAAGGTTCCCAAGAATCTTCCCCAAAACCCTGGATTCCTCGACCGTGTGCCAAACAGAGGGACCAACACAATCCCAAAAATCATGGAAGAAAGAGGCAGGTAAACCGTCTGGGCCGGGGGCTTTATCCTGTTGCATAGAAAAAACAATTTTCTGAACCTCCTCTAGAGAGAAGGGTGAGAGAAGCATAGCATTATCAACATTTGTTATAGATAAAGGGATCTGAGATAGGAATTGTGACTGCGTGCCAAAGGGGGATGCCGTATCATTCAGGAGCTTGCAAAAGAAATCCACCACTTCAATTTTGATCTGAACTTGTGAAGTGGCAATGGTGGAGTCTTTGAGCTTGAGGGTTGAAATATAGTTGAAGTTTCTTCTAGCTTTGACAAAAGGGAAAATTTTTTTTGGTGTTCTTATCTCCATCCAACAACCAGGCTTCCCTGGATTTTTGATGCCAAAAAGTTTCCTCTTTCAGAAGAAGATCCCCCAAATCCTTGAGTAGAGATTTTTCTTTTAGGTAATCCTCCTTTGACATCCCATGCACCAGAATGGTCTCATTGAGGGAGCGAAGATCCTTCTCTACTTTGAGCTTTTCTTGAAAAATGTTTTTAAACTTCGAATGATTCCAGCATTGTAAGTTAACTTTTAGCAATGAAAACTTTTTAGAGAGTTGAAACATCTTGGTCCCTATGACAGTAAATGAGTCCCACCATCCCTTAACCAGTGACTTTAGTGAGGGGTCCTGAAGCCACATGTTCTCGAATTTGAAAGGGGAGCGACATGGAGGGAGGTCGAAATCGAGAACCACGGAAATCGGAAAGTGGTCTGAACCGGAAAGAGGGAGAACCGAGCTTTTAAGAAGGAAGTTTTGGTGCAGCCAATGCTTAGAAACCAGGAAGCGATCAAGACGCACTGCAAGGGAGATGAACCCGGATCTCCTATTGTTCTAAGTAAACCAGCCCTTGCAAGGCTCTAAATCAATCAAGTGAGTAGAGGAAACGAAAGAAGAAAAATCCACCTGTGAGCGAGGTTGCCAAAGAAGACTGCCATGCTTATCGCGATCAGAAAGGGTAGCATTGAAGTCACCAGCGACGATGATTTTTACGGTAGAGTCGGTAGACAAAAGCTGACTGAGGCTACTCTAGAGAGCTCTTTTCCTGATAGGAGAAGAGGGACCATAAATGTTGCAAAGGGAAAAGAAATCCTCAGAGTGTTTAATTGAAACTTTACACCAAATGAAATTAGGGTCGATTACAAGGGGTTCAATCATGCAACTGCTAGTTTTCCAGAGAATGCCCAAACCGCCCGAGGCCCCAACGGGGTTCGAGAAGCTACCTTCCCATCCTTTCCATTTTCTGAACCAACTACTTTTACAACCATCTTCCGACATTTTTGTTTCCTGAATCAAACATATATCCACATCCTCATCCAAGGCGCAGCGTCTTAACAAACGCTGTTTGTTAGGGGCGTTTAGACCCCTAACATTCCAGGAGAAAAGGATCATAATTGCTTCAGAGAGGACTCGCCTCTCCTACTCGAAGACGGGAAGAAAGAACAAAGTTGAAGTTGCTTCCCGTGAGCAACTTCGTTAAGAGAAAGCTTTCTTTTGTTGGGGCGACCAAGAATGCTTTTTGGTCTGAAATCCACGTTGAGAAGAGGTGGAGTGGGAAGAAGCAGTCCCAACGACTGATTGGGAGGGGAATGAAGCTCAACTATTGCTTCATGGTCTACTGAGGGGTCAGTATCTTTTGATTGGAGCAGATCCTCTTTTTCCATAATCCATTTCTCTAAGGAGGTTGAGCTACCTCCCATACCTATGGAGATGCCCTCGTGGAACAGGGATAGGATCCTAGAAGAGTCCTTAACAACAGCCACCATTTCTTTAACAAGGGAGAGAGTATTAGGATCCAAAGCAAGAGGTTCAAGAATGGGAGGGGGTACGTGAGGGACGATGGCCAAAGGTGACTAAGGAAGAGCTCGGGGGGAGGAAGGAGGGTGAGGATCAGGAGAAGTGTGGGAAACTTTCTGCCATTGCATGGCACCAGGGGGGAGCTTTTGCAGAATTTACGGGAATGACCAGGCTTCAAGCATTTGAAACAGAGATTAGAAAGACCTTTGTAAGCAACTTTCTGTTTCCAAATACCCGAGGGGGAGTTGATAAGAATAACTTCCTTTAGCTTAAGAGCAGGATTGATAGAAATGCAAACTCTGGAAAAGGAGGAGAGAGTACCATTCAATGTAACAGGATCAATACAAATGACATGACCCAGACAAGAGTATATTTTTGTAAGAATGGGAGCCAACCAAAATTCACTGGGCAGGGAGTAGAGTCTGATCCACACATGGTGACCATCCGCGTCCACTTTATTACAATCAAAGAAAGGTTCCCAATCGCGGATCACAAGACCAGAGTCGAAGAGGAGAAATTTTTTTCTTTCCATTGTGTCGTTTTTCTGAGCAGCGCTACGAAAGAGCACAAGGAAAAAACCTTTTTCCAGGGAGCGAATACTCAGGCTGCTGCCCCACTGAGTTTCACACCAATTTCTGAAGCCTGAAAATGAGAGTCTTCTCCCAATAAACTTAGTAAAAATATCCCTCGAATATAAACACTTGGTATGTGCAGCGAAAGCAACATCCTCGACTAGGGATACGGAGGGAATGTCGTCCTGTAGAGCATACGAGTCACTATCTGACGGGGGAAAGTCTGACTCAGACCCACGGGGGCCCAATCATTTTTGCATAGCTTCCGACAAGCCTTGGCCTGCCAGGTGCGCCATTGCAGCACCTCGGATGGGCGAGTCCAGAGGACTTTTGCCGGAACGAGATTTTAAAAATTATGACCGTTCTAAATCACCCCACTCCGAAATCCAGCCCTCATCCCTTTCTTAAAATCAGATATGTTACAGGTCAAGGTCACTTACACATTACTTACACATTGTTACAACACTTTAAAACATGGCCAACAACTCTATTAATTACATTCTTATGACATATTTTAATTAATTAACTAAACAATATGATTACTCACAATATTTACACACCATTAAATAAATAATGAAAGGGTAAGTGCACCACATAAAACACATGCAAAAATTAAACAAAAAGGGACCAAATAAAAGAAAAACATAAAATCCCTTAGTCACATTTAAAGGTTATCCACTCCCATGGGAATCGCTAACACAAACAAACATACACAAATAAATACAGTTGTCATGGTGACCTTATTGAACTCATCTAGAATTCCAAAGTGGTTGGTCTACAATCCCCCGATGTTTGTTGTGATATTTTAGCCTGCAAAACATGAATACCTCCTTCGGCCTCATGGCCTTATTAAAACATTGAAATGATTTTAAATATAATTTCAAGATCATCACAACAATTATCACGAAAATCAACAGTATCACTCACAATTTCATTAACAATTATATCATCAATAATTTTAATCCAATTTTCATTTTCTAGGTCTAATCAAAAAATCTAATTATTACAAGTCCAAACAACATCCATCATATAACCATGTCCAACAGTATATCATCATCAACATATAAAATGTCTCTAATAATCATCATGCATCATATAAGAATCAAATTCAACAATAATCCATCATCAAACATCATACTAAATCAAAACTATAATAGTGTCCATAATATAGTCAACAGTGTCATGATCAGTATCAAAAGGTGTTAAAGGGAAGTGGGCACTACATCCCCCTCCCCTTAGACTCGACTTCCTCTTGGAAGTAACTGGAACAAATGTGGAAACTGAACTCGTAGTAAAGTAACATCCTCCCATGTAGCTGCAGTCTCATCATATCTGTCCCACTGCACTCGATCCTAATCAACCTATCTACCTCGAAGGCCTAGGGTCCTACGATCTAGGATGCAAACAGGCTCCACCATCACCTACCCCTGATCCTGCACCTATAATGATGTCTATGTATATCAAGACTTTCACGCTTGTTATTTATCTAAGTTAATGTACCAAACTAAACACAAAAACCTTGAAAAACTCAAATGAAATCGATACCTGAAAGACAAGATCTAAAGATGTAGATGGAAAAGAAAGCCGATGTAGACAATACGGGCGCACACGAGCGATCTTGCAAAGTAGATCCAAAAAAACCTACAAGACACAGATGCTTGATAGAAAAAGACCACGTTAAAAGATATTTGGGTGGACTTCCTGAAAAGTGGGTCCAGGAAGCGATAAGCTCCCTTGGAAGATGTCAGTCCACGTTTCTAATTAAGGAAATAAGAATACATGATAAAAGATGTAAGAAAATTTCTATATTTTGATTAAAAATGACAGACAGAAAAGTAAACAGTAGATAGAAACTAATAAAAAATAGGAAAGTGTGAAAACAACGCTGGATTTGTGTTCCCTGAATTATTTTACCTATCCATACGTAGATCGGTGCCGATTAGTAAAATCAATGTCGACTGAGAAGAATCGGTGTCGACTGAGATAGGTCGGTGTCAACTAGAGAGAATTGGCGTCAACTGGATACAGTTGGCGTCGACTTGGGAAAAATTGCAGGAAGATTGAGAAATAGACAATGGAAGCTATATTGTCGATCTCCGTTGGATCTGTAAAATCCGTAGGGATACTGACAAGGCTCCACCTGTGCTGGATGCAGGAACAGAGTCACCAAGAGATCGATGGAGACTCGCGATGTCAATGTGGTAAGAGCAGATTAAGAGAACTCCTCTCAGGGATTGGTTTGGACAGGATTCACTCTCACTTGATAGATAATGCTCAGACTTGATGCTCAAAACTCTCTTGTTCTTTCTGTCTCTTTCTATTTGTCTCACTGTCTCACTATCTAACCAGAACTGAATTCTAGCCTTCTATTTGTAATCGGTGCCGCTCCAAAAAATCAGCATTGACCGAGTATCAGTCAGCGCCGATTAGGGAACAATCTCCCGAAATGGCCAAAAGGGACGATTTTTGGGTAGATGAAGTGATCCTTCCATCTCAAATACGGAAAATATCCCGCTGCTCAGTTTGGGAGGAGACAAAATAGGGGGGATATATGGATAGAATATATACGGGAGGTTAGGAATTGATATGGGGTAGATAAGTGGTTAGGATATATGTAGAATATATAATTAAATAGTTAATATTTAATTATATATGGGTAAAACATAATGGGGTGACATAAACTTAGGATAGATGTTTAAATCAAATATTAAGTAATACCCTAAGGAAGAGGTGGTGATGTAAACGTGCCCCAAGTTACCTGAGAAGACAAATGCACACGGGGGACACCAAATTGGATAACCAATTTTAGGTGTCTACATTTTGCCCCTTTTTGTCAAGTAACTTGTGATAAGCAAAGTTGTTAGACGAAAACAAGGAGTTGGAAGAAAGGAAGAAAAATTGATGATGTGATCCCCCTCATACTAGGGATAGGATGGGCCCCAAAAGAGCAATTGATCCCAAGTTTGAAAAATGGTAGATGAAAACGCAGGATGCCCCAGCTAGATGCCTGGAGTAGATCTGATCATTAATGATGCACAAAAATAAACATTAAGGCAGCTACCTAAGGAACTCACATTGGTAGGGTAGACTAGATAGTCTCCGCATGAGATGACGTTTGTACCTACAGACCCATGAGTGTAAGGAGGGCTGCAAAATAGTCAGCACCTAAAAAGAGACACATTGGTAGGGACAACTAGACGGTCTGCAAAGCAGATGACGTTAGTGCCTACAGACCCGTTAACTCTAAGATTCCAAAAATGTGAGTGCCCCATGGACAGGGAACAAGTTGTAAATGGACAATAATATTGAAAGTATGTGCCAAAAGGCAACACTTAGGGCATAATAATGACTAGATAAATAAGCCAAGCATCAAAACTATGGCAAGAAGATCAGGAGATGGAAGAAAGTGACATGGAGAAGCCAAATTGCAACCCATCGGCAACAATGTGCCCAAATCAGTGTCGATCAAACAAATTGGTGCCGACCATGAAAATTGGTGCCAACTGTACCAATCGGCGCTAACCATTTTGAGCACATATAAATATGCGAACAGAAAACGTGAACGATTTATTTTCACCGCGACGATTGATTTAGAGAGTTAAAAACTGATTTTGAACAACATGGAAGCTTCTGGGAGCAGTCAGAAGCAGAAGAGGACATGACCTAGGGTAAGTGGTTCTATAGTATAATAATTTTATTATTATTTTTCTTTCTTCTTTTTTTTTTGAAAAAAAATGGAATCGGTGGGAGGCCAGAGTGTTTTTGACCCGCTGCCTCCCAATCGGCGTCGATTGGAAAAATTGACGCCGATTAGATTAAATCGGTGCCGATTCACTTCAATCAACGTTGACTATATATTGATCAACGCCAATTGAAGTAAATCGACGCTGATTGGACCGAATGGACTGATAAGATGATAAAATGTGTTTTAGATGTTCTGATTTGGATGAATAGGAAGCTAACATTACTCTTGATGTTATGGATGCAAGCACGAGAGGCATTGCACATGTGGGATGCCATTCCTGAACTAATAGAAACCATTTTCGCTGATATCACTGATGCAGATTGGCACCAATTAGAGCTAGCCAGGATTGGGGGCTTCCGGTATTATCGACGAGTGCCTCGAGATGTAGAGTTGATGCGAGCACTAGTACGACGATGGGATAGCTAAACCTGCTCTTTTTAGTTCAGGACGGGTGAGATGACCATCACCCACGAGGACATATATAGGATCCTAAGGCTACCGATCACCAGGGACACGGTAGAGATTACTCCACGAGAGCAGCAGCAGAGGGCCCTAGGATGATTGTATGGAGGCAGGGCAGATGATTCAAAGATAGTGTCTGGGGCGGTGAGGATAGCCTCTTAATTCAGACAGGATGATGCCAGGAGCATATGGATAGTGTTGATTCAGATGGATATCTCCTATTTTTCTTTGCCAGGTTCAGGAGGTGGGAGATTTCCATTACTATTACTAGATTGTGTTTGTGACATCCTGTAGTTTATACAGGTGTTCATGTTTTTCGATGCCTTGATAGCTCAGATATATTATGAGCTATGGATGTATACCACCGGCAGGAGGACAGATATTGATGTTAGTTTTGTGCTCCATTGCTGGGCATATGAGCACATAGTAATGATCAGGCCATCCAGGCTTCAATGGATGCCAACAGTAGTGGGGGCCATTGATTATGGATTTTAGAGATGACGGGCCGACATGGCCCTGGGAGATATAGGGAGATCTGTAGATTGGTATTTCGAGCGCTTCAGGATGCTGACACCAGAGCAGGTCATCTAGAGACCATATCAGGTCTACCTGACATGGGCCGGTCAAGAGGCTCACCTAGTGCGGTTGAGATGGAGCAGGGTGGTTAGGGGCCGTAGGCCTGATATGTGGGAGCGCGTCCTGTTTATACGGGTATTGAGATAGTTCTGCCTAGTGCAGATAGTGCCAACCACCTAAAGGCCATACAGGTGAGACAAAAGAGAGACTGATCTACCAATTTTGATCCTGGCAGATCCATTGAGAGAGGCCCCACCTTCCGCAGACAGTGATGATGATGCCAGAGTGGATGATGGCTATGTGGCATGGTATTCGACAGAGATACCACGACACCTGCCAGCATCTATAGATGCCGATGAGGAGGATATAGCCACAACACTAGAGAGGCTAGAGGGAGAGCATTTTACCTAGACGTAGACACACCAGGCAGCCCTCGAGGAGATCAGAGCTTTGACAGAGGAGAGGGATGCCCTGATACTGGAGAGAGACATAACTCACCAGGAGCGAGATAAAGCGATCCAGCAGAGGGATCGCTACCACCATCATAGAGAGGCCCTCAGGGCCAAATATGGTGATACAGGTACTATGTCAGAGTCTGGGACATAGGGTATGACCGTAGGAGGGCCACCACCAGCAGCACTAGCAGTGAAATTACGAGCACTTGGTACTGTGAGCCTGAGTACGTATCAGTCTCTTCTCCCTGAGGTGAGATACTATGAGGACGCCCTATCACAACATGCCCTTGAGGTGCCTCGTTACGGTGCGAGGAGGAGATCAGCGATAGCCACAGCTAGTGGTGCATCAGAGGGAGGGAGTATTAAGAGAGAGTGAGGTGGAGGTAGGCCCCCAGTAGCAGGTGTTTCTGGTTTGATAGGTGGTGTCCAGGAGAGACAGCCTAGTCCAGAGGAGGGTGGAGGAGATAGTGTCTTCCACTTATCAAACTTTATGATATAGAGGTTGGTGTATTTTGATATCGATATATTGATGTAGCCTCGATTTGAAGGCATTTTTGATGTATGATATAGATGGATTGATTGAAAGCCATCTATTCTTTGTTGTGCATATACTCATGTATATATATCGATTCATCATTTTCTTTTCCATATGATTGTACTCATGATTTTTGATTTCGATAGACATGGATAGATGTAGCGTAATTGTGATGGATATAGACATATGCTGATAGATGATAAATAGATGTGATTGGATGGACATATACATAGAGGATAGATAGATGTGATGTGATTTGATGTGATTGATATGTGGATTTAATTTTGATAAAAAATAGATATAGATAGATGTAGTGTAACTGGGATGTACACATTTTTAGATGTTTTGATGGATAGATGGATAGATGTGATTGATATATTTGATATATTTTGAGATGTTAATTTAATTTTGATGTAAATAGATAGGTAGATCCACATGTGTTGACAATACATGCTTTGATATGTGTTTTGGACAAAGTAGATAAGATGAAATTAGATAGATGATAGACTTTGATTAAATTAACATGTTAAATGTCAATTTAACTGGATGAATAAGAAATAATCATGGGAATTACTCTCTATGAGAGCCCAAGACGTAATGAAATGACCTTGATTAGAAATAAAGGAAATATACCTAGATAAGAAAAAGAATGATAAGCTAGGCCCCTAACCGACCATAAATAGAGACTTTGATAGGAAACCAAAAGACCATGCATACAAGGCCATATATGAGGTTAAAATCAACCTGACACTAGCTACGCAAACCAGATCTAGAAGGTAAATGGAAGGAGAAGTAAGTATTTATCTTGTCAAAATTTACAAAGGACAGAATACATGCTCCCATTGGGAAAATAGGGTTCTCTATATGATCGACAAAAAGGTCTTATGTCTCAGCTTCATGATTTTTGTTTTGACAGAAGAGCAAACTGATCAATGTGGGAAGTTTGCTAGATATAGAAAGACTGATCGATATGAGAAGTCTTTCAATAATGCTAAGAAGCAAACAAATAGCCATCCTTCAAGGGATCAGTCTGTATTTCAAATGTAGCCATCCTTCAAGGGTATGGTCTATATCTTTTGGATTCATTTTGAAAATGCATAGATAGCTGTCCTTCGAGGGATCAGTCTATCTTTTGGGATTTTTTTTTGTGCTTTTGGAGCTTGTTTTTAAAGAAGCTGAGTGTAGACTAGATAGATCAGATAGAGGGGAAGAAAATGTATAAAATGCACATACTCACGCACCGAGTAGATTCGATTAAGATAGATACTTGGGACAGATGAAGAAGTGATTAAGGTGTCCCTACTAGGAGGAGGAACATATGCATAAGAAAAATTCTATGAGTAGAGCTGTGATACTCATATTTGAGGTGGACAAGACATAATGTGGAGAATCACATAGTTCCGAATCACTATGAAAATATATGACTGGTTGTTAGATGGATGAAAGATCTATTTTGCGACTAAGATCGTGTAAGATAGATTTTAACAGTAGAAGGGCCTTAGATGCAAGGCATTAAGAGGTTCCATTTTAGGTACACCATCCATGGAGGATAGACGATAAGCCCCAGACCCATATTTATGAGTAACTATGTACATACCTATCCAGTTAGGAGCAAACTTACCACGCTAACTCCGTTCTAGCGTAGTGACATTTTGGTTTTCTTTAAGAACAAGATCACCAATTTTGAAGTCACGGTGTTGCAAGTGCTTGTTATAATCATTTTTGACATCTATCTCAAGATATATTTGATGATGTTCAAGAGCATTGAGACACCACTCATCTAGCAACTCAAGCTATGCTAGACAATTTTGATGATAGTCCTCATCAGAGACAAATTCTCTGAGAGAAACACGAAGAGATGGGATCTGGACTTCCAAAGGAAGAACGGCCTCTGACCCATAGACTAGAGAGAAGGGAGTAGCACCTGTAGGAGTATGAATGCTAGTTTGATAAGCCCAAAGAGCAAAAGGGATATGTAAATGCAAATCCCTACCAGCTCGACTAGTTACCTTTGCGAGGATATTACGTAAAGTTTTATTGGAAGCCTCGGCTTGGCTGTTAGCTTGGGGATAGTATGGAGAAGAAAAGATGAGTTTGATATTGAAAGAGTCACATAGATTCTATAAATCAACGTTTTTGAAAGATTTACCATTGTCTATGATGAGTTTGTGTGGAACACCAAAGCGACAAATGATATGTTGATAGACAAAATCAGCAATCGGTTTAGCTTTGGTCGATGAAAGAGGAATAACTTCCACCCACTTAGTAAAGTATTCTAAGGTAGTAATGATAGAATGATGATGCTGTGAAGATTAGGGGTTGATAAGACTGATGAGATCAAGACCCCATTGCGAAAAAGGCCACAAATCCACTGCAGGTTGCAAATCCTGACTGGAGATATGTGTGAGATTGGAATGTTGTTGACACTTGACACATTTCTTAGTGTATTCACAACAATATCGATTAAGAGAACGCCAATAATAGCCTAAACGTAAGATGCATTTAGCTACGGCCAAGCCATTAAAATGTCCACCAAAGATACCATCATGGACTTCCTGGATGACTTTAGATGATTTAGGGGTTTTGAGGCACTGAAGTAAAATACCATCAAAACCACATTTGTAGAGGATTCCACCTAGAATAGTATAATGATTAGCGCGTAGGATAAAATATCTTATACCTTTGGAAGTCATATCTAGAGGATGTACTAAATGAGATAGATAATCAACGATCTATTGATACCACTCATCTTGAGTATTGGTTATGATGACATTGATTGAAGTTAGTTTCCAGAGATGAGATGGTTGATCTAATTGCTACAAAGCCACATAAAGTCATGAGTCCTCAGTAAAAGGTGGAATAAGTGAGGCTAACAAATACATTGTATCTGCAAATCGATTTGCAGTATGAGGAATATCTTGGATAGTGAATTTATCAAAAGATTGGAGTTGAAAAAGAACGATATCATGATATTTTTGAAGGATGTCATTTTTGCATTGATAGACACCCGTGACTTGATTAACGATGAGTTTAGAGTCACCAAAGATGTTGATACGGTGGGTGCCAAGATTAATAGCATTTTGAAGACCTAAAACAAGAGCTTCATATTCAGCCATATTATTGGTACACTCAAAGTTAAGTTTGTGTGCGACTGGGATAGGTGCACCCCAAGGAGGAATCATAATGAAACCTGCACCTCCCCCTTATTGATATTTGGATCCATCAAAGAAGAGTTTTACTTTAAATGGAGAAAGACCGAAATCAATTTGTCGGATATACTCATTGGGAAATTGAGAAAGGGGGACTTGAGTGTCTGGAAGAGGAGCATCAGCTAATTGATCTATAATGACCTGACCCTTGATAGATTTTTGCAGAATAAACTCAAGATCAAATTCTGTCATTAGCATGAGCCAACGAGTGATACGATCATTGTGATAAGGCTTCACATGCATTGTCTTGAGTGGATTGACACTTGTGACAATGTAAGATTTGTGATTGAGGAGGTAGTGAAGAAGCTTAGAAGTTACAAAGAAGAGAGCACAACACAACTTTTCAGCTTCGGAATAACATGTTTCATACTCATGGAGAGTGCGACTAATGTAATATATGGCCTGTTCTTTACCATTAGCATCTCGATGTGAGATCATGGCTCCCAAAGCATGGTCAATCACAGAAATATAAAGATAGAATGACTCCCCCTCGTGTGGAGGTGTAAGCACAGGTGGGGAAACAAGATAAGCTTTGAGATCATCAAAGGCCTTTTGGCAACGCTCATCCCATTCAAAATGAACATTCTTACAGAGGAGATGGTGAAAAGGTTGACAACGGTCCGATAGTTGCGAGATAAAACGATGTATTGATTGAAGGCATCCTTGAAGACTACGGAGTTGCTTTAAGTTAGAAGGGGGAGGCATCTCAAGGATAGATTTTATTTTTGCGGGGTCCACTTCAATACCCCTAATAGAAATGATAAAGCCTAAGAGTTTACTAGTGAGAACTCCAAACACAGACTTGGATGGATTTAGGCGAAGACAAAAGTGAATGAGCCTCTCAAAGAGAGGTGCAATAGTGAAAATATGATCCTGACGGCGTTTGGATTTACCGAGGAGATTATCGACGTAATCTTTTACAATTTTGTGTAAGAGATCATGGAAGATATAGGTCATGTCTCATTAATAGGTTGCTCCTGCGTTCTTAAGACCGAAAGGAATAACACGATAACAAAAGGTCCCCCAAGGAGTTATAAAGGAAGTCTTATGTTGGTCCTCTGGTGTGATGAGAATTTGATTATACCCAGAGAAACCATCCATAAGAGAAAGCATCTCGTGACCTGCCGTTAAATCCACGAGTTGATCGATATTAGGTAAAGGGAAATCTTCTTTCGGACAAGCGAGATTAAGATCCTAGAAGTTGGTACAAATTGAATTTTCCCAATAGCTTTAGTTACTAGTACTACATTTGAAACCCATTGTGGATAATCAATGGGTTGGATGAATTTAGCAGAAAGCAAGCGTTGCAACTCTTCTTTGACAAGTAGGGCTATACGAGGGTGCATTTTACGTAATTTTTGTTTAACCGGTTTGATGTCTGGAAGAGTAACGATATTGTGGACCACAATATTAGGATATATTCCTTGGCATATCTTTATATGACCAAGAAAAATCTTGGCGATGGTTGGAAAGTAATGTGGTAAAGTCTCCTAACTCCTGTAAATTAAGAGATTGGCCGACCTTAATGATGCGAGGGTCTTCAAAAGTCCCTATATTAAGGTCGACAGTGGATTTTTTGAGAAGTGTAGACATGTCAGAAGGAATGGTTTTAGGAAGATAAGAGTCCTCTACCCCTAAATAGGTGAGGATAGAATCATCATCCTTATACAGTGAATAGTGTTGACAGTAGAGAGAGTCATCTCTAATTATTTCAAGGAAGACTAATGGTATGGAAGTGGATTCGCCATTAGTTTTATATGTAAATGGACCTATGGAAATGGTATTGACTAGAAAAAAAGGTTAGGTAGGATGGAAATGGTGTCATCCACATCAAGTGATGCTTCTAACCTGGCGGGAAAAGATGGTTCTTTAATGGAGAGAGGCTCATCGAGAATGGTGATGGTGGCTTTTGAAGAGAGGTTTAAATTGTAAACCAAATTTTTGATGTGGTTTAAGAGTTGGAATGGACGCGATGTCATGTATACCCTATTCATATTTTCCCAAGCCATAAATCCCTTCTACACACATCGATATAAATAATTTTTTGCAAATGTGGGATTCTGTAAACAATCAAACCTTGCTGAATAGGTTTTGGCCCTTGGGGGAGAATATGAGTGATATTGAGGTATATCAAGACCACCATAAATGAAGTTAGTCTATTTATTGGGTAGACCAATGGTGACGATGTGACCGAGACCTAGCTGAGTATTTAGGTTGTTTATCTGGTCTACCATACTCATTAGGTTTGAGATGGGCGTCAAAAGAAAGAAGAGGAAGTTCTTCTAGTGAAAAAAGCTGCAATGTTTCTTCCATATTTTTTAAATTTGGTAGTTTTGTTATAGTTATGGAAGAGGATGAAGCCTCATCAGGAGAACCAAGCATTATCCTTTAGAGGGGATGATCTTTTGGTCATGTCGTATTGTGTGGAAGGAAAAGGATCTCCTAGATGAGTATAGATTTTTCCCTCATGCTGATATTTTAAGCATCGATGGAGGGTTGATGGGACACAATGCATTGTATGAATCCAGGAGTGTCTAAGGATCATATTATAGTGGAATTTCCCTTCAACAATGTAAAATAGTTTGTGAAGCAGCTTCTTACCTACTCGAATGGGCAGAACCACAGTTCCTAAAGTAACTGTCAACTGATCATTAAATGATCAAAGGGTGAAAGGCAGGGGTGACATTACGTTCTTTGGTAACTTAAGTTACTTGAATGTGTGTGAGGAAATGACATTAAGTGTAGCACCACTGTGAATCATAGTGCATTTTAACATAGTGTTGTTGATTTGAACTGTGATAAAGAGGGGAGCCTCCAAATCCCCAGAAGAAAGGGAAGGAATTTCTGAATCTTCAAAATAAATGGAGGTTGACGGTTTATTCAATCCAACAATCATCTCGAAATGCTGAGGCTCATTTGAATTCACTATGATACGGCATAGATTATCAATCAAATCTTGGCGATGCTTTGGGGATGATTGAATAAGGTAAAAAAGAGACATTTTGACCAGAGCATGAGTAATTTGTTTCATAACAATCTCCTCTACTGACATGGGAATCTGAGCCTAAGGTGAAGCATGAATAGATACCCTAGGTCTCAAGGTTGATGTGGAAGGAGGAATGCCTTCAGGGGCTGCAGAAATGACAACCCATGGCCGAGATGATGATAGATTATCATATTGTTGTGTTCTAGTGGCGATATGAATCGTGTCGATTTGAGAAGGTGGAAGACCGCCTGGCATGGAATTAGTAGAGCTAGAGGCCTGAGTAGATTGTTGAGGCTCAGATGTGGTTGAGATTATAGGAGATACTTGTTCCTCCTCTTCTTCCAGTAGAAGATCACTTTCTTCCAAAAGACTGTTAATGACAGATTGAAGGGCCTTACATCCCTCGGTGTCATGTCTTGGGGTGCAATGGTAAGTACAAATCAAATCAGAGTTGAACCAGGAATGTTTTACTCCTTTAGGATTATAGGTTTTGATCAGAGGAAGGGATATGGATGAAGACTGGATAAGTTAGCGAAGAATCTCAGTATAGAACCCGTTAGAAAAAGATGAGGACAAAGATGACAGAGGAGAATCTCTTACCTCCACGGATTGTTGAGGTAAAAGAACCTGCATATCTAGTTTGATTTTAGGGATCATTTTACTTTTTTGGACATCGGAAGAAGTGGTCTTGGACACTTGAGATGGAAGCAAGTCAGGTATGATTGATTTCTGCAGAGGAGGAGCTCCTAAGATAGATTTTGAAGAAGATGAAGATGTGACAAGTGTTGTGGTCTTCAGAGATAGGGAAGGATGCTTGATCGAAATAGATGACGATTTATATAATGTTGATTTAGCTAAGGGAGGAGCTCCCAAAATAGGTCTGATCAGAGGAACAGAGGGTACCCTAGCTTTTGGTGATGAAGATGATGGTCCTGATAAAAGAGGTGATGCCTCTCTAGTTTGTGAATTAACTTTACAAGGTACCAGCGAAGAAGGTGTTATAGAAGAAGAGGATGATGGTTCTGATGGTATTGTAGAAGAATATGCCTTCATAGTTGACAAATCCAATCTTTTATGAGGCGCAGAAAGATATTTTTGAGGGAAGGCACCAAGAGTCTTAATAGTCTAAAATATGGGTTTTCCTTTTTCAGGGATGGTGACAACTTCAACCACATAAGGTGATTGTAGCCTTTTTAGGGGAAGGAGATGAGGGGGTGCTAATGATGTAACGTTATAATTTAGTTGTCTTTGTTTGAGTCCAGGAAACCAAAAGTGTAGGTGCGGATGCTATTTCTTTAGATTTTTCTCTTAATAGGAAAAATAGTATCGGTGATGGAAGAAGTGGATGATGGAGTAGTTCCTTGCGAGGGAGGTACTTCTGGTACAGTAATTGTGGGTGTAACTATTGTGTGTGTAACTACTGTGGGAAAGGAAATGGGAAGAGTCAAAATCGAAGATGCTTCCATTGAAGTTGGTACAACTATAGGTATGTTTACCAATGGCATAGTCACAACAAAGATGGGAGAAACAGAAGTAGATGTATTCACGTTGGAAACTCGAAGAGATGTAATTACCTCGAGCATCAAAATAATATCTGACAATGAGACAGATGAAGATTAAAATTTCTCAGGAATAGATGGAAGATTAGATAAAGAGGTAGAGGGAGATGAATACGTCTCTAACAAGGTGGGAATATTAAAAGATGAGGTTTCTGAAGATGATGGAATCCTAGCAATTAGCAGAGTGGCAGGAGGTTTTGATTCAGTCGATGTGTTCGTAGATGGCTTAGTTTTAGAAAAAGATTCTTCAATAAAAATGAAGCTGATAGTATGAGTGTTTGGTTTTTGAGACTCTGAAGCATCATGGTCTTGGGGAATGATTAGGAAAAGGTTGTTTAAAAACATCAACCACCTGATTTGGGGGATCATTTGGGTTATCCAAAATGAGCTCACCTTTATCAATGAATTTCTGGACAAGATTTTTGAAGGTATGACATCACTCAATGTCATGGCCTTTGGTTCTATGATAATGACAGAAGTCATTTTCCCTATACCAGAATGGACGTTCTTGGCTTTCATCGAAATTTCTAATGGGGGGGAAGTTCAATCATGTGAACTTCCAACATTTTTTCTAAGATAGAAGCATATGATTCCCCCAACGAAGTAAAAGATCGAGATGATGAGGGTCCTTTTTGAGAAGATGAGGAGTCTCTCCGTGGTGTTTGATTAGAACTGTTATCGGCACGTGGTGTTTTTAATATGATAGTGTTAGTGGATCCCTGATTTTTGTCTTTAGAAGTGGAAGGGTTTGATTTTGTAAACTGAGAAAAATCTGGTTTAGATTTAGAGAGAAGTTTTAACTTCCCTTGTTCAATGGCATGGGACTCAAGTTTACGTGCCATCGTAAAGGCTTCTTCAAATGTATGAAAAGTTTGGATCCTTAAAGTGGAAGAAATATGATTAGCACAAGATCGGGTAAACAACTCGATCTGTTGAGATTGAGGAAGGGAGAAAGACAATTGGTTTATTATCCCTCTCCAACGAGTGAACAAATTCTGCAATAGACTCATCATCGAATTGATGAATGTTATAAAGATTTGTAATTGAGATCTTATGTGCGATGTTTATTGAAAAGTTTTCAACAAACATCTAGGCCAATTGAGAGAAAGAAAACAAGGAATGTTGAGGAATGTTATTGTACCAATCTAAAGCAGGCCCTGCTAGAGACATAGGAAAAGTATGGAGCATAAGCTCCTGATCCTGGACTATCAGGTAGCAAGCATGTTTGAATGCTCACAGGTGCTATTGAGGATCCTCCCGACTATGAAATTTTGAGAACTTAGGAAGTTCCCATTGGGGGGATAAGGCTTAAAAGCCACTGATGGATGAATGGGTTCATTACACACTTCTTCAAAAGAGTATGAAGGTTGAGCCCCTTTGGTGGAAGCTTCTAAGTCTATGATTTTCTTGAAAAGAATTTGGACCACGTCAGATTGAGGAGGAGGCATACTGGTATGTCCTACATAAGAAGCGAATGGTGGATTTTGTTGAGGCGTCAACAGGGGATTCATCTATTGATTAACAGGATGGTAAGAGGAATAACTAGGTGTTATGGGTGACACCTGGTGAGGTATTTGCTATGAAGGAGCCTATGTATAAATAGGCTGTGAGATGACAAGTGGTTGAGAAAAAGGTGGTTGAATGAAAGTCGGAGCCTGTGATTGGTGGGCTCCTACACTTGTCGACTGAATCCGAATGGATTGAGGAACATGGGTATTGATTTGATTGGACATGGTGGGGAACAAGGTCTGAATGAGGCTTTTGACTGCCATGATTGGTTATTAAGGGTGCCGATGCTAGAGGATGGGTGAAGGTCACTGTCACTGGAACATTGGAAGAAAGACCAACTGGAGGACGAGAAGTAGGAACCAACTGACTTGTTGAAGGGGGTTGACTCATAAAGAGGTACTGACCCTGGGACGTAATGGATAACATAGAAGAATTAACAAAAATCTGTGGGTGTGCAGACATGCCCATTATAGCCAGAGAAGAGGACTTCTCAGAAGTAGGTTGTGGAATAGTCAAGGTAACTGCGGCGTTAGGAATAGGCAAGACTATTTGAGAACTAGTCAACATGGTCGTTGGAAGAGAAAAAGGAGGCACAAGTGTGCCACCCTCTTCCATGGTTCGAGGTGAGAAAAAGGATGCTAACTATTCTACAAAATCCTGGGATGGTTCACGAGGATAATCGTAAACTTGCTGGATTGGTGGTCCCTGATCAGATATTCGAATGGACTTATGTACTAGGTAGTCCATAAGGGCTACCGGATTGCGATCAAGGAGTGCCTGAAATTCAGGATCCCTGTGAGGAACATACTCTATATCAGAAGCAGATGATATTTCTGAAGGACTGGGGGAAGCTGGACATGATGGGATTGCTTTAGGATGATAGAAAGGATTATATGACCAAGATGGGGAAATAACTAATAGCGGTCTCGAGGAAGACCCGAGGGGTGCCGAAACATCCACACTAGTGGTGATCTCGGAGGAAGAAGGGGCCAGTTGAGCCATTCTTCTAGATTGTAACTGAGTGATGACCGTCATAAACAAATAGAAATATAGAAAAAGAAGATTGACCTAACTAATGCACAGAAAATTCAAGCAACGTAGGTGATTATCTCTTTTAAGTTTTCCTACTTTTAAGAAAGAAAATATTAGGGAAGGCTTTTTAGAACAGGAACTACTCAGATAGCGAAACTAAGGATGGTTTGGGGAATGTTTTGGTGAGGAGTCCGAAAGCACTTTAGTAAAAGACCAGTACATGGCTTGATATAGGGGCCTACCCCCGCACTTCATACACCATTGCGATAAGGGAGTCGGGTGCTTTGCCAATATATACCAAAACTTTCGTGAATTTATAGCGCGGCCCGAGTACTGCGTAGGCTCTTCCTCTTGGATGTCACTTCCAAGTAGGCGAGGCCAGGGGAGGAATTTTTGTTTTGATGTTTTATACCTAGTGATTTTGGCTTTGTGTGCAAGGGTGAAAAATAAAAATCAAATAGTGTCACTACCGATTTTGATTAATTTTTGCAGCCTATTTAGAAAACTAGATGAATAGCATACAACAGAAATGACAAAGGAAAAGTTCTTTTTAAGCACTAAAAACGAAGTGTTGGATTTCGATGAAGACAAGTCAAAAAAATTCTTTCCCAGATGTGATTAAATTATTTTTAAGCACCAAAATCAAAATGTTTGAATGTGATAGAAAACAAACAAACAAGTTCTTTTTAAGTTCTTAAAAAAGGAGAAAACACCGTAAAAGAGGAATACCTGTAGATTTAGCTCTCCAAGGTGTGTGGACTTCAAAAAGCGCATTGTTGAGCTCTTCCCCTCGAAAAATCCCATGAAAAAGCAATGTGCTCTGTAAGAAAAGGTTAAGAAAACACCCAACAAATCCAGAAACGATATATCCAGATGATAGTAGAATGAAAATTTCTATTTAAAGAACTAGAAAACTTTCAATAAATAACAATTTTGCAAAAAGAGATGGATCAAGAATGCAATTTTGAAATCAAATGAAATATTTATTGATCTTTGGAATAGGAATTGGAATTTATTTTTACAAGAAAGAAGAAACTTTTAACTTTGTGAATTATAAGTGAAAGAAGCAAGACCAAAATGAAGGAAGGAAATGCTATGGAGAACTGACAAAAAGCAGTGAAGAAACAGAACAGAAGCTCAAAACTGGAAAAGAAATGAACTTACCAATAAGGGACTTTGGTTAAGTCCCACCAGGCATGCCAGAATGTAGATCAAGAATTTCACGCTTGTTACTTGTCCAAGTTAATGTACCAAACTAAACACAAAAACCTTGAAAAACTCAAATGAAATTGATACCTAAAAGACAAGATCTGAAGATGTAGATGGAAAAGAAAGACGATGTAGACAAGACAGGCACACATGAGTGATCTTGCAAATTAGATCCAAGAAACCTATGCGAGACACAGATACTTGATAGAAAAAGACCATGTTAAAAGATATTTGGGTGGACTGCCCAAAAAGCGGGTCCGGAAAGCGATAAGCTCCCTCAGCGGATGTCAGTCCATGTTTTCAATTAAGGAAAGAAGCATACATGATAAAATATGTAAGTAAATGTCTATATTTTGATTAAAAATGACAGACAGAAAAGTAAACAGCAGACATAAACCAATAAAAAATAGGAAAGTGTGAAAACAATGCTGGATTTGTGTTCCCTGAATTATTTTACCTTTCCGCAGGCAGATCGGTGCCGATTAGTAAAATCGACGTCGACTGAGAAGAATCGGCGTCGACTGAGATAGGTTAGCATCGAATAGAGAGAATCGGCATCGATTGGATACAGTCGGTGTCAACTTGGGGGAAATTACAGGAAGATTGAGAAAAAGACAGTGGAAGCTAGATCGTCGATCTCTGCTGGATCTGTAAAAGCCGTAGGGATACTGACAAGGCTCCACCTGTGCTGGATGCAGGAACAGAGTCACCAAGAGATTGATGGAGACTCACGATGTCGATGTGGTAGGAGCAGAGTAATGGTACTCCTCTCAGGGATTGGTTTGGATAGGATTCACTCTCACTTAATAGATAATGCTCAAACTTAATGCTCAAAACTCTCTCGTTCTTTCTGTCTCTTTCTCTCTGTCTCACTGTCTAACTAGAACTGAATTCTGGCCTTCTATATGTAATCAGTGCTGACCGAGATGAAATCGGTGCCACTCTGAAAAAATCGATGTTGACTGAGTATCGGTCGGTGCCGATCAGGGAACAATTCTCCTGAAATGGCCAAAAGGGACGATTTTTCGGAAGATGAAGTGATCCTTCCATCTCAAATACGGGAAATATCCTGCTAATCAATTTGGGAGGAGACAAAATAGGGGGGATAGATGGATAGAATATATGCGGGAGGTTAGGAATTGATATGGGGTAGATAAGTGGTTAGGATATATGTAGAAAATATAATTAAATAGTAAATATTTAATTATCTATGGGTAAAACATAATGGGGTGACATAAACTTAGGATAGATGTTTAAATCAAATATTAAGTAATACCCTAAGGGAGAGGTGGTGATGTAAATGTGCCCCAATTTACCTGAGAAGACAAATGCACATGGGGGACACCAAATTGGATAACCAATTTTAGGTGTCTACAGTCTAATCTGACACATGATAAGGATCTGTGACATATCTCCTAAGAACTGAAACATGAAACACATCATGCATGCGAGACAAGCTAGGTGGCAATGCTAGACGGTAGGCCAAAGGGCCAATACGCTCCAAGATCTCAAAAGTACCAATGAATGTAGGAGATAACTTAGAACCTTTTCCATAATGGATAGGGCTCTTGTGTGGCCTGACACGAAGGAATTCCTTCATGCCCAAATCAAAACCATGATCAATCCTATGCTAATCTACATACTTTTTCTACCTGTCTTGTACCTCCTGTAGTCTCTATCTTATCAAAATCACCTACTGCTCCATGTCGTACAATAAAGCTGGTCTAAGAGAAACCATGTCCTCTAGCCTATCCCAACTAAGAGGTTTCCTGCACTCCCTACCATACAAATACTAATAAGTATCCATTGCTATAGAACTCTGAAACCTATTATTGTTGGAAAAATCCACTAAGTATAGGTACTCCTCCCATCTAGACTGTTGATCCATCACATACATCCTGAGAATGTCCTCTAAAATCTGATTCACATGCTTAGTCTATACATCTGTCTTGGGGTGATATGCTATGCTAAAATTAATCTTCATCCCGAGGGAATGTTGTATGGTAGTCTAAAAATGGGAAGTGTATAAAGGATTGGGGTCACTAATGATCTTCTGCAGAATCCCGTGAAACCTGACGATCTCATCCAAATATACCCATGCCAATGCACTAGCTATAAGTGGTTTTCATCGGAGAAAAGTGAGCCAACTTTTTCAATTTATCAACTGTGACCATGATGGCGTCATGGTGATATATCGACATCGATAGCCCAACAATGAAGTCAATGGAAATGGTGTCCCAATTCCACTCCGGTATAGCATGGGGAAAGAGAAGGATAGCTAGATGTTGATGCTCAGCCTTCACTTTCTGGAACTCTAAACACTGTGAAATGAACTGGGCCATGTCTCTCCGAATTCCTCTCCAATGATATAACTATCTCAAGGTGGCGTGCATCTTCTTCACCCCGGGATTGGCTAAATAGGGTGAATTATGTGCCTCTGCCAAGATTTCCTGCCTCAAGCCTCCATCTTTGAGAACATAAATCTGACCTCTGTTCCTGAGAAGACCATCTTCCTCTAAATAAAAACCATCAAACTTCCCCTCAATGGGTATCTAAGACTCGATATCTGCTCAAACTGTAATGTAGAAGCTATCAAGAGGAAGCTGCTGAAGAATCCTACTCCATAAATTTTTACTCACTAAGGTGGCCATAGCCACATGTCTCCGTCTGCTAAGAGTTTTTGCCACCACATTCTCCTTACCTTTCACATGATCTATCTCCATATCATACTCACAAAGTAACTCCATCCAATGCCGCTGGTGAGCATTGAGATTGGGTTGCATGAAGAGGTGACAAAGACTCAGGTGATCTGTCCTGAGTGTGAATATCTAACCAAGTAGAAAATGTCTACATCAAACCAAAGCATGCACAAATTCCACAAGCTCAAGATCATGACTCGAGTAATTAATCTCATAATATTTTATTTTGTGAGACTCAAAAGCCACTACGTTTCCCTCTTGCATCAACACACCTCTAAGCCCTGCTAAAGAAGCATCCATGCAAATGAAAAACTCACCCTGTGGATCTTGCACTGCAAGAATAGGTGTTGTAGTGAGGCATTCCTTCAGTGTATACTGAAGGCATGCTCACACCTATCTAACCAAACAAACTTCTTCCCTTTCCTCTTTAGGGAAGTGATGGGGTATGCAATCTGAGAGAAGTCCTGAACAAATCTCTGGTAGTAACTTGCTAATCCCATGAAGTTGCGCACCTCAGTCATAGTAGTGGGTGCTGGCCAATCCATAATAGTTCTAATCTTGGAAGGTTCAATGGTGATACCTTCCCTAGAAATGATATGGCCCAAATACTGCACCTCTATCTAAAAGAATGCACACTTCTCCAAGTTCCCGAAAAGCTAATTCTCTTGAAGACACTGAAGAACCTAGTGAAGGTGCCCCTCATGCTCCTCATGCATACGTGAGTAAATCAGAATGTCATCAAGGAAGATGAGCATGAAGCAATTTAATAAGGTCCTAAATACCCCATTCATCAAACTCATAAACATTGTGGGGGCATTCGTCAAACCAAAAGGCACCACTGTGAACTCATAGTGCCCATATCTCATACAGAAGGCAGTCTTATGAATGTCCACCTCTGAAATCCTTAGCTGATGGTAGCCTGACTTGAGATCAATCTTAGAGAAAACAATGGCTCCCTTCATCTGATCAAACAAATCATTAATGTGTGGAAGGGGATAACGATTCTTAATCGTTACCTTATTCAGCTGGTGGTAATCAATACACAACTACAAGGATCCATCCTTCTTCTTCACAAAAATCACTGGTGCACCCCAAGGGGATACACTAGGATGGATAAGGCCTTTCTCCAAAAGGACCTCAAGCTGCAACTTGAGCTCACAGAGCTCTAGTGTGGTCATCCGATAAGGTGCTCGTGAGCTAGGCTCTGCTCCCGAAACCAGGTCTATATGAAAATCAATCTCATGTGGGGGTGGTAACCCCAGTAGCTCCCCTAGGAAAGACATCTACAAACTCTCTCAAAATGGGGTGATCATCTAGCGATGGTCCACTAGACCCATCCTCTGATCTGTCACTGACTGTAACAACATACATCTGGCAACCCCGTCACACACACCGCTTAAGCTGCATAGCAGAGATGGTACGAATAGAAATGGGTCTCCTGACCCCTAAAATCACTGACTCAACTCCAAAATCATCTACACAAGATATAATCTTGTGGTAATAATCCACTCTGGCCTTGTGTGCTAACAACCAATCCATACCCAAGATGACTCCATATGAGCCCAAAGGAAGGATACAGAGATCCGAGGTAGTGGTGAAAGGTCCCAAATCCACCACACACTCCTTATCTAAGGAGTCTACAGAGATCTTGGCTCCAGAAGCCATCTCAACATCCCAACTATGACCCTACCTAACTACCACCAGCCTGCATCGCTCTACTAAAGATGGTGCAATGAAAGAATCAGAAGAACTAGAATCAAACAAGATGGAGGTAGGAATACCACCAATGCTACCTGTAGTCTCAATAACTGTACTTTGATGCTCTTCCTGGTGCTTCTCGACTACTGCATACATCCTATGACTGTGCCCCATATCACCAACAGTAGGCTCTGAGATCTGTGTCTTACCCTTGTTATTAGGGTTCTGTGGGGAGTCTCTCTAAAAATGTCCAGTAACATCACAACCAAAACACCACCTGATCCTCTCCCCTATGTAGTAGGTCTAGTTAGTACTCTGGAGGTATATGGTGTGGATCTTGATGATCCACCTGTGGTCTGCTGAGGTCTCTACTAGTGAGCTCCTACTGAGTGAGCTCTCTAGGCACCCTGTGTCCTGATGGGACCCCTAGGAGGAGGCCCCATACTCTGAACCTCTCTTGCATCAAACTCTCTGTGAGGTCTATAAGGTGGGCGGGACTACTGCTACTGTTGGTGGGGTCTAAAAGATGATTGAGTTGAACCCTATCCACCATGAGGAAGAGGTACTGACCCCCTTGATCTACTGTCTTGCATCTACTGTATGTGGCTCTGGACTCGGTCTCTAGCCTGCTGGGTCTTTTCCCGAGTCTCCTTTGCTATATAGGCCTTCTCGACGGCCTCAGCTAATGTTTGTGGACAATGGATCCACACTACACCTCCAATGTCTAGGTTCAGGCCCTGGATGAACCTGTGAATTTGCACCTACTCATCTTGCATGTAACCAACATACTGGAATCTAGATCCATAAATCTACTCTTATATTCAGCCACTATAAGAGATGCCTGTCGGAGGTCATGGAACTCATCTATCTTTGTTGTATGAACCTCTTGATAAATATCTATTCTGGAAATGTTCCTCAAAGAGCTCCCAGGTAACTGTCTCAGAATCAACATGGAGCTTCTACTCCTCTATCCTCCACCAGACACTAGCTCCATCCCTTAGTAGATGGATCGTAACACAAGATTTCATGTTGCTAGAACAAGGACAGAGCTTGAAGCATCCACTCAAGCTCACCAACCAGGCCTCTGCCTGAAATCCACCTATGTCACCAGAATAATGTGATGGTTGAAGCTTCAGGATCTCCCTGATGTGATCTACAGCTGTGGTCTGACGAGCCTCTAGGTCTCTCTACATGCTCATCCCTAAGCCTAGGGATCTGAGACCTCTCTCTATGTCCTAAAACTTGGTCAGCCCTGTCCCCTCTATGGTGACTCTTCCCTGGCTAACTCTGCATGGGATTTCTCTCCTCCATGCTCCTCACTGGGTCAAGGAGATACCTGACCCTCAATAGAAGGGACTCTATCATGTCTGGCTGCATGTCCTCCTACTGATCCTCTTTATAGAGCGGCAATAACATCCTAAAGAGTCTGCAAAATCTGGGGTAGGATGGCTACTACAACAT
The DNA here is from genome assembly GCA_019776745.2 of Taxus chinensis. NCBI lineage: Eukaryota > Viridiplantae > Streptophyta > Pinopsida > Cupressales > Taxaceae > Taxus > Taxus chinensis. The sequence goes on along the minus strand of CM034148.1, from coordinate 604,554,711 downwards.
GATCTGGTGGTGGTAAGTTTGGGTCTATGTGAAAATCACCCTCATCCTGTCTGCGCCTCCTGCATAGACCAAGGCAAGAGTTAGTTCATCTTTCTAAGTTTTATTCAGTTTCCATGTTTACTAAAATATGTAATTTCTAACTAAGTTGCCTTCTAGATTTAAAAGTGTGATAGGTTTAAGTTTCATGTCTCAAGTTTTCTAGTGTGCCCAATGGCCCAAGATTTTGAACCATTGCTCTGATACCAAGTGTAACTCCCGCTAAAAACAACCCACTTGAGACCTAAGAAACAACCTAGGAGTAGTTAGGAAAATTATGGAATAATATTTTTTTAAAAGAGTCTATAACCAAGTTACAAGGTAACAGTTGTCACTAATAAGTTATAAAACAATTCTAACCCACTAGAATATACTTTTCTTTTATTAACAATTATTAGAGGTCACAAGGTCCAAAATTTAGGGTTAAAAGGTTCAAATAGGTTCAGAGGGTAAATCTTCACCATACCCACTCTCTAACAGGCTTAAAGTTTCAACTTGATTTTTCTCACACTTAACAAATTCAAAAATTCTCTAAATCATTCCCATTGGATAGGAAATTTCTTCACCTTTCCATTTATATAAATAAGTCCTCCTAAGTCATCATATTTCGCAAGTTATGGGCTGGTGGGCCTTGGGGTGAAAAGTTTCCCCAAGAGCGGGCTTGCGGGATCAGGGGTGAAAATTTACCCAAAGGGCGGGTTGGCGGGCCCACGGGGAGAATTTTGGAACATCTCTCACATGGGGAGAAAAACTAAATTTATACCAGCGCACCCGCAGGTCTGCCGGTATGCAACTCCACAAGGGACACATGGCACTTTTCAAACTAGTGCCGGGGTGACGAGAGACGTTTGGGAATATAATTTCATGCGCGAGGTGAAAATACAACATTGTACCTATAAGTATGAAAGCTGTAAGGGACATGTGGCATCACCTAAGCCAACACGGGGAAAGTGGGGCGGTGGGGAGAAATTTTGTTTAACACCCCGAAGGGCTAAGAGGATAACATTGACCTGTGCCTCCACCGACTCCTCATGCCACGTGGATAGCTCTTGATTGGCTGTAGGGCAGTAGGACGGTGGAGAAAACATGGAAAATTTTCCCAAAATTTTCCAAAACACAAAAAGGAAAAAGGGACTTGCTCCTTTGCCGATGCCTCGTGATGCCATGTGGCATCACCTGATTGGTTTGCGGGCCATCGGGGAAAGTTGGAAATTTTTCCCAAAATTTTTCAAGAGCACTAAGTTAAAAGGAGATTCATCCCACCGCTAACACCTCATGGTGCCATGTGGTATCCTTTGATTTTCTGTGGGCTGGTGGGATAGTGGGGAAAATTTGAAAAATTTTCCCAAAAAATTTCCTAAGCTCTAAGGGAAAAATTCGGGCCCGCGGGCCCGCCAAGGAAAGTTTTCCCAATTTTTGATGCCAAGGAAGAAAAACTTTAGAAGGCCATAAATTTTGATAGAGAGCTTAGTTTTAGGGAAATGAGGAATTTTTGGAAATCTCTCGACGTCCTCTTTACACAGAGATCATTAATTTTTGATTTTGATAAAGTTTAAGGGGTCAATTTTAAGAAAACGGCTTACAGGATTTTACAGTGCGAACTGGTAAATTTTAACTTGTGAGATTTATTCAATTTGATCTTCTTCCTCTCTCATCATGTCAAATAGACCTGGGAACATGTTCTTAGATGGATTTAAGGAAGGATTCAAGATTCAATTTGTCTGAATAGAGTTGCAATTTGACCATTTTCATTTTTTGACAGCAAAATGACTGCAAAAATTTTTGAGCCCGATTTTGCCATGTTTTGAAATATTTCCTTTAAGTGTATTTGTCTAATTGGATTCATTTAGGGCCTACTACTTCAATTTAATTATTTATTTTTTTATTTTATTGTTACAGGTTTGAACTGTGCATTTTTTAAATTTTGATAATTTCCAGTTTGAAATTACAAAAACTAGGAATCAAATTTTAATGGTTATATTTGCCACTTTATTCTTCCAAGTATTTAGAATTACATTCTAATTCCAATCTAACACATTATCTGATTTAATTCCAACCATTCAAAATCCAAAATACAATTCTGATTTCCAACTTTACACATTTCAGAGACAGAGTTCTGCATTTTCCTTCATATGCATTTACTTCATTCAAACAGAGATTTCAATACATTGAAATTATCAGAGTCAATACAAAAATGAAATTTTAGAAAGGTATTGCAATCCTTTATAGATTCCAAAATGCAACATTACAACCTTTCTTCTTTTATTCCTTCCAAAACATATATTATATACAGAACATAATAATATATTTTCTTCTCACGTGTTTCACATTTCCACTTTCTAAACAGGGACTTCATAGTGCATGAAAAATGTAGATTTCCATGGGAGAATATCATATGAACAAGGAAAACACTTCCATTAATTTAAAATAACTCTTACAACTTCCTTTCCATTTGGTTTCAAAATAGAACATATAAAAAAAACACGTATCTTTCTTTCACATTCTTTCCAAAATAGAATACAGAGTATAACTCTTTTACATTTCCAATTTTCCACTTGCAATCAGTACAACATATTTCTAATACAAACATTTACAAGTTCATCCACTTCAAGTGGGAAAGGTTACAATGAGATTTCATTTCACAAGGGATAGTCAAACTGTCTTTTCTCAGCTCTAGAACAACAACATGCATTCTTCACATTCTTCCAATTTGATAACAACAGAAGTAGGGGAAAGGTAATGCTCTCCACCCAAACAAGACATCCAATGAAAAGGATAATCCATCCTTCTTCATTAGCCCCCGACGGATACCATAATGCAATAAAATATGTGATCCAACTCATGGCAACAACAGGCTTCCACAAACATACAAGAAACATTTTCACAATAAACCATAGTCTAAAACAAAATGTAGTTTACAACTACATTAAAACATGAAAAACAATAAAAATTCTTCATAAAACAAGCCAAAGGAGCAAGAAGCTATGGGGGATGCTGCTTATGCCTCCCAAAGGGGAAAATTGGGTATCACCACCTCAGAACAACCCACCATATAATAATATATATATATATATATATATATCTATATATCTATCTATCTATCTATCTATCTATCTATCTATCTATCTATCTATCTATATATGAATAACATTTCAAACCTTTTCATGGCCTTATGCCTCCCCCAAGTACCTCTTATTCCTCACATTTTCTTATGTCTCCCCAACCTCTTATGACACCCCATAACGAGTAAAGAAATGCAAGTTATTTCTTGTAAGGTGGAACCCAAATCCCCACTCCCTCCACCCTTATACCTCCATAAAACACTCTTGTGCCTTCCACAAAATAACCCATAGTCTTCTCCTACACCATTCCTAAGCCATCTACCAAACGGTCCAAAAATATATACCAAAACATTCACACAAGAACATTTACATATATACAAGAAGAGCATTTCAAGAGCCTAGCTCCTACCTCTCCATGATGGAGTTGTTCCAAGTTCTAAAACAACAAGCCTTATCCTGATGCAAGCAATCCAAAATAGCCAATCACAAGCATGTGGAAATCTTCCAAAAACTTCTCCAAGCAAGAGCTCCCAAAATAACAAGAAAAATTCACCCAAAATGAAGTCTCCAAAATTCAATCAACCAAAAACAAGGCAAGAGATTTGAATTTTATAGAAGAGGGAAGAGAAGAGGATGAGGTGGGTCCATGTAGGATGCCATATCACACATCCTCAACCCCAAACCCCAAAATTCAACTTCATTCTCCAATGCATAATAAATAAGTGGGTGAATAATATAACAGTTCACTAACACACTCAAACAAGCCCATACCGAATAAGGACTGAAATTAAAACATGTAAGAAAAGTGCAATAAAAACCTACAAAAAGTCTTCCCAAAATGCATAATAAAATTCTAATTTCAACTCCCCAACCATAGGTATGGTTGGTAATTAAATTTAAGAGGTATGGGACAAATTTAACTTGTCTCACAAGCCTCCAAAAACAGCCTCCAAGGAATAATTCGAATTTCTAAGAAGGTGGAGTGTTTCACACTCAAAAGTTAACTTACACATCACTTACAAGGTCACTTACACATTCTTACAACACTTTAAAACATGGCCAACAACTCTATTAATTACATTCTTATGACATCTTTTAATTAATTAACTAAACAATATGATTACTCACAATATTTACACACCATTAAATAAATAATGAAAGGGCAAGTGCACCACATAAAACACATGCAAAAATTAAACAAAAAGGGAGAAAATAAAAGAAAAACATAAAATCACTTGGTCAAATTTAAAGGCAATCCCCCCCATGGGAATCCATAACACAAACAAATACAATTGCCATGGTGACCTTGTTGAATTCATCTAGAATTCCAAAGTGGTTGGTCTCCAATCCCCCGATGTTTGTTGTGATATTTTAACCTGCAAAACACAAATACCTCCTTCGGCCTTATGGCCATATCAGAACATCCAAATGAAGATAAATATAATTTCAATATCATCAATATATATATGAATCACAACAATTATCACGACAATCAACAATATCACTCACAATTTCATTAACAACTATATCATCATCAATTTTAATCTAATTTTTATTTTCTAGGTCTAATCAAAATATTCAATTATTACAAGTCTAAACAACATCCATCATATAACCATTTCCAATAGTATATCATCATCAACATATAAAATGTCTCTAATAATCATCATGCATCATATAAGAATCAAAGTCAACAATAATCCATGATCAAACATCATACCAAATCAAAACTATAATAATGTCCATAATATAGTCAACAATGTCATGATCAGTATCAAAAGGTGTCAAAGGGAAGTGGGCACTAAAAAATTCATCAAGGGGTATGCCAAGATCTCCACGCATTTGGAGGAATTGTTTAAACACAAGAGTGCCTTTCATTGAAGAGAAGGCATTTGACACTTTGAAGGATAGGCTTGTCATGGCACCCATATTACGTTTTCCTTCTTAGGTTAAGCCTTTCCATATGCATGTTGATGCCTCAGGAAGAGTCAGTACTAGCATAACTTGGTGAGGAAATTATTGATCATCCCTTGTACTTTTGCAAGTAGAAAGTTGACACAAGCATAACAAAATTACACAACTACTGAACGTGAAGCATTGTCTATGATCTACGTGATGTATAAGTTTAGGTAGTATTTGTTGGCAAAAACATTTATATTCTACACAGACCACATGGCATTGAAGTACTTAGTCAAAAATCTTGTGTTGCAAGGGTGAATATGTTGTTGGGTCCTATTATTTCAAGAATTAGTTTTCACAGTGGTCGTAAAACTAGGAAAGAGAAAATTAGGACCTGACCACTTGTCAAGGAATAACTCAGGGGAGGATGTGTAGAGCATTAATGATACCATGATAGATGCATAATTATTTAGGTTGCGGCATGTACCCTTAGATTTGGAAGATATCACGTTGTTCTTAAAAATAGGTGTGGCACTATATGGGATGAAGGATTTGGAGACAAAGCAGTTAGCAATACGTGTCGCACCCTACGTGTTGATTAGTGGAGACCTGTATAAGTTAGGTCATGATGAGGTTTTGCACCGATGTGTATTGGAGCATGAGCGTGCGACAATGATGGAGGAAGTGCATAGTTGGATTGTAGGAGGACACTATGCAGGAAATGCTACCATGTGGAATATTTTATTAGCAGGGATTTGGTGGGAAACCATCTAAAAGGATTATATTAAGTTTCACAAGGCCTTTGACCATTGCAAGTGCCTTGGTAAACCTGGAAAGAGAGATGAAATGCCTTTGCCACCAATAGCCAGTGTTGAACCATTTGAAAAATGGGCAATCGAATTTGTAGGGCCAATTATGCCAGCCACGCGAAGGACTATTTCATAGTATATCATCACTTGCACTGATTACTTGACATGGTGGGCAGAGAAAGTGCATACAAAGGATTACACTATAGTGACAGCTGCTAAATTTTTATGGGAGAACATACTCAGCAGGTATGGTTGTCCTTTAAGTTTAACAAGTGATAGGGGTACATACTTTCTCAATGAAACAGTCAAGATTCTGTTAGCATAATTTATGGTGGCCCATCATAAGACTACCCCCTATCACCCTTAAGCAAATAGAACTTCTGAGGAATTTAAAAAGATACTAAGTCACACATTGACTAAGATTTATGAAGTTGGAAGATAGGATTTAGATGACAAAGTATCAGCCTTTCTATGGGCATACAGAACAACCTACAAAAGGTTGAACAAGGCCACATTATTTCAAATGGTGTTTGGCATGGAGGATTTTCTTCTAGTTGAATTCACGTTACCATCGCTACATATAACATGTGCAAGAGGATTAGCTGATGAGAAAGTGCTGGAAGAAAGAATTGATATAGTTAGACGAAAGGTGATCACTTGTTAGATGAATTTAGAAGACACAAAAAGTAAGCTAAAAGGTATGTCATGATAGTCATATCACGAACAAGAGGTTTTAGGTTGGGAAGATGGTGTTATTATATGATTCTAAGTATTTGTGCCTTCCTGGGAAGTTGAAATTCCATTGGTTGGGACCTTACATCATCTCATGCATTCTTGATTTAGGCACTTTCCAGTTACAAGCATTGGATGGGATGAGGTTACTAGGTCATTTCAATGGGATTACGTTGAAGCCCTACTATAAATAATTCATCTTGGTGTTTTTAATAAGGAAGTATTTCCAATTAGCTTAGAATTTTCCTTTAGGATTTTCTTTTCTTGTGTTTCCCTTTCTTGTTGCTTGTTCCTTTTTTTGTTTTTTTACACCCTTTGTGTTGGTAAGCACATTTTTTCCCCCAAGGATGTATATTCCCAGAGGACCGCGCATCTATTTTAGTGTGGGGTGGAGTAATGCAAAGTATAAGTATGTAATACGATTTTAGTGGCCTAGTAGAAGGAAGCGCATAAGGTGGAGAAAGCACATGAGGAAATGATGGATATTGGATTATGGTGTCAAAAATGTTGTAACATAGACCATGTACAAAGGATGAAGAGTGTAGGAAGAACATGAGGTAGGCGAGGGAAAAAATCAAGTTAAGGACAAAAGAAGTGCCTTCAATGATGTGGATGCATGTGTAAGAATCTTTGTTTGGGTTAGAGTTTTGTGTGTCAGAAGTTTGTAAAGGGTTTTTGCACAGGATGTGATGCATGGGTAAGGTCACTTAAATTTGGATTAGTGGAAAAAGGCACATTTAATGTTAAATTATGTTAGTCGGAGGTATAGCATATAATGTTGGAAAGAAGAAAAAACTATAAATACAAAGTTGGGTAAGTCATTTGTTACCTTGAGATTACGAAGTGAAAGGAGCTCTTGTGAACTAGAGCATCTAGATAGAAATTTGTGCAAAGAAAGGAGAATATGAGAAATTTGAGTGTGCATCTAGAGTAGATCTACAAACTAGAAGGAAGGAGTACACGGGCGTGAGGAAGGTTGTGTGAAGAGAATTGTCTTGTGGAAGAATTTCTTGGTTAGGGTTTGGCAGCTAGGGCACGGAGAAAGAAGGATTCATTTCAAGAGTTGAAGCTTTGGGCTTTGGGATTGAGTAGAATAATAGAGCAGTGAAAGAGGAAGGAGTTTTTAAGTTTATTTTGACTAGAAAATATGACACCCAAGAAACCAACCGTTTCACCAAAGAAAACTAAGGGTAAGGGCAAGGGAAATCAGAAAACTACCGTCGCAAGCACCATTGAAGAATGGTATGTGGAAATACAATACCCATATGGGGTATTGTTAGGAAAAGAGTGGGATTCACACTTTAAAAATATGGTCTTGAGAGATTATAACCATTACACGAGCACAATTGAGAAAGGAATGGAACTTGAGTTGGTTTTCCCAGCTAACAAGAGGACACCAGATGAAATGCCCATTTACAGTGACAAGGTGAAGGTCAAATATAAGAAGGTTGGATTATTACAACTATATGAGTTTACTTAATTTGGTAAGCTTGAGCATCTTTATCAATGGTTGATGTCATGCATGCATGAGGATCACTTTTATTTTGTGGGGTGTAAGATGCGAATCACACCATAGCTGATATCCAAGTTCATGGGCCTCATTTTTGAAGGAGATAACATTGATGATGATCTGAGTGACAAGGAGGCTATCAAGGAGACTGTAGCCATGCATGACTAAAGGAAGGGGTCACGATACTTTAACATCACCAAAATTCTATACCCAGTCATTTGGTCACCAAGCTCAAATGATCAGGAATGATGGAAACAATGTGAACAAGGCATGGTTGAATGTATGCCGAAAGATATCAAAAGGAACCATCTACAACTTCTCCACTTTTATTGCGGATGAGATTATAAGTAACACATATGAGGGAGAGAAGATACTCTTGGGTAATGTCCTCCTCACCATTGTATTTTTAGAGATTGGAGTGCTTGATGGGATAGAAACGTTTGTTTGGGAGTATCTAGAAGAGGATCCTTCACCTATAAAATTTTTTGTGAAATACACTTATGAAACCATGACGTCCACTTACAAGGCACACCTGGAGAATTGGTATAAGTGAATGTATGATGCATTCAGGGTAGAGTGGAGGATCCCAGAGAATTTTCCCATGCTCATTAATGGAGAGGCATAATTTGTAGTGTACCAACACTTCTGCATTGGTATATTTACATTGACAGATGGGAATATGAGTCCATGGTGCAAGTTACCCTTCTCCTTCACTGCGCAATACTTCCAAGCCAGATTTAATCAATTTAAGGAGGCCAAGAGACTAAGGTTTGACCTTAGTGAGGTAGATATAGACCACCGTAAGTTGCGTCAGAATCTCATCTACGTAAATAAGTGCACGTACGTGGAGAGATATGTCTCCCACGAGATACAGACGATGAAGCCTTTAACACTGTTGATTGTAGAAAGGACAAAAGCAAGGGTGTATCTGCACACAAGGAATTTTTTTGAAAAAGGTACTTGCTTGGAGAATGATGTCTCCATCCCTAAACACCCTATAAGAAGGAATAAGGCCACACCTAAAAAGAGAGAAAGAAAAGAGGTGCATAAGGCACCAAGTGTTCAAACCACATAAATGGTGAGTGTGTCGAAAGCAAGTGCTAATCCTAGTACTTACACGTAAATAAATAAGTCTCATGTCAAGGAAAATACCCTAGAGGAAGAGGCTTTGAAGCACAAATATATCCTCACCCATGACGAATCGCCAATAAATACATAACCTATCAAAGAGAAAGAAAAATAAGAATCTCCAGTACTGGAATCCCTAGTAAGGAAGAAGCAGAAAGTGGCTGATGAGGAAAATTCAAAAGAGACGGAGATTTTAGATGCCTACATCAGAGACAAGGATGATGATGATGATGAGCTAGAAGGAGGTGAATACCATCTAGTTTATGAGATACATGATTATGACGAAGAAGGAAATGAGGAGTAGAATGAAGAAGATGAGGAGAAAAATGATGAAGAAGAGGTTGAGGCTCAAGGAAAGGGGATGAGCAGAGAAGTAAATACAAAAGATCAAAGGACCCCAAGCCTCATGAAGGAATAGGTAGATGAGGCCATATAGAGAGAAGTGGAAAAAATCATCAAAGATCTGGTGGAACAAGAAGTTAAATGTAGCGTGTATGAGGTTTTGAAGGAAGCTAAGAAGGAAATCATATGAAAAGAATATGGAAGCATGGGGGGATCCTAGTTTGGATGTAATATTTCCAAGGGATGCACACACAGGGAGGAAGAGCAAAAAAGTAGCACAAGGTCAATAAATGAGAGACACTAATGATCCAAACAAGGTGTTGCGTGTGCGCTTCTAGAGCACTGTGTCAATAGAATATCTCTTGGATATCACTTCATTATACTCTCAGACAAGGAAAATGTTATCATGGGCATTTTTCATCCCACATTTATGATCCCAAATTTTAAATAAGCCAAGGAGTGTTGTTGAAGGTGCTAGAAACAAAAGGAATAAAACCCTTGGTAAATTCCCAATAATTATTAGATGAGCAAATCTGCAATGCGCTCAACAAATTTTCACTATAGGTTGAAGCTAGGCTCTTCAGAAGAAATGAAAGGGTGAAGTTCCTAGAGGTAGAGCTAGAGAAAAAGGAGGAAGAGCTCCTTGATACAAGCAAGGACCTGAAGTAGGAGGAACTAATCAATGCTCAGTTAAGGCATAAGTTAAAAGATGAGAAGACAAGAGTGTGCAAGGCATATAAGAAAATAGAGATGATCACGGATTCCATTGTCTTGAAGCATCTAGACTTAACACCACCTGCACAAAAATATGGATCATCCTTACAGTGCCTAGAGGACTTGACCTACATACTCACTATGGAGAGGCAACCACTTTCCTTAGAATCCATAGAAGAGGCGTTGGCATGCCAAGAAAAATAAAATAAGATGAAGGTTGTGGAAATTGTTTCTTAGTATAACAAGATCCTTGCCAATGTAAAATACACCACGCAAGTTTTTGAGGTTATTTATGATAACTGCATGGATAGGGATAGAGTGCAAGTATCTTGGTTGCCACACATGAATTAGAACTCAAGGAGTTAAAAGAAAAGAACAAGGGGGTAGGGCTAAGAGAGACAAAATCCTAGCCAAAGTGGAAAATAAATTGGAGGCCATTAAGACCTTGCAAGGCTCAATCAAGAACTGGCTGAAGGAATTGTACCCCAAAAACAATCAGAGGATGGATGCGCTCAAGGATTTGGGGAAAAAAGCTGGAGGAGATCATGGAGACAATGAGTGCTAAGGGAGAGGAGCTGACTTTTGAGGAAGTGAGTGCCCTAGTGGGTGACCTCTATCAGCAGGCTCAAAATGAGGTTGACACTTGGGGAAAGTTAGAAGAAGAATTAGGGAAGGATTTCCCTCTCCTCCTCCAAGAGTAAACAAGTTCCCCATTCTTTCATTCTTTTCCCCATTTCTTCATTCCTTTATTCTTCCATTCCAACCATTTATAAGGATCCGCCATTCTTTATTTCTTTATTGACAAGTGTTTATATGGATGGAGAACATGCATAGTGTGGGGTGATGTTGGGCCCTTGACTATTAGTTAAGTACAAGAAGGTGCTTGGGCACTTAGGACCTATTTGAAAAAAGAGTAAGCCGGGTAGCAGGTGGTGGGGAAGGGTCCTAACAGTAGGTTTCAAAACATACATCGTGCATGCGTAAGGAAAAAATAGGTTTTATACTTAGCCATATTCATCATCCTAGGGAGCACATGAGAAAAGTATGACCCTTGTGGATAAGGTGCCAACCTGGAGACTATGGGATCAAAAAGGGAATATTCTAAGTATGTGATGGAAGGTTACAAAAGACATTATTGTAAAGAGTGGAGAGCTCGGATATAAGAAGGCATGCTCCCTTGGAGGACCACTTCGACACTTGGCAACATATCTGTAACTTCAAAAAGGCATGGCAGTGGTTGTTAATGCTATACATGCAAGCACTAGATAGAAGAAAGAGAGTAGAAGAAAGAAGTGAGTAGAAGTAAGCAGTGAATCGAAGAAAGCAGAGTGTGGAAGGATAGTTGAATAGAGGTGAAGCTCTATAGAAATATAATGGAGGGATCGAAGGGTTAGGGATTAGAAGAATATATGAATCATGACACATTTAGAGGGATGGGTCTGCATTCATTTTTGTAATATGATGAACATAATCCATTTCTAATGCATGACTTGGCTCTGCATGGTTATATGAGGATCTGTTATGATCTCAAGTGATGTAATGTGGATTATTAGATCTGTGAATATAAATATAAGGCTCTATTATAACTCATATATGTGTTCAGAAGCATAATACTTATGTAATTCCTTTATGTATGAACCATTTCCATATGTTGTTTGTTATTTCTCTTTTCAGGATGCAATGAGATGACAACTCATTCTAGGTTCTTAGAATGTTTCATGGTTCTTTTATGTCCTTCTACATTGATTATTTGTCATAAGATGGTGCATTCTCACAAAAATCACATAAAGGAGAGACTTGGCACCTACACGTGCCTTGGGTGATTGCCTATCTCCCACTGGGTGATAGGCTGACATGCATGGGATTATACTATTAGTATAAGGGTATAAAGTATGACTATAATGGGTTCATTAAAAAACTTATCATAAGTGAGGACACATTGGATCCCTTGGTAGTGGCTTCTAAATTGTCTAATCTATTTGAAAATTATTGCAAATGATTATTTGTTAGGTTAGATGTGGAAGGATTAACAAGAGGATGTGATTGATTTGACTTATGAAAATGTGAAGTAGGATGATTTTGTTGTGGATGATATTGATGTGAAGTTTGATAAGGGATAGCTTGAGAGGATACTATTTTTAAATTGGGTTGTAATAAAGGGATGTGGGAAGATGTGGAAAAATGTTGAGTATGTTGGTGTTGGATATGAGGGATTGATTGAGATTGAGTAGGGATATTTGTATGGGTTTAGGATGTCTGAGGAACCAAAAATGGGATTGAATTAGAAATGGATTGATTAGATGAAGGATAGGGTATATTAAGATTCTGATGTGATTTTTATGAAGGATAGGCTATGGAAAAGATCGTTTGATGGGATACATTTGATATGGGCTTAGAAGCAATAGTTTTGAAATATCTTGGTTGTAAATAATAATCATCAGTTTGTTGGATTGGATTGTGATGATATTTTTTTATTGCCTAAAGGGTGGAAGTTCCATAAGAGACATATGATAGTTTAGATGGATCTGTAAACATGTAAGAGCTAAAAAAATTTGGATGAGAGGTGAGAGGTTGATAATATTTATAAGGACTAGATTTTGTGTAAGGGATATTTTGAAATTGATAAAAATATGAAGAGATAGTGGATGAAGATGATTCTAAAAATGACGCATAATGGTTAGAGTGATATACAAATACAAAGGATTGATTCATTGTAAACAATAATCAACTAAAAATGATACTAAAAAATCCTAAAAGATATTTAAATATAATAGACAAGTCAAGCAGAAGAATTTTAATTATCTTGATTTAACTAAAAAGAGTGAAATGTGTAAAATGGTTGGTAGGGTCCTAGGAAATGGAAAGCTATGGATGGTTTCAAGTATGTTTAAGGGCATATTCCTCGATATACATGAAGGTACATGAGGCCCAAATCTTTACTATTGTTGATACGAGCTTGGTGTTGGAGTCTACCCCCTCACTTCACGGTCCCGCAATAATAAGGGTGTCAAGTTCTTTGCCAATATACCAAAAGATAGTTGATTATACTTAGCCAGAACAACGAGTCAGATTCTCTTCTTGGGGATCAAATCCAAGTAGGTATCCACATGGGTGGAAATATTTTTAATGCATTTTGACATTTAAGTGGTTTAGTTTTGTGTGGGGGAAAAGAAATTGAATGCAACAGATTAATTTTCCTTAACTAATACTATGTAAGCATATAGAATGTAGGTCATTTTAAGAACCAAAATAAAATGTTGTTTCGATGAAGACAATTAGTCAATAATACAATACTGAAAGAAAAAATATGAATTTAAGACTCACCGTGATAAATACTTCCTATTTTTTTTATTTTTGGAATTTTTTAGCAAAAGTAATCCAGATCTCAAGAAATATAAACCTACAATCAGGCTAGAAGAAAATAACAGAAAACAACAAAAACAAAGATTAACATGAATCACCTATGATTGCAGGAATCACTGGAAAATACTTGATTGCTAGTGATTATTGTGTAGAGAACTGAAAATGAAAAATATACGCTATTTTTAATAAAATTAATAATGATATGAGGGATGGGTCCCACCGAGCATTCCAAGATGTTGAGAATAAATCTTTCCTCTTCAACTTAATTGGCTAAGCAAGAAAGTGAAATTTAACCAACCTCAGAGTGACGGGGGTTTAGTGATACTCGTGAGTTTTGATGGTCGATGTTTGAATTTGCGCTCTGTGGAAGAATATTATAAGCTCCTTTCATGCCAAGAAATGTCATTTCAGTTGATGTATAATAATGAGAGTTGATGATATTATCGGATAATAGGAGTCTGTAGATGTGTCTAAAGATTTTCCTTGGTTACTGGTTGCTTGGATGTTCCAAGAGAGGGAGAGGTTATTGTTGAATTTACACTTGAACATTTTGTATGATCTACTAAGGCTGGAAAAGGATTCTAAATGTTTTGTACACTGAGAGATAATAGATGTTAAGAAAACTTGACAATTGATCACTTAATGTTGAGATTTTGAAGAAGAAGAATGATTGAAAATTGTTGTGAAGAGAGCAATAACACAATGAGATTGTCACATGTATGCCTTGAGAAAATCTTTGTTACAGGACAATTCCAGATGACTGTGAACTAATTTGGAATCGAGAGTTCATGAATTGAAATTTCAGATCCTCGAGAGAAGGCCAAAAACATGCTTAAATAATCATCGATGATTGACTGAATTACCAGTGATTTCAATTTGTTCAAGCTTTGTGAGACAAATAGATGGAACAACTTGCTAAATTAAGATTTTTGGCTATGATTTAGTGGTATAATTTTTTGGTTTTTCATAGATGTGTGATATTTTTTAGGGGAGATATAGAATAGATAGGATTTATTTAGGATTTTCCTAAGTTAGTACCTAGGATTATTTCTAGATGATTTCTTAGGATTTAACTAATGTAAGAAGGGTTTACATGGGGTGAGTATAGATTTGACTTAGGATTATCTGGGGTATTAATTAATTAATGGATGATATATGTTTATAATTATATAACCTAAGATATGATATATTGTGCTTATTTAATTAATGAATAAAGATGAAGGGTATGAAAGTAATATATTAATTAGTGAGGGATGTGGACTTATACAAGGTAAGTATGGTGATGATGTTGATGTTGATGTTGATGTACTTAACAAATATGAGGGGTAATGGCTTATATTTTATATGACTTAGGGTAGGGATTACATGTGATAATGAAGAGGTGTTAGCGGATGTGGACTTGGGAATTAGCTGTGCTAATTTTAGGTGTCTATAAATTTATTAGAATAAACTTTTAAAAAACCCCTCAAAATCAACTTGTGGAGCAAATTGACCAAATAGGAAGGGTGGATGATGGAGTGGAAAATCCCAATGGTGTAAACAATGGAAACCCTCCATTAGGAAGTAAATTCACCTATCCCATAGAACTAGACCCTAATGAACAATCCCCCATGAAGAAAATAGCTCCCTCAATTTTACCAACCTTTAGGGGACTAGTTTCGTGATATCTTGACCAATTTTTGTTTGAGATCAAATTGTTGTGCCAGACCTATGACTATACCTTAGACACTCAAAAGTTAAATTTATTTCACTCAACTCTAAAATATACAACCATGAGTTGGTTCATGGGCCTAAAACCCAACTCTATCCTTACTTGGGAAGAGATGGAAAATTTCCTTTTGGAAAACCGATATTATTGTAGGGTTAGGGACCAAAATGAATAACTATTTAGGATACAACAAAATGAGGATGAGAGTGTTGAGGAATATCTTAATTATCTTCCTCTTTCTTCATAGGAGGTGTGGTATAGGTCTTAATATTACTCTTCTAAACAATCTATTCCTTAAAGGATTGGATGAAGACATACAAGAATATTCTAATCTAATTGGAAAAGGAGACATGAACAAGTTGGAATTCATTGATATTATTAACCTCTATAGAAACTATTCCCATAATCTCCCAAATTTTTGAAAACAAAAAGGAAATATTGTCAATGGTGACATATTTAAACTAAGAGAAGAGATTGTAAACTTAAGAATGGATCTCTTAGTTTAGATTAACATAAACTTGGATAGGAAAAAATCTAAGAATACAGAGCCGTTATTCACATACTATCCAAGATGTAGGAATAAACATGGATTAATGATTGTCCCTTAGATAAAATAGACATCTACATTGTCTATGATCTAAATCATGCCACTAATCAATGTGAATTGTTTCCATTTCTAAAGAACCACTTAAAATAGAATACAAAAAGTGAAGTTGAGGTTAATTATGTGGCTTAGAGGCAAGGAGGGGATTTTTTTTCAAACCAACAACAGTCCTGTGCACCAACAACAAAATGGGTTCCAAACCAATGGAACACACTATGGTCATACACCCAGCCTTGGGCTCAACAAATTCCACAAGAATGGAGTCTATAGTGGAATGCAAAACTGATTTATTATTGACAACCATGGACTCCAAACTCAAACATTCCACCATTTCAACAATTCAAGCCATAATTTTAACAACAGTGGAATGCACCCCAAGGATTGGGTCAACAATATTATAATCCAAGAAGACCCCAGTGACAACAAGATTTATTAAATGGGACTACAACTGCTGCTCCATCTGAAAAACCTTCCCAACCACAAATTCCATCTCAAACCATGGAAAATACAAATAATGTAAGGCAAGGAAACACAACATACACTATCAAATCTAAATATATTCCCATGATGAATTATGTGGATTATAGAAACATATTGTTATAGTCAGGGAAGGCTACTTCAAAACCATCATCTCTAATTATAGAATAATTCCCCGAATACAAAGAAAAATTATAATAGACACAACCCAAACCTTTTCTTGAATAAACATCTAAACCAAATGCAGATATGTCATTTTCATCCAGTCTTTTGGAAAAATACAATATTATAACCCAAGAGAAACTAGATTCAAATTTGATTCAAGGAATAAAAAATAAGTATTGGAATCCCTTTATTATAAGAACTTAGAGGTATCCTAAAGTTAAATACAACTATCAAAGTACTCTATTTTAAAACTCTAGGTAGAAGAAAAAATCAGCTCAGAACAATCCATGTTGATGGAAAACTAGCTAGCATATTAGAAGGGAATATGGCCCCTCAAAAATATGGTGATCCTGGAAGTCCAATTAGTATAGTTTTATTGGAGCTATGAAGATTCCAAATGTTCTAATTGATTTAGGGGCTGAAATCAATGTGATGACTATTGATACATTGTCCATATTGTCTCTTCGTGATACATAATTAACTCCAATAGTGTTAGAAATGGTTGACTAATTTTTTTCGAAACCCAAAGGTATCATAGAGGATGTGACCATCACAATTTAAGCATATGGTTATTCAATATATTTAATGGTTATTAAAATGAATAATGAAAACATTGTGTATCCCCTAATCCTAGTAATCTTGTGGTTAGCCACTTTTGCAGCTCTTATTTATTGTAGAGTAGGAAACATGATAATTATAAATGGACATGATTCAAATAAACTATCTATATATCCAAATACAAAACATTTTTCCACTGAGGATAAACAATGGTGGAAGGATGGTTCAAAAGAAGAAGAGGATGTTATTTCTGTCAACACTAGAATTTTCCTTCATAATTTCTATTTCATTAATGTATGTATTATGAATAAGGTGTTGAGTATAGTAGCGTCCACTAGAAGATAGCAGTGCTGCCAGTATGACACCACCAATAAAGTACAGTAATATTCAAAGTACAATATGAATGCTTTGGTAAAAAGTAAGTATTTTTCGTAAGTTGTCCCGGGTACTGTTAAAATGTCAAAGCTAGGGTAAGTGGATAAGTAGGGTCTACATGTTTTAGAATTAGAAATATTATACTTGTAATAATGAAAAGGAGTGATGTCATAAATATTTTGTATATTTAATTTGTATAATATCTAGAAAGGTGGAACCCATGTGAAATGATAAGGTTTATCTTATCTTAAAAGATAAGGGTACATGTAAGGATAATATTTTAGGCATGGAATACGATTAACCAGAAGATATTTCCTATCCTATCTTAGAGATAGGGTGGATAAGCCTGAAAGATCTATAAATAGAGAGGTCACCCCCCTCATTTATCATAGAATACAGTTTTAATAATTATTATATGAATAAATGAGTCATTGTGAAGGTGTGTTAAGTAAGCCATCAAAATGTGTAACTGTGAAGTTTCTCCCAGAGTTACTATTGAAAGGCAAGTGGATTTGGTAACACTTGAACTAATTCATGGTTGAGATTATAACGGTATCATATTAATAATATAATTTACATTTTTATTTCAGATCTTTCATCATTAATTTATATTATAAACTATGGTATTATTGTGTTATGTTTGTTACTATGTTTTCATATTACTACTACCAAACCAAAAGTTATGCATTACTAAAATAATCATAGCACGAGGAGTTCCCGATAAAATATTATCATAGTGTTAGATTAGTGTTGAAATTTCCTCATTGGATGTGGTTATAATTCAAGAACACTCAAAACAGATCCATAATTGGGATCCTTCTTAACTGTACTCACAACTATTGGAGATAAAGGAAGATATGATAGATGAAAATCTATAACCAATAATCTTTCCTTTCTCACGAAACATAGATCTGACTGTGTATCTTCTACAACATCACATAAATCCACTTATTTTTTCCCCATAAGTTCTCCTTGAATTCATTACTGAGATAATACCTAGTGGTAAATTATATCTACACTAACACAAAAAAACTACCTATTTTCCCAGGAAAAACATTGGTAGTTAACAGTCGGTTGACTAGTCAAGAGGAGAATACCCTATTAAAGCTTTTATGCTCTTACCCTCAAGCTTTCACTTGGGAATATAGTTAAATGAAGGGTATTCATCCTAGTATTTATTCACATCAAATTTATATAACTAATTCCAAACCAGTCGGGAAGCCACAAAGGAGGATAAACCCTTCCTTAAGAGATATTGTAAAAACTGATATTGAGAAAATTCTTCAGGTAGGATTTATCTATCTAATTTCAAACAACCAATGGATCTCTCCATTAGTTATAGTGCCTAAAATAATGTTAAATTGAGGGTATGTGTGGATTATATGGATTTGAATAAGGAAACACATTGAGACTATCTCACTTTACCTTTTATTTACCAAGTCTTGGATAATTTATCCATAAAAAGGTAGTTTTCATTCCTAGATGGTTTCAATGGGTAAAATAAAATCATGGTGGCATTGGAAGACCAATATAAGACTACTTTCACCTTCCCATGGGGGACATTTTCTTACACAGTATTACGTTTTGGCTTATGTAATTCTCCTACCACTTTTCAAAGATCCGTGTTACAAATTTTTATTTATCTCACTCATGATTCTGTGGAGATTTATATAAATGATTTTATATTTTATGGGGAAAAATTCGAAGAAGTAATAGATAATTTGGAAATATTACTCTCTAGGTGTGAGAAACATCATTTATCTTTAAACCATGAGAAATGTATTTTTAGGATAGTGTTTCACCTGATTCTGGAGCATTTCTTATAAAATGATGAAACAAATAAGGGTAATGGGCTAGGAGGAATACCTATTGAAATGTTAGTTGATAGGTTGTTATGCACGTATGACTTTTGAATCCATAGTGGATCGTGAGAGCTTCCTTTTTTCTTGGAGGAACAAGGCCTAAAATAGAATACAAGTATCACTAGATAAAAGTTATACATTGGTATGCAGTGTCAATGCATCGCATGATGCAAGATTCCCGG
Source organism: Taxus chinensis (assembly GCA_019776745.2). Taxonomy (NCBI): domain Eukaryota; kingdom Viridiplantae; phylum Streptophyta; class Pinopsida; order Cupressales; family Taxaceae; genus Taxus; species Taxus chinensis. The sequence goes on along the minus strand of CM034148.1, from coordinate 604,535,185 downwards.
AAGTGTGATTTTTTCCTTCAGACGACTGTCAATCCTATGGGTAAAACAACTTAATGCTGGTAGATTAAGGAAATCCTATTGTAGCTTCAAATGATTTAGGTATCTCATTCATCTACAATAAGAAATTTGTTCATAATTTGCTAGGCTATGATTGAATCTGAAGGCCAATGTCACTGTCAGAATCATGTTATTGGTCAGGGTTAGATTCTAGGCAGTCCAAACTATTTCAAACTAGAGGTTTTAGGCATCTAAAAAGGGAAATGGTCTGATCACTAATTGATACACATGAATTTGATGTAAATTTAGGTTCCCAAGTCCTGGTCTATGGGTGATTTATATGATGTCATTCCTATGCACCCTGTTTCACTCGGAAAATGCTTCGTTCCTTATAGAAACAGATAAGGTTAGGGTTAGGAGGAATACCTGTAGGATGTCGAGATGATGTGCGCGTACCGTAGAGAAAGATCAGGTTGACTGCGGAGAACTCCTTTTTGTCTGGGAAGGACTACCTGCAAATAAGAACACAAGACCACAAGATTTGATTAAACAATAAATGAGGAAACTGCCTTGGGCCCAGGAAATGTAAAACTTCCTTTCGAAGGTGGTCAGTTTCCCTGCTAATGTGAATTAACACAAAAGACTGTAAAATATCAATTAAATTGCTTGGCTGAACTGGGTAAGGGAAAGGCTGTTTTTCCTGGTTTTTGATCAAAGGAACCGATGCCGGTTACGTATAACCGATGGCGGTTACTGATAACCGATACCGGTGGATTCTAGGATCTTCTGGGCTGGTTGTGGAGTTTGTAATGGCTGGTTTTTGGATATTTTTTAGGAAATGGGATGGTTAGAAACAAAAGAATGACAGCTAGAGGCAATGGTATGTTGGATAATGGATTCAGAAACGGATTTGGGAGGACTGTAATTCCAAAAGCATAAGAAATGTTATAATGGAGGACATGCAAGATGTAACTTACTGGTTTTGATGAAGGTGCAAGTTGATCTCCTTTGCTATAAACCCGTCTAATATTTTCACTCGTCTCTACTTGGTCAAGTGAAGATCTGGACTCTGTTCCTCGTTCGCAATGCCCTCGCTCGATCCAGAAATCCTTTGATTGATCTCCAAAATGAAATTCCAATCCGTTGTTTTGGTTTGGGAAGCCCATTTACAGGGAACCGATGGTGGTTGCGTAACCGACGGCGGTCGAGTAGGAACCGGCATCGGTTAGGAAAAAGTAGGCTATTTTTACTAAAATAGCCCACCTTCCCTGTTTTTCTCCCGAGAGATCAGTTGCAGGCTTGGTCAAGTGGCTAGAAGGTCGGCTTTTGGTGCGAGTAAGGAGGCATTAGTTATGGATGTGAGTCTAGACCAAGTCATGGGTCTTAATTAGCTTAGTTTAGGGTTAGGGCTAGGTCATGATGAGGTGGCAAGGTGAGGTGGCGGGTAAGGTGATGTGGATTTATCAATTACAAGGTAATTAATAAATGATTGTGTAAAGTTTAGGTAATGAGGTTAGGTTGCGAAATGGGATGCGGGTCACAAGGGGTCGTGAGACACGAATTTGGTGTCTACATTAGCCCCTTATTGTCGTGTAGCTTGTTCTGTAAAGCTGCGCGGGCAATAATATGAAGTGGTTTCTCATGTTAAAGATATAGGTAATCCCCCTCAAATCTATCACAGATTGAGTGAACAGGAAATCAGGGATAGGGTTGATAAAGGGTATATGTGGTAGAGAGGATGGTAAGGGGGTGGGGTAGGTCCAAGGAAGCAGACGCATGTTGAAATGCAATAGTACGACTAGGGTACATGATTTGACTAGCAAACCAGCAATGTATAGGCAAAGGTCGATAGTTTATCCAAACAAGGGTGATATAATCCTGGTATCCAAGGCATAGGAAGTAGCTCCAGGATATATAACAGGTAAGGTACCGGAACGTTTAGGCATGTTCGGCAGTACCAAGAGGTTGGTTTGGTTGAGATAAACGTCACGGTCTAGGTCTGGGCAAAGCTGGTCGACAGATCAAGTCAAGGACCCTAATCATGCGAAAACACGAACAGGTGAGTTCGATTGAACACAAGGTACATGATGGATGTATGAAATAAAATGTTGATTGTGGGTATGGTATGGAAGTGATACGGCCTTGGGTCAGGCGGTGGCCTTGGGTCGGGCTAAATAGGTAGGGCGAGGCCTTGGGTCGGGCTAAATAGGTAGGGCGAGGCCTTGGGTCGGGCCAATTGGTAGGTTGAGGCCTTAGGTCGGGCCGAATGGTTAGGGCGAGGCCTTGGGTAGGGCCGAATAGGTAGGTTGAGGCCTTGGGTAGGTTTAGTAGGTTGCGGCCTTGGGTCGGGCCAAATAGGTAGGACGAGGCCTTGGATCGGGCCAAATTGGTAGGTTGAGGCCTTGGGTCGGGCCAATAGGTAGGTTGAGGCCTTGGGTCGGGCCGAATTGGTAGGGCGAGGCCTTGGGTTGGGCCAAATAGGTAGGGTGAGGCCTTGGGTCGGGCCAAATAGGTAGGGCGAGACCTTGGGTCAGGCCAGATAGGTAGGTTGAGGCCTTGGGTCGGGGCCTAATGGTTAGGTTGAGGCCTTGGGTCGGGCCGAATAGGTAGGTTGAGGCCTTGGGTCGGGCCAAATGGTAGGTTGAGGCCTTAGGTCGGGCCGAATGGACAAGTTGAGGCCTTGGGTCGTGCAGCAAATAGGTAGGATAGAGGCCTTGGATCGGTGAAAAAAAGGCAAGTTGAGGCCTTGGGTAAGGGCCGAATGGAAGGTTGAGGGTGAAAGTTGGGTAGAGAACCGATATCGTAGGTCTGCATGACCGATGGGTCGGTCCGAAGTGACTAGAAGGTCGAGTTTTTAGGTCATGCTGAGACAAGGGGTCAAATAGTTATGCAGTCTAAGGTGTAGACCAAGTTTTAGGTTTTAATTAGGTTAGTTTAGGATTAGAGGCTAGGAGCATGAGAAGGTGGTAATAATGAGGTGGCAGGTGAGGTGATGGGGATTTATGTCAATTACAAGGTAATTAATAAATAATTGTGTAAAGTTTAGGTACCGATGACCGGTTTCTTAGGTTGCGAAAAGAAACCGACATGGGTCACAAGGGGTCGATAAGACACAAATTTGGTGTCTACATACGGCCCCTGTCATTGTCACTGTAGCTTGTTCTGCAATCCAAATTAACTTGTCTGACGTGGACAATTAATATGAAGTGGTTTCTCGTGTTAAAGATATAGGTGGATCCCCCTCAAATCTATCGCCGGATTGAGTTGATAGTGGGCCCGAATAGTTGAGGAGGCAGCAGGTGATTGGCCGGGTACCCATGTTGATCAGGATTGGAGCCATGGTACAGGCAGGTGGGGCTAGGTCCAGCTGGACCGCCACCACGCATGTTGGACCATGACAACGTAGTACGTCGTACCGGTACATGGTTTGACAAGCAAACTCAGGAATGTGGTAGGCATTTGGTCGATAGTTTATGTTGTTTTTGGGATTTGGGTAGGAATCCTGGTATGTTGGAGGGCATAATGAAGTAGCTCCAGGTAATTCGATAACAGGGAGAGGGTACAGGATACGTTAGATAGGCTATGTTCGGCTAGGTGTGTACCAAATTTAGGGGTGGTTTGGGTGGGTAGATGAGTAAACGTCACGTGAAAAATGGTTTCTGGAGGCAAAGCTGGGGTTCGACAGATCAAGTCAAGAGACCCTAATCGATGTCGGTAAGTAGGCGAACAGGCATCGGTCTCAATTGAACATAAGGTGACATTGATTTGGGGGCTACCGGCATAAGTCGCGTATCGACCGGTATCGATGGGGGAGGTTGATGGTGGAGTTGAAGTTATGGGATTGCCTTTAGGGTTTAAGTTTGCCAAGGTGGGTTGGGTAGCGTGTTGGCCCTGGGGTTTAGAGTCATAAGGTTTAGGTTTGAAGGTGGGATGGGTGCCGTGTTGGGGTCAAGTTTAAATTGTTTAGGGCTTAGGCCTTGAAGGTCGGGCCGGATGGCGTAGGTTGAGGCCTGTGGGTCGGGCCGGTTTAGGGTTTAGGTTTGAAGCCTTGGTTCGGGCCTAATGGGATTAGGGTTTAGAGCCTTAGGGTAGTAGGGCCGAATAGGTAGGTTGAGTGCCGTGTTGGGGTCGGGTTTAGAGTTTAGGGTGGAGAAGGGTGAGGTGTGTTGGGGTCGGGCCAAGATTTTAAGTAGGGCGAGGTGGGTTGGGTGGCGTGTTGGCCAAATAGGTTTAGAGTTTAAGCCTTGAAGGTTGGGCCAAATGGGTGGCGTGTTGGGCGAGGCCTTTAGAGGTTTAGGGCCAAGGTTTGAAGGTAGGGTTGCGTGGCGTGTTGGAGTGGGGTTTAAAGTTTAGGGTGGAGAAGGGTGAGACCTGTGGGGTCAGATTTTGGGTGTTACAAAAGGTAGGTTTAGATGGCCTAAAGTAGGTCGTTATAATAAAGAGTGGGTCTAAGAATGTGAGGCCTTGGTTGTGCAAGCACGAATCAGGTAGTTGACGAGGCCTTGTGATCGGATGCCTCCACTATTGAGTAGGTTGAGGCCACACATATCTGCGGCGCATTGGCTGGACATCATGCGAACAAATGGTGTGCAGCAAAGGCGGGGTCCAGAGGTACAGATTGCGATAGAAAAAGATCACAGGCTGATGGTCGCCCTCATCGATAGATGGGAAAAGGCGGCCAATGGGGTGAAAGTGCCGACCGGGTAGATGAACCGTCATATTAGAGGATTCTGCATCGCATCCGATATCGGCTAAGGATCGACCGATAGGCCGGTTTCCTTAGGTAGATTCAAAGACGGCCATGGATACCGATACTGCAGGTAAAAGGCGAAAAAGCCGCACTAAAAAGAAATATCATAGCGCGAGCATTGGATCATTGTCACTTTTGTTACCGTGCACACAGACATGAGACATCGGCTTGTCCGACATGTTGATGATGATAGGGATTAGAGGCTTCGCCCTCCCGGAGTCAGAGGTGAAGCTATTGTATTGGCGAAGGGCAGTTGATAGTGGTGCTACTGGAGATGGTAAGGAGGAGGCAGCACCTGTTTCGCATTGGCACGAGTGTACCCAGTGCAATTATACAGGGAGTTATGGAGCCATGGCACAGGCAGGAGGAGCTTTGGTAGGGGTTCTGGACCAGCTTGTTGCACTGCTGGGCATACGAGCACATCCCATGCATCAGACGACGTAGGGCTACCCCAGTCAGTTCAGGGCCAGATTTCGTATACTCTTTATGGATTTCAGAGGTGATTTGGGGTCGTGGGCCATGCTACGAGCAGTTGTTGCAGGTTTGGGATGTGGCCTACTATAGACCTATTTTAGAGGGCCTTACATGCAGAAGACATGGAAATGGATTTGACCCTAGGGAGAGGGTCACCAGCCTGGCTAGAGGAGGCCGCATACAGCTGGGCCTGATCCAGGTAGAGTTTTTAGGGTTTTTGGACGTGAGGCCGGGATGGGTATGAGCGGATACCCCTAGAGAGGGTAAAAAGGCAGATGGGTTTGCGACAGGACGAGCCGCGCGGGGGTTCGGCTCTGGGAGAGGGACAGTGACCGATGTTGGTCACTAAGCGACCGGCATCAGTCGCACAATTTTAGGGAAAGGGAGACTTGTTGGGTGACCGACGTCGGTCATGTATCGGCCAGCGTCGGTAGCTTGTATGTTTTTTGGGTTTTTGGGTTGGGTTGTGGGTGGGAGTGGGGGTTGGGTTGGGTTGGTTGTTGTGGGTTTTATAGGTGTCTTACAGGGGGCAGCTAGCCAAGGCTCAGGCACAGGCCTACAGTAGCACCACCACGCACCACAGCCACAGGTGCAGGTATAGGTACAGCGGGGGGCAGTAGTAAGTAGTCAGTACCTAGCACAGAGGTCCGGGTGGGGGTTGGTGGAGGGGTTGGTTTTGGGTTGGTTGTGGTTGTTGGGGGTTGTGGTGGTGTGGGGTTGCGTTGTGGAGAAGGTTTGGTGTAGGGTTGGGTTTTGGGTTGGTATGGGGTGTTGGGTGTGGTTGTGGGGTGGGTGTGGGTTGGTGTGGAGAAGGGTTGGGTGTAGGGTTGGGTTGGGTTTTTAGGGTGGTAGGTTTGCTCGAGGGGGTGGTAGAGAGTTGGGGTATGGTCGGGGGATAAAAAAGGTGTTGTTAGATGATAAAGTAGATGTAATGTAATAAAGAGTAGGTCTAAGGATGTGGGTTGGTTGCAGGCACGTCAGAGTTGACGATGCGGGATAGGATGCCCCCGTTGTTGGTGCGGATGAGGCCACACGTATCTGCGGCTCATTGGGCCATCATGTGTGAGGTGGGACCGGTGGAGTCCAGAGGTACAGAGCGATAGAGAGAGATCACAGCCTGATGGTTGCCCTCATCAAGAGATGGGATCCGGCGACCAATGTGTTCCATCTCCCGACTGGGGAGATGACCGTCACATTGGAGGATTTGTATCGCATCCTTCGGTTACCTATCGAGGGAGAGGCAGTCTTCCAGGTAGATTCAGAGACTGCCATGGGCAGCATACTGCAGGTTTTTGGGGATGCAGCCGTGCTACTGACCTACCATAGCGCGAGTATCAGGTACGATGACATGTACCATGCACATCGACACGAGACACGACTGGCTGTGTTGATGATGGTTGGGATCACCTGCTTCGCCCTCCCGGACTCAGAGGGAGGCCGCTTCCCACGAGTATTGATGGGGGTACTGCTGGAGATGGTGGAGGAGCACACCTGTTATGCCTGTGCACCAGTATATCTGGTGTAATTATACAGGGAGCTATGGGGCTATCGCCGGAGGAGGTGATTTGGTATTTGTTCTACATTTTTGTTGCATTGTTAGGCATACGAGCACATCGTATGCATCAGGCCAGTAGGGTTACCCCAGCAGCCAGGGCCACAGGTCATATACCGATATGGCTTTCAGAGGTGGTTGGGGGTCGTGGGCCAGCCACGAGCAGTTATGGTAGGTTGGGATGTGGCATACTATAGACATTTGCTAGAGGGCCTTACAGCAGTAGACATTGTATGGAGACCCTACAGAGGTCACCATCCTGGCAGAGGAGCCCACTTACAATTGCGCCTAATCTAGTACACATTCTGGATAGCAGGACGGAGGCCAGGAGAGTACGAGCAGATACCCCTGGAGAGGGTACGCAGGCAGATGGGGTTGCGACAGGACGAGCCACCTCCCGTTCCTCAGTACAGGAGAGATGATGTAGAGGCCCCACTGCCTGCACCGTAGCCTTTGGATCCAGATTGGGTAGCAGAGAGGCCAGCAAGTGAGGGTGTAGATGATGCTGGGTGCACGGGAGCATACAGGGTGTGGTGGGCTGGGCAGAGAGCAGCCAGGATAGTACCGCCTACACAGCCAGACTTGGCTGCAGTGATAGGAGAGAGAGATCAGCTCAGGGGTCAGGTGCAGCTTTTACAGGGGTAGCTAGCTGCAACACAGGCACAGATAGGTGTCTTACAGGGGCAGCTAGCCCAGGCTCAGGCACAGGCATAAGTAGCACCACCACCAGCACCACAGCCACAGGTGCAGGTATAGGTACAGGAGCACAGGTACCAGCACCACCACCAGCAACGGTACAGCCACAGCCCCAGGCACAGGTACAGGTACCACAGCCATAGGCACCACCAGCGGCACCAGCACAGGCACAGGGGGCACTGGTAGTAGGTGTCAGGGGACCAGCCCCAGTACCTACGGTGGCTCGAGAGCGTTACATGGAGGCTAGAGCGGAGGCCCGATACTATCAGGATATTCTTAATGGTACCGGGGCTGATTATCAGCCCTATGCGGCACATAGAGCAGAGACCTCTCGGAGCCAGAGGTCTCATGGAGGTGCAGCCACAGCTGGTGGGTCAGTCATAGGCAGGAGGCAAGATCTCAAGCCGTGACGGGTGACATTGTGTATTACAGGAAAGTATGGGAGAGGGTGACGGTTGCGGACATCTGTTGGAGGCCTTACGGTAACTATATGGTAACAGAGAGCATAGCTGAGGAGTTAAGGGGTGTAGAGCGAATGAGGTGGATCGCGGGGCATAGGCCAGGTGAATATGAGAGGATTCCTATAGATCGCGTGCGGCGACAGTTTGGATTTGTGCAGGATATACCCCTGGCTTATAGACCATATATGAGGATCGACGCCGAGGCAGCATTCTCACCTCCCCGGCCAACACCTCCAGAAGGGCCTGAAGAGGTAGCAGCCGATCGCAGGGTAATGGATGCGGGAACGACAGAGGCCTATAGATTATGGTGGGTAGCAGAACTGTGAGGTGTACGTGAGCGCCCTGACATAGCGGTGATTACAACAGAGAGGGATCGTCTACAGCGTTTGGTTCAGTAGCTCCAAACGCAGGTGAATGAGACAAGAGGATTGTTAGTGGTTGCGGAGTCACGGGTGGAGAGACTAGAGGCTGGAGTCCTCCATGCGAGAGGGTGTATTCATATGTTACAGGAGAGATTGGCAGATGAGTGGGCGGTACCAATAGCCATGGTACCTTTGAGGACAGAGAGGCCCGGCGAGAGGGGTCGACGATCACGATCATCACCTAGTTCGGGATGAGGCGTGAGGGTCTGAGTAAATGTTAGCAAGGTATAAGAATAAAGATGTCGACCTACGTGTCGATGATAGAGAAGATGTATTGGTTTAACATCTAAATAAAACTGAATATGTATGTTGATTTGAGTTACGATAATAATAAGAATGTTTGTGTTTTGATTTTTGGTGTTTTGACAAAAGGATAAAGAGGAATGTGATGAAATAGAAATACACAAAAATATGTATATTTACCACACATGATAGGTTATGGTAGGGGATGGTCGAGCTAACCTTGGGAGACCCCATGTCTCTGAAGTGCTGCCTACATAGCCCTTTGCACAAAGCAAGGAGGGGCCTTAGACCGATGTAGTTCTCCCTTAGGATTAGGGAGAGGCGAATTTAGGCAATTTGGTATGGTTTAGGCAATTGGTTGGTTGGTAAAAATATTAAGATTAGTAAAGGTAAGGTTGATGGTGTTGGTAATGAATTGGTGATGTTGTAAAAGGTATAAGGGAAGCGAAAGTTAGCCTACCCAAGTAGTAGGGAATCGTGTCCTGATTAAGGTCAACACACAATCCTAGATGCGAGGCAAAGCAGAAAGAGTGCTCCGTAGATGAAGAGAGCTAAACAAACCACACCACATAGAATAAGCTTGGAGCCCTAGGTACCGTGCATAGACGAGAAGTCAATAGGTGAAAAGAGTTGTGTGATCACAATATATCGAGCGTACATTACGTCCCTTGAGTTGAAACAAATGGTGAGGTGAGGTGGATGGTATAGCTGAGGTGCAGAGAACTTATTACAAAGTGAGTGTTCTGACGAAAGAGAACCTACCCTAAATAGACAAGTCCATGACTCAAAAGTTCTTCTGAATGAGGCTTTTATTTTATTGAATATAGACTGATCGATGCGGGAAGTCTACCAGGGATATTGATTGTTTTATTCTTGAGGTCTTCATGAAGCTGATCGATGCGAGAAGCTTCTGCTAGAGGCTAACTGTGTATAGCTGTCCTTTGAGGGAGTAGTCTATTTATAGTAGCAGACATGATTTTAGTGCATAGCTGTCCTTCAGGGGAGCAGTCTATAGAGAATAGCAGCAATAATTTGGCATATAGCTGTCCTTCGAGGGAGCAGTCTATATTTAATTTAGATGACTAGATGTTCTTTTGGCGTGAAGCATCTAGTTTAGTAGGAAGTTTGACTCAAGAAAATCCAATAAGAATACATCTTATTTTAATACTTTGAAGTCATGGAATAGACTAAAAAAGGGGAAGGCATCATCAAGGGGAGGTGAGAATCAAACTATGTGAGCTTGATTGTTATTTATGAGGGTGTAGGAAACAGAGTGTATGTAGTGGTAAGTGAGCTCAAGGGACGAGCAGCAGGTAGATAAGAAGTGATATAACAACTAATTTCAATAGTAGAATGGTCGAAGATGCAAGGCATTAAGGGGTTCAGGCTCAGGTTTACCATTAAGCGAAGCTAAACGATAAGTACCAGATCTATAGGTGTGAGTGATTATATAAGGGCTCCAATCCAATTGGGAGCAAATTTTCCACGTTTTCTCGTTTCTAGTTTGGTTACATGTTGATTCTCTTTGAGGACAAGATCACCAACCTTAAAGGTACACTCATGAAGTCGCTTATCATAAGAACGTTTAATGTGTTTTTGATAGATTTGAAGGTGATCAAGAGCTGTAAGATGGCGTTCGTCAAGAAGCTCCAATTGGGCTAACCGCTCTTGAACGGGAAATCATCGTTGGTGAGAATATCCTGAAGAGATATTCTAATGGAGGGTATTTGTATTTCAAGAGGAAAAACAGCCTCGGTACCGTATACCAAAGAAAAAGGTGTGGCATTAGTAGAGGTACGAATGCTAGTACGATAAGCCCAAAGGGCAAAAGGGAATGTGATCATGCTAATTTTTGCCAGAGTCATTGACAACTTTCATGAGGATTTTGGTTAGTGTTTTATTTGAGGACTCGGCTTACCCATTGGCTTGTGGATAGTAGGGTGATGAGAAGCTAAGTTTGATACCAAAGTTGTCGCAAAGGTCTTGCAACAACTTGTTTTTTGAAAGATTTTCCATTATCTGTTAATCCATGCGATGAGGAACACCAAAACGACAGATAATGTGGTGGTTAATGAACTCGACAATTTTTTATTTTTTTGATTGAAATGAGTGGAAGAAGCCTCCACCCATTTTGTGTAATATTCGGATCACTGTGATTATCCAACGGTGACGTTGTGAAGAGGTCGAGTGAATCCTCACCAATAAGGTCTAAACCCCATTGTGAGAAGGGCCAAAGATCTCGAGCGATCTGGAGCGGGTGGCTAGGAGTATGTTGAAGGTTGGCATGTTTCTGACACATAACACAACGCTTAACATATTTGTAGTCATTTCCGGTTATTGAGAGTAGGCCAATAATAACCAAGGCGAAGGATTCGTTGGGCCATGGCAAGGCTGCTAAAATGTCCACCACAAATACCATCATGGACCTGTTTGGATGGTAATGAGTGGCCTCCGCACCCGTTAGACAGCGAAGGAGGATGCCATCAAAGCCACGTTTATAGAGGAGTCCTCCCATGACAACATAACGTGAAACACTTTTAAGAAAAGCACGTTTGCCGTTACTAGTAAGGTCAGGTGGGAGGACAGAGATTGTAAGGTAGTCCGTGAAATTGGTGATACCAAGTATCCTGCGAAACTAGTAGACACAATATTTATCATACAAACTACCAGTGTTGAATAAGATGGGGGAAAAAATTTGCTTGGACCACTACAAATAATTCAGAATCAGTTGGTGCGGCAGGAATTTGCGAGGCTAGGGCAAGCCATAGTGTCCGCAAATTTGTTAGTGGAGTGTGGAATGGTTTGTATAGAATAGTGAGTAAATAAGGCTAGAAGTGAATCCACGTAGTGTTTGTATTTTTGAAGTTCCTCGTTTTTGCATTGGTAGACGCCCATAACTTGATTGACTACCAATTGAGAGTCGCCAAAAATGTTGATAGATTTGTATACCTAAGTGCAGCGCAACCTAGAGACCCAGAACAAAGGGCCTCGTATTCCGCTGTATTATTAGTGCAAGGGAAATCGAGTCGGAATGAAAGAGGCATAGGCTCAGCATCGAGAGGAATAAGAACAACGCCAGCTCCTCCGCCACGATGGAATTTGGAGCCATCGAAGAAGAGGGTCATTTGGTACAACTCCTCTGTGAGGGAAAGAGTAGCGATGAGTTCGTCGGGAAATGTGAAATTGGTAAATTGTTCCCTAGGTAAAGGGGCCTCCACAAGTTGGTCTGCGATGGTTTGTCCTTTGATTGGTTTCTGGTGGACAAAACTCAAGGTCGAGGTCGGCGAGAAGCATGAGCCATCTAGCAATGCATTGTTCAGATGAGGTTTGGCATACATGTAATGGATTGGGTCTGTATTGGTGATGACGAAAGTCTTGTGATTTAGAAGGTAGTGTCGGAGTTTGGTGGCCACGAATGATAGGGCTAGGCATAATTTTTCTATATGTGTATACCTTGTCTCATAGTCCACCAAAGTATGACTTATATAATAAACAACTTGTTTGCGATTCTCAGAGTCACGATGTGCAAGCATGGCTCCTACAGCGTGGTCGGTGGCGGAAAGGTAAAGGTAGAAAGGGCGGTCGTCTTGGGGTGGGATAAGCACGGGTGGCTGCAAGAGATAGGATTTGAGAGCTTTGAAGGCTTGGTGACATTCTTCACTCCATTGGAATGCAATATCCTTTTTAAGGAGGTGATGGAAAGGTTGACACCAATCCGAGAGTTGGGAGATGAAACGTCGGATAGATTGGAGCTTACCTTGTAAACTACGCAATTGTTTGAGATTTTTGGGTGGGGGCATTTCTAGGATAGCTTTGACTTTAGATGGATCGACCTTAATACCACGCAAAGAGACGATAAAGCCAAAAATTTTTCCCAAAAGAACACCAAAGAAAAATTTCTTCGGTTGAAGGCGGATAAAATATTGTAACAGGCGATCAAAAATAATGGTTAAAACATTGAGATGTTCACTACGATGTTTAGACTTGCCGAGAAGATCGTCGACATAATCTTCAAGGATAGTGTGCATAATGTCATGAAAAATGTAGGTCATAGCCCGCTGATAGGTAGCACCAGCATTCTTAAGGCCAAATGGCATGACACGATAACAGAAGGGTTCCCCAAGGAGTTATGAAGGCACTTTTGTGTTGATCGGAAGGGGCAACCAAAATTTGGTTGTATCCTGAAAAGCCATCCATGAGAGAGAGCATCTCATGACCTGCAGTTAAATCAACAAGTTGGTCAATGCTAGGTAAGGGGAAGTCATCCTTAGGGCAAGTGATGTTAAGATCCCGGAAATCTGTGCATATCCGAAGTCCCCCTGTCACTTTAGTGACAGGTACGATGTTAGAAACTCCCATTGAGGATAGTCAATAGGCAGGATGAAGGAAACAAAAAGGAGTCATTGGAGCTCCTCTTTGACCAAGAGAGCAATGCGTGGATGCATTTTTCTCAATTTCTGTTTGACTGGTTTGGAATCGGGGTTTAGGGTGATGTTATGGACGGCAATGGTAGGATCAATTCCTGGCATGTCAGCGTAAGACCATGCGAAAGCTTGGTTGCGAGCACGGAGAAAGGTAGTAAAGGCGGCTTGTTCTGATGTGTTAAGGGATTGTCCAATCTTCACAATGTGAGGATCCTCCTCCGTGTGGATGTTGATTTCTATAGTAGATTCGTTCAGCATGGTTTGGGTTTCAGATGGTAAGGCTCGTTGAATATAAGAATCATCCGCGCCAAGGTAAGTGAGGATGGAGTCATCATCCTGGCATTCAACAACATTAATCAAAGGCGAATCCTCTTCGATCATGTCTGGATACAGAAGGGGAAGAGAAGATGGGTCCTCATTATCGCGTTGATAAGTGAGAGGACCTATGAAGATAGCATTTATGAAAAAAAAAAGTTAGGAGGGATGGATTCAGGGTCTATAGATTCTGTGGGTGATGATGGCAAAGTGGGTGATGATGGTTTGGTAGGGGCGACGTCTTCTTCTTCCAGGATACAGCTGACAGGAGGTGTCTCCTGTGTAGGTGTTTCGGGAAAACCGAGACCACTACGATCATTATGTTTACGGGTAGTCACGGGAATGAGTGTATGTCGGCCTTGTTTCGTAAAGGCCAAAACCAAAGCCTTTCCACGCACAACGAGTCAAGAAGGTGAGGGCGAAACGACGATTTGTCAAGTATTGAAAATCGGATTGGAAAGGAACCACACCAAGAGGAGGTTCAGGGGTAATGGAGGATGCATCAACACCCCCATACGTTAGGTTAGTGCGGCAATGGGGTGGTCTGTAAGAGATTACCTCCCCCACGCGACGGTCGTAGGTGGGATGTGCATGTAATTGTCCGTACTCCTGCGGGGTAGGGAAAGAACTAACGTTATATAGGCGGTACTCCCCCCAGCGTAAGGCACTGAAAAACATCTACTAAGGGGTCGGAGGTTGGAATGTTAGCTGCGGGAAGGGAAGTGGTTTTTGCGATGGTGGTTTCATCAGTTGAAGGCGTAGGCGCGGTTGAGGTGGATGGTTGAGGTACATTTGAGGAGGATGGTTGGGTTGAATGTATGGGTGTCTTGATTGGTATAAGCACATCGTTAGGGCGGTATAACATATTGCAGGTTTTAAAGGGGGGAGGGTCAGCTTTTACGGTGTAGGACTTCCCCTCGTACTCAAATTTTATGCATCTATGTAATGTTGAGGGAACGCATCCCATGGCTCGGATCCAAGGACGACCCAGCAATATATTATATTGGAACTCTCCCTCCAAGACATAGAAGAGTTCGGGTAAAGTACGTGGTCCTACCCGAATGTTGAGGATCACGGTGCCTAAGGTAGAAGTAATAGCGTCATTGAATGATCGCAACATGATGGGGTTGGCACACATGCAACTAGAAGGGATATTCATTTGTTGGAAGGCTTTTGAAGAGATGATGTTTAGGCTAGCACCCCCGTCAATCATAACCTGACGTACTCGAATGTCTCGGACGTAAGCGGAAATGAAAAGGGCAGGGTCAGGGTCTTCTGTACCAAAGTCAACAATTTCATCTTCAGAGAAACTGACTGCAGCAGCTTGTGGTATAGAGACAGAAGTGATTGGAGTAGTGGGCTGTTTAGTGAGAGAGGCAACGTGATTGGGTGTTAGAATGGAGGCGACAGGCAGGGTTTCATTAGGTAAAACCTCTATCCCTTGAAGGATCTCAACGAGAGCTTGTCGATGAGATTCAGAAGTCTGAATGAGATCATACAGTGTCATTTTTACGGGCGATTGGTGAAGCTGTTTAATCATATTTCGGTGGGCAATGCCATTAGAGACGGGATAGGTGGGTCCGCGAATGACCACTTTAGGTGGTGGTGCAATCGGGATGTTTGACGGAGAAAGAGATTCCGCAGGTGTGTTTTCTTTTGCTTTCCCATTGTTTTTCTGCCCTCGAGTAGCGACACTAATCATATTAATCTCGTAGACCTGAGATGAGGAAGATGGTTGGGATAACTCATGGTCTTCAAGAGGTGGGGTTGTAATAATGATAGATCTTGGTGAGGCGGGGACAGATGGTATAGGAGAGGGAATGGAAACTAAAGGTCTCTCCCTTCGTAAGTTGTCTTTCTTAATCTTTCTATCCGGGAGAGGTGACTGACGAAGGATGGTTTTTAGAGCTTTGCATCCCTCCACATCATGTCCTGGTGTGCGGTGATAAGCACAGATTTTAGACTCATCGTAACCCATAGGTCGGGGTTTAGACGGGTCATAAGGTCTAAGTGGAGGTAGGGAAATGGTCGCATTCTCCACCAACATAGCAAGGATTTTGGCGTAAGATCCTTTGAGTGGGTCAAAATCGGAAGAGGATGAGGGTATTGGTTGTGCGGGTTTTGGTAATGTTTGGGCGTGGTTGGTTCGCACGGGTGGTGGTTTAGCCGAGGGGTGTTGATACGTGGTTTTCACTAAACGTGATTTCTTTGGCGTAGAAGCTATGTTGGATGATGAGGCCGCAGATGATGTGGTATCAGAAAACAACCACGGGGAAATAGGAGTGACCGAAAACAAATCTTTTGATGATGGAATTTGTTTAGGGTTGATAGGTGGACAGGATACGCGGAGTGACGGTGTTGCTATACCCTGGAATTTCTGTATGGGTGCGGAAGGCGTAGGTTGTTTTGAAGAAAACGCAGGAGGTATGATATATTGATGTAAGGTAGAGGGATGGGGTCCCAATATGGAAGGTAGGTATGACGATGATGGTTTTGATTGTGATAGGGGCACGGATTGAGTTTGTCTCCTAGGTGGCGGGACGGATTTATTTTTGGATAGATCGAGTCGCTTAGGCGGGTGCGTTAGACTGGGCATTGGTGAGGTCCCAAGCGTAGGGGAAGATCTGGTTAAGTTGATAGAAGTGGACGGGGCATTTGGTAGAGGTGAGGGGGGTGAAGGTGAGAACAGGGGCATTTTAAGCTTCTGTAAACACTTCGGGTATATGGTGGAGACATCAGGATCAGTCATTTGCATTTGAGTAGAAAAAGGGGTACTCAAACGTTCCCATAGGGCCTGTCTATCTTCTGTGGAATGACAGTCTCCAGGTGTGATTTGTAATTTTTGTACGGAAGAAAGGTGGGTTGTAATTCCAGTCCACTGTGGGTGTGACACAGGAGGTAGATGAGGCACTGTATCAATAGATGTTAAGAGGTCAACCGGTCGTTGAAAAGATTTAGGCGATGAGGGACTAATAGGTAGGAGGGCGTGTTTGAGGGGATCTGTCATGTTTAAAGAATGTGGTGATGTCAGTGTAAGAGATTTCTCATCTAAGGATGTCAAAAGGAGTGGCGAGCCTTCCTCTTGTGCAGCAAGAGTGGTAGAAGGGGACGTTTGGGAAATAGATAAATTAGATAACATCCGCTCACAGTCTTGTAGGGATGTGGTGTAAGAAGACTCGTCGATGAGAAGAGAAGTCCGGGCAGTTAACTCTTTTATGGGTAAAGGAATGATTTCACTTTGGCTTGATGGTGGTGAAGGAGGTTCAGACTCCTGTGTTGGTGGAGAGGCTTGATTCAAAAAAATTTCAATAGAGGCTTTTGGCTGAGAATCGAAGACTGCATGGATCTCATGAACACTCTCCTCGGCTAAGATATCTTGGTTTACGTTACTGTTGGACGAGTGATTCGGGAATGGCTTGTTGAAAATTTTAGATTTTGGTTAGCAGGGGCGTTAGGATTATCGAGGGTTATATCCCCTGCATCAACCATTTCCTGCACTATGTTTTTCAACATCTTGCAGTTTTCATGACTATGTCCTTTTACGCGGTGAAAGTTACAAAAGTCATTTTCTTTGTACCAGGAAGGTATTGCGCGGGTGGAGTCAAACCCAGAGTGAGGTTTAACAGGGGGCAAGGTGATAGCCCCAGCTTTGAGCAATTTCTCCAGGATGACGCCATAAGTTTCTCCCAAGGGAGTGTAATTGATGGGCTCGGCTTTGTACTTATAAGTGGTTTTCGGCGGAGTATTGGACGGTGTTTGAGATTTGACCATTACCGCGTGGACAGCTCCTTTTGATTTAGAAGAAGTGGACGCGTGAGGAGTGGTGGTGTTTGGCTTGTTGGTAGAATCAGGAGTTCGGAAATTGGGGTTTTTGTTACGCAACCGCAATTTCTCTTCTTCTAAGGCTCAAATTTCTAGTTTTCGAGCCATGGTAAAGGCCTCGTCGAATGTGCGGAAAGTTTGAATTTGGAGGGTAGGGGAGATGTGCTTAGCGCAGGCCCGCGTAAATAGTTCGATAAGTTCGGTTTGAGGCAAGGCATACGTAAGTTGGTTGATAAGGCCCCGCCATCGTCCAACGAAATCTGCGATAGATTCGTCTTCAAATTGTCGGATGGCATAGAGGTCGGTGATAGATACTTTCTTGGCAATGTTAATGGAGAAATGATCCAAGAAAGATTGGGCTAGTTGGTTAAAAGAGAAGATTGAGTGCTGGGTTAAAGCACTGTACCACTCCAAGGCAGGTCCTGATAAGGACATGGGAAAGGTGCGGAGTAACAAGGCATCATCATGGGCAATCAAATAACAAGCATGTCTAAATGATCGCAAGTGTTGTTGAGGATCCTCTTTACTGTTAAAACGAGTAAATTTTGGCAACTCCCATTGAGGAGGATATGAATGAAGGGGGACAGAAGGGTGAATGGGCTCCCGACAAACTTGCTCGTATGTCAAGGCGCTACGACTTCCTGAAACAGAAGCCTCCAGGTTTTGCATTTTGTCCATCATTTGTTTGATGAAATCTGTGGTTGGATGAGATGATGGTGCGGTTGTGGTAAACGGAGGCAAGTTGGACCAAGGGCTTCCGCTGGACAATGGTGGGGCTAAGTGTTGATAAGGTATGGAGGATGAGTATGTTGGAGCAACAGAATAGGGATGTCCCATATAAGGTGTTGAGGTTACTGGATACGTGTATGGGAATGAAAAGGTAGGCGGAGCTTGAGAAGGAAAGCTCGTGTGAATAGGTGGCAGAGAGTAAGTCATGAATGGAGTGGTCTGAAAGAGAGATGAGGTAGGGGCAGTTGGTGGTAACGATACGTGGGGTCCAAGATTAACCAAAGGAAAGCTAATCGGGGTCGTATGAACCTCTGAAGCCGTCGGATTGGGAGACGGGGCTAGAGATGCAGGAAGTAAGGCAGTGTTATCAGGAGGAGTGGGAGCTAAATGAGCAGCTATACTAATAGGCATGCCAATAAGGAGCTGACCATCAGGCGTACGGTCAGGGGCATGAGACAAATAGTATTGTACAGCGCTGGGATTAGCATCCAGAAATTTGGCAAAGTCCTTGTCTCCTACAGGAATTTGGGGGATCTCACTGGTGTCCGTAGGGTTCCCTATAGAATGTGAAGGGGGTGATTCAGGCAAAGACACAGAGCAGGCATGTGAAACCATGGCGGCGGCTTGCTTCCGAGTGATGACAACCATGGACAAGAACACACAGGAAAGTTTCAATCTATCAAGAACAAAAACAACCTCAGAATGATGAATTTGGCAAGTTGCTGGTTTGTCAGGGGCTGATGAAGACAGTAACCGATATCGGTTTAATAACCGGTGTCAGTCAGAGAGCAAACGACGTCGGTCAGTTAACCGATGCCGGTGTCAAAAGTCTAGGATAAGAAGATATAAAAGGCTGCTAATTTGATTTTTAGCAACGTTGAGTATATTTATCAACTTATTGATCACAGAAGACAAAGTATGACAGAGAAAACAGAATTTGAAAACAAGCAAGATGCACACGCAAATCCAGAGACTAATCCTAGGGTTAATTTTAGTTATCGTGGGCTTATGCCTTTAGACGTAAGATGATGTCAGAATCCTAAACAACAAGACCTAGGGGAAATGTCAAGTTTGTTTTGGCTTATAAGGTTACCTCAATCGGGCGGAGGAATACCACGGAAAAGGGGGGATGTTTGAGCTGTTGTGTTAATTGTGAAGTGATTCGGTATGTGTTGTGCAGTGAAACTAGGGTTAATTTCCTGTCAATACCGTGGATATCACCCCCACGTGTACGACCTGTTACTTAATCTATGTTCACTAGAATTGAAGAACAACAAGCAGGAATGCAATGCATGTGTTTTAAACCCAAATCGAAAATTATGTTCGATGAAGCAAGAGAGATGACTTTCACTAATGCGAAACTAGGAAAGCAAGACAAATTCTTTACGAAATATATAACAAAAGCAGCAACAACAAATATGCTTCCTAAAATGAAAATAAGCAAGAGAAAGAAACCCAAAATGGGTCCCACCGGGCGTGCCAAAATGTTTCACTCGGAAATGTTTCGTTTCTGGGAATGAGTTGCGTTCCTTTCATAGAAACAGATAAGGTTAGGGTTAGGAGGAATACCTGTTGAATGTCGAGATGGTGTGCGCGTACCGTAGAGAAAGATCAGGTTGACTGCGGAGAACTCCTTTTTGTCTTGGAAGGACTACCTGCAAATAAGAACACAAGACCACAAGATTTTGATTAAACAATAAATGAGGAAACTGCCTTGGGCCCAGGAAATATAAAACTTCCTTTCGAAGGTGGTCAGTTCCCCTGCTAATATGAATTAACACAAAAGACTGTAAAATATCAATTAAATTGTTTCGTTGAACTGGGTAGGGGAAAGGCTGGTTTTCTGGTTTTGATCAGAGGAACCGATGGCGGTTACTGATAACCGATGCCGGTTACTGATAACCGATACCGGTGGGTTCTAGGATCTTCTTAGTAGCTATGGTGTTTTGTAAGGCTGGTTTATGGATGATATTAGGAAATGGGATGATTAGAAGCAAAAGAATAACAGTTAGATGCAATGGCACGTTGGGTAGTAGATTCAGAGACGGATTTAGGAGGACTGAAATTCAAGAGAGCATAAGAAATGTTATAACAGAGGACATGCAAGATGTGACTTACTGGTTTTGGCGAAGATGCAAGTTGATCTCCTTGGTTGTAAACACTTCTGGTATTTCCACTCGTCTCTGCTCTGGTCAAGTGAAGATCTGGACTCTGTTCCTCGCTCGCAATGCTCTCTGTTGATCCAGAAATCCTTTGACTGATCTCCAAAATGAAATTCCGATCCGTTGTTTTGGTTTGGGGAGCCCATTTACAGGGAACCGATGGCGGTTGCGTAACCGACGGCGGTCGAGTAGGAACCGGCATCGGTAAGGAAAAAGTAGGCTATTTTTAGTAAAATAGCCCACCTTCCCTGCTTTTCTCCCGAGAGATCAGTTGCGGGCTTGGTCAAGTGGCTAGAAGGTCGGCTTTGGGTGCGAGTAAGGAGGTCATTAGTTATGGATGTGAGTCTAGACCAAGTCATGGGTCTTAATTAGGTTAGTTTAGGGTTAGGGCTAGGTCATGATGAGGTGGCAAAGTGAGGTGGCGGGTAAGGTGATGTGGATTTATCAATTACAAGGTAATTAATAAATAATTGTGTAAGGTTTAGGTGATGAGGTTAGATTGCGAGATGAGATGCGGGTCACAAGGGGTCGTAAGACACGAATTTGGTGTCTACAGAGGTGTAAGTGTCCCCATCTCACACTTAAGAACTGATGACGCACAAGGTAATAGAATCGGTGAGTTAGGTTTGATCCTAATTAAGGTAAGTATGTCAGGTCAAGGGGGAGCATGGCACGTAGGTCATGGAATGATGAGCAATTTATAGATCCAAGGGACTTAGGTTACAAAGGTGTGGGTGACCTAATCTGATTGTCTATGGAAAATAAAGTTACAAGCTGATGGATTAGGTGGGCAATGCTAATGAGGTCAAAACAATTACACATGTAGAAAGGTAGCATCCTCAAGCCAGTTGAAGGCAAAATGTAGGTTAATCAGAAACTTACATGGGTTTGGTTATGAGGTAAATGCCTGAATAAAGGTTGAAGGTGGGTAACAGGGTATCCAAGGAACCATGTCATAGTGGTTAGGCATGATGTCAGGATGCTCCCAGGTGTAACCGACATGTAGGTATGGATTGCATCAGGTACCCCAAGATATGGGTCGGTCAAACGGTATGGCAACTGTCTAGGTGAGGTTTATCAACAACACAGCTAACCGTGCCACTGGTGTCTCAAAGTTATCATCTCGTCAAAATGTGTCAATTTGATTAGGTCATAGGTAAGGTTGTTTAGGTCAGAAATGGTACACCATGAGAGGTAGGGTTTAGGATAAATGGTGGCACCAAACGACACAGTGTAAGGGTAAGCTGGCGACGCCATGTAGGTTGATATTGGTCGAATAAGGTATAGGTAAACATGGGTCAAGGGTCCCTGAGCGATGGATCCAAGTTCAAAATCCCAGGATGAGCAGGGATGACATGGGCAGTAATAGGCTGCTAATGGGTGGGAATGTGAGTTGTGGTGGAAGGTAGGGTGAGGTAACCACATGATGATGGTCAGGGTTTGGGTGAGGTAAGATAGTTATGGGTATAGGTTACCACGTTAAGGTAAAGGTCTTAGGGGTAAAGGGTAGGCTAGGGAAAAGGTTAGGTGAGGTTGGATATTTAATAATTTGAATGTTGGGTTTTTGTAGAAAAGGGGAAATAAGGTGAGGGGTAGTGAATTAGTTTAAATGAATAATTAAATAGGTGCATTGATAGACTGGTGGTGAAGGAAAAAATGGAGCATCGAGTGGAGCAGTGTGTAGCGGGTATTTATTAGGGCGTGACGAAGGTTTTTCCACAAGGGGAGTGTGACCATAATTTTTATTGTCTAGCATTTTCCATTTAGGGAGTTGGAGTATTGGTAAGAGAGCTAACAGAGGGATAAGATGTGGGCCACATGTGTTAGTTGGTGACATCCCACTGAACAACTGATGTAGTGGATGAGAGGCAGCAAGGTCCAAAGAGGCATTTGGTTAGTGGATTCGATCAAAGGTTGAATGGGTAAACTGATAGAGTCTCCGATAGGTGGGTTTGGTGAGGGAGAGAAATAAATTTGGGAATGGGGGGAAAGTGGGCCATATTATAGGAATGGGTAAGGGACTAAGTGGGAGAAGTTAAAACATGGCCGTGAATGCATGAACTGCTAACATAATATTAGGTGAGGGTAAAGAGGCAAGGGAAAATAGGTACATTTTTTTGGTCAATAGGTTTTCTGTAAATGAAACAATAAAATTTTTACCGAGGTGAGGGTAAAGTGTAAAATAAGATTGGGGAGATAGTTAATGGGATAGGAGGTCAGGTAGGTGTAAGGGTTGGTATGTGTGTTAAGGTGGTAACCAAGGGTAGGGTCAGGAGAAATGGTTGAGAAAGGTTGGGTTTTGGGGGGTCATAAGGTTTGATTAATACATTGGTTGTGCCAGGCAAGGGGTATAGCTAAGATGGGGATAGGGTTTAAAAACTAGGTGAGATAGGTCTAAAATCTAGGTCGGTTACAGACATGACCAGTATGGTGGTGTTTGGTAGATATAATAAGTCAAAATGTGGATTGGTTAGGTAGTGAGATGGGTAGCCGGTGAAATAGGGTGAGGTGAATGATAGGGTTCCACGTTGGGTGAGGATTAGATGACAATTTGCATTAGATGGGTGATAGATTGGTTACATATGTGGAAGACCGACAATGCTCATGAGAGTGTAAGTGCGACCCTAGGGAGCTGACGACATGTGGAGTTTAGGCTCTATGATCCGATGCTATCGGTGAATGTATAAGAAGCCTAGTTTGATGGTGATGCTCATCGATAGATGTACTCAATCTCATTTGACCAACATGTTCCACCTATGATGGGTGAGATCAAGTGTTTCACCTTTTTCAGAGGATGGCATTTTAGGATTCTACAGTGTCCATATTAGGTACATAGGACTACTCTAGTCTCCTTTGAACGGCCTTGGAGGAGATGATGTTGATAGTTTTTGGTTGAGGTGGATTTTGCACGCAGATGACATTCCATAGTGCCAGATTTGGTATGGAGAGATGTACCTAGCTGATCTAGGAGGAGATGAGGCTAGTAGTTCTTTTGATGGACGGAGAGTGCTAGACTTCCACTCAGTGGAATTAAACAATATGGGGGCCTGCATTCTTGAACTGCCACTTTTCCTGTATGCAGATTTCTTGAGTTATGGGTGATACAGGATTATCAAACCCATGCTGTGTTTTGGGTGGTTTACATGACAGGTTGGGGAAGGTAAATTCATGTTAGTTTTTCATTTAGTGCTGTTATTTAGGAATCTTACTGGGCAATATGAGCACAAGTTATGTGTAAATAGGCTAGCTAGGGCATGAATCCAAAGTGTCAAATCTAGAGGGTGGGATGTGGTTAAGGCTGAAGTCTTTGGTCTGATGTAAGTGGGGTACAGGTGATGGGTGCCAGCTATTGGAGAGTGCAGGTCTCTGATCAGCTAGGTTCTGTGGGACACATGATGTGACCTATTTCTGGTGACTATTGGAGGGGTTACTGGAGTGGACATTATTTGGAGGCCATATGTGGGTTATTCCCCTCATATAGGTAGATGCAGGAGGAAGCTAGTTGGTTGGGCTGCAGATTTAAGATGGATACAGGGTCAGCCATTTCAGGGAGCACAAGATGATCTTGAGGTGAAAGATGTCAGGTGGCAATTTGGGTTGTTATAGGATATAACTCTACCCTTCCCATGAGTATAGGAGAGATGATGTGGAGAATAAACCTTACCTCTACCATAGCCTAACATGGATTGGGCATCATTCCAGAAAGGAGGAGTATGGTGAGTAGATGGTGGATTGATGATGGGTTTGGGGTCACAAATAGGTACAGACAGTGGTGGGTGGCTCATTTACAAGCCAGTACCACCCAGGCCAGGGTAGCTGGATCTTGTCACCATCACAGTGCAGAGGGATGCCCTACAGGGGCAGGTGGCTACTCTGATTACCCAGTTGGGTATGGTGTAGACACATCTGGCAGAGCTCTAAAGGCAGAGGTAGCCAAGCTACATGTACAGGTGGCCAGTCTTTAGGCCCAGATGGCCAGTGGTGGGGATGGAGATGGAGAGGGGGATGATGGTCAGGTGGCTACCTTATAGGCACATGTGAACTAGGGTTGCAGGGCCAGTTGGCCATGCCTTAGGCAGACATAGATTGGGGCCTTATAGGCCCAGATATAGGCATAGGGGCACAGATGGCACCATTCAGATAGGCATAGGGTACTAGAGTCCCAGTTCACCAGGACAGGAGTAGGATAGGGTCCCGCATGGGTAGGTATAGGGGCCAAGGTTGATGGGGCCACCATAGACCAGTGCCCATATCTAGGTTGAGGGATGCCCTAGGTGAGGCCAGATACTACTAGGACTAGCTGATGGTAAGTAGGGATAGACTGTTTATCATATGCCAAGTATCAGGCACAACAGGCATCGAGTGAGAGGATTAGATCTACACACATAGTGTGGAGAGCACAAGGGGCCATCGAGCCCCGAGGCCATGGTCAAGGTGAGGCCACTAACTCATGGAGGGACCAGCTCCAGGTGATGTGCCAGCAGGGACTACAGACCACCTATGATGGGTGGGGAGATGCTAGCAGGTTGGTAGAGGGACCGAGGAGGCAGAGGGTACAGGAGGATATAGAGATGGAGGATATCTTCGCCGATGATGCCTGAGATATTGATCCCCATTTTGAATAGTTGATGTATGATAGTTTTTTATGATATATACCAGCCTGCATGTGAGGAAATAGTGAGGATGTATGACATAGTTTTTGTATAAAAAATAGGGGTGAGGATATACTGGCCTGCGTGCTGAAAATATTTTGTATTGGTTTATTATTTTATTATATATGATACCAGCCATGTGCTGATGACATTTTGTATTGAGTATCGGCTCTACATGCTGATGATTTTATCCAGATGATGGACATGATTGGATATCTATGTATCCATTGTATAGAGATATGGTATTTGTTTATATGATGAGATTTGATGAGATTTTGATTTGTTGGTGTGTTGATGAGACTTTTGATTTTTTGTCGTGATATGGATGGAAACTAGGTCAGTGATGATGGATAGGTTGGTCATTAGGCATGGATCAAGTCAGGTTTAAGTTTAGGCATGGATTGAGTCAGGTCATAGGCATGGATCGAGTCAGGTCATAGGCATGATATTGAGGTCAGGCATGGAAGGCCATCGATTCGGGTCTTAGGCATGGATCAATCAGGTTGGAGGTTAGGTATGGTTGTGTTTAGGTTTTGGTAATTAGGTAATGGTTTTAATTTGGGTTTAGTGGTAATGGTCGGGGTAAATTGGTTGATAAAGTGGGATTCATTAATTTGTGTGTGATGACCGATGGGTCATGTTATAATAATACATGCATGATGATGGTAGAGAAATGGTAGTCATAATAAATGTATGTTGTGATGATGATTAAAATGTGAAGCAACTTGTTATTTGTATGTGGTTTAATTTCCAATTTTTGATATAAAAGGGAAACTAAGTGGGGTATGATGTAATGTGAGGAAGATGAAAGATGAATTGGTTAGGGTAGAGAGTGGCTGAGCTAACCTCCAAGGGCCCCATGCCCTCGGAGTGCTGCCTACATAGTCCCGGTGAAAAGGGACCTCAAGCCGATGTAGTTCTCCCATAAGCTAGGGAAGAATATGAGGAGGTATGAAAATGGGTTGGTAGGTTTTAGGCATGTTGTGGGTTTAGGTCTGTTAGGTGTGGGTGAGTTATAGGAAAATTGGTATAGGTGATGTTGATTGTGGTGAAAGAAGAAGAAGATTACCCCAAAGGTAAGCATCGAGGACCAAGTCCTGTATAAGGTAATCAAAATGTAAATAAAGATGGTTAAAAGATAAGAGGAGGTAAATAAATCCACCTGATTAGTTAGGATCATACCGAGTAGGTCATACCTTGGAGGAGGTGATGAACATAAGACCCTAAAGGCATTGCATGATTGATTGTTCTAAAGGTGAAAAGTAGTCACATGATCACCAAATGTCACAGTTTCAAGATGTCCCTTGAGGCAGTAGGAAATGGGAGTGGAAATGGTGAGAAGGGTGAAAGGTGGTTAATTTTATATGTATGAGGTAGCATGCTTTTCGGGAAAGAGATCCAAGTCACAATGGGCAAGTCCATGACTAAAATTTTTTTTCTATTTTGACTTGTATTTGAGATAGACTGATTGATGTGGGAAGTCTATATGGGATGAGGAATATTAACTCCTTGAGGTCTTCGTGAAGCTGATCGATGTGGGAAGCTTCTGATTTTCTCTCACTTTTTTTTTAAAGAGCTTTACATAGCTGTCCTTCAAGGGAGCAGTCTATTTATAGCAACAGGTTGATATAAGAGGAAGATGTCCTTTTGAGGGAGTCATCTTTTTATTAGAAGTTTGACTCAAGGAGTTGGGTCCCATGTGAGGGCTTTGAAGTCATGGACAAGACCAAGGTGAAGGAATAGGATTCTTGTTTAGAAATCAAGGGTGAAATGACCATGGGATCTCATCTAAAGGTAGATGAAAAGTATCCATGAGAATCATGCTATGTGTAGCATCGTGGTACACATATTCAAGAGAAGATAACAAGTGACGGGTACTCACATGATTCTTTTTTAATCATTGGTGAGGTGTATGGAAGTGGATAGCACTCAAGGGATGAGCATGGAAAGAGGAAAAAAGTGAGGTAGGACTAAAATTCAACAATAGAATGGTCAAAGATGCAAGGCATTAAGGGGCTCAGGTTCAGGTTTACCATCAAGTGAAGATAAATGATAAGCACCTGATCCATAGGTATGAGTCACGATGTATGGTCCAAGCCAATTAGGAGAAAATTTTCCCCATTTACTTTTTCTGCTTTGGTTACATGTTGATTTTCTTTCAGGATGAGGTCACTGACTTGGAAGGTTCATTCATGGACACATTTTTGTCATAGGCACGTTTGATACATTTTTGGTAAACTTGAAGGTGGTCAAGAGCATTAAGATGACATTCATCTAATAACTCAAGTTGTTTTAAATGGTCTTGGGTGAAAGTCATCATCATTGAGCATGTCATGGAGAGAAATGTGAAGTGAGGGAATCTGGACTTCGAGAGGTAGAACAACCTCTGTACCGTAGACCAGAGAAAAAGGTGTGGCAGCAGTGGAAGTGTGAATACTAGTAGCGGTATGCCCACAGGGAAAAAGGAATGTGTGTATGCCAATCCTTCCCAGTATCGTTAACCACTTTCATGAGAATTTTGTTTAGGGTTTTATTAGTGGATTCAGCTTGGCCATTGGTTTGTGGGTAATAAGGTGATGAGAAACTTAGTTGAATGCTGAAGGTGTCGCAAAAGTTTTTGCAATGTTTTTGTTTTTGAATTGTTTTCCATTATCAGTGATGAGGTGATGAGGAACACCAAAGCGACAAATGATGTGATGATTGATGAACTCACATATTTTCTCAGATTTTGTGGAGATGAGTGGTATGGCTTCCACCCATTTTGTGTAGTATTTGGTAGTAGTGATGATCCATTGATGGCATTGGGAAGAATGGGGATTGATCTCTCTGACAAGATCCAAACCCCATTGAGAGAAGGGCCAAAGGTCACGGGTGACCTGTAAGGCATGACTGGGTGTATGATGAAGGTTAGCATGTTGTTGGCATTTTACACAATGCTTGACATAGTCACAACAATCATGGTTAAGGGTCGACCAGTAATAGCCTAGGCAAAGAATATTTTAGCAACAGCAAGGCCACTGAAGTGACCTCCACATATGCCATCATGAACTTCCTTAATGGTATAAGGAATTTCAGAACTTGTGAGGCATCGTAAGAGAATACCATCAAAGCCACACTTATAGAGGAGGCCCCCCCATGATGACATAACGAGAGACCTTTTTAAGGAAGGTGTGTTGTCCATTATGGGTGAGATCAGGAGGTAAGATGGAGAGAGAAAGATAGTCATGAGTATTGTTTATACCAAAGGTCACTCAGGTCAGGGGTGACAGGTTCTGATAGAGTAAACTTCATGAGGTAAATAAGAGGGTGATTGGAGTCATTGTATGGTGACAAATATTTTAGAATCAGATGGGTGAAGCAGGTATTTGAGAAGCCAAGCAGGCCATGGTATCTGCAAAATTTATTGGTTGAACGTGGGGATGGTTTGAAGGGCGTAACAGTCAAAGGTGGTCAAAAGTATGTCTACATGATGTTTATACTTTTTAAGTATCTCATTACGACATTGGTATATACCATTGACTTGGTTTATGACCAATTGAGAATCACCAAAGATATTGATTGATTTGACATCTAGGGCATAGGTAGCTTAGAGACCTAATACGAGTGCTTCGTATTTGGCAATATTGTTTGTACAATCAAAATCAAGTTTGAAAGACAAAGGCATGGGCTCACCATCAAGTGGAATGAGGATAACACCAGCCCCACCCCCACGTTGACACTTGGAACCATCAAAGAAGAGTGTCATTTGGTAAGCGGGTTCGTCCAGGGAAAGGGTAGCAATTGACTCATCTGGAAAGTCAAAATTAGAGGGTTGATCCCGGAAATAGGTGTTCGGCCAACTGGTGGATCAGCAATAGCTTGGCCCTTGATGGACTTTTGATGAATGAATTCAAGGTCAAGGTTAGCAAAAGCATAAGCCAACATGCACAGCACATTGATTTTGGTAAGAGTTTGGCATACATGAAGTGTAAGGGGTCAGTGTTGGTCACAACATAGGTTTTGTGGTTGAGTAGGTAATGGCAGAGTTTGGTGGAAATGAAAAACTAAGGCTAAGCAAAGTTTTTCAGGGATGGGTGTATCATGTTTCATAGTCCAAAAGAGTACGGCTTATGTAATAAACTACCTGCTCCCTATGTTGTTCATCACGATGAGCAAGCATGGCTCCCAAGGAGTGATTGGTAGCTAAGATGTATAGGTAGAAGGGTTGATCATCTTTAGGTGGAATGAGTATGGGTGGTTGGAGAAGGTATTGTTTAAGGCCTTAAAAGCTTTGTGGAAATCATCATCCCATTTAAAGGAGACATCCTTCTTGAGAAGATGATGAAATGGTTGACACTGATCAGAAAATTGTGAAATGAAATGGTGTAAATAGACTGCAACTTACCTTGTTAGGCTATTGAAGTTTCCTAAGGTTAGTGGGTAATGGAGGATTTTGGTGGCGAGAATGGCCTTGAATTTATCAGGGTCAACTTCTATACCACATAGGGAAATGATAAATCCCAAGATTTTTCCTGAGAGGACTGCAAAGACACACTTCTTGGGTTGAAGGCAAACACAATATTTAATGAGGCAGGTCAAAAATGGTTTTGAGGAGTGATAAGGTGCTCAGGAGGAATGAGCACTTTAAGGATTTGTTCCAAGAGATCGAAGTCCATGTAATCTTCCAATATACGATGCATGATATCGTGGAAGATATAACGTCATAGCCTTACCTTGATATGTGGCACCATTATTTTTAAGGCATTTCAAATAGGCATGACTCGGTAGCAGAAGGTCCCCCAATGGGGTGATGAAACCTAGTAGTTTTGTGTTGATCCTCTGGGCCAAGTAAGATTTGGTTATAACCCGGGGTAAGTGCAACAAGTTGGTGGGACAAAAATAGGGGTTATAAGTGGACGTCATATTGTAAAAAATAGTAAAATATCAACTTCTAGGGATTATTAGCAATACGCGCAATCAAAATTAGAAAAAATTATATAAATATGAATCATATCATTCTGGAATCTAGTTTCGAAACTACTAATTTTTTTAAAAAACGAAGAAGTTTAGCTATATTAAACACTTAAAATTATATGACTTGGTTTTTTTTTTTTAAAACCTTATAAGATTGTAGTCCGTTTGCCCACGATTTTGGATGACCAAATCTTGTTATTTTTTTTTTCATTTAGTGAAAATTTAGATGTAGTTGTCTATCTTGGGATGGATTTTATTTTGTATTTTTTTGAGCAATTTTTTTTTTATGATTTTTTCTGTGAAAGTGGTCTGAAAAGATTTAGAAAATGGAGTGCTTTCCATTTTCCCGCCATAACTATATCAAAAAATATTGAAATCAAATATATATATTTTTTAACGTGTATAGAATTTGTTCCATGCTTCAGATGGTAAAATTTTTATCACATTTTGATAAGAGAAAAAAAATTTGCAGTCTTAAACGTAGACATGAACATTCACAAGAAATAATGTCTTAAAGTACCTATTGTTAGTAAAAAAATATAAAATTATATTTTATCTTATTCTATTCACTTGAAAATCAATATTTCTATGAAGCTAACAGTCTCCCCTACGCGATGGCACCATTATTGTGAAATGTTTTCAGTTTTTCAGCATGTTTCAAGTCTGTGGAAGAGAAAATTTGAAGTTTTTTTAACATTTTTACACTTCATAGTGACCTTCCATAGCTTTGGTTGGGGAAAAAAACAAAGATTTCCCAAGCCTTAGGTTTGGCAGATAGATCCGCGATTGCGGTTTATAAAGCGCGATCCCAGTTTCTTAATATCACAACTGCGAGCGCGCTTTATAAACTGCGAGTTGTGGTTTGTAAAGTGAGACTTACGGTTCTTAAATCATATTTACATACATCCCAATATTTTAATTACCATGTGATTTTTACTATTTGAATTTACCATACAAAATACTGTGAAATTCTGTCATTTTTTTCCTGTTTTTCTTATCACCGGAAGCAAAACATCATGGAAGACAAGAAACGAAGTCAAAAAAGGAAGTCATGAAAGTAAAAAAATACCAAACGAATTAGAGGCAAACAGATTTCAAAATGTTGAGTGAATGTGGAATCTTTGTGAATCAAGAAGAGGTTCATATTTAATCCCTACTATTGTAAGCAACGAGGAACTAGGTAATGTTTCTATTGTCAATGTTGAAGTTGAATTAAATACTCGTGATGAAGAATGTTTTTACTATCAATGTCGAAGAAAAATTAAATACTCATGATGCAGTAAATGTTGAAATTGAAGAAGACAATGAAAATGTGAATAAGAAAATTTAGGTTGAAACTGTTGACAAGAAAAATTTGAAAAAAATACCTCCTAGGATTTTCCATAAGAAACCTAATTATTTTATTGAAATTGATGAAAAAAATTTGAAACCAATGTCTGACAATTTTTTTTGAACGACAAATCAAGAAGAAAAGCCACTGAAATTTGGGATAATCATTTTGAAATTTTAAATGATTCCCAAAGATGTCAGATGTTGGTTAGTTTGATGAAATTGATTAAAATGAGACCTACATTAAACACCTTAGGATTGATAACATCTAATATGCGTGGTCAAACCTGTACAATCGTTAAAAACCTTCATGATGCATATCACAATGTTGGTGTCAAGAGATGCACTAGGGATAATAATATTGTGCATCATGTACTTGATACTAGTGTTGTAAGTGAGTCAATAAAAAAATAACGTTTGATTACAAAAACAAGTCGAATGTTGCTAAGTTAATCGAAAAATTCTAATGAAAGCAATTGAAAGTCGTAATATCGTTCAATCACTCAATAATGCACTAGTTTTTAGGCATTTTCTGCTAGAGCACCGTGTAAGGACAGATATTTCTGATGCTATAAGAGAAGTTGTTATTCATTTTTGGCATGATAACATTAGAGTTTCACCTAATATAAGAGATGTTGTAAAACAGAAGAGTTGGTTCTACTAATCGTGAACCACATCCAAAGCATTTCTTAGATATGAATCAAACTCAATTTTTTCGTAAGTTTGAACAAGAGAATATAGAAATTAAAATTAGTCAACATTTTTTTGAAATGTTGAAACCATTCTATGTGAAAATCAACCACGCTTGCACCACTTGTTGTAGGAAACATGTTGAATTTGCAATGCATTACGCTAAATTTTTACGTATTCATTATAATTTTCATTATGAAACTATGTTATCAGAATGTGGTGTTCAAGTTCCACCAATATCTTCTAGGTATTTCGTTCCTACTGATAATTTTGTGAAAAAGAAGTTGGACAATTTTTTTATAGTCAAGATTGTTTAGATGGAAGTTGTAGTACATGCAGCGGATTACCTAAATTAGAAACTTGCATCCATGAGCAAATTGAAGGTGTAATAGGACATAATTTAGTTGAGTTTGATAAATATAAATTAGTTGCATATTAGTTGAATGATGGAAAAAGAGTCTAAAACGGTGTGAACTAGTTATAGAACATATGTCTATTTTTCTAATTTATGAGAAAATTGAAGGATGAAATTGTTTATGAGTATGATAGGCATACACACAGAGCTCAATGGTTTGGATGAACAATTCAAGATATGCACAGAAATATTTCCTATTGGTACTATTGTTTCAGTGGTCAAATTTGTAGAGAATTACACATTGCAACCACAAATGAAGGTTCAATTGTAATATTACAACTTAGTACAAGTTTCTATTTTTGTGCATATAGCATTTCTACATTCTCCTGATAGTATAAAGAATGATCAAAAAATTAGAAGAGAGTACCAATTTTATATCAGTGATGATCGTACTCATTCTACTGAATTTGTGCAAGGGTGTTTTTAATTATTTTATGGAAACTTGTTTGATATGAATATCCACTTCAAACAACATTATATATGGTTAGATAATTGCATGTATCAGTTTAATAATGCACGAATGTTTTATTAGATGAGCAGGATGCATGTCAAGATGGGTGTGCAACGTATTTAGATTTTCACTAAGGCTAGACATGGAAAAGAAGAGCATGACGGTGCAGGGGGCATGTGTGAAAAGAGCTCTTGCAAGAGAAAAGTTGAAGTACAAAGATGGTGCTAAATTGAAAGATGCAAAGAGCATATTGGAATGGTGTATTAACAACATGTCCCGAGGTTCTCAAGAAAATTTCCATAGTTCGCATATATTTTGGGTTCATAGAGGAACAAAAAATTGCTAACTACAAGGATTGTATGACACTTACTGGGTCCAGTGATATGCACTCATTTTATATCTAAGACGTTACTTCATGGGCTGTATGGACACAGAAATTTTACATATTTTTGTGCATCTTGTATTGAATTTTTCACTACTAAGTGTGATTCACAAGAATGGGTGGATGGATGGATTTTTAGGCCTCTAACTCCACTTCCTAGTTATCAACCTCCATAAGCATTACGACTTATTTCTGCAGATGAAGTTACAACATTGTTGTCCACTCAAAATTCCCCTGCTCTTAAGAAGGTGAAAATTTAAAATTTTGAGTTTAAGTGTCTTTTCTGCTGTGCTGATAATGTGAAAAGCCAAAGAAATTGAGAAATCTATGTTTTTGGGTCATTTTGTGTGTTTTCCGGGCCTGTCAGACATTTTTGTCCCGCGTGTCCCAATTTCAATTGGGTCCTCTGTTCCCCGATCGGCCGGTTCACCCGAAGTCTGTTCTTTTTGGGCCCGTCGGAACTTTTTGTCCCAAATGTCCCAAGTTCACCTGGACCAATTGTTCCATTTTCATCTGATTCAGCCGAGCCGCGTACTTCACGTCTTTTTCTCCCAAATGTCACAAGTTCACCCGGACCGCTTGTTCCATTTTCGTCCGATTCGGATGAGCCGCGTACTTCACGTACTTTTGTCCCGCATGTTCCAAGAGCATTTTTGCGTCTTTTCCCCACTTTGCCCAAATCGGCAGAGCCGCGTACTTCATGCTTTTGCGTCCCATATGTCCCAAATGAACCAAGTTCACCCAGACCAATTGTTCCATTTTCGCCTGAATCGGCCGAGCCGCGTACTTCGCGCTTTCGCATCCCACATGTCCCAAATGAACCAAAGTGCTATTTGTGCTAATTTTTCCCACTCTACCCAAATATCTTGCTTATTCAAATTAGTAGGTATGTATTAAATGCGCATTCATTGCCTTTCTCTCTCCTAAACGGCTATATAACGAGTGAACCCCCTATGCATTTTGCACACTACTTTCCTGCTATCTTTTGCTTGAACCTTTGCCATCTAAATTCATGCGCGCGTATCCATTTTCCTCTACAATTCCTTCCCAATTCTAGCTTGCAGCTCTGTCCTCTGAATTACTACCAACATGGAGATCAAATTTTAGAGGCAAGAACAAATCTCACCACTAGAGTCTGCCATTCCCGATATCGGCGACAGTGAAGTTCGCCATCTTGACTTTAGTGATTCTTGGTCGAGGATGACAGACGCAAACCCTACGCCAATGGCATAAATGATTCATGACAGCGGTTTGGCTTTCATTGGTGGTTTCCCAAT
Source organism: Taxus chinensis (assembly GCA_019776745.2). Taxonomy (NCBI): domain Eukaryota; kingdom Viridiplantae; phylum Streptophyta; class Pinopsida; order Cupressales; family Taxaceae; genus Taxus; species Taxus chinensis. The sequence continues at coordinate 604,500,989 of CM034148.1, read as the reverse complement.
CGCTGTGCAATGTGTAGATACATTGCTTTCATGCGGAGCTCATTTCAACCCTGATTCGAGTGAATTGACTAATATACACGTGGCAGAGACATAGCCGAGGCATTGAAGAGATTCAGGCAGTGAATTTTGAAGTCAGTGGGTCCCTCCCAGTCATAAGCACCTGTCTTCTTCTCCTTATTCCTCTCTTCTCTTCCAATTCTTTTTCTCGGATTTATCGTAATAAGTTGAGGTATTGCGGTTGGAAATCCTTAACTAATATTTAGTTAAAAGAAGTAGTTACCAAGAGTAACTGAATTGTAAACTATATAATGGCATCTCCTTGCCATTTTGAAAAGGAAGAACTTGGCTTATTTTCTGAAAGTGTAAATAAATCATAAAGAAATCAATACAGAAGGGCTTTTCATTCTTCGTCTATCTGATCTCTTTTATCCCTAAGCTTTTCATTTAATCTTGTTAAGATCATTTGTCTATATTATACTAAGAAGCTTTGTATTCTTGCAGATGTTATTGATAGAACTTTTTGTCTTTCAAATTTCATCTTAATAGTATGATACAAATGATCTTGTTTCAATTCACTGTACCTTCCCATGCATAAAGAATTACTCTGTCATCTATAATTCTAAATGGTGCCTTTCTGCTCGTACTCATTTTCTCATTCCTCAGTCCTTTTGTAATTGATGATCCTTATAGAAAACACTTTCGTAAATATCCAAGTTCCACAAGAAAATCATGTTTTGTATATGTGTAAATAGGTTCATTTCTGAATAAGGGAACCTCTCCCATTAAAGAGGAGGGACTTCTTGTCCCCTGATTGTTGCTCTTCGTGAAGTCCTATTTGATGACCAACAGTTTTTAGTGACTTCGCTGGGGAAATCATATTCCAGTTCTGTAATTTTTGATCATCCTTTGATCTAGCGACTCCGCATTTTACTCGAGGGAGAAGGGCCCTTGGTATTGAAGATTCTCAATTTCAGCTTTTGGAGCAATAGGGTTTTCCTTTCCCTTCAAAAAGAAATAGAAAGACTCATTCAACAAGTACTCCTCCTGTCCAAGATAGAATCCCTATGGGTGGTATTCCTTTAGAGTCAATCATTCCTAATCTTCGAGCTTTGATTCTTGCTAGTGTTGCAGTTCCTCTTCAAGCCATTTTTCCAAGAATGGCAGTACCATTGCCCTGGGGTCATCGTGTCGGGTCCCTTGCCCTTCCTCAGCCCTTGCATGAGTTACCCAGAGGTAACCGGAATAACTTCCCTAAATTCAAGGGTGATGGTAAAGTGCATCCTGATGAACACATCGCAGCCTTCATAGTTGCATGCGGAGTTCTAGGAGTTGAACATGAAGATGTCTCTGTAAGACTTTTCGTTGAGACTTTACAAGATAATGTTGCTGATTGGTTCTATCACCTTCCGGCCGGTGCTATCACCAGCTGGGATACAATGAGAACTGGGTTTGAAAACCGGTTCAAACCAGTAGAAGACGTGCATGCCTTGCTAGCCCAAATCTCTCAAATAAAGAAGGAATCATCAGAGCCCATGAGAGAATTTGTGGCCTGATTCAATAGGTTGATTAACAAAATTCCACAAAATACTCGACCTGTAGATCAAATTCAAATATGTTTTTTCCTAAATGCTCAATCACCTGAGGTTAGCTATGCACTAAGAAGGGCTAATCTCGCAACATTGGTTGAGGATAAAATTCTTGCTGTTAGTGTCGAAGATGATTTAATCATGTCAGGGAAGTTGAGGAGAGACCCTTCTAAATCTAAATCTGCTTCTTCCTCCTCTTCCACCCCTGGACCTAATACTGATCCATTGGTACAAAAACTTGCAAATGATCTCATTGTCATTAAGAAACAATTGGCTCAGCATGCTCCCTATGCAGACGTTCCAAGGAGGAATTTTCAGCCCAGAAATCATTTGCCTACTGCTCAAACAAGGCTAGAACTTTAAGGACCTCCTATTAAAGTTCCCGTCAATGTAACCTGTGAAGTTGAGGAACCTAAAGATGAAGAGGTTAATGAAGATTGCGAGGAATTTGTTGAAGAGGTTGATGATGAAGCAGATGAACTTGAGGGATCTCGAGTTAATTTCTTCACCACTGAAGGCATTGATGAAGGGGATGATTATGAAGAAGTAGTAGCAGACATGAATAGCGAATCATATGTTGTCATGACTCAAGAGCAGACAAATCAGAGGGAGAAAGTGATGCAGCCCACCAAGAAATCTAAGGAGCAGCTAACAACTATCCCCGTAATTACAAAAAGAGGATCTCCTATCCCCGTTTCATCTACACCAAAGGTGAGTCTTGTCAATTCTGCTACTAAAGTTACTTCTTTTTCACCTAAAATTGATAAACCTAAGATTTCAAATGATGATATCCCGTCTACTTCTGGGTTTTTTGATATTATTGATCACCTAAAAAAGACTAAGGTTCAAATCTCAGAGGCTGAGTATTATCAAATACATCCCAAGGATTTTGCTAAAATGATTCACTTTGTAAATTCCCATTCTAAAACTACCTCTAAAGGCCTTTTACCCACTCCTTCTTCTGCACCACAACCTAATATGGTAGCTGTTGTCACCTCACCCAATGACAAAATCAAACCATTCTATGTGACACTTCTTATAGCTGGTCATAGGCTCAGTAATTGTGTCATAGACTCAGGAGCATCAGATAATGTGATGCCTGCTAAAGTAGCTCATGCCTTAGGCTTGACTCTCACACGCACTTATGGATCTTGTTACTCTATGGAGAGTAAGGAAGTTCCCTTAGTCGGAAGAATTAAAGATGCACAAGTGGATTTTGCTGCTTTTCCTGAGAAGAAAGTTTTGGCTACCATATTAGTAGCAGATATTCCTCCTTCATACGGGATGTTGCTAAGAAGAAACTTCTATAAGGATGTAGGTGGAGAAATCCAAATGGATTGGTCACATGCACTCGTACCTGTTAATGGACAAATGAAGAAGTTGTTGCCAAAAAAGAAATCTGAGTATTTTGTACAAAAAATGGATGATCCCAAAGCACAAATACTCTATGAGGATATGGGGCATGGAAACTACATGATTATGTCTCCTGAAGAAATCCAACTCCCCAAAGTATCACCTAAAGATTATAATGGTGTTTGGATTTTAGAGTTTGATGGAAGTTGTTCCTTAGCTGGTTCTGGAGCTGGTGTCATACTGGTGTCACCTGAAGGAAGCCTTCATCCTTTCTCATTCAAGTTGCAATTTGAAAATACCAATAATACAACAGAGTATGAGGCTCTCATTCTTGGACTACAGGTGGCAAAAGAACAAGGTGTGAAGAATCTTATAGCTCGTGGGGATGCGGAATTGATTGTAAAGCAAGTTAGAAACCTCTTCCAGGTGAAAAATGGAAGGTTGAAACATTACAGGAATTAGGTGTGGGATTCCATTGAATTTCTTGATGCTTTCTCCATTGAAGCAATACCTAGGGAGAAGAATACCAGGGCTGATTCATTAGCAATCTCTGGGTCACTGTTTATACCTCATCCTAACTTTTCCCAAGATAAGTTCACCATTGAGATGATCCATCGACCTAGTGTACCTGATAATACAAATAACTGGTAAGTTTTCAATAATGATCAACACTTGCTTTCTTTCTTAGAACTCAAGGATAATTTTGAACAGCTATACTTTGAAGGAAGTGATAACTTGCCTCGTGAAAGTGTGCCCGTTGACAAAGAAGCCACTCAAGGAGAAGAAACGGATCAGGATGGATGCATCAAACTCAAGGGAAACAAGATTCCTAAAGGATTGGTAAGTTTAGAGGAACTGTTTGATAAATACGACAGGCATGTAAAGTCTAGAGCTTCTACTGGACCTCAACAATCAGATGAATATGAAAAAATTAATATTGGGAGTTCTACTGATCTTAAGCTCGTGAACATTGGAAAATGTTACACAGTAGATGAGAGGAAGAAAGCAATTAATCCATTAAAGAGGTATAGGATGTTCTTTCCTACTCTTATGAAGATTTAAAAGCTTTCCAACCAAAAGATATGCAACATTTTATTCCTCTCAAACCTGGAATTAAGCCTTTTAAACAAAAGCAGAGGCAATACAATCCCAAAATAGCTGACACCATTTTTCAAGAAATACAGAAGTTGTCGAAAGCCAAAATCATTTTTCCTATCCATCATTCAACATGGATTGCCAATATTGTACCTGTTAGAAAGAAAAATGGCGAGATTCGTATCTGTGTTGACTTCAGGAATCTGAATCAGGCTTCCTTGAAAGATAATTATCCTTTACCTATGATGGATCAGGTCTTACAAGCAGTAACATGATCTAAAATGTTGTCTATGCTTGATGGATTCTCAGGATATAATCAGGTAGAAGTTAATACTACAGATCAACACAAAACAACTTTCACTACCCCTTGGGGTACCTTTGCTTACAAAAGAATGCCTTTTGGGCTCATTAATGCTTGTCCCACTTTTCAGAGAGCTATGGATCTGGCCTTTGGAAGTTTGAAAGGGAAGTGTATTGTTGTATACCTTGATGACTTGACTGTGTATTCTAAAACAAGGGCAGATCATTTTCAGCACCTGGAGACAGTTTTGCTAAGATGTAGAGAACATGGGATCTCTTTGAATCCTAGAAAATCCATCTTTTGTGTCATAGAGGGGAAATTATTAGGGCACATCGTCTCCAAAGATGGTATTAAAATTGATCCTGAGCGAGTTCAAGTTATTCAGCAAATTCCTCTCCCAACCAACAAAAAGGGCGTGCACTCTTTCTTTGGTAAGATCAATTTTTTGAGAAGATTCATCCTTGATTTTGCAGAACTAACTCTAAATATCTCCCAAATGATGAAAGGCAAACAAACGTTTGGTTGGTCTTCTGAAGGGAAATAAACCTTTGAAGATATTAAAAGAGCCATTGCTAAAACTCTTGTTTTAGCATGTCTAGATTTTAGCAAAGATTTTATTATCTATTGCTATGCCACATATAACACCTTGGCTATGGTTTTGACTCAGGAAGATTCTGATGAGCACGAACTCCCAATTGCATTTATAAGCTATATTCTGAAAGATCATGAGTTAAAATATACCATGATGGAAAAACATGCTTTTGCAGTGGTTAAAGTTGTTAAGCAGTTTCGTTTTTACATTCTCAACTCTCATTCCATGGTGTTGGTACCAGATACAACTGTTAAGTCAATTCTCACACAGCAAGAATTTGGATCCAAGAGAGGGAACTGGGTGGCCAAGGTCTAAGAATATGATATTGACATCAAACTGACCAAGCTCGTCCGTGGAAAAGGCCTTTGTGAACTCATCGCTGAAGGAGCTAGACATGAGTTACTGGAGGATAAAATTGGTCTTCCTATAGTTCTGTTTCTTAGCTTAGTTGATGAATGGTATGCTGATATCACCCATTTTCTCACCTATGGAGAATGACCCTCTCATTTGACTGCCAAAGAAAGGAGAACTGTTAAACTAAGGTCAGTACAATATGTGTTGTGGGAAAACGCCTTGTTTAAACGTGGGTTAGATGGAAGGTTTTTGAAATGTGTGGACAAGGAACAGTAGAAAAAGCTACTCTCAGCTTTTCATGATCAAGCATGCGAAGGTCACTACTCATCAACCGTCACTTCTCATAAGATAATTCATGGAGGATATTACTGGCCTACCTTATTCAGAGATGCATCCAAGTGGGTTGATAAATGTGAGGCTTGTCAGACTTTCGTGGGTAGACCCAAATTGGCCTCTTTTCCTCTTAAGCCAGTTGTAATCGAAGAACCTTTTCAACAGTGGGGTTTGGACTTCATTGGAACACTTAATCCCTCTTCTAGTGCTGGTCATACTCATGTATTAACCGCTACAGATTATTTCACAAAATGGGTAGAAGCCATTCCAGTAAAGAGTACTACTTCTGAAGTGGTGTGCAGTTTCATCAAAGAGAACATCTTGGTAAGGTATGGTGTACCAAACAAGATTGTGACAGATAATGCTTCAAATTTTTCTTCAACTGAGATGATGGATTTTTGTTATGGATATGGCATCTCTTTGGCTCACTCTTCAGATTACTATCCTCAGGGAAATGGACAAGCATAATCCACTAATAAAAATATGGTGACCATAATAAGGAAATTAGTCAATGAGTCTCAACGAAACTGGCAAAAGAAACTCTATGATGCTCTTTGGGCAGACAGGATCACACCTAAGAGAGCCATTGGAATGTCTCCTTTTCAAGTGGTATATGGAGTAGAAGCTCAATTGCCAGTAACAGTGGAGCTGCCAGCCTTGCATCTAATGAAGGCCATTGAAGATACCAGTTTCAATGATGCTTTGGATAAGAGGATAATGTACCTTCACAAGTTGGATGAGGATAGATTGGAAGTTGCTGATAAGATATCTGCTCATCAACAAAAAGTTAATGTCTTATTTGATAAGAAATCCAGGTTCAGAGATTTCCAAGTTGGAGACACTGTTTTGTTGTGGGATAAAAGGCATGAACCTCATGGCAGCCATGGCAAGTTTTATTCCCTTTGGCTCGGACCTTTCAAGATCACGCACTTTACTGGTAAGAATTCTTTTTACCTTGATTATATGGATGGTTCTTCTCTCCCACTTCCTTATAGTGGGCAGCACCTGAAATTGTTCAAGTCATAGGTGATTAGGGAGTCCTTTGTATATTCTGTACAGCGTTTTGTTTTTCTTTCCCTTTGTTTTGGTGTGTTTTCCTCTGTATTGGTTTGTTTCGATGACTCCGTTGCGTAATGGATAAAGTACTGGTCTACTTCCCTGAGTTTGTCTAAGTTCTTACCTTGTCTCATTCCTTGAATTTATGCCAAGTCATCCCCAGAAGGAGCCAGCTGTTGTCCACTCAAAATTCCCCTACTCTTAAGAAGGTGAAAATTTAAAATTTTGAGTTTAAGTGTCTTTTCTGCTGTGCTAATAATGTGAAAAGCCAAAGAAATTGAGAAATCTGTGTTTTTGGGTCATTTTTTGTGTTTTTCAGGCCTGTTCCCTCGTGTCCCAAGTTCAATTGGGCCCTCTGTTCCCCGATCATCCGGTTCACCCGAACTCTATTCTTTTCGGGCCCGTCGGAAATTTTTGTCCCAAATGTCCCAAGTTCGCCCAGACCAATTGTTCCATTTTCGTCCGATTCGGCCGAGCCGCGTACTTTGCGTACTTTTTTCCTGCATGTTCCAAGAGCATTTATGCATCTTTTCCCCACTTCACCCGAATCGTCTGAGCCGCGTACTTCGTGCTTTCGCATCCCACATGTCCCAAATGAACCAAGTTCACCCAGACCAATTGTTCCATTTTCACCCGAATCGGCCGAGCCGCGTACTTCGCACTTTCGTGTCCCACATGTCCCAAATGAACCAAAGTGCTATTTGTGCTAATTTTTCCCGCTCTACCCGAATATCTTGCTTATTCAAATTAGTAGGTATGTATTAAATGTGCATTCATTGCCTTTCTCTCTCCTAAATGGCTATATAATGAGCGAACCCCCTATGCGTTTTGCACACTGCTTTCATGTTATCTTTTGCTCAAACCTTTTCCATCTAAATTCCTGCGCATGTATCCATTTTCCTCTGAAATTCCTTCCCAAGTCTAGCTTGCATCTCTACCCTCTGAATTACTACCAACATGGAGATCAAATTTCAGAGGCAAGAACAAATCTCACCACTAGAGTCTGCCGTTCCCGATATCGGGGACAGTGAAGTTCACCATCTTGACTTTAGTGATTTTTGGTCGAGGATGACAGACGCAAACCCTACGCCAATGGCATAAATGATTCATGATAGCGGTTTGGCTTTCATTGGTGGTTTCCCAATCGCTGTGCAATGTGTAGATACATTGCTTTCATGCGGAGCTCATTTCAACCCTGATTCGAGTGAATTGACTAATATACACGTGGCAGAGACATAGCCGAGGCATTGAAGAGATTCAGGCAGTGAATTTTGAAGTCAGTGGGTCCCTCCCAGTCATAAGCACCTGTCTTCTTCTCCTTATTCCTCTCTTCTCTTCCAATTCTTTTTCTCGGATTTATCGTAATAAGTTGAGGTATTGCGGTTGGCAATCCTTAACTAATATTTAGTTAAAAGAAGTAGTTACCAAGAGTAACTGAATTGTAAACTATATAATGGCCTCTCCTCGCCATTTTGAAAAGGAAGAACTTGGATTATTTTATGAAAGTGTAAATAAATCATAAAGAAATCAATACAGAAGGGCTTTTCATTCTTCGTCTATCTGATCTCTTTTATCCCTAAGATTTTCATTTAATCTTGTTAAGATCATTTGTCTATATTATATTAAGAAGCTTTGTATTCTTGCAGATGTTATTGATAGAACTTTGTGTCTTTCAAATTTCATCTTAATAGTATGATACAAATGATCTTATTTCAATTCACTATACCTTCGCATGCATAAAGAATTACTCTGTCATCTATAATTCTAAATGGTGCCTTTCTGCTCATTCTCATTTTCTCATTCCTCAGTCCTTTTGTAATTAATGATCCTTATAGAAAACACTTTCGTAAATATCGAAGTTCCACAAGAAAATCATGTTTTGTATATGTGTAAATAGGTTCGTTTCTGAATAAGGGAACCTCTCCCATTAAAGAGGAGGGACTTCTTGTCCCCTGACTGTTGCTCTTCGTGAAGTCCTATTTGACGACCAACAAACATCCAAGGACTTTGATGAAATTTTGATTTTGGTGCGACAAGGTATTTATGGTTATTTATTTAATTTTTGTATTGAGTTATGTCCATTGAAAGTTTACTATGTAATTTAAATTTAAGTTGTTCAACCTTGGTTATTTTTTTGTAGAACATGGGTTTGCAGTAATTGCGACAGAAGACAATGAAGAAGGAACAAACTATTTCTTATGTCGTTGCATCGAGGAAAGAAGAAGTTGACTTCTCCTATTATATATGGTAAAGATATTGAGTATCCTATAGGATCAGTGGTAGTTACTAGAACTTGGCTTTGACGGTATCCATTAAAAAACTCCTCTGTTTAGGTGTTTGAAGACTTTGAGACACACAGGAAAATACTCTTATATTCACATCTAGTTCTAGCGACAAATATTCAGCTGTATAGATATCGAGGAAGGCCTAATAATAAGATTCTTTGGAAGGTTCGAGAGTCAGATCATGAAGTAATCTTCTCTGCTATTTAGAGTATATCCAATCCTAATGGTTCATTGGAATGAATTTACAATGCTCATGTCTGGTATATATAATTTCTTTTCGATATATATATATATATATTAGTTTAAAGATCTAGATTTAAGTTTGAATATATTTTATTTTAAATTTGTGTATTTTGTACATATATAGATAGTATATGGTTTTGATTTGAAACTTAAATTTCTTTGACTAACACTTTTATGTTTAGGTTAGTGGTGCCAAAAAAGCTTCCACCTTCACGTGGTTAGCACTATTAGTAGAGAATTTTAAATTCTCAAAGCTAAGAGAAGCTTTCATTGTTTGAAAATGTTGTAAATTTTGAAAATGTTGTAAATTTTGAAAACGACTCCTCCCCAAGTTTTTACAAGACCATACCTACGCGTGTGCACCGAAATGAGAAGGAAAAAACCAAGAGAGGCTATTGTAGAGGGTCCCTATGCTAAGGTGTCAGATCAGATGAGGCCTCTCTAGGTGCCATAGAGTCCGAGTAGTCACCCATCAAAGTTGAATGATATTTTGGTCTCAGGGCTCTTAAGGGACTACGCCCGAACGAAGTAGCCCGGAAGCAACAATCCTTTCGCGCACCGAAACACTGCCTCCTCTAGCGTTCACCTAGCATTATTTAGATAGTGGGCTTGACAACAAGTCTCATATACATTTACTGACTTGGCCAAGAGGATGGGTTTCCTCAAGTGGTTATGGATTCCACCAATGTACTTGGAGATATTTTCCCATTTAGACAGCTTTCTTCCAAAACTCGTCGGTGTACTCTTGCACATCTTAGCCTTGTTTTTTCCTGAGATATTTTCAATACATAGACCTCTCTTCATCATAACAAATACGATAGAATTTCTTTTTGATTGGCCTCTTAAATTCATCCCACTTAGAAATAGGTGGAAGATTCTTAACAACCAAGGAATGAACATAGATTTCAAACCAGGTTAAAGCATGAATGGTTAATTTTAACCTTGAAAATGAAATTTATTGACTCTCATTGATTTTATGATGTAAATTGAAATATACCTCAATTTGAGTTAGCTAATGGTCTAACTTATTGGCATTCATGTCCCCATCATAAGGCTAAATTTATATCTTCACCTTCTCTTTGAATGGAGGAGGAGTAAGGTTGGTATGGGGTTGTTCTTCCCATGATGGACTAAATATTTCCCATAGACAAGGAAATATTTCCCATAGACAAGGAAATATTTCCCACATATTTGGATAGACTTGCCACATCTGCCTCTATCTTGTAGAAATGTTCTTATTCAGTCTCATGTGCATCTCACTACGAGCCATGTTTTGTATTCCTTGCTTCCACTTCTTGGTGTAAATATCTTATTCAAAAGGAATGAGGATACCTTCACCACTTTCACTGCCCTTCTGGGTGAGGGGTATCTAACTAAAAATGTCAACACAAGTTAAACCACACAAAAACACTTGATCTTAAAATATTTGATCCATAAGCTGCATCTTTTAAACAATAAATGGATCTTATCTTAGTGATGATAAATGAACAATTACCAAAGTTATTATTATCCAGTATGTTATGAAATAATCATTCATACAATACTAAAATTTAGATATGTAAGACAAGGAGACAATAATTTTATCCTAGAGAAACCCAATGTGGGAAAAACTCTAGCTAGGTAAGAAATTTATTCACTTCACTATATAAATCTCCAATACAATACAATACAAGATCACTGCCAAAATATGTCCTTTAACAAGGATTTAAGATCTCTCTACTTGCATCACTTGTTTATAACCCTCAACAAGAAAGAACTTAGTTGTTTATGAACAATACCAAAACAATTCAAACTTTCCCCCTTTTCTCACACTTGAATTCACTCCAAATGACTTACTTAGATGATTAAATGTGCTTGCATTTATAGTTGTTATATCCAAGGATGAAAGGAGATGAGAAACGAACTGGTTTGGGAAGTCCAAACATTTTCAACTATTTAGATTCCCATTTTTGGCATCGTTAAGGACAAAATCACTACTTTCTACAGGAGGTGTTTGCATAATCACCATGGCAATTACGTAACTGCTGGTGCCTATAGATAGTAGTCCTGTAACTGCTACTCTGTGAAGAGAATCGGTTCCGCAACCGTCGCGGTAATTGTGTAACTGCCAGACAGTCAATACACAAAATATAATAAGAATCATCGTCAACTTGACTTCACCATTTTCCATAACGATGAACATGTTGAGGGTATATTTTCCAAGTTTCAAAAAGTAAATACATATAATTTGGTACTTCTAGATCTATTTTTTGGATCATACTCACATTTTAGTAGTTTAATACTTTGTCAATATCAATGTTGTGTCCAAGCCTATTTGCAATGAAGAGACGATTTGGAACATATTAAGAATGTAAACTTAATCAAATTGGAAATAACAAAACTTCCATGATTAAAGGATCTATTCTAAATTTATTTAAGATAGTAAGAACTGGGGACAATACTTCTAATTCTATGATCATGAAAACATAAACATACATGAATGAAAATATTGTCTAGATAATTCAATCACATTAATACTAGAAGTAAAAAACATTAGAATAACTGAACAAGAAATAAATAGAACTTCCATTCACATCGAAGAGGAGTGGCCCTTGCTCTTTCCCTCTGATCTAGTTATTAATGTGTACTAAAAAACACAATTTATTCTAGAATCATGTTCTTTATTTATCAATTGTTCAGTTTACAGTACTCTTATTATCTTTCTTCAATGTCCAACCATTTATTCTATAATGATATAAATAGAAGGATATCATACATGCAATGAAATCAAATCAAACATATATAGTTCAGATTTATCGTTATGAAAACCAACACACATGGATATATATATATAAGAATCAAACAAAGTGTGCTCCAGATGCACGTCTCTGAAAATATACATGTATAAGTTCATAATGTATGTGTACATCTCAAACTAAGTGTGTCATAATGTACATATGGGACCACATGCGGTCACAAAAGGCTATATATATACAATGGACTATGAATCTACTCATGACCACATATGTACATCCAGTGGACTATAAATCTACTCATGAAACATCTTCTCTCTCTTCGCCCTGCTAGAAGTAGCACGTCCACAACCTGGGGATGTAGTGGAGGGAGATGCCACTATGGATTTCATCCATGTGGTCCTAGGTGTCTCTAAGCATGCCTACAACCTAACCTGCACATTTATAAACAACAAGCTTTTAACACCCAAAATTTTAAAATACATTCAAAATTTAGAAACTTGTACAATTTAGTTAAAATGCATGTGAAATCTTACTGCAATGTCATGATCCCTATCAATTTGTTGTTGATGCATCGCAGGGACAACAATAGACTCACGAGGGGTAAGCTACATACAAATAATTGATTTTCAAATTAAATATTTCACATATATATACAAAATTTGATATTGTAGATTTAAGTAATAAGAAATAATGAACCTCCAAAATTTAACAAATTTAAAAAATTGTACCTCAGTTAGTGGATCTACAGATGCTATGGCAGTATCTACAACAGCCTCCACAGTTTACATATATGGAGGAGTCTCTCTGGCAGTCATAAGCTATACAAAAAACATGTACAAATCAATATTAAAATCTACATGACTGTGCACCACATAACATAGGTCCAAAGCATGTAATCCACGTGAACTTCCAGTAGTTAGAAACAAAGTGTAAAGAGATTTACTAACCTACATAAAACTCATGTTAGGCGTGCCAGTAGCCTCAGTTCCCTGAGTAGATGATGAACCTCCAGGCTCCTGTGTATAAAAGAGAAAAATATTAATACATGTACAACATACACGTGAAACATTATAATAATAATCTAGTGCAATCAAATGAAATTAAAAATGTAATTTTGTACAACTTGAAACTTACATTTGAAACACGCCCAGCTGCAATAGCTAGCATGTCGATTCTAGATGTTTCCTTCACCGGCTCTTGCTATTTAAAATAAAATAAAAATTTAGTTTTTTACAATTATGTACATGACATACAATCAAATATATATATATATATATATATATATAACATGTGAATTAAACTATTGTATATATATATATATATATATAATTTAAATTTATTTGAAATTTACCTGTGAAAGACCAATATCAGTGGCACCAATTCCAAAAACATTCCCCAGCATCTCATTTATGGAAAATAAATCCTGTGAACTAGAAAATGATGTCTCACATGTAGTGCATATGGCACCACATGATCCATAGTGGTGTGGTGCGCTAGAACTGGTGCCTCCACCAACATCACCAAATGCAATCTGGTCACTATGCTGGGTGAGAGTGTCAATGAGCTCCCTCAATGCATGCAATGTATCAATCTCCACAACCTCCTTCACTGTATGAGGGATAATTGAAGGCAGTGGGGGTTTTGGGGCATGGGGGATCCTAGGCTAACCTACACATGCACCAAGTCTGCTCTGTGCAGAGCCACCTCCTCGACCAAAAAAGTCAAAAAATTCAAAATAATTCGGGACCTCATTGAGCATGAACTCACAATATAATTTCTTCAAAAAATAAAGAGGAACCTCATTGTTGTTGCATGGTGGATAATCAAAACCATCCACCATCGGTACCAAATATTATTTTTGATTCTATCATCATGGCACCAATGGATTAGGAACCGTTTGCAAGTAACTGCAAGGGGCGCATTGGTTCTAGGGTTAGTAAATAATGCACAAATGAGGTCTTTTCCAAAAAAAATTTGTCTTTGATGGCTGCATGGGATAGTTTATGCACATACCACTACCTACAGTCACTTTTAAAGGTGTTCCATCTATGTATTTGGTTGGTTACAGACTCGACTTTGCCAATCAATGTTTGCAATGTATTGGCTAAAGTCATGTGGGATGGATTTGTAGCATAATTTTGTTTTATAGTTTGAATTAGGTTCTCAATGAAAATTTTATTTTCTCAGATTCTTCCAATGATATTATCTTGCGTTCCTACTGGCTCAGTGGGGACAGAAGGAGCCACAGGAGGCAGATCTATGTTTGGAGGAGGGTTTTGAGGAATGTTTGGAGGGTTTTGAGGAATGTTTGGTGGGTTTTGAGGAATTTTTTGATGGTTTGCATGATTTTGAGCTTGTCAACCAACTGATAAAACAAGAAAATTGTATACATAAACAAACATTTAAAAAAACCCATGAAAATGCAAAAAAAAACCTAAAATGCAAAAAAATGATTACAATCAGGGACTTACCTCCTTGTCTTGGTGGCATGGTTGAATCTATCACTATCCAGAAGTCCGATGAGCGATTTTGAGTTGGTATTCAAAGCACGAGTGAAAAACGTTTAGGAAAAATCGTGGATTGAAATGAAAAATGAGGAAAATAAGGAGTCACGGGACTAATAATTTTTGTCTCAGAGTTCCGCGATTGTGATTTAAAACCGCGCTCGTGGTTCTAAACCGTGATCACAGTTTTAGGTTCGGTAATTAACGAACTTGGAATTTAGGAACCGCGATCGCGGTTGGAAAACCACGATTGTGTTATGTAAACCACAATCGCGGTTCCTTTATTTCAAGTTTTTATGTCCACGGAATTGTCCACCAACTTTGTGCACTTACCCCCCAAGAAACCATCCATGAGTGATAGCATCTCGTGACCAGCGGTAAGGTCAACTAGCTGGTCAATACTAGGTAGAGGGAAGTCATCTTTTGGCAGGCAAGTTTGAGGTCACGAAAGTCTGTGCAAATGCGGAGTCCCCCTATCACCTTAGTAACAGGGACAATGTTAGAAATAAAATGAGGATAATCAATGGGTAATATGAAGGAAACGGAAATAAGGCTTTGAAGTTCTTCTTTGATGAGAAGGGCAATGTGAGGGTACATTTTCCTCAGTTTTTGTTTTGACAGGTTTGGCATTAGGAACGGTTACGATATTATGGACCACTTTGGTGGGGTCAATACTGGGCATGTCTACATAAGACTAAGCAAACGCATGGTTATGATCTTTGAGAAAAGAAGTGATGGCTTTATGTTCAGTAGCATTTAAAGATTGACCAATCTTTAGGATGTGCAGGTCATCCTGAGTATGAATGTTGATCTCGATAGTAGATTCATTCAACATGGTTTGTGTCTCAAATGGTAATGACCGATGAATATATGAGTCTCTGCACTAAGGTAGGTGAGAATAGATTCATCATCCTAACATTGAATGAAGTTAATTGAAGGTGTATCGTCATCGATCATTTTAGGGTACAGGAAGGGAACAGAGGAAGGAGCCTCACCCTCGTGTTGATAAGTCAGAGGCCCCAAGGAAATGGTGTTTATGAAAAAAAAAGTTATGGGGGATAGATTTTGGATCCATCGACTCCATCAACAAAGGTGGTGATGAAGGTGGAGTGGGTGAAGAGGGTGGAGAAGGGTTGATGTCATTGCTGAGTCCAATGCGGGCCTGCTTGGTAGGTGGTTCAGAAAAGCCGATACCACTATGGTTGTTATGTTTGCAGGTAGTACATGGAATAATAGTATGGCGGCCTTTCTCATAAATTCTAAAACAAAAACCTTTCCACACACATCAGTGTAGGAAGGTGTGGGTGAAATAGTGATTGGTGAGAGACTGGAAGTCAACAGAAAATGGATGGGTTTGTGATGGTTGTTCGGGTTTATAAGTGGTAGTATCAAGTCCCCCATAGGTGAGACTAGTACGAAGGTGAGGAGGACCATAAAGGAGGTGTTCTCCTATGCGGTGATCATAGTGAGGATGTTGGTGAAAACTTCCATACTCTTATGGAGTAAGGAATTTGTTGACACTATATAGGTGATACTCCCCCAGAGTGAGGCATTGAAAATTTCCTTCCAAGGGATCGGTGGTTGGTATGTGGGTAGCTGGAATAGATGATGTGACGGTGGTCAACGTGGAGGTAGAGCTAATGGATTGGGAGACTAATGCTTCAGTCGTGAAGGTTGTGGGGACGGTACGAAGGGAGGAGGTATGTGTGGTTGAGGTAACAACTATACTGGTAAGAAGAGCTGTATGTGAAGTGGTAGTGGTCATGGAGGTAGACACCTTAATTGGTATAAGCATGTCATTGGGTCAGTAAAGCATGTTACATGTTTTAAAAGCTGATGGATCAGTTGGAATAGTATAAGTGTGTCCTTCATGCTCAAACTTTACACAATGATGTAAAGTGGAAGGAACACAACCCATGACATGAATCCAGGGTCTTCCAAGCAATAGGTTATATTGAAATTCCCCCTCGAAGATGTAAAATAACTCTAGAACAGTGTAGGGGTCCACGTGAATGTGGAGGATGATGGTGCCTAGTGTAGAGGTGATAACGCCATTGAATGAACATAACATGACAGGATGTTTATGCATGAAATTGTCAAGTATGCGCATTTGAGAAAATGCATGGGATGAAATTATATTAATGCTAGCACCCCCATCGATCATTACACGTCACACATGTATATTATCGATGTGGACAGAGATAAAGAGAGTTGGGTCTGGGTCATTGGTTTGGTGCGGTGCGATCTCTTCCTTTGAGAAGCTAAGGGAGGCTACTTGGTGAGTAGGGTGAGGTTTGGATAAAGGTGGAAATTTGGTGAGAGAGGCTACATGATGGGGTGTGATAATGGAGGCTACAGGTGTAGGGTCATTGGGTAAAACCTTAATAGATTGTAGGACCTCCATGAGAGCTTGACGATGGGATTCTGAGGTTTGGATGAGGTCATATAAGGACATTTTGAGGGGGGATTAGTGCATTTGTTTGAGCATTGTGTGATGTGTGACCCCATTAGAAATAGGATATGTGGGGCCGTAGATAGTGATTTTAGGTGTGGGTGTAGATGGTATGTTGCGTATATGATTGGTTGGTAAGTCAGTTTCCTTTTCCTTGCCTTTTTCCTTCTGAGCATAGGTAGCAACGTGGATCATGTTGATTTGAGGGGATTTGGTAAATGGAGAAGGTTTAAGATGAGTTATATAACAACATGACAGGAAAAAACCTACTGGGGGAGAAAATCCTTGTGAGGTGAGCTGGGCGCAATGACATTTAGGTTATGGTGTGGAAAGTTCTCTGATGCGAACCATGTTAATTTCAAATTTTGGGGTGGCTCTAAGAGTTGAGGGGGTGGAGGTCATGGTTGTTGAGTAGGCAGTGAGGGAAGGATTGTGGAAATGGGTGTTTGTGAAATGAGGTCCTCATCGAGAAGGTCGTTATCGTAAAAGTTTGCTTCAGAAGGACATAAATGGATAAAGACGGTTTTCAAAGCCTTGTAGTTCTCCACATCATGCCCTAGCACATGATGGTAGGCACAAATTTTAGTGTCATCAAACCCTTTTGGCTTGGGTTTGAGGGGGTCATAAGGTCTGAGAAGTGGTAATGCGATGACAGAATTCTTAAGGAGGTTGGTTAAGATTTTGGCATAGGACCCTACTAGTGGGTCGCAATGGGAAGTGAAAGTGGGTTTGGGTGTAGGTGTAATTGATTATTGAGGAACAATATTTACAGAAAGGGGAGTGGGTCAAGCTATGGTTTTGGGTGCTGGTTTTGGGTGTTGGTCATGTTTGCTTGGGTAGGGGTATGGTAGAAAAACTAACAGGAGGGTGTATGGTTTTTTTTACTACCTTATTGGAGGGTAGCGGATTTTTGTTTTTGGTTACACTTTCTTGGGTAAAGGTGATATGGGTGTATGAGATCTAGAGGGAAAAGTGGATGGGGGAAGAGGGAAAATTACCCAGGGGGATAATTGAGGTGTTGTGAAGATAGATAACGAGAGATGTGAAGGGGGTGTGAGGGACAAATACTGAAGTGTAGTGGGTAGTGAAGAAGTTGCTGAGGGTATTGGAGGTATAGGTGGTAAAGATGTTGCAGGTGTGGGTGTAAGTTGTGTTGGGCACCTGGGTATGTTAGAGGTTTGTGAGGAAGGAATGGGCTGTTGTGTTTTTGTTTTATTAACGGGTCAAGGTTTCTTGACCGTGTTGGGAGGTTGAGGTCCTAAGATGGATGAAAAGGGTGTAGGTGATGAAGGTATGATTGGCATAGCTGGGGTATGAGATCTATGGGTTTGGTTCTTCTATTTGGGTGTCAGAGTAGGTTTGGTGTTGACTGTGGAGGATGTAGCCAAATCTAGTTTAATAGGTGGATGAGTAAGGCTAGTGGTTGGGGTGACCCCTAAGGTAGTAATAGGTTTGGTCGAGGAAGATGATGTATGTGTAGGTTTGGATTTAGATGTATATTGGGTTATGGGTAAGGGTGTGTGTTGAGCTATGATGGGTGTCATGTAAGAAGTTATGATATAGGTGGTTGTGCTCGGTTCGATTGGTTGAAATATTTTTGGGTAGATAGTGGAAGTGTCAGCAAGGGACATCTACATTTGCATTAAGATAGGAAGCATAAGGCATCCCCACATTAAGGCTCTATCCACATAATCTAAGGGATCAGATAAACACTATAATGGCATGTCTATAGGTGAGGTTGATAAGGATCCAATGGCTATTCCCGTAAAGTGTGTCTCAGAAATGGTGAATTTTCTAGCTTCAGCTTCCGTGGGTAAGAGAGCCAAAAGTAGGTCCACAAGATCTTGGGTAGCTGATGGAAAATGGTCACCTAGAGGCAAAGCTATCTCTACTGAATCCTTGATAGGTGGAGGAGAAAATGGGTGCTCCTCTGTAGGTGGAGGAGATGATGGGTACTCCTCTGTGGGTGGAGGAGATAAAAAATTAGCCTCCATGGAATGAAGAAGTACTATGGGTGATGACTCTTTAGGTGGAGAAGCCAAAGGTGAAATAGCCTCGATATTAGCGGAAGGCTCCTCCACCGGTGAGGAAGGAGGTGAAAGGTGTTTCTTTGTGGGTGGAGGAATAGGTGAGGTGGGTTCCAATGTAGAAGGAGGACTTTGGGCTAGAATTTCCTCGATAGAAGGAATATGTGGTAATTGGGAAGAAACAGGTGCATCGCTGAAAATAGCATGGACCTCATGGGTATGACTATCATGAGTTAAGGTCTCACCAGTTTGATTAGATGAGGGGGCATGATTAGGAAATGGTTTCTTGAAGATGTGTAGGTTTAGATTGGCAGGTGTGTTAGGATTATCCACAGTTAACTCACCTTTCTCGAGCATTTCTTAGACAATGTTTTTGAAAGTGATGTAATTGCCGAAAGTGATGTAATTGCCATCACTATGACCCTTTACTTGATGATAGTTACATAAGTTTTGTTCTTTATACCATGTGGGTGTAAGACAAGTAGGGTCAAAACCAATGTGTGGTTTTATAGGAGGAAGGGTGATGGCCCTTGCTTTGATGAGATTTTCTAAGACAGAAGAATAAGGCTCCCCAATTGGGGTATATTTCTATTGTTCCCGTCTGAATTGAAAATTCTGAATGGGTGAGAGCTTAGATGAGCAGCTAGCCTGATTTGATGGATGAGCTAGGATGACTTTGAGTAACATGCATTAGTAGTCCCCTTTTCCTTTGAATAATTGTTCTATGGTTTCGAAGAAGAAGAGGCATCATTCGACTTGAATGCTGAGTTATTATTGTGTAATTGGATTTTCTTCTCTTCGATGGCTTGAATCTCTAGCTTTCATGCCATGGTGAATGCTTCGTCAAAGGTTTGGAAATTTTAGACCTGCAGGGTTGGTGAGATATGTCTAGCACAAGCCCATGTGAAGAGCTCGATGAGTTCAGGTTGCGGTATTTGGAATGTGAGTTGATTGATTAGGCTACGCCAGCGAGCAATGAAATCTATGATAGATTTGTTATCATACTAATGTGTGGACTATAGGTAAGTCATGGTAACCTTCTCAACAATGTTAATGGATAAGTGATCTAAGAAGGCTTGGGCTACGTTATTAAATGAAAATATAGAGTGTCTAGGTAAACCACTATACCAATCTAATACAGGTCTAGTCTGAGACATGGGAAAGGTCCTCAAGAGCAAAGCATCATCATGGGTGATTAGGTAGCACCCACTTTTGAAAGACCAAAAATGCTATTGCGGGTCTTCCTTGCTATTGAAACAATTGAATTTAGGCATTTCCCAATGCATGGAGTATGGATGAATAGGAATTGATGGGTGGATAGGCTCATTACAAATCTCATTGTAGGTGAGAGAGTAGCATGTACCAGAAATCGATGCTTCTAGTGTCTACATCTTGTCCATAATTAACTTGATTAGGTCGTTGGTAGGTTGTGGTGGATGGGTGCCCCCTATAGCATAAGAGGGTTGGTGTTGGGCTTGCAACAAGGGTGGCATTCTAGTATATGGTGCTACCACATAGGTGGATTGAGAAGAAGGTAGTGAAATAGGGGGTACGTACCTAGAGTGAATAATAGATGAAACAGGAAGTTGTTGATAGTATGTATATGAAGGTGGAAGGGTCATGGTGACCTTAGTGGAAATGGGGGCTAAAGATTACGGAATATAAAGCACGACGTTTTGAAAAGGTGTAGGGGTCACCGACATCGGGGGGTGGTAGTGTAGCTACGGGTATATGTGAGACAATAGGGGTGGATGAGGCTATGTTTTGGGTGGTTGGAGAAGGTATAGTGGATGTGGTGGGTGCAATGGATGTAGTAGATGTGGCAGTCATAGTGGGTATAGGGCCTAGCTGTGAAATGACTAGGGGTAAGGTAGATGTGGGCAACACAGGGTTAATAGGGGATGGAGGAAAAGTAGGAGCGAGTGTCAGGGGGATAGATATGGGCATGCCGTATATCAACTGACCCAAGGCATCTCAAGTGGATGAGTGGGATAGGTAAAACTGTAAGGTGGTAGGATTTTGGTCAAGGACTTGTGTGAAATCCTTGTCTTTGGTAGAAATATAGATAGGTTAGATAGATTCCATGGCGGGTAATAAAATGGAATGTGGTGAAGGGATAGGTGGGAGTGGTTGACAACTGGCATGGAATACGAGGGTGCTTGCTTGTCAATGCGTCTGTACCATATGAACAGGTACTAACGTGGTAAGATTGATTTCTGTAAGTGACACAGAAATATAACACAGGTAGGATAAATAGGCGGTGGTATGTGAATTGGGGTTAAAATGTCAGTTGGAAAATGACACAGGATAACCAATTCCAGTTAGGGTAAACCGACACCGGTCATAGGTAACCACTGGTGGTCACGGTCGAAAAATGGATAGTTGGTCAAAAACAAGGTATAAGACCAAATTTACCAGGTATGTAAAATGCTAATGAGACTTACGATGTCAATAGATATGATAAGAATGACATGGATTCTAAATAGTTAAAGAAGGTGAATAGGTGTCCTTTTTGGTAGGTTAACCAAAAGAACAATGAACTGATGCCAGTTGGGTATAATTAATGATGGCCATTTGATTATAACCAATGATGGTCAGAGGGTAACCAATGATGGTCGCCGGACTGACACTGGTTACTGTGAAATTGAAATAGTGATGAAGAAAATGTGGTTGTGAGTTAAAATTTGATGTGGCATCAAACCTAGAATTATGGGAATGATGAGAATATGGTCCAGGCACACTTAGATGAAGTTGTAATACACCAACTGTGATGAGGATCATGTAAGGAGAAAAAGGAAAAATGAAGAGTGTGACCTCTCACCTCAAAACACAAGCCAAGCAAAAACACTAAGAAAAAATATGATCCTAAAAGTGCCTTTTCTATTATTTTTATTTAACTTATGTTATTTTAAGGACTGACTCATGAACTGTAAAATAGAGTTATTGGTGAGGATGGCTTCCTACGAAGAAAGAGATCTACAAGGAGAGGGTTCAGGTATGTTATGGTGGGGGTAGGCTTTGCTCTGAAGTATGACTTGACAGAGCAGTGAGCTGGGTGCCCACTATACCGTGATCGTGTGATCACCTACATCTTCTTCCAAGAAATATGTTGTCTAAGAATGTGTGTATTTTAAATTTTTGTGATGTTTGGTAAGACTCAGAGAAAGAGAAAGAGAAAGAAATGCTTTTCTATGATTCGTTTGTCAACCATCAACTGGTCATGACTTCCAATGTATAGGTTGCCCTCATTTAATGTGAGCTAATGCAAAAAAGTAGAATGAAATGAAGTTAATTTTAAACCCAAATAAAAACATGGAATTCAATGACACAATAAGAGGAAGAGGAGAAAGTATGATCTTTCACTAATGCAATGTAAATGAAATAGAAGAAGAGTTCTTTTTAAGTGCCAAAACACGATTAATTTAAGACAATAGAAAGAAGAGAAGATTCTGAGGGAGAAATTTTAATGTGAGAATCTTTTAGAAAGGAAAAAAAATACAATTTTTCACCTAGAAATGAAGAAAAATGCAAGGAACCCCAAATGGGTCCCACCGGGCATGCCAAAATGTTTCACCTGAAACTAGAGCGTTTCTTAGAAAATGACGAAACAAATAAGAGTAATGGGCTAGGAGGAATACCTTTTGAAATGCTAGTTGATAGGTTGTTGCGTGCGTATGACTTCTAAATCCATAGCTGATCATGAGAAATTCCTTTTTTCTTGGAGGAACTACCTGAAATGGAACACAAGACCACCAAATAAAAGTTAAACAATATATGCAGTGGATTGCCTAGCGTGTGCTAGATCCCAGAAGTATGATACTTCCTAGACAACTGTCAATCCATTGTTTAAAACAACTTAATGTTAGTTATAAAGTAAATCCTACTGTAGTTAAAATGATTTAGGTATCTCATTCATCTATAATAAGAAAATTCACTCACAAGAGGCTAGGCTATGATTAAATCTGAAGGTAAAGGTCACTATCAGGATACTGTTATTGGTTAGGGTCAGATTCTGGGTAGTTTAGGGTATTTGGTGGAGGTTTTAGGCTCTGATATGGGTTTCTAATATAAGACACAGAGACTGACATCAGTTTAGGTTAACTAGCGATGGTTATGGGTGACCAGCATCGGTATGGTCGGGGTACAAGAAACTCAATAAAACTTGGTTGGGTGATAGATATGATGTTGGATGAAGATGTAAGGGTAGTGGTAAGATTCGTATGAATCCTGAATATGCACATGAATGATGAAAGTCTGGATATGGACAGTTCAATGGTGTGGGTAAAGAGATGGTCAAGTTTTCATGGAGATAAAATGGTAGGGAATGGAAATGAAAGTAGAAACTAATAACAAATGTAAAAGGATTTGCTCAAACGATAAGGAACCAATGCAGGTTAACAAACTTACTATTTTTATGAGCTTGATGCCTGGTTAGTAATGGTGGGTGATCAAATGAACTTTTCATAGTGTTGGCACTTACCCAGATGCTCCTATGAAGGCATGTGGCTATGTGATTTCCTCAAGTACTGAATATGGGTGTTTTGATGCTTATACAGATGTTGGTTCTGCTTGCATACAGCTGCTGGTTTCATCACTTATTCTCAGAAGATGTCTCTCTCTCTCTCTCTCAAAAATGTGTTAACCTCGAAATAAGGTTGTTTTGGGAGTTAAATGGTAACCGATAGTGGTTCTGGCTTAACCAGTGGTGGTTAAGGGTAACCAATGTCAGTTAGGGTGATATTTCCTAGGTTTACTAAACTGGGAAGATCCCCTTGATTTTTTGGGATCACATTCGTTTACCCCATGGATTATCATGGAAATATCCTTCTAACGGGCGAGAATGTGGTTAGAAGGAATGTAGGCATTGATTTTTAGGGTTTGGGTAGGTCTTAGTTAGTTATGGCAACTTACTTAAGAATAGGTCTTAGGATGAGGTGGCTAGATGAGGTGTCTAGGTGAGCTAGATATGTGGGCATTATCTCAATTAGGATATTTAAATAATAAATATGGTGAGGATAATGAATTAATTTAATTTAAATAATTAAATTAATATTATAGTGGGGTGAAGGGGGGCCATGGCTAGGTGGATGTGTTCAAATTATTTATTTGATGAGGGACCAAAGGGGAGTGTGACCTAATTTTAGTGTCTACAAATAGAGCAAGGAATAGTCTTCAAACGCCATGTTTTAGCTAAGGGAATTAAGGTAGATCCAAATAAGGTCAATATCATTGTGTAACTTCCATCCCAAAAAAATAAAACTAAAGTAAGAAGATTTCTAATACATGTGGGCTATTATAGAATATTCATTTTAGATTTTAGTAAAATAACTTCTCATTTGTTTCCCCTTCTAACAAAAGATCTGAATTTGAATGAACAAAATCCTATCAAAAATATTTTGACATCATCAAGGAAAAATTGGCAAATACCCAAGTTTTAAGAGGTCCAAATTGGAAGCTTCCCTTTCACATACAAATTTATTCTTCTAATGATTCAGTGGGAGATGTGTTAGGAAAATAAGAGTAATGAGAAGAAATGTATGTCATTTATTACATTAGTAAAAATATCTCCCTTCCTAAAAGGAACTACACTACCAAAGAGAAAGATTTTCTTAAAATTGTTTATGCAATTAACAAGTTTAACCATTACATTACATTATATGAAGTAATTGTTCATACAAATCATTACACCATTAAATATTTAATGAATAAACCTTAGGTGCATGGAATAATTATAATATGAATTTTTTATTGCAAGAATTCAACATAAATATTATTGATAAACTAGGAAAATAAAATGTGGTGGCTGATTTTCTCTCAAGGATAACTATTCCAGGTACATAGTGATCATGTCAATGATGATTTTCCAAGTAAAAATCTCTTTGCAATCTCAATTTTATCCCCTTGGTTTACAGACATGGCTGATTACTTAGCTACAAGGAAGTTCCCATATTTCTTCGTACATAAATAGATAAAATAGATGATTAAACAAAGTGTTATGTATGCAAGGTTTGATGGAATATTTTTCAAATTGGACCTGATAATGGATTACGTAGGTGTGTAGCTGAAGTTGATATCTTTGATATAATTAGAGCATGGCATGATGATCCATTAGGGGGGCACTATTCAGGGAAAAAAAAATACAAATTTTTTTGGGATCTTGGTACTATTGGCCTTCTTTACATAAGGATGTCAAAAATCATGTGTGGCAATGTGATAAATTCCAATGGATGGGAAAGATAACACTTACAACTGATATTCCAATCCAACCTCAAGTAGTTATGGAGCCATTTTAGAAGTGGGGATTGGATTTTATTGGACCAACCGATCCACTTTCTTAAGGAAAGGAGTAGATCTTGGTTTGTATCGACTATGTTACAAAATGGGCCAAGGTACAAGATCTCTAATATACAAGGGACGATAAAGTAGTAAAAGTCTTGTATGAACACATTTTCCAATGATTTGGAGCACCTAGATCTATTATTTTTAGATCATGGACCATATTTCATGTCAAATTTAGTCATTTATTTTGTGGCAAAATATCAGTTAAGGAACAAGAAATCATATTCATACCAACCTCAATCCAATGGTCATGTTGAAGTCACTAAAAGAGAATTGGAATTTTTCTTTAACTAAAATAGTAGATCTCTCAAGGAAGAATTAGGTTAAAATTTACCCAAGGTAGTATGGGCCTACAACACCACTTGAAATACAACCATATGATTCACTCCATATGAGTTGGTATATGGGAAGAAAACTATCTTTCCTATATAATTTGAGATTTATACATTAAGGATAGTTGTTGCTTTAGAAATTGAATTGTCAAAAATCACAAGTGAGAATTCTTCAGTTGAATGAATTGGATGAGATGAGGTTACAAACATCACACCAAAATAAGATAATTCAACATCAAAGACATTTGTGGCATAACAATCATATCAAGAAAAGGAACTTTCAAAAAGGGGATTAGGCTCTTCTATTTGATTCAAAATACAAAGACCGTAAGGGGAATTTACAAACAAGTTGGATGTGTCCATACCAAATTGATGAAGTCTTCAACAATGGGACCATGCATCTGATCCCAATTGATGGTGAAAGAAGAGTGATGTTGGTTAATGTTCATAGACTAAGTCTATACCAAAATCCAACATCAAAGGAAGAATTCAAGAAAATGCTACAAGATAATTCAGCTCTGAATTACTGACAAGGTTTCCCAAGGCTGAATTTATCTCTCAATAAAAAGAGTAAATAGGGGATGGCTGAAAACTAGCAATGACAGCCATCTTCATACGAAGGAGTGGTTGAAAACCATAAATGGTGACCATTCATTATAAAAGAGAGAGAAAGAAATAAAATATTTGAAAATAAAACTCATGTGGCTGAAAACCAACAATGGTGGTCACCTAGGAATCATGTAATGAATAAATGTATCTAGACAATGTGTAGAGAGAAGAAAAAAATCTAGTGTTGATAAAATATGTGACAAGTGATTATCAATGAGGTATGTGTCTTTACTCTCCTTTAAATTTTAAAAATTTAATTATTGGATGTTAAGTATTTCTCTTATGTGAAATGATGACTCCCCATTTCCAATGTTCCTACACACATCCCACATCATAATAAATCTTTCACATGCTCCTAATTAATCACTCCCACATTCTAATGTATTCTCCAAACTGCCCACCATTTCATCACAATTTGTTAATTTTACAGAATTGGTATTTTTTATATACATAAAACCATTTTGATTCCTCTGTTTTCCCCCCATTTTCACTTTTTTAACCATTTTTCATGTCACTTCTATGCTATCACTATTTCCATTCATGTGCTCTAGTCGTTTTTAGTACTACACCACTAACAATTCTATTTTATACCAAAAATGGGGATTAGGATTCACCATGTAGTGCCCACACATTTATAGCTCAGTTACTGGTTGTCCATCTTACTCTTAGACATGTTTGGATAGGGATTTGATATATTTTGGACATTACTTTAGGAGATTTGATCTTATTAGACATATATGGAGATTTAGGCGTATAGCGCCAATTTAGCTTGATTATTATGTTGTCACATTATCTTATGATGTCATGGATACTAATTTGATATGATGTTGTTTTGGAACACAATTATATTGATGGATACTTAGTTTGTTGCATGTTGGGATTCTATGGATATATGTCACTTCATCATTATATCTAACTTATTGTGAATTGTGTATAATTGGGCACGTTTTCACATTTCTAATTCCAGAGAGATGATATGTTAGTTTAGAATTCATTGATATCTTATTTAGTAGTTAGTTCATATTTTATTGGATAGGTGAGTTTAATGTGTGCAATGAGTGTGCAGGTGATAGGTCATAGGAGAATGCGGGATTCAGGCCAGCTACATAACTTTGCACAAGCATCCCATGGGGCTAAGTCCTAGCCGTGTTTATTGGTGATTATTGTTTTGGGCACCATGGGTGACCCTCATTTGTAAAGTAATATGTCTTTATATTATTAATTTATCTTAGGGTGTTTAGTTTGTGTTGTAAATTTGTTTAGGGGAATTAATGACCCCACTTACATTAAGTTTTGAATTTGTTTAATGATGTACTTAATTAAAAGGGTTTAGGATCACATGTGAACCCTTGGGTGGGCCTCACACCCTCTACCCTTGTGCCAAATTTTCTAAACCCGAAATTGGGTTATTTTAGGCATTTTTAGGGACCCCTTTTTAGTTTGGGAGTTCCCTTAACATGAAAAATGGGCCCTTGGACCCTACCTAATAGGTAGGGGGCTTATTTCCAAGGCTAGAGGGAGTTTTCCCTCCCATTTTCCCTCCTTTGGTCACATCCATGTAAGAGGTATGGATAAGTGTGCTTTGTTCAAAGTTACACGAGATTGTTTTGTTATGATTTTGAGTAATTTTGGAGAAGAGGGATAAAAGCCATTTTATCCTTTCTCTCTTTTATCTTTGCCATCTTTGACCTTGAGGGAAGAGAGGGGTGACACATGTCAAACCCTCATTTGTGAGGATTTTTGCTTGTTCCCCTTCAAATTCTCCCTCATGGGAAAAGAAGAGAACTTTTTTTGGAGCTTTTGCTTGGAGTCTTGTGGATTTGGAGCTAGAGTTTTCTTGGGTGAAGAAGTGGAAGAGATTGAATTTGGAGAGATTTTCTTTGAGGTAGGCTTCTTGAGCTTTATTGTGTTTGTTATATCATGCTAGAAATTAGTTTTTTACTTGGAAATGGTTGTTGTTGCATGAAGGTTTTTTGGTTGTTTATTTGATTTTACTCCCTCCATCATATGACATGATGGAGTTTTAGAGTTTGTGGGGGAAGAGAGAGATTTTCCCCTCTCAATCCTCATAGGCTTGATGGGCAAGCCTTGTAGGATTTAGTTACTCCCCTCAGATGGTTTGAGGTGGGGAAGGTGGGTCATTTGGCTTAAGCCTCCTTCCCCATTCTTGGTAAGGAAACCCCTTTGGGGTTTGAAAATCATTCCAAGAAGGATTAGTGAAAGGGTGGAGAAATAAGGAGGACTTGAATGAAATTGGAGAAATAAGGAGGGTATGGAGATCTTTTTTTTGTGCATCTAATGATGGTTACAACTTTTGGAGAAATTTCTTCTCTTCCCCATTTTATAGGTAGAACTTGGGTTCTCCTCCTTTTCATCTTTTCAAAGTTGGAGTCTTGTTTTGGATATTTGTATTATTTTTGTGTGGATGAAATGTTGTTTGTTTACCCTCTCTCTTGTGCATAGTTGTGGATAGTTGTCCTCTTTCCCATGGGCTTGGGAGAGGCTAGCATGCATCCTAACCTTGGGAAAGGCATGTAATGATGCCTATGGTTGGGTGGTAAAACAAGCTTCTTCTCCTTGGTTGGATCCCTTAAAGGCATTTGAAGTTGGATCTCATGATGGGAGTTAGTGGTAGTTGGAGTTCTTTTAGCATCTTCTCTCTCTCTTTGTGGACATTACCTCTTTGTATTTCTTTTGGATATGGTTTGGTGGAAAATTTGTTTGTTGTAAAACCTCCCCTTTGTATTTGAAAATTAATTTTAAACTAGATTAGGTTTACTTGAACAATCTCTCTCTTCAAGCTTGAAAATAATCTTGTAATAAACCTTCTTGAGTAGTTATGTATTTGGATATATTTGCATATGTGAGCTTCAATCCTTGAAAAGAAAAGAAATATTGTAATAGTAGGTTTTCTTTAATATGAAAATTTGGTTGTAATCTCCTTTTTAAAAAGAAAATGTATGGATTGGGAATATGTCTTTCTTTTGAACATATATATACACTTCATGTTGAGTATCCCTCATGTTAAAAATCTAAAATAAATAGTTAGTTACCACCTTTGAAAATAGAAGATTGTCAAATAGGAAGATTTAGGATTTCACATTGAATGGAAGCATTTTTTTCCTTTGTAACACATCTTATAAATTTTTGTAACGTTATTGTATAGAATAAAATTAGTCTTTAACTTCCTTCCTGGTTAGTTTATTTGAATGTATGAGTATTCTTCTTCACTAAGTTTCAATCTCAATCTAATACTCTCTCTTCCCATTTAAAATACATTGTTTCTTTTCCTTTATCTCATAAGTATGTTACTCATTTTAATAAAACTAAATATTGGAAAATTTTAGGGCTCCTTAAGACACTAACTTAGCAAATAGAAATCTAACAATTTACAACTTGAAATAATTTTCTTCTTTCCTTGTAAATGAATATTTACTATAGTTATTTATTTTATTATAACTATATAGTTGCATACATTATTTTATATTATTTATAGAAGTTTATATTATAAATAATATAAATGTTATCAATTTTAAATTGCAAAAGAAATTATATATATATATATATATATTATACAGTATATTATAATATATATTATATATTTATCATATAATATATATAATATATGTTATATTGTTGTTTTAATAAACAAAAAAATATATATAAAAAACCAATTTATTTATTTTTTAAACTGGTTTGGGGGGAGGCCAAACCCTCCCCCCCATCCTTTGCGGCCACTCCAAGTGTCACCACCTCCCTGCACACCCGCTGCAGCACCTCCTCCTTCACACCCATGCCGCAACCACTGCTGCCCATGCCACCACTACCCTACCACACCCTAAACCCCCAGTTCCATCCTCCTCATTTCCCCTCACCCTCCAACGGCAGCCATGCCCTCATCCCTCCCGCACCTGTTCCAAAATTGGCCTCCCCCACTGGCACACACACGCACAATGCACCCCCTCTCTTCATATCTGCTGCCCCTATTCACAACAACAAAAAAGAAAAAAAACAGTATATAGATCAAAAAGAAAAAAAAGAAACATTTTCTTGTCTTTGTATAAATTGCTCAACAAAAATACAATAAGGGTTAAAAAAAGGGAGGAAACTCCATAGCTCCTCCAAACCACCTGCAAATAAGAGCAAGATAAAATTAAAAAAAGAGAGAATAAGGTAAAGAAAAGAAAGGGAAATCACATAGAGAAAATTAGGGAAAAAAGGAGATCAAGGGTCAAGATTGGTTCAATCCTAGGGTCCATAAGTGACCCTACACACTTTCTTTTAGTCATGGGATTTAATGTGGGAATGGAAAAAAAAACTTTTGTGGTGTGTGGTAAAATTAATAAAAGGGGGGGGGGATTAATCATAGTAGAAGGATGTAAACTTAAGTTTGTGACCCTAGAAAATACATAGGAAAATAAAATAACTAATTTGTTATTTGGCTAGTGTCTTTTAAGTTTGGGTAAGTTAATAATTAATATAAACTAATCATTAACAGGAAAGGGGTTAAACCAAGCATTAATACTTATTGTCTACTTTTAAAAAAAAAAAATATCCCAATTTTTTTAGTAATATCTGGTTTGATTTCGTTGTCCCGAGGAGGCACGACACACCACAAACCATCAATCCTTGTCAAATTGTTATAAGTCATAAAATCAGTGGTAGTGTTCAAGAAATTAGGATGGCTATATTTTATGCTTTCATATGAGGAATTCAACCTTATGATGACAGAAGATTTTGTAGCAAACCTTATGGAAGGACACTGGTGAGTAAAAGGTATAAAATTATTATTTAGTTCCTCCATTATTATTCAAATGTTTGGTATTCTAAAGGAAGGTAAATTGGTCAATTTTAGGACTCCTTACTCTAAAATCATTAAAAGGTTTGTTATGTGAAAGAAAGAAAAACTGGAGTTAGTTTTTTATAAGAAAGGGGAGCCTAAGGGCGTCAAAAGAATCACTTTCCCGTAGTTGTGGTAGATGTAGAAAAATGGGTCATAAAATATTTCACTTGTGAAGGAAAATACAAGGTCATCATCGGTCCAGTATTGAGAATTTTCATCCACCTATGCCATGGAAAATCTAAAGACCAAAATAGAATTAATCTCCCACAGTTCCTGTTTGACTTTGTTTTCTCTGCCACTGAAAATTTTTGTTGGGGTTCCCTATATCTAAAGTTCTAAGGGCTCATTCACCTTATTTGTAGGTATCACTTCATCAAGAAGCGTAATGGACTAAAGAATTGGATTAAATTTCAAAATAAATATTCCCTTGAACCTGTCATAATTCCAAAAATAGGATCCTCCATCCAAGTCAAGAAAAAGAAAAGGCTTAGGTCATCTGGGCCAACTTAGACTATAGAGGAGCACAAATTTAAAATGTCCCCTAACAGGAGTAAGATGCGACATCCAAAATGATAACCTTAAACCAAATAACTCCTACTTCTTTATGTGTCTTTACATCACCTCCATACCATGTTTCTAAATAATACATTGTGAACATTGCAACCATTATTGAATAATCCCTCCTTCCCTGAAAAAGGAAGGACACTAATTCTTGAAGGTGAGCCTTGCTCACATATTGATATTAAAACCTTCATCTCCCAAGTTTTATCCATTTCCAAAGTAGAGTATGAGTTTACATCAATCTCAAGAAAGTCTTAACCAATTGTAACTCACCCTGCAAGCAAAAGATATAAGCATTTCTCAATTGGAGGTAGATAAAGATAAGAGAATTCAGTATCTCCAACAAACATTGGAGCATAAAAATGGAATAATCCAAAAAATTCACCACACTGTAGAGGGAAAAGAATAGATAATTCAATTGATATAGTTTAGAATGGTCTACCAAACTTGCACTTTTACAAAGAGAAAAGGAGAAAATGGAACCTGTGATAACCATTGACCAAATGATTCAAATAGATTTTGTATCTCCACAAATTATTGTATTAAGATGGATGGTAAAATGGATGTTGCAATGTTATGATCTCAGGAAAGTAGCATATGATAATAATATATAGAGAGAAGGAAAGAAAATAATCCAGGATAATATGATTTTTATGATTTATTCTTGAAGGAACAATTGTTCAAATGGAAAGCCTTTAGAATCTGCTCCACTGAATCTCAGAAATTCAATAATGACAATAAATTTGAAGGAGATTATGTAGAATCGTATACATTTTGGAAAATACTGTTATATGAATTTTATGTTAGCAAATTTATGCTCCCTGAACAGGTAGAAATACCAATAAACTTGTATGAAGGAGATGTGTAGTTAAGATCTTTTATTTCCACATTAAGTCATAAATCCATATGGCATTATCAAAGGGGAGATTACATGAAATAATAAAACCATGTAGGCCTCCTAATAAGGCATGATCTTCCAGCACCAGAAATATTCTTAAGGAAACATACTGACCAGGTTTATTGCCTACAAACAGTGACAAATATAAAGAAATAATCTCAACTTGTGTCTCTAACTTTAGGGGTATGTAATTCCAAATTTTAATATGTATTTATTTTGTTTCCAGCAACAATATGGATTAATTCCAAAATTCTATAAAAATAAATAGGTTATATATCCAACTAACCTCTGGTGGTCAGTAAAGAGAGAAAAAGAAATATGCAAAATTGTGCTAGAAATGCAAGAAAACTGGATAGATTTTAGGTTTTTACCTCCACTGATATTAGCACTGGTGCCCATATAGAATAACACACATGACCAATCAGTTGATTGATACAAAATATGGAAGGAAACAATAATCATTTTTTTAATTCTACAATCCAGAAGAAGAAACGTGGCTCACTTTCACTAATGAATATAATTGCACACGAATTTTATAAACCCTTAACATAAACCCTGTATAAGGAGGACATGTTAATCCCTAAGTGTGGGGAAGTGATGAGCCTTGTTAATTCCTATGTAAACCCAATTTTTTCATCATTTTTTACCAAGACTGGTATTACCATTATGTAATTAATACTTTAATATATTTAAAAGGAAGTTTTTTACATAAACCTTATTCATTTTCATCTTATCTATGCTTCTTTGAATGATTCGAAATAAATATGTACATGTGCTAACAAATTTGAATGAAAGAACTACCTAAAGCCCAGTACAGGACTCATATATAGGTCAATGTAGGACTCACTTAATCATTAGCATAGGACTCACTTTAGAGTGCGAGACTCATCTAATAATTGGTGCAGGACTCGCGCTATGGAAGTGAAGGAATCATATGAAGGAAGTAAAGGACTTGTACACCAAGGAGAAGAGATGATCTAGTCAACACATGGGTTTCATGATGAAATGGGCATTAAATGTGTATTATCATCTAGTCATCATGTAACTCGTGTAGATTATGAGATTCCAATTTAACATCAAGTTCGATTAAAAACGTGGAAAAAATGAATAGCAAAAAATGGTAATCAACATTATTCAATGGATTTGAATACATGAGATTTGACATCCTCTAAAATTACTAAATCATCTCAGCTGAGAATTAATTAAGGACTCCATTCATTTTTAACAAGATAAAATATAATTCAAGTGCAACATGCACTTGTTCTTTCAAACTTGTAACTCCTTAACAATAATTTGTTCTCGTAGAAATATGTTTGTTAGTTATTGCAAATAATCAGTCCTTTTTTAGAGTGACAAGGATTTTAGTTATTATAAAAGGAATTTGTAGTAGAATTAGTGTGGTTGGTTGATGATGAAAGGAAGTATTGTATATTCAATAAAATGCATGATTCTGAGTTAAATTTCTTAGTGTAATTTTCAATCTTGAAACCAGATCATAGGGAAGGAGAAAGGGCCACTCCTCTCCAATGTGAAGGTAAGAATTTATTGTTTGTTCAAATCTTTGTATATTTAATATTTTTTTAGTTATAAGATTTCTAGCACTTTCATTATTTCAATTCGTGAATTTAGTAATCTTTGATTTATCATATAATTCATTTCTTAAACACATTTAGAAATGGTATTTAATTGAATTTAGTAGTTAATGCATGCTTATAACAATTTCAATCATCCTCTTTGTTGCAAATAGCCATAAACACCTCCTTAGATTGAAAATAATGAAATAATTAAGGTATTAGTATCAATGATGTTCGCCATGAACTAGAAAGAACGGAGTGCAAACCGAATCCAAGAAAAGACATGAAGGAAAGAGGGAACATGCATGTAGAATTAATAACATAGAGCTCCTTTTCAAAAGGCACATATCAAAAAATAGGTGAAGATAGCTAAGGTTCGAAGGAAGTGAAGATATAAATTCATTGAAAGAGCTTATTCACATGAAGTTGGGGATAACGAGGCAAGAATTAAGAAAGGGTTTGAATTCTTACTACCACAGGAAATAGTTTAATAAGTTTTTGGTTTACGACACCTAGGGAAATAAATTTGTAGGATTAAAGGAAATAACAGTCACATGAAGTAAAAGAGATAAAATGGCACCAAAGAAAACAAATCCCATAGAGGAATCACCTAAAGAATGGTTATCTGAAATGAAATATCCACAGGAAGTTATAGTTGGGAATCCATGGGCCTCATAGCTTATAAAGTTTAAAATTAGTTATTACAATAACAAAACACAAGCCCATAAGACTGATATCAAGAATGATGTATTGAAGGAGTTAAATCAAAGGACAAAAGAAGTGCAGATAGTCCTTGATGATAAGGTGCGAAATGACTTAGAGATTGCAAGATTCTTGCATCCTTATGATTTTTTGTTCCTTTAGAAGTCTATTTGTTTATACCAATGGCTCATGTCCAAAGTGCATGAATACTATTTTTACTTTGAGGGAAGGAGGATGCATTCTACTGGGAAATTAATCGGAAAGCTTATAGGATTGCGTGACAATTGAAGCATGGAATCCTAGTCAAAATAAGGAGGATTATCCTTGTGTTATTTATGAATTCAATGAGGAAGAATTAGAATAGCTAGTACAGGAATAAAGGGATCAAGAATAGCACATTTAAGGAGAAATGAACCAATAATATCCTCTGCAGGAGGAGGAAAAATAGCCCAAGTAATAAGAGGATATGTGCAATGTGTGAGAAGAAGAGAGCGAAGGAAACGAAGAGCACAAAGAGGGATATCATGAGGAAGAATGGTACAATGAAAAATAAGGGTTAGGAATTTTTGAAGGAATAAGCCACATGTAGCAAAATCTTATGCAAGAGATGACATGAGGGTCATACACAAGGGAGAAATCCAAGACAATCCCCACCAACATCAAAAATTTCTTATATAGACGATCCTTTGAAGACATTGCAGAAGATATTTCAAAGCTCGATACCTACCAGGGAGTTGTTTTTTCTGGATTTGTTTAAAAAATTTGAATGTCATATACACATGAGGAAGCTTTTTTCTTAGAGCTTACAAACTCGTATGAAATAACCTGAGTTTGAAGTCAGCAAGGAGTCAATTCTGGAGCTAAAATCAAAGGCAGGATCTTTCCTGATAATTGAATCTACCAAACTCTTAGATGAGCAAGAAATCAATGTGATGAATAAGATGGCCACCAAGATTGGAAGAATAAATATCAAAAAATGGGTCACGGTCAAGAGGATGTATAGGGATATAGAGTGCAAAGGGTTGAGAAACCAGAACCTTGTTGAAGATTTGATGGATAAAAAGAAGACGAAGGTATACACATACAATAAAGTAGCTAACATAATCAATAATATCATGTGTGCATGCCTAGATATGGTATCACAAGCCAATCCAAATCATCGTACAGAAATGGGTTATTTAGAGGAGTTAGTACACTTGTTGTTAATCAAAGTGAATTTTGAGTTAAGGCCTTCAGCAGAGGAGTTGGCCAAAATAAACAAAGGGAAGGTAGAAAAGAAGATTCAAGAATATTTGATACTCGATGTGGAGTTAAAGGAGGCCACACAAAGGGTGAAGAAAATTTTTGATAACTGAAGGGATTTCACAGTGATCTTGAATGTGAAAACAATAGATGATGAGGTGGATTTGAAGAAGATACAAGACACTATGAAGATAAATAAGGCTAAGTGTGAAAATTTTATGCAAGAGATTGCAAAGAAGAGAGACTTAATAAAGGATAATTGCAACAAGACTGAAGAAAGGCTCAAGGAAATTCAACTTATGGTAATGCACGGGATGGATAGTCTATAGGGTGTTTCCTCAAACTTGGATGTGGTGATTAGGGAGTTGCACGAGAAGATTGAGGAATTGAGTCTGGGGAATATTCCATACTTTTTTGAGATAGAATCAGAGAAACCAACCAAAGAGTTCATGTAATGAAAGTATCTAGAGAACCAATAAGCATAGAATTCACAAAACTCCTACTATCACGATAGGCTTGAATATTGGGTGCGTGCAGTAAAATTTATTCTTTATTCTTTTCTTCATTAAAGTTGTTTCCCTTATTCTTTATTATTTCAGATTCTTTCAAGACATACTTTAGGTACTCCATGGAGATTATTATTTTCCTCATATTTCTAAGGATGAAAAATGTTTCTAGTGTGGG
Organism: Taxus chinensis; assembly: GCA_019776745.2. NCBI lineage: Eukaryota > Viridiplantae > Streptophyta > Pinopsida > Cupressales > Taxaceae > Taxus > Taxus chinensis. The sequence continues at coordinate 604,464,289 of CM034148.1, read as the reverse complement.
GGTAATGTTGAGAAAATAAAATGGATAAGTATTAACCATGTATGGAATAATAAAGACCACGAGTAAGAGTGCATGCATAAACTACATTAAAGCATCAATAGATTACAAGGAACATCTGAAATACCACATGAGAGTAGAGAACAAATTATAGATCAGTGTGTGAAGGTTCGCATAAGGGAAAAAGAAGTCATCGTGCTAAGATCCTCGCATACACACACAAAGGTTACAAGACTTATTTGTATTTCTAGTAGAGGCTAAAAATAGGAAAAATCAGAGTTTACATAACAAGTAAGGAAACTCTAGAAATATAAGTAGAAAGGATAAGGCACTAACCATAGATAAATCACATGTAGAGGAGGATAAGAATGACACATAGAAAAATTTAAATATAGGAATAGAGCATGGGTAGGATTGAGGTATTTATAGCATGAGTTGTAGTTAAAGTAGGAGTCTAAGGGCATGTAACCATATTTAGGATGTCTATTATTAGGATTAAATCATATAAGTGATGAAGGACAAGTTCCCACTAGGTATAAATAGGTGTTGTGTTCATTTATAAGATAGAGTGAGAAATGGATATTCTTGAGTATAATTCTTGGTATGTAAGTATGACGTGCATAGCTTGCACGCATGGATGTTATATGTTGTGAGTATGTGTAAAATATGTTATTATGATTGAATAAATGAACTATTATGGATTGCACATATTATCAGAGATGAGAATGGTATGACTAATTTATTAATCTTGTCAATTATTTTTTATATGAATGGATAATGATTAAGATACACAATTTCATGTTAGCCGGTTATCTTGTCATAATGCATAGTTATTTTCTTCATGAGATAACTGGTTATGAACATGACACACATCTTGATATGTAAGACAAATAAGGAACTTGGTAGTTGTGTTCACTTCAGGTGAGTGCTTAAAATTTTTTATAAGTTAAGTTCCATCACGCCTGACTTAGTAAGGTGTTGGAAACTAGACTCAAAAAATGTGTCATTAGGTATATATGTCATGTGGCATGGATTGAATGGATTAGGGTCAGTGGAGACCTTAAAGGTTTTACCCTTGTGTTAATATTTTAAACATGTATGTGGTATTGATGGGATACAATGCATAGTGCATATCCAAGGGCAACCTAGTAGCATGTTATACTGGAACTCTCTTTCCACAAGATAAAAAAGATTGTGAAGGATTTTATTACATATTTTGATAGGTAAAATGATTATACCCAATGTAGGGTTAATTGTTTCATTAAAAGAATAGATCATGACAGGTGATTGGGAAATTATTGTGTATGGTAGCTAAAGTTATTTGAAGGTGTGAAATGATATTATGTTAATGTCGGTTCCATTTTTTTTCATTAATCTTTTGACAAGAGTGTCATTAATTTGTGCAGTACTAAAGAGAGGATGATCATGGTATTTAGGATATAAGAATAGAATTTTAGAGTACTCAAATGTTATAGTGGCAAACATTTTAAGGGGTAAATAAGATTGGAAAATAGTTGAGGGTCATCTAGTAATGAAATGGATTGAATAACTTCAATCATGTCTTATTGGTGTCATAGAGAATTTTGGATGAGCTCGTAAAGAGACATCTTAACATGTGCCTTATGTAGCTATTTGATGATAGTGTTTTATATAGATGTTGTAGATTGGGTTTGAGGTGTCATAAGGATGGAAACCTTGGCTTTAGAAAACAATGGGCTAGGTGATTTAGAGGGATCAATGATGATAGATACTTTGGGCCCATTTTTGTTTGGGGATATGGAGTCTTGTGCGGGTGCTCTTGTGGTCATACGAATGGTATCTATCTAGTGGATTGAGGATTTACTAGAGAAAGAATTTTTTTATTAGATGTGATACCAAGTGATAGTTTAGAACTGATATGTTTAAGTATTTGATGGGTAGGTTTTATTTGATGTCATGATTAATCATTAAGTGGATGTGACAACATTGAGTACATGAAGAAAAATTATATGACATGTTGGCTTATGTGGAGGTCTTAAATGGAAACATCATAACTGAAAGGTGACAGTCTTTTAATGTGTCACATGCATTATGACTTGACATAAATCATAATTAAATACAATTGATCTAATCATGATTTATTAAAGTAATAAATGTATGTACTTATCTCGTTGTGGTTTACAATGATTGATGTGCATGATTTATTAAATTGGCATCTTGGCTACATGCAAGTGCCCTGTGATGTTGTGGATGTGAGTTTAATTTGTGTTGACTTCTCCTTACTACAAATAGATGCTTCTCAGAGAGGTAACTCTAATTGGTTGGGGTAAAAATAATTCTTTGTATATCATCCACTTGTGCATGCTTCATTGATGTCCGTTATGTAATCATGAGTTCTATCAGACACTTCAAACAAACATGATCTTATTTCTTATGGATGCAAGTTGAACTCTTGGTCATTGCACTCTCTCCTTTTGATAGAGATCATGTTTTCATGTAATCACTTTTCAATAAAACCTAAAAACCAAAACCTTTTATAAAAATGGGTTAGTATAGTGTTGATGATCACCCAGAAAGATAGATCTCAACACTTTTATTTATCCTTGAATTATTCAGCAATTTAATTTCTCCAAAGCTACTAAAATATCATTAATTCTCTATAATCCCATAAGGTGAGCCAATGGGATCAACCTCTGTGGTTTATTTTGATGTTTATTTCTCTATTCTTCTATGATCTCCTTTGAGAAATTATATAAATGAGCCTTTATCAACTAGATTTTTATACAATCTTAACCTGTGGCCATTCACCAACAACTTGAATCTCACAAGATCAATAGTAGTAATATTCAAAACTCCATTATAGTATATCTTCTTGATTTCATTAGGGCATATCCACCTTGTTCTGAGCTTCCCTATGTGATTATTGTATTTTGATTCAAACAAATTTCCCAATCACCTTTCTATAACTGTCTTGTTTTAATATACTGGTCATGTCATTTGATTATTATGTTTTTGTTACCTCTGTGTTATGAATTTCTTGCTTTCTCAATTTATCCAACTCATTGATTTAAATTACCTGTCTCTGAGATTCTAATAAGTCTATTCTTATCTCAAGTGCAACTCTCAACATTTTATGCTCAAATTCTATATGCAAAATAGCAGTCTTGCCAAATAATAGTTTAAATGGTGTGAAGCTAGTTGTGGTTTTCCATGTTGTATTGAATTCCCAGTATCTTCTATGGAATGTTATATTCTTTGTCAATATGGCCTCTATCTCTCTATTTGTAACCTCTACTTGGCCATTATACTAGGGATGATATAGTGTAGAATTTCTATGCTTGATTTCATATTCATTGACCAAATCAGCAATCACATCAGCAGTAAAATGTGTACCCTAGTTTGTCACAATATCCCTTGGGACTCCATATCTAGTAAAGATGTTCTCATAAATGAATTTATCCACCTTCCCACTAGTTTATTTTGGTAAAGTTGTTACGTCTGTCTGCTTGGTTAGGTAAATTTATAGACTATGATATACTCTTTTTGCTAAGATGGAGGGTCTGTAGGGCCAACAAAATCTAAGCCCCACTTATCAAAAGGTTGCATAACCAATTAAGGTTTCAATGGAATATCATTAGACTTATTGTTATTTCTCATTATCTGGAATTTTCACATCTCTTAGTGTATAATATTGCATCCTTATGTAAAGTTGTCCAATAGTAGTCAGTATTCAACACCTTTTGTGTTGTTATCTTTGTAGAAAAATGTCTACCATAGATTTCATTGTGGTAGGCCTTGAGGACATTAGATATCTCCTAATCATCTATACAACTCATTACTTGATCTTAACATGTATAAAAGAGAAGTCTAGCTATCCAAGAAAAGGGAAAAATATTTTCAACTAAATAGCTTTTCTTAGAGGATGAAAAATGTGGAGGTGTTTTACTTGATACCAAGTAGTTAGCTATGTCTACATACCAAGGTGTTATTGTAGAAGTAGAAAATAGGTGATAATCCATAAATGAATCATCAACTACTTTCTCTTCACTATTGGTTTCGATCCTTGAGAGGAAATTTTCCACCACATTATCTTTGTCAGGCTTGTCCACTATGGCTACATCAAATTCTTGCAAAAGGAGCAGCCACCTTATGATTTTGCTACTTATTATTGGATTTTTTACCAGATACTTGATTGCAGCATGATTGGTGTGAATAAATACTAGGTATCCTATGATGTAATGTTTGAATTTGTTTATGGAATATAATATTTTCATTAACTATTTTTTTGTTATTGTATAGTTCAATTTTGCATGTTACAAATTCTTGCTGACATAGTTTATTACATAATTTAGACTACCATATTTTTGAATTAGGACAGACCCAATAGCAAGATCGAATGCATCTATGTGGATGTGAAAAGGTAGGTTCCAGTCAAGTCCTTTCAACACATGAGCAGTTGTTAGCATCTCTTTTAAAGTTTGAAAAGCACTTTCACAGCATTCAGTCCATACAAAATCAACATCATATCCCAGTAATGAAAAAAGTGGCACTGCAATTTTGCCAAAGTCTTGTATAAACCTTTTCTAATATCCACCATGGCCTAAAAATATTCTAACATATTTTTTATTTATTTTTTTGGGTAGGTTGACTATGACTAACACTTTTGTTAGATCTACTTAAATTCCTAATGAGGAAAGGTAGTTCCCCAGCACTATACCCTCTAACATCATCATATAACACAACTCATTACTTGTGGACAAATTGTGATCCTTGTATATTCTTAAGACCTTATCCTGATTTTTATAGCCTCCTCAAAAGTACTGCCATGAACAGTGAAGCCATCTATACAGACTTCCATGTAGTCAATCATCAAATCAGAGAAGATACTCATAAATTCCCTCTAGAATGTGGCAAGTGCATTACACAAGCCAAATGGGAGAAATGAATAGGAAAAATTCCCCCATGGACATGTGAATTTAGTCTTATCTTTGTCCTCTGGTGAAATCTTGATCTGATTGTAACCATTGTATCCATCAAGAAAGGAGAAGTAAATTTTACCAACTAGGGTGTCAAAGCACTTGATAAATGAAGGGAAATGGGAATTGGTCCTTCTTTGTGGCTAAATTCAGTTCTCTATAATCCACACAGATTCTCCATTTCCCATTCTTATTTGGTACAATTACCAGAGGTGATACCCACTGGCTGTCTGATATGGGGTATATGAATCCAACATCTAGCAAATTCTATAGTTCACCATTCAAAATTTCTCTTACTGTTGGGTTCATGCACCTTTTTGGTTGTCTGATTAGTTTAAATTATTCTTTAATATAAATTTTATGAGTACAAATCCTAGGATGAATCCCACACATATCACTATAATCCCAAGAAAATTTTTTATTATGTTCTTGAAGAAGAGCAATCAACAATTTCTCATGTTGAATATCCAGTAGCTTACTTACATTTAGTGGCCTCCTTACTGTTATTTATACTTCCTTAGATAGATCCAGAATTGAACACATGTTGCTATTAATAGAATTTAATATGTAGTCATGAGGAAGAAGTTGGTGAAAATTATAATTTTTTCCTAGAATACTCGTGGTGCTCTACTATGGTTGGTTTAAAGGAAAGCTTAAGCACCTCAATTTGTCATCAATTTCCATTTCATCCATATTTTTTTATCGAATATTAGATATAAAAATATCTTCCTCCTGGTCTTTAATAGTGCAAGAATTTTCCAACATCATCAGTTTTTAGACAGAGCATTGATCAATTTCAAGTTCTTCAACCCAAATTGTTTTATTCTCATTATTCAATGGTTTGGTAGGAGGATAGAGTATAAGTTTCTTGGCACTATTTCCATTTGAGATGATCACGTTTCCATACATGCACCCTATAAATTCATCAGTAGTGACCATCCATGGCCTTCACAGTATAAGAGGGTAACCTCCTAGACTTGCCTTTGGTTGTAGGATAATTAAATCAGCAAGGTATACCCAAGAGTCTACCACCAAAATAATGTCCTGAAGGAATCCTTCAAGCCTTCTGATCTATTTTCTACTTACAATATTGTAGTTGTTGGCCTTAGTCCTTCCAACTTCAGTGCATCCATGATTTTCTTGGTCATGAAATTTATTTTTCCCCTAAGTCAATCAAGGTATTTTTTATTGTAGTTCCATTTATAGTAACATTCACCAAAGGACTGCCTAGATCTATGTACTTAGGTAACACAAAGTTTTCAAGCACGATGTCATCAAAATATCTAGTACTTGTAAAGTGGATGGATCTTTTCTTTTTCTGAATGGATTCCTAATACATAGATCCTTGATCATCATGTTATAAATAGGCACATACTTGATGGCTTTAATGAGTGGAATTTTTACACAAATTTCCTTCAACTGATTGAAAAAATTAGAATCAGAATCAGATTTAGGGTCATATTTTCTCACTTGCAATATTTTTTCGAAATGGGGGTCCATTGAATTTTATCTTAATTTTTTTGTAATTTTTTTCATGTTGTTGTGAAACATCTTGCAACATCTTCTAGCTTTACTACAAATCAACTTTCACCAATTTTGGTCCATTTGTTATCTTCGTGATTGTAGGTTTACTTGGTGGAAAAGGTTTTCTTCCTGAACAAAGATGGATATTATTGACATCAAATGAATAATCATAGTATTAGGTTGATTCAATGTTATAGGTTTGCTAAGCAACTTCACTATTGGGGTTAGTTGTTGGTTGAGAAGGAAATCTAGTAGTTTTTGGTTGAGATTTGAATTGGGGGTTTTACATCAAAGCTTGTTGTTGTGAGTAGGGAGGTTGCTAGTAGGTTTGTTGGTGTTTATGAGGTTTATTTCTCAATTGATTCCCTCCTCTCCAATTTTTCTACCATGAATAAAGGGGGGTGCAACCATTGTTTTCCTAAGAACTAAGGTTGTCATGACTATTTGTATTGGCTAGAGTAAGGAGCTCGTCCTTGTTGAGCATTAGCCTAAGGTGGGGGTTGCATATTGTTATATGAACTACTATCCCAATTTTTAAAAGATGGTATGGGATCTTGTGGGATACCTCCTTGTCTTGGCAGCCATGGATTCCTTTGGGTAATGAATAAAACTTTCCCATCCTCCATTTCTATCATTTTGAACTCTGGTGTAGCCTCCTTTTCTTTTGTAATGTTATTCATTCCCATGCATGTGCAATCATATTTATTTCTTCTACAATAATGGAATAACTTTCAAATAGATGCCTCTGCATCCTCTCTCTTCTTCTTTACATGTAGAGCATCAAGGTGGGATGTCATGTCATTATCTATTTCTTGTTTCATGTTCTTAAACATAGTTGCAATTTATGCTTTATATATTTCCCCAATTCCTTTAGCATTTTCTCCACCCTTTGATCTAGTAATTATTATTATTTTCATGGTTTCTCTAGAATAGTTCCTTCAGAATTGAAAAATATCCTCAAAAGTGGCTTTGAAGATGTCTCCAACTCCTATTAATTCCAAATCATCCATATCTTCCTCACTGTGTCCTATTAAGAAAATTAACTTGAGAGACTTGGGAGTCAACCTTATATGTCTTAAATTTTGAACACAAAATAGGAATCGCTATAGGTAATATTTTAATGGATCATCTTCCTTTTATGTCATTTTAAAGATTTCATCTCCTCCTCTGCTACTTGTCCTACAATAGTCTTAGTACTTAGTCAGAAACTTGTCTTTCATCCCTTGTTAAGTAGTAACAACATATCTTTCTAGGTCCATAAACCATCTCAAGGTTGCATCCTTGAGTGTAGCATGGAACAACTTAAGAATATGTGCATTAGTTGTGTAGTCATAACTCCATAATACATCAAACTTAAACAAGAAAGTGTCTGGGTCTTCAGTAATAAATCCATGAAAATTAGGAAGAGTTGATGGAGAGATGTTCTTTATTTGAGTAGGTTGATTGTTATTGGAGATAGGAAACTCAAATGTTCTTGGTTCCCTTGCCTCTTCTTCCATGTTTTTATTCACCTCCTCTGTCATATTAGACTATTCAGGAATAGCCTTAGAAATCTCAGAGATGGAGTGTTCTACCATCAAACCCTATACAGAAGAGGATGTTTCTTTAGAATTAGAGGTAATTTCTTCTATTTGAGGATTGGGTATGAATATACCATAAGAATCTCTATTATGGTGCATACATCAACTGAATCAACTCAATCAACATTCATTGGTGGGGGGTTTTGAAGGTGGAATTTATATAACCTAATATGTGCTACAAAATTTAGAAATGCAAAACCTCACAAAATCCTATAACTTTGGCAATATCCTCGGCAACAACACAAAAAATGGTTGTGTAAATCAACTTGAAGAAATTAATATGTTGTATATTAGGTTAAATTCATTTATTTTTCAGACCAAGGAATGTAGACTTGAAGTACTACCTATGTTGTATACATAGTTATAGTTGATCTAAGAGGTTGGAAACAAAATAAATGTCACATAAAAATTTTTGAAATTAAAATAAAACTTAGACTTGAAAATTAACTATTACTAAATGTTATGACTAAAAAAATTACAGATTCAAAGAGAAGATTGTTCCTAAGTAAATATGCATGAAACAAAACAATTGAGGGGATTTAATAGACTTTAGGTGGGCCCTAACTTGGGTGTTAATCCCTTCCTAACTCTGTAACTGAAAACCCATGTCTTTATTGATTTACATAAAACATTACATCTAGGAACAAAAGAGACTACTCGAATTCCCTTCTAACTCTATTCACTCTTTTCTCTAATTCCAAATCTGACTTCCTAACTCCCTTGGTAGAAGGCACCATCCCTTTTGTTTATATCCTATCATTTATAGCACGTGAGAAGAAGAAGAATACAACAATGAGTATTCAACATAACAAGTGGGAGTTTCAACATGTGTTTTAAACACACAACAAGTGTTCAAATAATAATCAGTTTTTCACTAGTTCTTAATCAATGACCAAATCAAAGATTGATTCGTTTCTCAATTTTCCACATTTCTATTATAACCAATTCTCTAATGGATGGTAAGGACTTGAGTGCCATCACTTCATGTTTCAAAATATATTCATAAATGTAGGTTCTTTTATGTGAATTATTTCCTTATGTTGTAGATAAGTTCTTTGGCTGTAGACAAGTTGCTACAGACATGTTCCTTTGTTGTATATGAAAAATTGCTTACAAACAAGAGTTACATCAACACATATAATCATCCAAACAATTTATTGGAATAACAATAATAAATTCACACATGATATCACAAAATAAATATAATTAGATATAACTATATCAATTAGGCATTATTCCAAAAGTGCATGGTTGTAATAGTGATGTTCAACAATGTACTTAGTAAATACATAGACATTGCTGCAATGGTCTTATCAAAATAAAAAATATGAGTTTTTATGAAAGTAATTAAAACATCTCATCACGTGGTCTTGGAAATATCTATTCAAAATTCTAATGACATGTTTATTTTCTTGAGATCCTGAGGGGACGATAGGGGATGTTTGTGTGGGAATAGACGTAGAAGACTCCAAATGTTGTGATGTAGATGGGATTAAAATATTGATAGTGAGGATATATAAGGAGTGAATTAATTTGGTTGGTGTTTCATTTGTGGAAACACTGTGTATTGTATGTACGGGTGTGAATTCATAGACTCTATTGATGATGTGATGAGATCCTACATTTTTGTACTAAGGTTGACTATTAAATGAGGAGTGGTTTGGAAAAGGTTGTTTAAAGACTAAGCCTTAATTATGAGGTTAATTCGGTTTATCAAGTTGTAATTCACCTCATTCAATAAGGTCTTTGAGGATTTTTATTAATGAATGACATCTTTCAATTTTGTGTCCTCGAACTTGATGGTATGTTCAATATTCATTGTCCTTATACCATGGAGTTTTAAATTATTCATTAATCGGTTGGATGGGAGGGAGATTAATCCTACAAGTGGCTAATTTTTTTCAAAATTTAGCACTATAGAACTCCCCTGAATGTGTGTATTTATGTTGATTTTAGGGCCTTTCAAAGTCTGAATGACCTTTGGATGTAGTTTTAAAACACCATGTTTGTTGACCATTTAGATATATCGTTGTTGGAAGAAGTTTTAAAAGAGAACTCAGGTTTTAGTCTCTTATATCATAGTTTAACTTTACCACCCTTGAGGGAATGAATTTATAGTTTCTAGGCCATGGTAAAGGCCTCATCGAATTTTTGAAAGGACTAAATTTTAAGATTTGATGATATATCTTTGGCACAAGATTGAGAAAACAACTTGATCAACTCATTTTATGGAAGAGAGAATAAGATTTGGTTGATAATACCTTGTCATCTAGAAACAAAATCAGCAACAGAATTATCCTCAAATTTTTTAATGATATAGATATTAGTGATGGATATTTTACAAGAGATGTTAATGGAGAAGTGTTCTAGGAATAACTATGCGAGTTGTGAAACTAAGAAAATATAATGTTGTGGGATATTATTGTACATGTTAATGGTAGGGCCAACTAAGGACATGGGGAATGTCCTCACATGAGATCTTGGTCATGAGCGATAACATAATACGCAAGATATAAGGACCTGATATATTGTTGTGGGTCTTATTTATTATAAAACTTGATGAAATTTGGGAGTTCCCAGTGTGGAGGAAAGGCCTTGAAAGGAAACAAATGGTTTGATAGGTATGTTGTAGATTTTCTCGTATGAAAGGTGGTTCTTAGGTCCCATAGTGGTAGCTTCAAGGCTAGTTATTCTACTTAACAGTGCTTGTATGGTATCATTTTGAGTATGTTGAAAATTTGAAGAGGTGGAAGGGGATTGTTTATAGGAGTGAGGTTTTGATTGTTGATAAAATTTATATGGTAATGACATATTTTGAGGAGGAATACTTGTTGGGATATTATAATTGTGCTAAGAGACTAACGGTTGTGAAGAGGATTAATGAATTGATAGGAAAAGGAAAAGAAGTGTTGTGAGGGGGTTATGATGTTTGTGGGATATATTGAGAAGAGATGTAACTATATTGTGAGATAGGAACAGTGTATTCTTGATGTCAAAAGGGCAGAGTTCTAGTAATGGCACTCGTGTTGATAGGTGGTTTATATATAAGAATGGATAGGACTATATTTTTAATCAAAGATGTAGGTTTTTTGTGATGAAACAAGTTGAGACATGATCAAAGGATTTTTTGAGAGAGGGACACTAGCTGAGTTTGTAGGAGGAGGAGGAGTGACGGAGGCTACATGACTGTATTTGGGTGGGGAGGTAGTAGTAGTATGAGTTTGTGTATCATATCGGCTAGATGAGGAATCTAATAACGTGGGTGCTTATTGGATAGCCATGTTCTATGATTATATGGAATTGAGTTTGAATCAAGAAACATGAGTGAATGAATCAGGTGTTGAGATCCATGTATCACTAGTAGAGGGGTAAGGAAATATTTTCTCAATAACAGGTTAATAGCTATGGTCATAAAGTTTGAAATAGTTGTAAGTGTCGATGGGATAACATGTAAAATATTTTGGATAGGGGGGATAACTAATACAGAGTCTAATATTTTTTCAAAGATAGGATCACCACTCTAGAAGAACTCTAAAGGGTTAAGACAAGGATCTTCTGATGTCATGGATTAAGTACTAGGAGAATTTGGAGGTTCTTGTATTGTTTATAAGGGTGGTTCTAATAGATTTCTCATGCTTGGGATGATTTAAATATGATACTAGATTGATTCTAAGGATTGGTGATGTGGGTATGTCATGTTTGAGATTTTTTGAACAAGACTATATTGATTCTAGGGATTACTGAAGTGGGTCTACCATGTTTGCAATGATTTAAAGGAGAGACTATTGTCTATTCAGAACCATGAACTGGAAAAATAAGCAATAAAGAAAAGAAAGATAGTTTTTGTAAATAACTAAAAAAACACACAAACACATGGAAGTTTTAGATTGTCTTGATTAACTTAAGAAAGTGTGAAATGAAAAATGGCTTAAAGGGAACTAGGAAAAAGGCTAGCTAAGGTTGGTTTTAGGCAAGTTAAGGTTAGAGACCTTGATATACCTGAAGGTACATGAGGTTGAAGTCTATGTTGGTATTAGTACAAGGAGTGGTATTTGGGCCTACTCCCTCACTTCACGGTCTCATAGTGATAACAGTGTCAGGTGATAAGCTGGTATAATGCCCATTAGTTATTTATACTCGGCCAAAACATTGATTCATCTTCCCCCTTGGTAATGAAATCAAAGTAAGTAGATGTGGAAGGCATTTTTTAGATGCAACTTTGATTTGTTATGGGGTTTGGTTATGTGTGAGGGGAAATTTTTTAATGTAATCATTTAATCCCTAATTAAACTATGTGAGAAAGTAAAATGAAGGTTTGTTTTAAGACCCAAAAGGAAATATTGATTTTGAGGAAGAAATATGAGACAAACAAATGTGATACACAAAGAAAAATGAAAGAAAATAAGCATACTTATGTTTGTTATTCCTTTTTTATTTTTCTTATTTTATGAATTTTGAAGAAGAGATAACAAAGCACTCCAAGATGAAAAGTTAGATAATGTGATAAGAAAGGAAACAAAAAGATATAAAATATGATTAAAAATGGGGACTAACAATCCCATTGAGGGTGCCAGAATGTTCATGGTGAATATAAATTCATTAATTATGTAACAAATCACCAAAAACTCAAAATACAATAGGGTTTAACGATATCCATGTCAAAAATGTAATGTCAAGATGTGTGTATGCAACATGGGTATGGTTCTCCTGCTTCCATCAAATGAGATAAACCTGCACACAGAAATATAACTAGACAAGATAGATATTAGATAAGGATATGACAAATTTCTCATAAAATTTTGATCCCAAGAAACAAATGGATTCCTTGAAGGGTGTCAACTCATTTTTCAATAAAGTGATTATGATATGAAAATAATTGATAATAATCGGATGATTAAAAATCCAAATGGATAACAAGATCCTGCTTCATGTGATAGGTGGCCCAAGTGATGGATATGAAAAGTTTGAAATCTAAGAAGTAATTGAACTATGCTTTTTCTGTAGTGTCTTATTCTTCACATATGAATTTATGTTTATCTTTGATGTCTTCAATGTTTGGTGTCAAGCAGATGGCATAGATACTGAGTTCATGTGCAATATCTAAATTTTCTCAAACTATTGGTTGTGAAACAATAGGAAGGTTGTATATACTTGTAATCATATGTTACTAACTTGGTACAGTAACCTACAAAGAGAAATAACTCAAAAATAGGTAGATTAGACAGAAAATAGATTGATATATTGATTACAAATATGAGAAATGTGATTAAAGTAATAAAAGACATGGGTCGCTGGTGATTTGAGGTAAATCTGATGATTCAGATAAATAATTGGTGATTACTATGGAAAAATTTGATTTCCAAATAAGATGTGAAAAAGGTGTAGAATAGGTGATTTGTAACTTAATTTGATATTTAATGTGATGCATTAACAAATTGAATATGAAAATAGATGAACAAAGCTTACCTTAGATGAAGGATACTAGGAAACAATTTTGTGGGAATCTTAAAATATTTTTTAAGCTTCTCAAGATGTGATAGGTATGCATGTGATGTTAGGGTTTATGTTATGAATTCTTCTAGGTACATGATATACCTGAAGGTACATGAGGTTGAAGTCTATGTTGGTATCAGTACGAGGAGTGGTATTTGTGCCTACTCCCTCACTTCACGATCTCATAGTGATAACGGTGTCAGGTGATAAGCTGATATAATTCCCATTAGTTATTTATACTTGGCCAGAACACTGATTCATCTCCCCCCTTGGTAATGAAATCAAAGTAGGTAGATGTGGAAGGCATTTTTTAGATGCAACTTTGATTTTTTATGGGGTTTGGTTATGTGTGAGGGGGAATTTTTTAATGTAATCATTTAATCCATAATTAAACTATGTGAGAAAATAAAATGAAGGTTTGTTTTAAGACCCAAAAGGAAAGATTGATTTCAAGGAAGAAATATGAGACAAACAAATGTGATACACAAAGAAAAATGAAAGAAAATAAGCATACCTATGTTTGTTATTCCTTTTTTATTTTTCTTATTTTATGAATTTTGAAGAAGATATAGCAAATCACTCCAAGATGAAAAGTTATATAAGGTGATAAGAAAGGAAATAGAAAGATATAAAATATGATTAAAAAAGGGGGACCAACAATCCCATCGAGGGTGCCAGAATGTTCATGGTGAATATAAATTCTTTAATTATTTAAGAAATCACCAAAAACTCAAAATACAATAGGGTTTAACGATATCCATGTCAAAAATGTAATTTCAAGATGTGTGGATGCAACATGGGTATGGTTCTCCTGCTTCCATCAAATGAGATAAACCTGCACACAGAAATATAACTAGACAAGATAGATATTAGATAAGGATATGACAAATTTCTCATAAAATTTTGATCCCAAGAAACAAAGGGATTCCTTGAAGGGTGTCAACTCATTTTACAATCAAGTGATTATGATATGAAAATAATTGACAATAATCGGATGATTAAAAATCCAAAAGGATAACAAGATCCTACTTCATGTGATAGGTGGCCCAAGTGAGGGATACAAAAATTTTAAAATCCAAGAAGTAATTGAACCATGCTTTTTCAGTAGTGTCTTATTCTTCACATATGAATTTATGTTTATCTTTGATGTCTTCAACGTTTGGTGTCAAGCAGATGGCATAGATACTGAGTTCGTGTGCAATATCTAATTTTTCTCAAACTAGTGGTTATGAAATAATAGGAAGGTTGTATATACTTGTAATCATATGTTACTAACTTGGTACAGTAATCTACAGAGAGAAATAACTCAAAAATAGGTAGATTAGACATAAAATAGATTGATATATTGATTACAAATATGAGAAATGTGATTAAAGTATAAAAGACATGGGTCGCTGGTGATTTGAGGTAATAGCTGACGATTCAGATAAATAATTGGTGATTACTATGGAAAAAGTTGATTTCCAAGTAAGTTGTGAAAAAGGTGTAGAATAGGTGATTTGTAACTTAATTTGATATTTAACGTGATAACAAACTGAATATGAAAATAGATGACCAAAGCTTACCTTGGATGAAGGATACTAGGAAAAAATGTTGTGGGAATCTTACAATATTTTTGAAGCTTCTCAGGATGTGATAGGTATGCATGTGATGTTAGGTTTTATGTTATGATTTCTTCTAGGTCATCAGAGAATCAAAGATTCACTGCAAATGTCTAAGGATACTTTCCATGAAGGTTTGATGTTTCTTATATAATTTTTGGTGATTAGTTAGAATCACTAAAAACCCATGAAAAGTGGGGAAACCCACTTGGAAGTGGTTTAAACCACTCCCAAAAGGGTTAATTTTGGTATGAAGATGACTGAATATGGTTAGGGAGATGTTGAGGGAGTTGAGAGGTTAGAAAGTTAGGGTTATAATGGTATCGGATGAGTTCTAGGTGGTTATGGTGGTTTAGATGAGTAAATAAGTATTTACTAAGGGGTGAGATAAGATTTATGGGGGTGAAGACATGGTTTATAGGGTAATAATATAATTTTAATATTTTGAGTGTGAATGTGAGGAGTATGGATAAACAATGTAGGGTACCAAAAATAGGTGTCTATAGTGTAATTATCAGGGTGATGAAATACACTTTAAAATTCATTTAACTCCTCACTCACCCAACACTTAAACACTTTTCATGATTTTTTCTATTGTAATACCCTTAAGAACTCCATTTTTATACATAGATGCTATCAAAATCCCTCCAAACGTCCATGGACCCCATAAAATAGATTCAAACATATATTTTCAATCAGGAGTCCGATTAGTGTAAAACTTTGCAAGTAGTTTCCTCTCAACAACGTCTTTGGGAATAATGTATCAAAAACTCCATTGATGCCACAGATTTTTGCAACATAAAACTATAAATCCAAGCCCTAGAACCTGTTTTTTGATTTCTTGAATATCTAGAAGATGAAATTTCATGAAATTTGAAGCAGAAGAACCCAAGTGTAAAATAAAACATTTTGATGGTGGTTTCATTGGAACATGACACTGGTAAGTCTGATTTCTAAAAATATAATATTCTCTAAATAATATGTTTCTAAAAATATTAAGTTTCCCAAAGTGATGAATTCTCTGCATTCATGATATCCTGAAAAAGGTAAGAAACTTCAGATAAGGGTAGTTCCAGGAACTTTCTAAAAATAGCAATATTCGGGAAAATCAAGTGTCAAAAAATAGAAAGTTTCTAAGATGGTAAATCTTCATCAATTTTTATAATCCAAGTGATTTATGGGAATTAGGAGACAAGAACAATGAAATTTTCTTTAAAAATGCAGTTATTGACCCTACCTTCTAAAAATAGAAAGTCTTATATTTGAGCCTAGAAAGTTGTGGTAGCTCACGTTCTACTTATATTGTTACTTTTTTATTTATTTTTAAGTTCAAGAAGTTGTTTTATGGCCCAAAAAATAAATAAACCCACCCCAACATGATCCTAAAGAATCATTTTGAGTTGGTTTCTACATGCTACAATTTGAGGAAGGAAGTTGGATGACCTAACTCATTCCCAATTATGGCAGAAGGAATTCATTCTGGATTCATGAAAAGGACATCATATGGATCACTTTTATGTTAAGGAATATATCATAGCACATCAATTTGTATTGGGTGAAATCGTGAACATTATGAGTTCAGTGAAGAGTTTCAAGAGAATTAAGAGCTCCATTGAAATTCAAAGTCATCAAGAGGATAATTATCATAATCATGATGAGAGAAGCTAACTGTGACTGAGGATGAAAGTCATATCAAGTAATGCATACCTTGAGAATTGTTTTTAAACACTTGATGCACCCTTGATAATGCACTCAAATATTGCAAGTTATAGGAGGTGGAATTTGAATTGTTTCAGTACAGTATGTAAGAAAAGAACGTGGAACTCATTATCATTCAATCCTTTAACTTCCATTTATGGATCAATCTTGCTAATAGGAAGAGGAATCCTATATCCATGAGGATAAATTGGTCTAGAATATGTTGAATCAGCATGAATATGTCCTCAACCATGTGACATCTAAGTCAAGTGGATTGTGAAGGAGTCATGATTTTTAAAATTCAATTGGGAAGCTCATGGAGTAAGTTGAAGATATTTGTATCCTAAGTCTATCATCATGTCAAAAATATCTCCTAGAAACAATTCAAAATGATCTAATCAAGTCATCAAGGTATTCGGGACCATCATGTGTAAAATACCAAGAAATTATTGATTCCTATAAGGGGTATCTAAGCAAGAAAGTGCGTGAGAATTATAAGGATGATTCCATTCAGATAATATTATCTTCATTTAGAGCATCATATTTACAATAATGGGAAATCATCTCTATTTCATTTTCTTCCATCTTCTTGGTAGAGTCTTAAACACTCACTTAAAACATTGTAGTGTAATCATGCCTTAATAAGGAAAGACATTGCCATCACTTTATTCCATGCCAATAGGTGACCACATGAAAAAAAATTAACTCAAGGATAATCCTTTCACCTACATGATGAATACCCATCTTAGTAAGAGGAGGAAAAACATCAAAAAGTTTGAGCATTATGGAGTTGTCACTTGTGATCACCAAGGTAAATTATGAAATCCTAAGAATTAATAAAGTGAACCTCACTCTCACTATGAGATTAGAAGAGAACTGTCATGAGTGATGCCAACAGTAATCACAAGTCCACATTACCATGTCTCACAACAGTGTTTCTAAACACTTGTTCAATACTCTAGATTGTTCTTACATCTCACAGAATGAGGAATTATATGAAATCACATTGATTCATTTCAACAGGTTATTAAATGTCAATGTTCTCATCCATCAAACATTTACTTAAACGACATGAGATCATTTTGAGAAATCTCCCTCAAGGATCTTGAATGGCTAGTTCTTCATCAATAAATATTAATCTTCATCAGATTATTCAATCCTTCTCTCTCTCTTCTCTCCCCATATTCCAATTTTCCATTAAAAATGTATTTTTTTTTCTTTCATCCTATTCACTTAATTGACCCTTAACATCAACATTATAAGAGTCTTTTTTCAACAATAAGAAAAAGACTCACCTTCTAAGAATGTGAAAGGTCACAAGTGATGAATATAGGTGAAAATTCATGTGGGGGAGATGAAAGGGTAGTTTGTAATGATATAAATTATAATGGATTCTTCATTCCAAGGGGTTTGAAATTGTTGACTGATTGTATGTTATTGATATTTACCGCTACTACATCAAGCAATAAAACTTACTATTCTTCAATTTCTTTTCTTATGTTCCTCTGTTATCTCTCTCTACTTTCCAACTTTGTAAGCATGGTAATATTACAAACTCAAGAAAGGTGTCAGCACATTTGATAAATGGATCAATATAAATCTATGTGTGTGAATTATTATTCTTATAATTTTTTTCATTATTGTGTTATTCTAATTGAATGTGGACCTACTTTGGTTACTATATGTGAATTTTGTAAGCATACTCACAATATTAACCCTATCTCTCCTTATTTCCCTAACTCCCCTTTACCTTCCCTCATTGTAAATTCCTCCATGTTATACCTTGTACAAGCACTTTTCATAGGTATGGTGGAGTATTCATGTGTGTTCCCTACCTAACGGCCACCCACAACTTTTAGGTAGTTTACATTTAATAATGGGAACCTCCCCATATCAAATAAGGAGAGGCTTATCCCCATGACCCTTGGCATAAACCAATGATTGGCACTATAAAAAACTAT
This sequence comes from Taxus chinensis, assembly GCA_019776745.2. Classification (NCBI taxonomy): domain Eukaryota; kingdom Viridiplantae; phylum Streptophyta; class Pinopsida; order Cupressales; family Taxaceae; genus Taxus; species Taxus chinensis. The sequence continues at coordinate 604,445,480 of CM034148.1, read as the reverse complement.
TTCACCAACTATTTTTGGAGACTCTACTAGGGAGGATATACACTTTGTGCACCTGTAAAAGATCTCTGAAAATATAAAAAAAATCAGATATATGAAAATCCATAAAAATGAAATAAATGAAAAATACCATCTGAATGTTCAAAATCCTTCTTATAATCCTATTGAGAAATCTGCATTTTTCCAATCTCATTCCTTTCTAGTGATTTGAGATGAATTTGTAGAAATAAGGTACACCTGAGTTGATTATGTAGGTGGCATTGTTGATCTCGTATTTGAGGAGAAACAAAGAGATGATTTCAAAATTCCTATTGTACATGTATGAAGACAACTTCCTGAAAAAACCTCTTGAAGGTCATACTGAAGAACCAGTGGTAGAGCCACTAGTCCTCATTCCACTAGACGAAGAAGATGATGAATAAATGCATGTACCTATGTAATGGGGATAGAAAACTAGTCCATTGGCCTTGGTTCCTCCACTTCACAAACTTCCAAAAGGATCAAGAAATAAATTTCCCAAATTTTGTGGAGAGGGCAAGCAACAACCCTATGACCATACGGTGGCATTCTTGGAGTGAAACACAAATATGTTACAGTGTGGTTATTCATGGAAACATTACAAGATGCTACTATGGACTTGTTCTACTACTCTCCATCATGTTCAATTATTGACTGGGAGGATATGAAAAGTAATTTTGAACTAATATTCAAGACCATAAAATATTTTCATGCCCTCCTCACTCAATTATCTCAGATGAAAAAGAGTCACAAGAACTTCTGAGATATTTTGTAGAAAAATTCAACAAGTTGATCAGTAAGATTTCTAATGGTGCTCATCCTAATGCAGTTAATCTGAAAATGTTCTTTGTGAATGCCTAGCTACCTAAATTTATTTTCATACTATAGAGATCTTAGTTAAACAATTTGGAAAACACTCAAGAACTTTCCATTAGAGTGTAATATGACCTTATCATGTCAGGAAAAATCAAGAACCATTCAATTAAGGGTAAGACCCAAAGTTCCAAATATGAAATAGTTAATCCATTATTGCAAAATTTGGTCAATGATTTGAAAATGTTATGGAAAGAAGTTTCTCAACATGCATCATACAAAAATTGGAAAAGGAACCAGACTGCATGAGTACCCAAAAGTATTTCCTTAGAAGTTCCATCAGTGAATGCAATATGTAGGACTGATGAAGATGAATGAGAAGAAATTGTTGAATCAAAAATAGAAGAAGAATATGATGATGAATATTCCAGGATTGGGTAATTTAAATACTCCATGGATTGAGATTTTTAAGAACCTATAGATAGTTACTCACGTGCAGTGTTCACTCAATCACAAATAGATAAAGAAGCCTATTCTTTATCCATCCAAGCTAAGAAATTGAATCCTTAAATGGAAAATCTATGATAAAAAACAATGAAATAAGGATCATCATTGTCTTCTTCCACAGGATTAGACAAGAAAAATCCTGAGACTAGTCAAGAATCCTTCTTCTGTTTGAACAAATATGGGAAGATATAATTGAAAAAATTAGAGATCCAAAAATTAATAATTGAGTATTATAGATTATAATGTACAAAAATTTTAACCAGATGTTTTACCAATGCATATAATAGCTAACATATGAATGAAAACAAATATCAATAGCCGAAAGTAAATGAGACAAGAGACACCATATTTTAGTGGAGAAACCCGTAGGGAAAAAACTCCACCAAAAAACATTGTCTTATATTAAGAATTTATCAATTTAACCCAGCACTTCCACTTCACTCCTCAGTCTCACAATAACAATAATAGATTTATGTCTCATTGTATAATATCTCACATAATTAGCTAAATATAGATAAATTTATCTATGAAAAACATTAGCAAAAGCTAGATTAGTAAGTCATCCAATCCCGTGAGGGATCCTCCTATTTATATAGGATGGGTGAGCGGTTATACCACTTCACTCTTTTCAAGGATTTGGAGACTGACTTAGATTATTAAAAATAATCTTTAAGACATGAGTTGTCTAAGTGGCTATCCCCAGTTGACATTAACACCCCAACATCTTTCACTTTGGGGAAGTCTCATTCAACTCCTCTTTACAAATCAGTTTTTTAATTTTATTGATCCTAAGTACACAAATCCTAAGCATGTCAAATTTATCATAATCCCTTATACACCTATTTCTTCTCCACCTTTTTACATCTTGACCATTTCAATAAATCCAAAATTTAAATTTATGAATCTTAGTACATGAAAACCCATCCTAAGTAATTTTATAGGCTTGTTCAGTTTATCAAAGCAAGTAATTTTAAACTGTGTTCTGAAATTTGCCATTTCCAAAGAACTACCTCCCGCTTCTCATGCCACTCCTTCTCAAAACATTTTTTCTTTCACACCCTCTACCTCTGGGAAAGTATAAAATTTCTATCTATCCATATTGGTCAATGGATATAAATTGAATAATTATATTATTGAATCTAACACCTCCGAAAATGTCATGCCTGCAAAATTTTATAAATTCCTTGGTCTCTCTCTCTCTCTAGCTAATGGCCATTATTACTCCATGGAAATGAAAAAAGTGCCTCTTGTTAGCCAAGTCAAGGATGCTCAAGTAGAATTTGTAGATTTTCCTGAAAAGAAGGTCATGATGAAAATAATTGTTGCATACATGCCACCCTCATATGGTATGTTGTTGATCGAGTATATTGAGATATTGGTGGAGATATATAGATGGATTGGTCACATGCCACCATTCCATTCAATTATAATATGAAGAAATTTATTCCCATTAAGAAAATTAAGTACAATATTCAAAGGCTAGATGAGCTGAGGGAAGATATCCTATTTTAATATTCAAGCTCTTACAAATTTTTCATATCTTCAGAAGAAGATGTTGAGCTAACCATGTTGATAGAAGAGTATCCAAGTGTCACAAATTTGGTTATTGAGGATCATGGTGATCTAATGAAACCAAAATTTGAAAGCATGTACTTGCCACTAGATGTGAACATGAACATAGTTTCCCTACTGAGTGGTGATGGTGGTTGCGAGGGTCTTGATTTATAACAAAGTAATCTTGAAGTGATGAGAAATATAGATCAGGAAGGAGTGATACCAAGAAACTTCTTGTCAAGTGATTTCAATGTTTCCAATCATTTTCTCAACGTTCGTCATGATGTTCAATTCAATAAGTATGTTTACGAATATGAATCTTTTTCTTTCCCATTAGGTGAGGATGACTCCTTCAAAAAATAATGCATGAATGAAAAGATGTTTAAGCCTCTTGAATCTAAATCTATCTATCAAGAGATAGATGAATTCATCATGGATATGGACTCCTTAGTTCTTTGTGGTCAATATTGACAAAACCACAATCTAAATATTTCAGACCCAACATTGTGCTTATTCTCCTTTCATGAAGATGGAGACCTTCTCGATGAAGAAAGGATAGTTGGAATGGTTTTTTATTATCCCAAAGCTAATTTTTTTCAAAATGAAAAAATTCTCAACAAGGAATGTGTGAATAATAATATGATTGCATCTTGTGATGTTGAATCCCCTCGAGGAAAAGATGTTTTCATAAGGAAGATGGATTTCAAGCTCAAAGTGGATGAGATAGAGAAGATGGTGTTTTCCATGTTGCATGCCCAATCTTGTGTTCATTCTCTTTTCAATATGATTAAGAAGTATCTAAATTACATCATAGTAGGAAACACATCAAGAGTATTGTTTGGTTTAGTTGAGAAACATGGAGCATCAAGAGACTTTTGATAGTATCAAATCTCCTAAAACATTTTTCAAGAATCAACTCATGAAAATAGTGGTGATGAAGTAAATGAAAATTGAAGAACAAATGCCTATCAAATATCATAGGCCTTAGTATGAAAAAAATAAGTTGAGTATGAGCAAAACTCATCTTCGCAGTAGTAAAGGAGAACCAGCAATTGGAATGAACTTCGGAATCAATGAAAATATGGAAAGAAAGTTATAAAGTGAAAAATTAAATGAAATAACTAAGTGGGTCACCAGTTATAATAAAAATCATCTGATATTTCTCAAAAATTTGAGAAAGAAATCATATTTTCAATGAGCATGTCAATGGGTTCGAGGAAGAAAGGTATTCAGTGATACCCGTATATGGGTAAGCATTCAGTTTGAATTGGTTTTACATTGAAATGAGGTTATCCCCCACATGTAGGATAGGCTATTTGGTATGCTTCATCATGTTTCCCTTTTTGTGTATTAGCAAGGTGATTAAAAAACACTATAAATTTCATTTAACTCCTCACTCACCCTATACTTAAACACTTTACATGATTTTTTTTGCAGCAATACCCTTGAAAAATCCATTTTTTACAGAGATGTTTTCAAAATACCTCTATACATCCTTGGCCCCCAAAAACAAATATTCGAACATGTATATTTTCAACCAGGAGTTTGATCAGTGTGAAATGTTTCTAGTAGTTTCCTCTCTAGATTTTCTTTAGGAAAAATGTATCACTAAATGCATTGATGTTCTATCTTTTTCACAACATCAAACTAAAGATCTAGGCCCTAGAACCTACTTTTTTATTTCCTAAAGATCTAACAGATGAAAATTCATGAAATTCAGAGTAGAAGATGCCAGTGTAAAATAGAACATTTTGATAGTGGTTTCGTTACAACCCGACACTGGCTAGTCCAATTTCTAAAAATGATTTTTATTTGAACAAGAGGTTTCTAAAAAAATTATTTTCCCAAAGTGATAAATTCTCAGCATTCATGATACCCTGAAAAAGTAAGAAACATAAAAAAGGGGTAATTCAGGGAATGTTCTAAAAATAGCAATATTTGGGAAAAGTGGGTGTCTAAAAATAGAAAGTTTATAAGATGTTAAATATTTTGCAATTTTTATAATACAAGTGATTTAGGGGGATCAAGAGACAAGAACAGTGAAATTTTCTAAAAAAAATAAATTCTTAACCCTACCTCCTAAAAATAAGAAGTCCTAGATTTGATCCATGAAATTTGTGGTAGCTCCACTTCTACTTATATTGTTGTTTTTTTCATCTTCTCAAGATCAATAAGTTGTTACATGACCTAAACAATAAATAAACCCACCCATGCAAACTCTTAAAGTATCATTCTAAGTTGGTTTCTACATAGTATAGTATAACAAAGGAAGATGGATGACCTAAATCATCCCCAATTATGGTAGAAGAAATTCATTTTGAATTTATGAAAATGACATAATATGAATCAAATTTGTGTTAGAGAATAAATTAGAGCACATCAATGTGTAGCGGGTGAAATTAGGAACATTATGAGGCCAAAAAAGAGTTTGAAAAGAATCAAGAGCTCCATTAAAATTCAAAGTCATCAAGAGGATGATTATCATAAACATGATGAGAGAATCTCATTAGAGTGAGGATGGATGTCATATCAAGTAATTCATACCTAAAGAAGTGTTTCTAAACACTTGATCCATTATTGATAATGAGCTCACATATTGTAAGCCAGAGGAGGTGGAATTTGTGGTGTTTCATTGCACATGCCCATGGAAGACAAGAACATGGAACTCACTCTCATTCATTCCTTCAAGTTCCATTTAGGGATCAATATTTCTATCAGGAAGAGGAATCCTATCTCCACAAGGATAAATTTGGATAGAAGATGTCCAAGCACCACAAATATTTCTTTAACCATGTGACATCTACGTCAAGTTAATTGTGAAGGATTCATCATGTTCTAAAGTGAAAAGGGAAGCTCAAGGAGTAAGTTGAAGATCATCATATCCTGAAAAATCTACCATCATGTCAAAAATATCTCCTAGAAATAATTCAAAATATGTTAATCAAGGCATCAAGGTATTCAATACCTTGTTGTGTAAGCCAATACTACCAGAAGATGAGATATTCCTATGAGGGGCTATCTGCAGACTAATGAACCTTACATGATCATTCTAATGTGATGATTGAATTTGTAGAGTCTTATTTCCCCACCCACACAAAGGAATGGTAAGCACACTATATTATAAATATTTGAAGCATCATAGTTACCTAACAAGGTGGGTAGAATCAGCTCCTATTTCAAAGGATTTCACAATCGCTACAATAGCAAGCATTTTTATGGGAAAACTCACCTATCAACCTCATAGATGTGATTTCCATTGAGTCTAACAAGTGATATGGTAACGCATTTCTTAAACAAGAAAATCAAGATTCCATTGGTAGAGTTTATGGTGGGACACCATGAAGACATACACCCTATCACCCAAATGCCAACAGTACTTCTAAATCTTATCATGACAAAATCATCTCAGGATAAACACTGAAAAAAAGCATTGTGAATGTTGGAAGGAAATACTAGTATGATAAATGTCTCTTATGATAATTTGGGTCAATTGTGAAAGACTAACATAGTAAGTGGTTGAATAATACCACACCCTCATCAGTTGGTGTTTGGCAAGAGAGGACCATCATGATTTATTTCTGTACTAAATCCTATGTTCACCATCCCTGCATATTGTGCACAACAATAGAACTAGATAATCGTTTAGTAGTTATGGAAGAGTTCTTGCATCTCACAGAATTGATACAATTAGATGAGTAGTGTCACTATTGTCTTTATGGATCCAGAAGACATAAAACATGAGGTCAGAAGGTTCTGATCCATGATAGAAATTCCTAAGAAGGACAAGGCCTCATTGAAGTGGGAAATATGGTTCTTCTATATGATCATGAATTTTTTGTGCCACATCAAGGAATCTTGGCAGCTTTATTGAATTAGTCAACCCTTTCATCTCTAACGAAGATATCTGGAATTATCTCGCTATGTCAGTATGCAAGAGGTAAGAATGGTAATTTATTTCCCGGTTACTTCAATGGAAGTCAGGTTAAATCTCTACTATAAATAATGCTTCTTGGTGTTTCGCTCGGAATGTTTCGACTTCTGGGAATAGATTTGCTTCTATCCTTTCATTCCTTTTAGAAACAGATAAGGGTTAGGGCTAGGAGGAATACCTATGGAATGTTGAGATGGTGTGCGCGTACCGTAGAGGAAGATCAGGCTGACTGCGAAGAACTCCTTTTTGTCTTGGAAGGACTACCTGCAAATAAGAACACAAGACCACAAGATTTTGATTAGACAATAAATGAGGAAACTGCCTTGGGCCCTTGAAATATAAAACTTCCTTTCGAAGGTGGTCAGTTTCCCGTGATAATATGAATTAACACCAAAATACTGTAAAATATCAATCAAATTACTTCGTTTGGAATAGATAGGGGAAAGGCTGATTTCTGGTTTGTATTCTGGGTAACCAATACTGTTTACTGGTGACCGATGTCGGTAGGGTTTAGGATCTGTCGGTTGGTTGTTTTGTGTGGGGTGTTTTTGTGTTGTTTGGTAGCTGTGTTATTTGTAAGGCTGTATATGGGTGATATTAGGAAATAAGGTGATGAGAGGTAGATGAATGATAGTTAGATGTAATATGCACGCTGGGTAGTGGATTCAGGGATGGATTTATGAAGACTGTGATTCAAAGGCATAAGAAATGTTATAACAGAGGACATGCAAGATGTGACTTACTGGTTTTGACGAAGATGCAAGCTGATCTCCTTTGCTGTAAACCTTCTGGTATCTCCACTCGTCTCTCTGCTCGGTCAAGTGAAGTGAAGATCTAGACTCTGTTTCCTCGCTCCCAATGATCTCTGTTGATTCAAAAATCCTTCCACCTTTGATCCAAAAATGAAATTTTGATCCCTTGTTTTTGGTTTGGGGAGGCCATTTACAGGGAACCGATGGCGGTTACGTAACCGACAACGGTCGAGTAGGAACCGGCATCTGTAAGGAAAAAGTAGGCTATTTTTTAGTAAAATATCCCACCTTCCCCCTGCTTTTCTCCTGAGAGATTAGTTGCGGGCTTGGTCAAGTGACTAGAAGGTCGGTCTTGGGTGCAAGAAAGGGGTCATTAGTCATGGGTGTAGGTGTAGAGACCAAGTTTTAGGTCTTAATTAGGTTAGTTTAGGATTAGGGCTAGGTCATGATGAGGTGGCAAAATGAGGTGGTAGGTGAGGTGATGGGGATTTATCAATTACAAGGTAATTAATAAATAATTGTGTAAGGTTTAGGTAATGAGGTTAGGTTGCGAAAAATGGGATGCGGGTCACAAGGGGTCGTAAGACATGAATTTGGTGTCTACATTAGCCCCTTATTGTCGTGTAGCTTTGTGTTGTAAAGCTGTGCGGACAATAATATGAAGTGGTTTTCTCCTGTTAAGGATATAGGTAATCCCCCTCAAATCTATCACAGATTGAGTGAACGGGAAATCAGGGATAGGGTTGATAAAGGGTACATGTTGTAGAGAGGATGGTAAGGTGGTGGGGTAGGTCCAAGGCAGTACGCATGTTGAAATGCAATAGTGCGACTAGGGTACATGATTTGACGAGCAAACCAACAATGTATAGGCAAAGGTCGATAGTTTATCCAAACAAGGGTGATATAATCCTGGTATCTAAGGCATAGGAAGTAGCTCCAGGGTATATAACAGGTAAGGTACAGGAACGTTTAGGCATGTTCGGCAGTACCAAATGGTTGGTTTGGTTGAGATAAACGTCACGGTCTAGGTCTGTCTAGGCAAAGTTGGTCGACAGATCAAGTCAAGGACCCTAATTATGCGAAAACACGAACAGGTGAGCTCGATTTGACAAAAAACTACAGGATGGGTGGATAAGAGTGTATGTTGGTGATGTTGGGTAAAGGTATGGAAGTTGGGTCGGGTACAAAGCCTTGGGTCGGGCCAAATGGGTTTGGGGTGAGGCCTTGGGTCGGGCCGGATGGGTAGGGTGAGGCCTTGGGTCGGGCCGGATGGGTAAGGTTGTGGCCTTGGGTTGGGCCGGATTAGTTGGTTGAGGCCTTGGGTCGGACCGATGGGTAGGGTGAGGCCTTGGGTCGGGCCGGATGGTTAGGGTTGTGGCGTTGGGTTGGGCCAAATGGGTAAGGTTGCGGCCTTGGGGTCGGCCGGATAGGTAGGTTGAGGCCTTGGGTCGGGCCAGATGGTTAGTTGGTGAGGCCTTGTGGGTCGGGCCCAGATGGGTAGGGTGAGGCCTTGGGTCAGGCCAAATGGTTAGGGCGAGGCCTTGGGTTGGGCCAAGTTGTTGGGGGGGGCGGCCTTGGGTCGGGCCAAATGGTGAAAATGTTTGCATCAAAGGTGGATATAGGCGATGTTGGTGGAAAAGGGCAAATAGTAATAAGGGAAAAATGTTGGGTAAAAAAATAAATAAATAAATAAAACCGATATCGGTTATCTATGACCGGTTACCGGTTTAAATAACAGACGCCGTTTTCTTAGGGCACGATTTGACTGGGTATCGGTTCTATGTGAAAAACCTATAAAAGAAAAAATACGGCCGGTCATTATCACTTTTGTAATTTGGAAACCAATTAAGTTGTCTGAGGTGGATTTTGGATAGCGGTACATTTGTTGGCTGAGGTGGCACTAGTTGAGTGGAGAAGTGAGTTGATTGGTGGGCCTGAGTGGTAGCAGGCAACATTTGATTGGTAGAGGACCAGCAAAGCAAAGTAGATATGTGATAAAGAGTAGGTCTAAGGTTGTGGGTTGGTTTTGCAGGCACGTCAGCAGTTGACGATGCGGGATAGGATGCCCCCGCTGTTGGTGCGGATGCAGCCACACGTATCCGCAGCACACTAGGCTATCATGCGCGAGGGTGGGACTCGGCGGAGTCCAGCGATACAGAGCTATTGATAGAGATCACAGCCTGATGGTTGCCCTCATCGAGAGATGGGATCCGGTGACAATGTGTTCCATCTCCCGACTGGGGAGATGACTATCACATTGGAGGATGTGTATCGCATCCTTCGACTGCCGATCGAGGGAGAGGCAGTGTTCCAGGTAGATTCGGAGACAGCGATGGACAGCATCCTGCAGGTTTTTGGAGATGCGGCCGCTCGTACTTACCTATCACAATGCGAGTATCGAGTATTGGTGACAATGTACCGTGTGCACCGACATAAGAGACACGGCGGCTAGCCGTGCTGATGATGATCGGGATCACCTGCTTCGCCCTCCCGGACTCAGAGGGAGGGCGCTTTCCACGGGCATTGATGGGGGTGTTGCTTGAGATGGTGGAGGAGCACACCTGTTACGCTTGGGCACCAATATACCTGGTGCAGTGTTATACAGGGAGCGATGGGGCTAATCGCCGGATGATGTGATTTGGGATTTGCTCTACCTTTTTACTTCACTGTTGGGCATATGAGCACATCATATGCATCAGTGCCAGTAGGGTTACCCAGCAAGCCAGAGCCACAGGTCCATATACAGATATGGCTTTCAGAGATGGTTGGGGGGTCGTGGCCAGCCACGAGAAGTTCTTGCAGGTCGGGATGTGGTGTATTATAGACATTTGTTAGAGGGACCTGACAGCGGTAGGACATTGTATGGAGACCTTACAGAGGTTCATCACCCGCACAGAGGATCCCGAGTACAGTTACGCTGGATCCAGTACACCTTTTGGATAGCAGGACGGAGGGCCGGGAGAGTATGAGAGGATACCCCTAGAGAGGGTACGCAGGCAGATGTGGGGCTACGACAGGACGAGCCACCTCCCTTCCCTCAGTACAGGAGGATGATGTAGAGGGCCCCACTTCCTGCACCACAGCCGTGGATCCAGATTGGGCTGCTGAGAGGCCGACAGATGATGGTGTAGATGATGCTCGGGTGTACGGGGGCATTCATGGTTTTGGTGGGCTGGTCAGAGAGTAGCTAGGATAGTACCACCGGCACAGCCAGACTTGGCTGCAGTGATAGTAGAGCGAGATCAGCTCCGGGGCTAGGTTGCAGCTATTTACAGGGACAGTTGGCTGCTGCATAGGCACAGATAGGGTCCTACAGGGTGTAGCTAGCCTAGGCGCAGGTACAGGTATAGGCACAGGCACAGGCACCACCACCAGTAGCGGCGCAGTGGGATACTGGTAGTAGGGTGTTCCGGAGGACTAGCCCCAGTACCGACGGTGGTCACTGGATAGTAACATGGAGGCGAGAGGCAGAGGCCCGGTACTATCAGGATGTCCCTTGATAGTACCTGGAGCTGAAGTACAGCCATATGTGGTGCACAGCCGATGCGTGAGACCTCGCATAGTCAGAGATCGCAGTGAGGTCAAGCCACAATCCGGGTCGGTCCGTACAAGTATGGATGCGAGAGGCACCACAGGGACCAGCAGGGAGAGGTGCTGAGGGTGGTGGGGGAGGCTGAGGGATCCCCACAATAGTTTTTGTATATGGACATTGGCACCGGTCTGTGAACCGGTTTATGTTGACTAGAGGCCTGGTGTGCCTACATTTATTCATGTATTGATTCATTCATTCATTATATACTGGCCCTGCAAGCCGAGTACGGGTTGTACAGTGGATACCGGCCTGCGAGCCGAGTATATTTTTCGAATGTATGATTGACCGGCCTTGTCGAGCCAAGTCGAAGGTGGATTGCTATTTATTGCGGCACTGGTTGTTGCCGGGCTTTGTTTGTTTATATTATGAGATCACAGATGGCCCCGTATGCAGGGCACTATTGTAACATATGATAAACTTCGTTATATATATATATATATATATATGATTGGTTTTGATCCATATGCAGTGTTGTAAAATTTTTTAAGTATTTGTCGTCAATGGTTTTGTGGTTATAGTAATGTATGATGAGTTTAATTGACATGTTGATACTATGGGATTGATGTGTTATATGATGAAATGTACATGTTTATGGTGCTGGTTTTGGGAACATTTTTATTATATGTATCTGATGAGTTGGATTCAAATGATGTATAGATAGATAGTTTTTTGTTTTTGTTTTTGTTTTGTTTTGGTATCCTTAGCTGATGGCTGGTTTGTTTTTGAAAATAGATGATGTTAATGAAATTGTAATGATAGTGTGGTGGGATGGACAAATATGGATAATGGTGATGAGATGCAGGCAAAGAGGAGGGCACGACAAAAATTAGGTAAAAAATGAAGAAAAAGACCATGTTTCAAAAAAGGTAGGTGTGTAACCCGATATCGGTTAGGGAACCGATGTCGGTAGCTGATAGACCGGTATCGGTCATATAACCGATACCGGTTATTTAGGGATGAGCTTTTCTAAAAATAGAAAAGCTAGGGTGGCAACTTAAGTTCTAATTTTGAGAGCCATGCAAGAAGTTAAATACGTGAACGTGACGCTTTTTGACGACTGGGACAGGTATTTGCATGAGAGATTTAGGTGATAGGGAAAAAAGAGACAGGGTATTGCATGAGAGATTTAGGTGATAAGAAAAGAGACAGGGGAAGTGAATGCGATCTAAGATTCAGATGATAGAAAGGTGAATTTGAAAATGAGTGGTGATCATGACAGAACGAGGAGAAGCAGCCAGCAGGCAGGGATGAGAGGGAAGACAAGTGCCACCGCAAGCTACTGCAACCCAAGAGGTAAACGTTTTGGTTGTGATTTGATTTTTGCATGTGTTATGAATAGGAGATTAAGTGGGTAGATATGAAAAAGAAAACATGATAGCAAGGGTTATAGGTGAGGTAAGTGTTACGGGGTAGGTAATCAGGGGTTTCAGGTATGTTTGTATGTATAGAAAGGAATAAACGCTCAAATTATTGTCGTAGGTAGTGTGTTTAGGCAAGCTATATGAAGGTGACAGTGACCGATATTGGTTAGGGACAACCGGTATCGGTTACTGAACCGGTACCAGTTGACTATAAATGATACCGGTTGCTGTAGGAATTTCCAGAATGTGAGGAAAAACCCATGGGGATTTGATGGATTGAATGGTTGTTTTTTATTTTGATGTATGCAGGCAGAGGTAGGGTTGAGGATGAATGATAGTGTACCAGCGCTGTTGTCACGAATCTGAGCGGATGTAACACCAGCTGAATGGACATTGATAAATCATTTGGGGTTAAGTGGAATCCGCTATTATTCACGAATCGCATGTAACCATGCTATGTTACATGCGTTGATTGAGAGATGGAATCCTAAGAAAAATACCTTCTATCTGCCAACAAGGGAGATGACAGTAACATTGGAAGATGTGTTCCGTATTTTGAGGCTCCCTATTACAAGAAAACCAGTATATCAGGCATTACCTAGTGCGGCGCGGGGAGCGATAACAGCAGTATTTGGTCCATATGCACGAGATCTGACACTGTGAGGTTTTGACATTCACATATGGGGTAATGTATGTAGCACACCCTGAGGAGACAAGGCTAGCAGTGATATTAATGATAGCGTTAGGGTATTATGCGTTACCGAGGGCGGAAGGGGGAAGATTTCCAAAGGCATTGATGTGTGTTATTTGGGAGATGATAGAAAGGAACGTGACGTTTACATGGGCACCTGCATATTTGGCGGAGCTATACAGGGGTTTATGGGCTTGTAGGTGAAATCACAGAATGACACTGGATTGTTCATACTTATTACACTGTTGGGCCTATGAGCACATTGTTTGTGTGCGACCAATAGGCCAACCCATCCAGGCAGGAGAGACCAGAGTACAGAGGTTGGGATTCAGACGATGGGTCCAGACAGAACAAGAGGCAAGATCTCAGGCCGTGACGGGTGACATTGAGTATTACAGGAAAGTATGGGAGAGGGTGACGGTTGCGGATATCTGTTGGAGGCCTTACGGGAACTATATGGTAACAGAGAACATAGCTGAGGAGTTGAGGGGTGTAGAGCGATTGAGGTGGATCGCGGGGCATAGGCCAGGTGAATATGAGAGGATTCCTATAGATCGCGTGCGGTGATAATTTGGATTTGTGCAGGACATCCGCAGGCTTATAGACCATATATGAGGATCGACACAGAGGCAGCATTCTCACCTCCCCAGCCAACACCTCCAAAAGGTCCTAAAGAAGTAGCAGCCGATCGCAGGGTAATGGACGTAGGAACGACAGAGGCCTATAGATTATGGTGGGTAGCAGAGCTGCAAGGTGTACGTGATCGTCCTGACATAGTGGTGATTACAGCAGAGAGGGATCATCTGCAGCGTTTGGTTCAGCAGCTCCAAACGCAGGTGAATGAGACAAGAGGATTGTTAGCGGTTGCGGAGTCACAGGCGGAGAGACTAGAGGCTGTAGTCCTCCATGCGAGAGGGCATATTAATATGTTACAGGAGAGGTTCGCAGATCAGTGGGTGGTACCAATAGCCGTGGTACCTTTGAGGACAGAGAGGCCTGGTGAGAGGGGTCAACGATCATGATCCTCACCTAGTTCGGGATGAGGCGTAAGGGTCTAAATAAATGTTAGCAAGGTATAAGAATTAATAAGGATGCCGACCTGCGTGTCGATGATAGAGAAGATGTATTTGTTTAACATCTAAATAAAACTGAATATGTATGTTGATTTGAGTTACGATAATAATAAGAATGTTTTCGTTTTGACTTTCGGTGTTTTTGAAAAAGGATAAAGAGGAATGTGATTAAATAGAAATACACAAAAATATTTATATTTACCACACATGATAGGTTATGGTAGGGGATGGTCGAGCTAACCTTGGGAGACCCCATGTCTCCGAAGTGCTGCCTACATAGCCCATTGCACAAAGCAAGGAGGGGCCTCAGACCGATGTAGTTCTCCCTTAGGACCAGGGAGAGGTGAATTTAGGTAACTTGGTACGATTAGGCAATTGGTTGGTTGATAAAAATGTTGATATTAATATCGGTAAGGGAAGGTTGTTGGTGTTGGTAATGAATTGGTGATGTTGAAAAAGGTATAAGGGAACCGAAAGTTAGCCTACCCAAGTGGTAGGGAATCACCCCCTGATTAAGATCAACACACAATCCTAGATGCGAGGAAAAAAAGGAAAGATTGCTCCATAGGTGAAAAGAGCAAAATGAACCACACAACATAGAATGAACGTGAAGCCCTAGGTACTGGTGCATAGACGAGAATTCAATAGGTGAAAAGAGTTGTATGATCACATCCTATCAGGTGTACGTCACGTCCCTTGAGTTGAAACAAATGGTGAGGTGAGGTGAATGGTATAGTTGAGGTATGGAAAACTTATTACAAAGTGAGTGTTCGGACGAAAGAGAACCTACCCTAAATAGACAAGTCCATGACTCAAAAGTTCTTTTGAATGAGGCTTTTATTTTTACTGAATATAGACTGATCGATGCGGGAAGTCTACCAGGGATATTGATTGTGCTATTCTTGAGGTCTTCACGAAGCTGATCAATGCGAGAAGCTTCTGATAAAGGATGACTGTGTATAGTTGTCCTTCGAGGGAGCAGTCTATTTATAATAACAGATATGATTTTAATGCATAGCTTTCCTTCGGGGGAGCAGTCTATTTATAATAGCAGCAATAGTTCGACATATAGCTGTCCTTCGAGGGAGCAGTCTATATTTAATTTAGATGACTAGATGTTCTTTTGGCGTGAAGCATCTAGTTTAGTAGGAATCTTGACTCAAGAAAATCCCATAAGAATACGGCTTATTTTAATACTTTGAAGTCATGGACTTGACTAAAAAGGGGAAGGCATCGTCAAGGGGAGGTGAGAAGTGATCTTGATTTTATTTTGAGATGTAGAAAACAAAGTGTATGTAGCGGTAAATGAGCTCAAGGGACGAGCAGTAGGTAGATAAGAAGTGATATAACACTAAATTCAACAGTAGAATGGTCGAAGATGCAAGGCATTAAGGGGCTCAGGATCAGGTTTACCATTAAGCGAAGCTAAACGATAAGTGCCTGATCCATAAGTGTGAGTGATTATATAAGGCCCAATCCAATTGGGAGCAAATTTTCCACGTTTGCTCTTTTCTAGTTTGGTTACATGTTGATTCTCTTTGACGACAAGATCACCAACCTTAAAGGTACGCTCATGAAGACACTTATCATAAGCACGCTTGATGCATTTTTGATAGATTTGAAGGTGATCGAGAGCTGTAAGACGACGTTCGTCAAGAAGCTCCAATTGGGCTAACCGCTCTTGGCGGAAATCATCGTTGGTGAGAATATCCTGAAGGGATATTCTGAGGGAGGGTATTTGTATTTCGAGAGGTAAGACAGCCTCGGTACCATATACCAAAGAAAAAGGTGTGGCATTAGTAGAGGTACGGATGCTAGTATGATAAGCCCAAAGGGCAAAGGGGATGTGATCGTGCCAATTTCTTCCGAATTCATTGACAACTTTCATGAGGATTTTGGTTAGGGTTTTATTAGAAGATTCGGCCTGACCATTTTGCTTGTGGATAGTACAGTGATGAGAAGCTGAGTTTGATACCAAAGTTATCACAAAGGTCTTGCAACAACTTATTTTTGAAAGATTGACCATTATTTGTAATTAGGCGATGAGGAACACCAAAATGACAGATAATGTGGTGGTTAATGAACTCTACAATTTTTTCTTTTTTAGTTGAAATGAGTGGAATAGCCTCCACCCATTTTTTGTAATATTCAGTTGCTGTGATAATCCATCGGTGACGTTGTGAAGAGCACGGATGAATCTCACCAATAAGGTCCTAAACCCCATTGTGAGAAGGGCCAAAGATCTCGAGCGACCTAGAGCGGGTGGCTAGGAGTATGTTGAAGGTTGGCATGTTGCTGACACATAACACAATGCTTAACATATTCGTAGCAGTCTTTATTGAGAGTAGGCCAATAATAACCAAGGCGAAGGATTCATTTGGCCATGGCAAGGCCGCTAAAATGTCCACCACAAATACCGTCATGGACCTGTTGGATGGTATGGGTGACCTCCGCGCTGGTTGAGACATCGAAGGAGGATGCCATCAAAGCCACGTTTATAAAGGAGTCCCCCCATAACTACATAACGAGAAATACGTTTAAGAAAAGTGTGTTTACCAGTACTAGTAAGGTCATAAGGGAGAAAAAAAGGTTGTAAGGTAGTCATGGAATTGGTGATACCCAAGTATCCTACAAGTTAGCAGACACAGTATTTATCGTATAAACAACCGGGGCTGAATAAGATGGGGCAAAGAGTTGTTGGAACAAGACGAAAATTTCAGAGTCAGTTGATGAGGCTCGAATTTGCGAGGCTAAGCAAGCCATAGTATCCGCAAATTTGTTAGTGGAGCGGGGAATGGTTTGGATAGAATAATGAGTAAATAAGGCTAGAAGTGAATCCACGTAGTGTTTATATTTTTGAAGTTCCTCATTTTTACATTGGTAGATGCCCATAACTTGATTGACTACCAATTAAGAGTCACCAAAAATATTGATAGATTTGATACCTAAGTGCAAGCGCAACCTGGAGACCCAGAACAAGGGCCTCTTATTCCGCTGTATTATTAGTGCAAGGGAAATCGAGTCGGAATGAAAGAGGCATGGGCTCAGCGTCGAGAGGAATGAGAACAACACCGGCTCCTCCACCACGGTGGCATTTGGATCCATCGAAGAAGAGGGTCATTGGATACGACTCCTCCTTGAGGGAAAGAGTAGTGCAATGAGTTCGTCTGGGAATGTAAAAATTGGTAAAATTGTTCCCCAGGTAAAGGTGCTTCTGCAAGTTGGTCTGCGATGGTTTGTCCTTTGATTGATTTCTGATAGACAAACTCTAGGTCGAGGTCGGAGAGGGAGCATGAGCCATCGGGTGATGCGTTGGTTTAGATGAGGTTTGGCAATACATGTAATGGATGGGGTCCATGTTGGTGATGACGAAAGTTTTGTGATTCAGAAGGTAGTGTCGGAGTTTGGTAGCCACGAATGATAGTGCTAGGCACAACCTTTCTACATGTGTATACATAGTCTCATAGTCCACCAAAGTACGACTTATATAATAAACGGCTTGTTCCCGATTCTCGGAGTCACGATGTGCAAGCATGGCCCCTACAACGTAGTCAGTGGCGGAAAGGTAAAGGTAGAAAGGGTGGTCGTCTTGAGGTGGGATAAGCACAGGTGGCTGTAAGAGATAAGTTTTGAGAGCTTCAAAGGCTTGGTGGCACTTTTCGCTCCATTGAAAATCAATGTCCTTTTTAAGAAGGTGATGAAAAGGTTGACATCGATCCGAGAGTTGGGAGATGAAACGTCGGATAGATTGGAGCTTACCTTGTAAACTACGCAATTGTTTGAGATTGGTAGGTGGGGGCATTTCTAGGATAGCTTTGACTTTAGATGGGTCGACCTCAATGCCACGCAAAGAGACGATAAAGCCAAGAAGTTTTCCCGAAAGGACACCAAAGACACATTTTTTTGGTTGAAGACGGACAGAATATTGTAACAGGCGATCAAAAATAATGGTTAAAACATCGAGATCTTCACTGTGATGTTTAGACTTGCCAAGAAGATCGTCGACGTAATCTTCAAGGATAGTGTGCATAATGTCATGAAAAATGTAGGTCATAGCCCGCTGATAGGTCGCACCAGCATTCTTAAGGCCAAATGGCATTACACGGTAACAGAAGGTTCCCCAAGGAGTTATGAAGGCAGTTTTTGTGTTGATCGGCAGGGGCAACCAAAATTTGGTTGTATCCTGAAAAGCCATCCATGAGAGAGAGCATCTCATGGCCTGCAGTGAGATCAACAAGTTGGTCAATACTAGGTAGGGGGAAGTCATCCTTAGGGCAAGCGAGGTTAAGATCCCGGAAATCCGTGCATATCCGAAGTCCCCCCCGTCACTTTAGTGACAGGTATTGATGTTAGAAATCCATTGAGGATAGTCAATAGGCAGAATGAAGGAAACAGAAAGGAGTCGTTGGAGCTCCTCTTTGACCAAGAGGGCAATGCGCGGATGCATTTTTCTCAATTTCTATTTAATTGGCTTGGAATCAGGTTTCAGGGTAATGTTATGGACAGCAATGTCAGGATCAATTCCTGGCATGTCAGCGTAGGACCAAGCGAAAGCTTGGTTGTGAGTATGGAGGAAAGGTAGTAAAGGCGACTTGTTCTGATGCGTTAAGGGATTGTCCGATCTTCACAATGTGAGGATCCTCCTCCGTGTGGATGTTGATTTCTATAGTAGATTCGTTCAGCATGGTTTGGGTTTCAGATGGTAAGGCTCGTTGAATATAAGAGTCATCCGCGCCAAGGTAAGTGAGGATGGAGTCATCATCCTGGCACTCAATAACGTTAATTGAAGGGGAGTCCTCTTCAATCATGTCTGGATATAGAAGGGGAATAGAAGAGGGGTCCTCATTATCACGTTGATAAGTGAGAGGACCTAGGAAGATAGCATTTATGAAAAAAAAAAAGTTTAGGAGGGATAGATTCAGGATCTATCGACTCGGTGGGAGACGAAGGCAAAATGGGTGATGATGGTTCGGTAGGGGTGACGTCATCATCTTCTAGAAGACAACTGACACGAGGTTCCGTCGATGTAAGTGTTTCTCCGGAAATCCGAGACCACTACGATCATTATGTTTGCGTGTGGTGATGGGGATGAGCGTATGTCGGCCTTGTTCATAAAGGCCAAAACCAAAGCCTTTCCAAGCACAGCGAGTCAAGAAGGTGAGGGCGAAGGGACGATTTGTCAGGTATTGAAAAATCGGATTGGAAAGGAACCACACCAAGAGGAGGCTCAGGGGCAACGGAAGATGCGTCAACACCCCCATATGTTAGGTTGGTGCGGCAATGGGGTGGTCCGTAAGAGATTACTTCCCCCACACGACGGTCATAGGTAGGATGTGCATGTACCTGTCCGTATTCCTGTGGGGTATGGAAAGAACTAACATTATATAGGCGATACTCCCCCAGCGTAAGGCGTTGAAAAACATCTACTAAGGGGTCAACGGTTGGGATGTTAGCTGCGGGAAGGGAAGTGGTTTTTGCGATGGTAGTTTCATCAGTTGAAGGCGTAGGTGCGGTTGAGGTGGGTGGTTGAGGCACAGTTGAAGAGGATGGTTGGGTTGAGTGAACGGGTGTCTTGATTGGTACAAGCACATCGTTTGGGCGGTATAACATATTGCAGGTTTTAAAGGGGGGGGGGATCAGCTTTTACGGTGTAGGATTTCCCCTCGTACTCAAATTTTATGCATCTATGTAATGTTGAGGGAACGCATCCCATGGCCCAGATCCAAGGACGACCCAGCAATATATTATATTGGAACTCTCCCTCAAGGACATAGAAGAGTTCGGGTAAAGTACGTGGTCCTACCCGAATGTTGAGGATCACGGTGCCTAAGGTAGAGGTAATAGCGTCATTAAATGACCGCAACATGATGGGGTTGGCACACATGTAGCTAGAAGGGATATTCATTTGTTGGAAGGCTTTTGAAGAGATGATGTTTAGGCTAGCGCCCCCGTCAATCATAACACGACGTACCCGAATGTCCCGGACGTAAGCGGAGATGAAAAGGGCAGGGTCAGGGTCTTCTATACCAAAGTCAACAATTTCATCTTCAGAGAAACTGACTGCAGCAGCTTGTGGTACAGAGACGGAAGTGGTTGGGGCGGTGGGTTGTTTGGTGAGAGAGGCAACGTGATTGGGTGTCAGAATGGAGGCAACGGGCAGGGTTTCATTAGGTAAGACCTCGATCCCCTGAAGAATTTCAACGAGAGCTTGTCGATGAGATTCAGAAGTCTGAATGAGATCATATAGTGTCATTTTTACGGGTGATTGGTGAAGCTGTTTGATCATGGCTCGATGGGCAGCTCCATTAGAGACGGGGTAAGCGGGGTCCACGAATAACCACTTTGGGTGGTGGTGCAATCGGGATGCTGGACGGAGAAGGAGAGGACGTAGGTGTGCTTTCTTTCACTTTCTCATTGTTTTTCTGCGTTTGAGTAGCAACACTAATCATATTAATCTCGTAAACCTGAGATGAGGAAGATGGTTGGGATAAATCATGGTTTTCAAGAGGTGGGGTTGTAATAATGATAGATCTTGGTGAGGCGGGGACAGATGGTAGAGGAGAGGGAATGGAAGCTAAAGGTCTCTCCCTTCGTAAGTTGTCTTTCTTAACCTTTCTATCTGGGAGAGGTGACTGACGAAGGATGGTTTTTAAAGCTTTGCATCCCTCCACATCATGTCCTGGTGTGCGGTGATAAGCGCAGATTTTAGACTCATCGTAACCTATAGGGTGAGGTTTAGAAGGGTCATAAGGTCTAAGTGGGGGTAGAGAAATGGTCGCATTCTCCACCAACATAGCAAGGATTTTGGCATAAGATCCTTTGAGTGGGTCAAAATCGGAGGAGGATGATGGCATTGGTTGTGCGGGTTTCGGTAATGTTTGGGCGTGGTTGGTTCGTACGGGTGGTGGTTTAGCCAAGGGGTGTTGACACGTGGTTTTCACCAAACGTGGTTTCTTTGGCGCAGGAGCTACGTTCGGCTGGTTAGATGATGAGGCTACAGATGACGTGGTAGCGGGAAACAACCACGGAGAAAGGGGAGTGACAGAAAATAAATCCTTTGATGATGGAGTTTGTTTAGGGTTGATGGGTGGACAGGATACGTGGGGTGATAATGTTGATATACCCTTAGATCTCTGTATAGGTGCAGAAGGCGTAGGTCGTTTTGAAGAAAACGCAGGAGGTATGATATATTGATGCAAGGTGGAAGGATGAGGTCCCAATATGGAAGGTAGGTGTGACGATGATGGTTTTGATTGTGATAGAGGCACGGATTGAGCTTGTCTTCTAGGTGGCGGGGCGGCTTTATTCTTGGATAAATCTAGTCGCTTAGGCGGGTGTGTTAGACTGGGTATGGGTGAGGTCCCAAGTGTAGGGGAAGGTTTGGTTAGGTTAATAGAGGTGGATGGGATACTTGATATAGATACGGGGGGTGAGAATGAGGACATAGGCATTTTGAGTTTCTGTAAACACTTAGGATATATGGTAGAGGTGTCGGATCGGTCATCTGCATTTGAGTAGAATAAGGGGTACTCAAACGTTCCCATAGGATTCATCTATCTTCTGGAGAATGACAGTCTTCAGGTTTGAATTGTAAATTTGGTACGGAAGAAAGGTGGGTTGTGATTCCAGTCCACTGTGGGTGTGATACAGGGAGTAGATGAGGCACTGTATCAATAGATGTTACGAGGTCAACCGGTCGTTGAAAAGATTTAGGCAATGAAGAACTAATAGGTAAGAGGGCATGTTCGAGAGGATCTGTCATGGTTAAAGAATTTGGTGATGTCGGTGCAAGAGATTTCTCATCTAAGGATGTCAAAAGGAGTGGCGTACCTTCCTCTTGTACAGCAAGAGCGGTAGAAGGGGAAGTCTGGGAAATAGATAGATTAGATAACATCCGTTCGCAGTCTTGTAGGGATGTGGTATAAGAAGACTCATCGATAGGAAGAGAAGTCTAGGTGCAGTTAACTCCTTTATGGGTAAAGGAATGATTTTGCTTTGGCTTGATGGTGGTAAAGGAGGTTCGGGCTCCTGTGTTAGTGAAGAGGCTTGATTCAAAATTTTCTCGATAGAGGCTTTTGGCTGGGTATCGAAGACTGCATGGATCTCATGAACACTCTCCTCGGCTAAGATATCCTAGTTTGTGTTACTGTTGGGAGAGTGATTCGGGAATGGTTTGTTGAAGATTTTCAAATTTCGGTTGGCAGGGGCATTAGGATTATCGAGGGTTATATCCCCTGCGTCAACCATTTCCTGCACTATGTTTTTCAACATCTTGCAGTTTTCATGACTATGTCCTTTTACACGGTGAAAGTTACAGAAGTCATTTTCTTTGTACCAGGAAGGTATAGCGCGAGTGGAGTCAAACCCGGAGTGAGGTTTAACAGGAGGCAAGGTGATAGCTCCGGCCTTGAGCAATTTTTCCAAGATGACACCATAGGTTTCTCCCAAGGGAGTGTAATTGATGGGCTCTGCTTTATACTTATAGGTGGTTTTTGGTGGGGTATTAGACGGTGTTTGAGATTTAACCATCACCGCATGGACAGCTCCTTTTGATTTAGAAGAAGTGGACGCGTGAGGAGTGGTGGTATTTGGTTTATTGGTAGAATCAGGAGTTCGGAAATTGGGGTTTTTGTTGCGCAACCGCAATTTCTCTTCTTCTAAGGCTCGAATTTCTAGTTTCCGAGCCATGGTAAAGGCCTCATCAAATGTGCGGAAAGTTTGAATTTGAAGAGTAGGAGAAATGTGCTTAGCACATGCCCGCGTGAAAAGTTTGATAAGTTCAGCCTGAGGCAAGGCATATGTAAGTTGGTTGATAAGGCCGCGCCATCGTCTGACGAAATCTGCGATAGATTCGTCTTCGAATTGTCGAATGGCATAAAGGTCGGTGATGGATACTTTCTTAGCAATGTTAATGGAGAAGTGATCCAAGAAAGATTGGGCTAGTTGGTTAAAAGAGAAGATTGAGTGCTGGGTTAAAGCACTGTACCACTCCAAGGCGGGTCCTGATAAGGACATGGGAAATGTGCGGAGTAACAAGGCATCATCATGGGCAATCAAATAACAAGCATGTCTAAATGATCGCAAGTGTTGTTGAGGATCCTCTTTACTATTAAAACGAGTAAATTTCGGCAATTCCCATTGAGGAGGATATGAGTGAAGGGGGACAAAAGGGTGAATAGGCTCCCGAAAAACTTTCTCATATGTCAAGGCACTACGACTTCCCGAAACAGAAGCCTCTAGATTTTGCATTTTGTCCATCATTTGTTTGATGAAATCTGTGGTTGGATGAGATGATGGTGCGGTTGTGGTAAACGGAGGAAAATTGGGCCAAGGGCCTCCGCTGGACAATGGTGGGGTTAAGTGTTGATAAGGTATGGAGGATGAATATGTTGAGGCGACCGAATAGGGATGTCCCATATAAGATGTTGAGGTTACTAGATACGTGTATGGGAATGAAAAGGTAGGCGGAGCTTGAGAAGGAAAGCTCGTGTGGATAGGTGGCAGAGAGCAAGTCATGAATGGAGTGGTCTACAAGAGAGATGAGGTAGGGGCAGTCGGTGGTAATGATATGTGGGGTCCAAGATTAGCCAAAGGAAAGCCAATCTGAGTCGTATGAATCTCTGAAGCTGTCGGATTGGGAGATGGGGCTAAAGGTGCAGGAAGCAAGGCGGTGTTATCAGGCGGAGTGGGCGCTAAATGAGCAGCTATACTAATAGGCATGCCAACAAGGAGCTGACCATCAGGCGTACGGTCAGGGGCATGAGACAAATAGTATTGTACAGCACTAGGATTAGCATCTAGAAACTTGGCAAAGTCCTTATCTCCCACAGGAATTTTAGGAACCTCGCTGGTATCCGTAGGATTCCCCACAGAATGTGAAGGGGGTGATTCAGGTAAAGAAACAGAGCAAGCATGTGAAACCATAGCGGCGGCTTGCTTTCGAGTGATAACAACCATGGACAGGTGTTCACAGTAGGGTTTCAATCTGTCAGGAACAGAAACAAACTCAGACTGGTGAAATTGGTAGGTTGCTGGTTTGTCAGGAATTGGGAAAGACAGTAACCGATATCGGTCTAGTAACCGATGTCGGTTATACTATAGCCGACGTCGGTCAGGTAACCGATGTCGGTGTAAGAAGTCTGGGCTAACAAGATATAAAAGGCTGCTAATTTGATTTTTAACAACGTTTAGTATACTTGTCCAATTATTGATCACAGAAGACAGAGTATGAGAAAGAAAACAGAACTAAAAACAAGCAAGATGTACACGCAAATCCAGAGATTAACCCTAGGGTTAATTTTAATTATTGTGGGCTTATGCCTTTAGACGTAGAATGATGTCAGAATCCTAAACAAAAGACTTAGGGGAAATGTCAAGTTTGTTTTGGCTTATAAGGTTACCTCAATCGGGCGGAGGAATACCGCGGAAAAAGGGGGGATGTTTGAGCTGTTGTGTTAATTGTGAAGTGATTCGGTATGTGTTGTGCAGTGAATGTAAGATTAATTTCTTGTCAATACCATGGATATCACCCCCACGTGTACGACCTGTTACTTAATCTATGTTTACTAGAATTGAAAACAGCAAGCAAGGATGCCAATGCACGTGTTTTAAACCCAAATCGAAAATGATATTCGATGAAGCAAAAGAGATGACTTTCACTAATGCAAGATGCGAAAAAAAAACAAAGCAAGTTCTTTTACCAAAATAATAAAATACCTTGTGAATATCTTTAGAAGAAGAAAACAGCAAGTATGCTCCCTATATGAAAGCAAGCAAGAAATAAAGAAACCCAAAATGGGTCCCACCGGGCGTGCCAAAATGTTTCACTCGGAATGTTTCGACTTCTAGGAATAGAGTTTCTTCTATCCTTTCATTCCTTTTAGAAACAGATAAGGGTTAGGGCTAGGAGGAATACCTGTGGAATGTCGAGATGGTGTGCGCGTACCGTAGAGGAAGATCAGGCTGACTGCGAAGAACTCCTTTTTGTCTTGGAAGGACTACCTGCAAATAAGAACACAAGACCACAAGATTTTGATTAGACAATAAATGAGGAAACTGCCTTGGGCCCAGGAAATATAAAACTTCCTTTCGAAGGTGGTCAGTTTCCCTGCTAATATGAATTAACACAAAAGACTGTAAAATATCAATTAAGTTGCTTGGTTGAAACAAGTAGGGGAAAGGCTGATTTCTGGTTTTGAACCACAATAACTGATGGCGGTCACTGATAACCGATGCCGGTTACTGATAACCGATACCGGTGGGGTCTAGGATCTGTAGGTTGGTTGTTTTATGGGGTGGTGGTGTCGTAGGGTAATGGTGTTATTGGTAAGGCTGGTATATGAGTGATATTAGGTAATGAGATGGTGAGAGGTAAATGAATGATAGTTAGATGCAATATGTTGCCGGGTAGTGGATCTGGGAATGGATTTGTGAGGACTATGATTCAAAAGTCTAAGAAGTATTATCAAAAGGACATGCAAGATGTAACTTACTGGTTATTGACGAAGATGCAGGTCCAAGAACTCTGATGACAAAGGAAGAACTCTAGGTAGGATG
Organism: Taxus chinensis; assembly: GCA_019776745.2. NCBI lineage: Eukaryota > Viridiplantae > Streptophyta > Pinopsida > Cupressales > Taxaceae > Taxus > Taxus chinensis. The sequence continues at coordinate 604,419,635 of CM034148.1, read as the reverse complement.
GCTTGACACACAGAAGATGAGAGATCTCCCTCCCAATGATCAGCTGAGTATCACAGATTTTTGGCTATTCCGTCGCAGTTCTGGGCTTGATCTCCTTTTGCTGCAACTCTCCTTGTCTCTTCACTCGTCTCTGCTTGGCCAAGTGAAGATTGGAATGCTCTTGATCGCTCCCAATGATCTCCCTTGATTCAAAAATCCTTCGACCTTGATCCAAAATGAAATTTCGATCCCTTGTTTTTGGTTTGGGGAGGCCATTTACAGGGAACCGATGGCAGTTACGTAACCGACGGCGGTCGAGTAGGAACCGGCATCGGTAAGGAAAAAGTAGGCTATTTTTAGTAAAATAGCCCACCTTCCCTGCTTTTCTCCCGAGAGATTAGTTGCGGGCTTGGTCAAGTGACTAGAAGGTCGGTCTTGGGTGCGAGAAAGGGGTCATTAGTCATGGGTGTAGGTGTAGACCAAGTTTTAGGTCTTAATTAGGTTAGTTTAGGATTAGGGCTAGGTCATGATGAGGTGGCAAAATGAGGTGGTAGGTGAGGTGATGGGGATTTATCAATTACAAGGTAATTAATAAATAATTGTGTAAGGTTTAGGTAATGAGGTTAGGTTGCGAAATGGGATGCGGGTCACAAGGGGTCTTAAGACATGAATTTGGTGTCTACAAGAGTCATTTTTCAACAATAAGAAAAATACTTCTATGCACCAAATTTTTCACTTTTCATCTTTCATACATGTTACTATAAATTCCCATTGTACAGATAAGGGTCATTGATGCATTTTATTTCTAGCAGGGTTCCTTAAAGGGCCTGCCAAGAATGGGGAATGGTTATTCATGTAACCATTATGGGTTAAAGATAGTACAAGGATAGAGTGTCATTATTTGGCCTTGGCCTTAGTTTTCCTTGCATTAGGTATCCTTGTCTTCCTAGGTCTCATACACATCACATTCACATTTCTTGGCTTACATATCATCACATAACACCTTTTTATCCACATACATGATCTATGACACAATATTTTCGTTTTTTACAATAACTTACCTTGTTTCAGCACCTATGGCTAACACCATCACCCGTTGGTGATGATATCAGTTTTGTATTTCCTTATGGTTGATGCCATTGCATGTGGTTGATGGCTTCCTATATATACCCTCACCTCATTTGATACTCATAAGAAAAGGAAACCTGAATCATTCAAACTACCATTCTACTCTTTTGCACCATCTTCACATTTGTTCACCTAAATCTTGGTTCATTTTTCTTCTATTTTTAATTGGATTGGATACTCTTATTGTTAGATGGTTTCTTGCACTATTAGGTCACCTATAGTGAGTCTAGGACATGAATGGTGTTCCCATTCTCCACCTAATAGTGAATCTCTCTCATTGCACTACTTCTATGGAGAGATAGATGTATCAGTGTCCACCCTACAAGTACAAGGTGATTTCTCTAACCATATCTTGTCATTTTACATAGGTAAGTTCATTTCCTTCTTGATTGTGCAATGTTAGCTTAGTATTATGCATGTTTGGATGCTAGTTAACATATTACTCTTACTAATATTATCCCATTATCTATCACCCCTTTTATTTCAGTTATTACATGTATGTTTGTTTCATTTATTATTGATTTATACCTTTTCACATCCAACTATTAATATCTCAGTAGGGTTCTTTCGTCTATCTTGACCACGGGGCTTGGAAACACTAGGTTGACCTAGTGTAGGGATTATTGTCCTCTAGATATGTAACCATAGCACTCATTGTAAACCCTTTAATTTTATCCCCTTATATGATGGACATGTGTATTTCCTACTCGTTTCCTTAATACCCGCGTAGAATAGATGATTTAAGAGTGCATGTTATTGAGAGAAATTTTATCACACATACATCCTCTGGTGAACCTGACATGAATCTTACAAACCTTCTGATCAAGCACAACTCATTAAAAACATCCATATTCAAATTTTACTTCATCTAAATACCCAAAAAACCACAAAATATTAAAAACCCACCTGCACATACATAATTTCCATTAGGCGAGCCTGTATGTTTCAATTTTCTTATATCTAAACATCTTCGATCCCTTTACACAAAAATTTACATGGTCGATTATGTTTACTCTCCTTGATCTTATTCCACATACCTTTGGCCCCTCTATACATTTTTTGTATGGCTGATTATGTCTCTAGCCATCCTTTTTAGACCTTTTCTCAACCAAATCAACCCTCCATCATTGAGTATCTGGTCTTTGGGTCCTCTGACGCTGATGTTCAAACATTTCTTGAGACCTATCACCATAACATTGAGTTTCCCTTTTTGATGGACTATTTTTTCATAGGAGAACCTAGAAGGAATCCTTCTACCCGACACAATGTCCCACCTAAAGATGAGGAAGAAGAAATCCATAATGATTATACTTTTTACCATCCTCCTAAGATTTATAAATTTCTATCTCAATTTCCTCAATACAAGGGAGAATTGGATGAAATTATTGGAAAGCACCTTCTTGAATTTGTCTCCAAATAACTTGACCATAGGGTAAAAAAGGGGAAAGAAGTTGAGAGAGGATCATCTAAAATGTCTTAAATTATGACCCTACCAACCTCATTCTCCAAATCATTGACAAAATGAGCCAACAAAAATCCACTATGATGGTTCAATTTCTCCAAATGCAAGCCAACTTGGATCATTTATTCAACCACCCTCCAACAGGATCTTAGGGAACCACACTACCTCCTTTTCTAAATGGGACTAATGGGGTGCCCATCACTTAAACCCCAATTCAAAACAAAGTCTTGCAAGAATTCCAAAAAAATACTTTAGCACCCTAAATTTCTAGCATGGATATTATCGACATTTCTCCATCTATCTCTTAAGACAGGTTTATTGATCCCACCCTTCATATCAATGCCTTAAGAAATAGTTACAAAGAATGGATCATGAACAATTCATACACTACCATAAAGCTCCTCGAAAAGACATGAGATATGTTTTAGATGGGTACCATACATTGCCTCCTAACTCCATAATCAAGCTAGAGTCCTTATTGATATCCTTAGTTAAAAAATTCTAACATCACCATCTACCTAAAAACAACATCAATGCTTTCATAAATTGTCAAAAATATGAGAATGAGTCAACACAAGACTTTATCAAGCATCACCATCTACCTAAAAACAACATCAATGCTTTCATAAATTGTCAAAAATATGAGAATGAGTCAACACAAGACTTTATCAAGCGTTGGAAGACCCTATCCACGTGGGAAGAACAATCTTCCCAATGATAACCTCTTTCAAATTTTCTTACAATCCCTTGATCCTCACCTTCAATACAAGGTGAGATCCTTTTCTCCTACTTCCCTAAAAGAGGCCTTTAAACAAGCCAAAAGGGAAGGATATCTCATGAGGGATTATGATAAGGCTCCATCTAAAACAAAAACTAAAAAATAAGTCCAAATCCTTCAACACTCTAAAAAAAGAATGTGACAGATGGTGAAGTCTCATATAATCTTCCTTCTATCAATTATTAAAATAGATTTGTTTTCAATATTGACCAATAACAAAAACTAACCTATATTTAATTAGCCAATGAGTAAGGAATATTTAAAGCTTTGATTTCCTGAACCATTTACTGCAATCCTAGATCCTTCTCAACCTATTCCTCATTAGCATGATGAGAGTAAGTTTTGTTAGTGACACGTTAATTGAGGTCACTCACATGAGAATTTTCATGCACTCTGAATGGATTCCATCAGCTTCTTCTTAGGAACCAATTTTAATTATGATGCAATCACTCATGAGCATTTGACTACAACGGTTAAATCTCATGATGTGGATAAAAAGAAGGATTGTCATGAAGCCATCAACCAAGCTAATGAAAATCCAAATATCTTATTTAATCCTATGTTTAATCATGATGTCACTGAAAGTTATAAGAAGCAAGACAATGCTACAACCAATGTAGTTGACATGGATTACCCTCCTAAAAATGCGGTCACAATCAACGATTTAAAATGTCATATCTTACGTTGAACCAAAGTATCTTGTATCATTCCAACCTCGTACTCATAGGGTCACATATCCATTTTTACCATAGAATCAAGCTCATCAAATCAATGACCTACCTCCTCCATATGTCATCGCCCCCTGTGGAAATTATCCTATAGGACTGATTGTATCTGGATATGCATATCAATTTATAGACACCATCAGATCCTGTCCAAATCAAACTTTTAGGGTTGATGGTGTAGTAACTAAGAAAACATAAGTTTCAAAAGTCTCTCTAACTACCCCTACTCCTTATGGCTCTATTTTTTAGGAATCTCAGCACTCTTATCCTACCACACACTCTGATCATGGTGAATGGTATCCTCTCATAGAATTTTCCCAAATTCCTAGTCCAATTCCCTTCTTGGAACTTATACGTATGTCAATTTTGGTGTCTTCATTTTCCCCTTTTTGTCATGTAGCTTGTATTGGTAAGTGATCCTGACAAAAATAGGAAGTGGTTGCCCCAAATATAGGAGAGAGTGGGGTTTTCCCAAGTAGTGTTAAAGGTGAACCACCTCAAACTAGGAGTTGATGACATGTGAGACGAAATCAGTGAGTGGTTTTATAAATGGGTAAGTGATGAAAGTGAAGGTAGGTGAGTTGTAGGTAAGGGTATGGGCACTTTGGGTAACGGTTAAAGGTAAAATTGGGTAATGGGAATAGGCAACGGTCACATCAAGTAATGGGTAATGACAATCAAATGCATGCACATGTATAGATTGTAACATGGTACCAGGTTGAATATCTTGCAAACTGTACATCATCTAAGGTTGATAGGTTTATCCAAATAAGTTTGAAGTGATTCAGGTACCCAGGGTACATGATATGTTCCAGAAACACAACTTAGGTTAGGTGTAGGAATGTTTAGGTATGATCTGGTACACCAAAGGTTTGGTCAGGATAAATAGCACGACAATAGGCAAGGTAAGGTCATTTGGCTAAACAACACGGGTAACAACATCACAAGCTATAACGAGTACATAAGTTCAAAGGTCATAAAAATTTGTTTAGGTCAAGGTCTATAGATCCTGCATGGGTAGGGCTGAGGTATAGGTAAAATAACAAGTCCTTAAATGTAATTAAGGAAATGTATGACTAATTTAGGCTTTTGGATTGGGTGCAATGGGTGTTGGTAATGTCAAAAGGTATTCGACAGTAATGAGTTTTGTTTAAAATGGGGAAAAGGTAGGTGACCAATGTCAGTTATAAGGTTACAGACATTGGTTTGGTATGATCGACACCGGTCATGTCAGGTTAGGTTTATAAGGTTGAAATTCCATATTTTATGGAATCATTGTTGTATTTTGACTTTGAGAAAATGACATAGCCTATTGACTTGTTCATTTTTATTGTAGAAAAAGATAAGGCATTATACCTAGTTGAGGTGGAGGTTACTAAGTGGTGAAAGGAGCCAGGTAGACGGGTCCACGATAGAGGTCGGAGAGGTGTGATTAGTGGAGATATTCGAGGTATATTTTGGCATGGCAAAGGCGGGAGAGGGTTTGGGTGGACCACTAGCATAATGGCCAGACATGTCACCACGTAGGAGACACCGTGATGAGGTAAGGGCATTCCCTAATTTTTTATTTGCTACAATTTTGGTTTAAAATATGAAGAAATTGGGGTGGGGGGTTTTCATTGTGAAATGTGGGTGAAAAATGGGTAAAATCAATATGGGGAAGGTAAAATGTAGGATTAATGAGATGATAAATGAATATAAGATAAAATTTGGAGTGGATTGGGGTAGGTGTTAGGTTAGATTTTGGTGAATTTTAGATGAAATGGGCTATGGGGGACAAGTTTCATTTTTTTGGGTTGCTGCAATAGAGACCGATGTCAGTCAAGGCCTGGCCAACATTGGTCGGTGTTTACTAGCATCATCCTAGCATTAGGAGACTGATACCAGTTTAAGGGAACAAATGATGGTCATGGAAAAACTAGTGATGGTCAAGGAAACTGGTGCCGGTTAGGGTTAGAGAACAATAGGTGTAAGAAGGGTTAGTTTTGAAAGACAATATGTAGGAAGGGGTACATGAAGGGCATATGTAGAGGGATGAGGGTAAAATGTGAGTTTGGCCAGATAAAATGCGTAAGTAGGTTAAATAATGTTAATATGATGGGTCATGATTATAAAGGGCAAAACATTTGTAGGTGAATTAGGTAAATGGGATAGGAATGATTGATGTGGTTGGGTATGGTGTAGTGGGTAAGAAGTAATTTTGGGGTAGGAAAGTCTTGAAAATGTTGTGTCTGATGTTGCAGGATAGGTACCAGCTCAGGATGTGGGACAAAGTACCACCGTTGTTAGCACAAATGTGGTCTAGCATGACTACAGAGGAGTGGGAGCATGTGACGGATGTTGGACTAATTGGGATTTGGTGTTATAGGCATATAGCCTGATATCCTAGCTTGATGTCTACACTCATCAATAGATGGGATTCAACGACTAACACATTTCATTTACCGACAGGTGAGATGACTGTCACCCTAGAGGACGTGTACAGGATCTTGTGGCTGCCGATTGCTGAGGAGCTAGTGTATTATATTTCATCGAAGGCACCAATGGAGTTGATAATGGCTGTATTTGTAGAGGCAATGGGTGATCTGAGGTACCATGGTACGAGCCTTAGCTATGGAGACATGTACTTAGTCCATCCTCTTGAGATGAGGCTGGTTGCATTGATGATTGAGGCGATATGTTGTTTCTCCTTACCAGATGATGAGGGTAGGATATTACCATGAGCACTAATGGGAGTGCTCTAAGATATGATGGAGGAGATGATATGCTTTTTCTAGGCATCAACATTCCTAGTGCAGTTATATAGGGAGTTGTGGGATTATGTGAGATTGGGTCAGTTTAGTTTGTGTTGCACCTTTCTACTACATTGATGGGCATATGAGCATATCGTATGTGTGCGGCCAGTTGGTTTTCCCTAAAATGATTGGTTTGGGGGTGGTCAGGTTAAAGTTGGATACATACTATGGGTACCCATTGGTGGGTAGCACAGAGTGGCTAGGGACACATGTGATGTTTTATATTACAAACGGTTATTGGAGGGGCTTTTAGGGGTTAATATTGTGTGGAGAACCTACATTGGCTATCCCTTATATAGGGGTATGATGGAGGAGTTAGAGCTTCATTTTTTGAGGTGGATATAGGCGTGGCATGTCGGTGAGCACGATTTGATACATGTAGACAGGGTTAGATGGTAATTTGGGATGCCACAGGATGTCCCTCCAGCTTTTCCACATTACATGAGATATGACATGGAGAGACCTATGTCTCCACCAAATTTGAGTGTGCCGACATGGCAAGAGGAGCAGCTAGTAGATAGGTATATTGATGTCATTGGGGTCACTGATGGATATAAGAAGTGGTGGGTAGCAGGACTATGAGCAACACCACTAAGACTATGGCATCTAGACTTACCCACCATCACAGTGCAAAGGGATACCTTACAAGGTCATGTTTTTTACCTTCAGGCATAGATTACAATTTTATAGGGACAGCTTACCGGTTCAGAGGCACATGTTTCCCTTTTACAAGCTCATGTGGTGGCCTTAGAGGCCCATGTAGCATAGGGATAGGTTCCCGTGTAGGGTGGAGATGGAGATGGAGTGTAACATTCCCATTTTAAGAATTTAGAAACAAGGGGAAAAAATAGTTATATAATAATTTTATTTGTTCTAAATAACCATAATTTATAACATACATTCCATGTCAATCAATCTCATAACAGATAACCATATGCAGTTGTAATGACTCGGTGTAACACCGATCTCTCATTTCATGACTCGGTGAAACATTGATCTCTCATTTCATGACTCAGTGAAACACCGATCTCTCATGTTAACTCATTGAATTCTATACTAGGTATAATTTGATTCTCATACCCATTTTCAAGGATGTTAAGTGTTCTATTCAAGAGGCCTATCTGAATACTTGTTACCAAGTATTCATCTAAAATCATCACTCCTTAAAACTAGGTAACATAAGACAACACAACCAGTAGCTTACGATACTTTGGCCAACTATTTACAACATACTGTTCATGTTAATATTCATACATGACATACTCATCAAACGGAATAATTTATTCACCCCACTTCATTTTTTATGTAGAATGGTCTGTCACTGACTCCTGTCAGTCCACTTGTTCAAGTTTTAACCCTAACTAAGGTTAGCAACATAGTCTAGTGTAGAAGGCTACTCGCGGTGAATAATGGTGCATATACATACTCAATCAACCTAATTCGATTGCATGTGTCTAGTCATTCGTAATTCATTCGTGAGTTTCCCCTGACACTAGATCATACTTCTAACCTAACCTAGGGTATAACTAAGATCAATTTCAATTTTATGTAGATCTAGATGATTCAACTCTGAAGATTGTTGCAACGTGTGAACTTCAACATAGTATCCTCATGAAGACCCAAGTCTTCATGGAGGTATGGTGCTGTAGTTGGCGTGTGCCAACATCTAAAAAATTCATCCCATCTAGAATGTACATACCCAAGAAAGAAGTATAATTACTTAATTATTTTTCTTAATAAAAGTCTAATTACAGCAGCCATATTGAGTTCCTTATTTTTATTAACCATTTTGGTTGCTAGATCAATAAATGAATTGTATATGCTTCTACGCAGATACATCAAGATTTTTGCTTTTATTTTATTAACTTCCTAATTTAGGATTCAGTTTTACAAATAGAATTAGCATAATAACAGTATGGTTAACTTATTTAACTAAACCATGACTTATCTTGTTTAAGTTCTGAAATCAGATTCCTTTATAATAGACTTCATTTAAATGAACTCTCCTATTATATATTTACATGTTCATTTTCATTTTCTTTTATTCAGTATTAAGATATTAATTCAAGAGGAAGTGCATCTTCCTATTTCCAAGACAACATTAGGTTTAAATTCCCAAAGGATTCTAAAACAAACTTATTATCATTGCGGAATAGTTGTCTTCCTTTTTCTTATTAAGAATTTAGGGTCCATTTATAACCCCTTAACATTATTATCAAAGTAATCATAATGGATTTTCGTTCATCCATTAACATCATTTTAAATAAACCATAGTGATTTAATTAAATGATCAGTCATGAATTCCAACTTGGATAAATTACATTTAAATAAAGGGATAGTATATCTAATTCCCTTACCACATAGTTCATTTTATTTCAACCCAAAAGGGGTTCATATTAAGAAGTATATATATAAAAGAACAGATATAATGCATATCACTATTAATCACTGAATATATAAAAAGATGACACATCAAGTACAGATAAACCCACAAAATTTTCCATTTATCGAGGAGAAATTCATACATTGTAAGTACAAATACTTCAAACATCTTTAATGTCAAACAACAACAATAAGCTTTGTAAAATTACAACTTTCCCTTCCAACAATACATTTTCATAATGAGTCATATTTCCCATAAGAGAACCAGTATTTTGGTTAAAGAAAAAGTAACATTATAAAAGATCTTGTCTCCCTTTTTACCACTTACGAAGTCCATCTGCAATAATTTTCTAGCATGAGTCATTTCAGTGAAATTGCGAATGATAAGTACTAAACATTAAAATGATTTACTTTTAAATAACTGTTTCATTAAAAGAACTTTACTTTTATGAAACAAATAAAGCATTACAGAAAGACACAAAATCAAAGAAATAGCATAGTTACATAAGAGGGAGAAATAAAGTCATAATCCTATTCTACATTTGGAGAAGACCATGGAGTGATCATATAATCAAAGTTTCAACTTCCAACTAATCATTTCATTGTAGATTCAAGATCATTATTTTGGACAAATAATATTTCACCAAAATCACACTCTGCATTTCATTTTCTATTATTTATGATTCAAATCTAGATTCATCAACCCAAAAGAAGAAGATACTAACAATAATAATTCATATAAATAGAATTACCTTAAAGGAACAATGATCCAAATTATAGAGCATTAACTTACTCCATCCTAGGATATTTAATGCCAAGCTCAATAAACTTTATGATGAAAATTAGGATGAACCAACAACATCCTAAAGTAAGAGTTTCTTATTTGAGAAGACTAAATCCAAGTTCAAAGTCTAAATCTAGCCTAAATTTAGGATTAGCATCAACAGGTTTGACAAAGGATAGATTAAATTTGAATGCACCTATAATTAGTCACACATCATAACAATTACAACCCAACCAATGTATCATTCAAGGAGAAGAAAGTAAGGATTTATCCACTAACTAATCACCCTGCAAATCCATCAACGTAATACTAATCGAACAGATAAGCTCCATACATAAGAGCAATACCAATGAAAGAATGAACCCAAGAGAGGGAAAGGATCAAGCTATATCTACCTTCTAAGTTTGAAAAGGATGATATTGTGAATACCTTAACTCAGAATAGAGAAAAAGGATCTCAACAAACAAAGATGAGAAAGATCTCAATATTCCTTCCTTTAAGAGAGGTATACACACCGGAATAGAAAATAATTGAGACAGATTTGATTGTTCCAGACAATAAAACATTCAATTCCAACAACCATAGAAGCATAAAGAGCTATTCCATATTGCAATCGATAACCACGACTGTAACATGGAAGTCAGAAACTAAAACAAAAGAAGTTTTCCCAACATACAAATGAGAACAGGAATAGTAGCTCAAAGGCTACAAAACTAAAAATGTTTATTCAAATGCTTTCAGTTATTAACAGTATCCGAAGCTAACAAACCCAACAAAAAAACATTAAAATCATTCCAAACGTTAATAGCACCAACTGAGAAGTTCTTCTAGTTTTCCCAAACAAAGAGAGACAAAGTTACGTTAAAGTAGATTCCCCTTATGTGGCCACAATTTCTTTTCAAAGTGTCAACACACACACACACACACACACACACACACACACACACACACACACACACACACACACACACACACACACACACACACACACACAGCTTACCCATCCCTTGATAGTAAAGTGAAAAATAAAGTGAAAAAAATATTTAACAGTTCATAAATTCCATTCAAGATAACCTAGATCCGCATACTTTAAAAGAATCAATGGAACAGACTACTGGTTCAGGGAAGAAGAAACCGACCCAGATTTGACCACAAGGAGAAACAACAAATAGTGACACGACCCCTAGTCAGGTGCCCAAAGTTGAGCTAAAACAAAGAATAGCTAGAACCAAAAAAAATTCAACCCCTTAAGATAGACAAGATTGAGTTACACCACATTTTAACCTAGATATCCCATTCCAATAGTAACAATTTTACATCAAACTTAAATGAAAAGAACCAGTTAATCCCAACAAGATGAACTGATAAGGTGACTCATAAGCACTCAAAATCACTTTAGGAGGATGCAAATACATTTGTTATACCTTTACACAGATCATTCCAATTGGATAAATATCATCCATGCTATCAGGTAGATTGATTCGAAGAGATTCCTTCGGTCCCCAAAATCATACAAGTCACTAGCAAGACTTCTTGCAAATTATAGATATAAGCAAAGATTCTAATATATCTAATTTTAGGTAGAAGCTAAACATGATTATATTATTTTTATCAAGGAATAACTAAGACCTGAATCATATTTATTTCATAGCAGTGGCTTCTAATATCTAGCTTCAGTATATTCCAACAGGAGATCTTAGATTCAAAAACATCTCAATCTCAGCAAAAGTAAAACATGCTTACTATTATTTTCCAACAAGAAAAAATCCTAAAAAAAAATTCTAGCATAGCCACATATCATACTTACCCAGTTTTAGTAATTTCCATATAGATAAAATGCAAAGAAAAATAAGTTTCGAAAACAAGACTAAACCAAATACAAACTCATTTGTTTCCCAAGAACAGAGTTCTTTTAATGAAGACATTTAGAAAAAAGTATAAAAACTTATTGGGTAGAGCCTATCATTCCTGATAGAGCTTCCTTCTTGATGTGCACAGACGATTTCCCATCTGAGCCTCAACAGTATCTCCTTTTTCCAAGAAACATCAACCACTCCAAATCTTCCCACTTCTTCTTATACTTCCACATGATCCAAAAATAGCTCAAGTATGCCAAAAAATATAGCTAATACATCAAAAATAGAACTACTGGTTTGAAGAATCGAAAACCCCATGTAGAGAAAAAATATGAAATGAACCTAAAGGTCAAACAACCTTTCCAAAATCCACCATGTCTTTGTCTTAGGTAGGTTTCTTCAACATAAACTGAGATCAATTAATGCGAAAGAAAGTCAATTTTCCCTCCTAATTCTCCATGCCACCACCATTCAAAATTTGGTGAGCCTTCCATTCAAAATTTGCATGCAATTTCCTATTTAGTGGTGATGCCAACTAGGCCTCCCCTAAACTCCTAATTCCTCTACCAAAATTGGAAGTCCTTTCGTAGTATTTAAAACCAAATTAAATTCCAATCAATGCTTTGAAAACCCGACGACACTGACCTTACCATTTTCCAAGTAGTCCATAGGTATCTCCTTACAGTTAGCAATAGTTTAGGTTATATTTTTATTAGGTTAGAAATCAACCTTAGTTATTATGGTAGGTCTTAATTACCTTATGTTTATAATCTAAACTAGTATATAACATTCCAACATAGGTTATGGTATCCACCTTAGTAATCTTACTATTAGGACTATGATTCATATACGCTATACATCATGTTAACAACCATCAACAAGTAGTCCCATGCCTATCACCCTTAATCCTGATGTCGGTTAATAACCCCTAAGGTAAAGAATTCTCCACCATGGTAAACAAAATAAGTCACAGTCAAGCTCATCTATCCATTTCTGAATGTCAAGCCAACAAGGTGAACAGATAAAAAGATTGAGGCATACCTTGAAGATCAATGGAATTGCATACCAAGGTTGGATTTTTTACACGTAATAAATTATGTCTACATAGATACAAGTTCATCACCTTCATAAAAGTGAATTTTAAGCTATGTACAAAGAGATGAATAGCATTATTTTCAACTAAGAAAAATTCACAACTAGAAATGATTCTTTTAAACAAATAATGAATTATCCATTGCAAGCGTGATTTCCTAATATCATAAGAGTAATTCATTCCTAAGACAAATAACCCATGTCAACATTTGTAATGTCAAGAGTGGAAGTTATCATAGTAACAGTACCATGTCAAATATGTCACAATGGACAGATAGGTGTGCCACCTTATAGGAAATAAGGTGAAAATAGGTGGATTATCATAACTTAGCTAGCCACTCCACAGGATCATGTTGTGGCCCTATAGGCCCAAGTTATAGCCCATACACCTCAAAAAGCTCAGGCATAGGGTCCCATGACAAAGGGCATTTATCATTTACTTTGTTTTTTTTTATATTTTTGATAGACTAATCGATCACAGGGACAGTCTATATGAGGCCAGTGATTAGCATTATCTCCTTGCACAAGTTGTTCGTGAGACCTATGATAGCACCATGTGAGAAGTTCTTATAGATAGTTTCAGGTATTTTTTGCAATGAGTCTTGGTACTATCAGGATCACCTGACAACTTTTGAGGGAGCATATCTCCCACCCTATAGCAGCGAGTATAGAGCAGAAGATATGTCCCTTTTGAGGGAGTTATATTTTTGACTGAAATTTTGCACTCATAGGAGCTGAGAGTCCCATTTTTCTTTTGGATGTTCCCAGAGATCATGGTCCAAGGTGAGGCTATAGATTCATGGAGGCTATTCCCAGGTTCTTTTTAGGCGGAGATAAAACCATGAGCACACAGAAGTTAACTATGAAGAGATGGTTGGCAGGGTGCTAGACTGGAGGATGACCATGCAGATTCCATCTTTGAAAAAGGTATGAAAAGTATCTGGGGTGATGATTAGTCACTGGATATGAGCAGAGCTATGGTACTTTATATATGATCAGCCTAAGTGTCGATGAAAGGTGATGGGTAATCACATGAGTCTTGTTTAGATTTTGAGTTTTATAATGGCCTGTGTACATGAAGATAGTGAGGAGTATCTCAAGATTGAGACACTTGTATGTATTTATATCGATGTACATATATATTGATACACACATTTGCTCATTTATAAAGATGATGATACTTATTGTATGGATGATGTATCTATGTTTTTAATTTCCATTTTCATTTTAATTGATGGAAACAAGATGAATTAGGCATGGTTGAGTCAAGGTCATGAGGCATGGTTGATTTCAGGTATTTTAAGCATGGTTGAGTCTAGGTGTAGACATGGTGGATTGTTTAGATCAGTTAGAAAATTGAGTTCCCTCATTTAGGCATGATGTATTATAGGTCACTTAGGCATGGTTGAGTTTAGGTCCTTTAGGCAAGGTTGAGTCAGGTGTAGGCATGGTGGATTTTTATAGTCACGTTAGGTATGTTTTGGTAGATGTTGTTGGGTTTGATTTAATTTCCACATTATTGGTTGTATGGAAAATAAATGATGATGTCTATTTATGTTATGGTGTAAACATCCAAATTTTTTGATATTATGGAAATGTGAAATGATTAATGTATGATATGATGATGTAAGAAATAAGTAGGTAAACATGTTTATATACTTGTATATTTGTTTAATTTCTAAGTAGTATATAAGATGTGAAAACTAACTGCGGTAAAGTGTGAATAGAAAAATGGGGGGGGGGGATGCCAATTTGTTAGGGTAAAAAGTGGCCAAGCTAACCTTCATAAGATTTTTTTTTCAAGTTTTTACTCAGTACTGCTTCCTACATATCCCCGATGAAAAGGGGCCTCAATGTTATCTTAATGTAGTTCTCCCATAATCTAGGGAATAATATGATGAGGTAGTGGGATGGGTTGGTAGGTTGTAGCGCATGAAGATTGAGTCTAGGTGACAGTTAGGCATGGTTGAGTTTAGGTACACACCCTTAGGCATGATTGAGTCCTAGTTCAGTTTAAGGTAGGGTTGAATTGAGGTCCATTTAGGTCTGGTTAAATTCCTAGGTGTTGAAGGTTCTTGGTCCTATATAGGATAATTTTGCAACAAGTAATGAAGAAGGTGATTCCAGTAAGAGAATTCATAAAAAATCCGCCTAATTGACAAGATTACATAACAAATCTACTCATTGGGTTTTGAACGTAATACCCTAAAGGCGTTGCATGATTGACTATTCTAAGCCTTGACAAAATTCACATGATCCTTAAATGTTGCATTTGCGGCACATGTCCCTTGAGCGGGTATGAAATTAGGGTGAAAATGAAATGAACCTGAAATCTAGATTGGTTTTTAGCATAACCTAGTGTGAGACATCATGACTTACTTGGCAAGAGTCCCAAGATTCAAAATAGGCAATTCCACTGATGACAAAGTTATCTTTTCTATCTTTTTGTTTTTGTTTTGATAGAACCTGATCAATGTGGGAAGTTTATGTGGGATGGGTAAATTATGGATTCTTAAGGTATTGGTGAATTTGATCAATGTGGGAAGCTTCTGAAAATTTTATTCTATTTTTGGAAAAATAGTCTTCTTTATTATGATAGACTATGTATAGTATGGCTAGTTTGGTATAACTTTCCTTCAAGGGAGCAGTATATTTATAGCAGCGAGATAGAAAGCATAGATGTCCTTTTTTAGGGATTCATTTTTTTGAGAGAATTTTGACTCAAGGAGTTGAATCACATTTTACTTTTGAAATTGTTTTTAGGCTTTTTGACTTTTAGGTCATGGACAATAGTATAAAGAAAGATAAGCTCTTGTTTTGAAGAAAAAACTATAACACACCAGAGGTTAATTATGAAAGAGAGGGTTTAAGGACCATGGGATTCCATCTTCCAAAAAGATGAAAATTATCCATGATAATCATGTCATGAGTAGAGATTTGTGATACTCATATTAAATACAAGGTTGAAAGGTAATGGGTAATTACGTGATCCTGGTTTAGTCCTTGATCCTTAGAATAGGTAAAATGGAAGGTGAATGGTGCTCAAGGGATGAGTGTTAATAGACAAGAGGTGATATAATACTTAATTCAATAATAGAATGGTCGAAGATGAAAGGAATTGAGGGGATCAGGTTCAGGTTTACCTTTCCCGAGTGAAGACAAATGATAAACGCATGATCCATAGGTATGAATAACAATATAGGGTCCAAGTTAATTAGAAGCAAATTTTCCCCATTTACTTTTTTCATCTATTTGTTACATGTTGATTTTCCTTTAGGATGAGGTCACCAACTTGGAAGGTTCATTCATGGACACGTTTATCATAGGCATGTTTATACATTTTTGGTAGATTTGGAGGTGGTCAAGAGCATTGAGATGAATTTCATCTAATAACTCGAGTTGTGCCAAATGGTCTTGGTGAAATTCATCATCATATGAGAGATCTCTTTGAGTGAGATACAAAGAGACAGAATCTAGACATCAAGAGGTAGAACATCCTCTGTATCATAGACCAGAGAGAAAGGTGTGGCATTAGTTGATGTACTAGAATACTAGTGTGATAAGTCCATAAGGAAAAAGGAATGTGTGTATGCCAATCCTTTCCAGTATCAAGGTCCCACAACTTTCAGAAGAATTTTTTTTCTCAAGGTTTTGTTGATTGATTCAGCTTGGCCATTTGTTTACAGGGTAGTAAGGTGAATAAAAACTGAGTTGAATGCCAAAGGCATCACAAAGATTCTGTAGGGTTTTGTTTTTGAACTGTTTTTCGTTATCAACTGATGAGACGGTGAGGAACACCAAAGCAAAAAATGATGTGATGGTTGATGAATTCACATATTTTCTTGGCTTTTGTCGAAATAAGAGGTATGGCTTCTACCCATTTAGTGTAGTATTCAGTAGTGGTAATAATCCATTAATGGCATTGTGAATAATGTGGATTGATCTCTCCAACAATATCCAAACCCCATTGAGAGAAAGGCCAAAGGTCACGTGTGACCTGTAAGGTGACTAGGCATGTGATGAAGATTAGCATGTTGCTAGCACTTCACACAATGTTTGACATAATGACAACAATCATGGTTTAAGGTTGGAAAATAATAGCCTAGGTGAAGAATGCATTTAGCGATAGCTAAACCACTAAAGTTACCTCCACAAATCTCATCGTGAACTTCCTTGATGGTGTAGGAATTTCAGAACTTGTAAGGCATCATAGGAGGATACTGTCAAAGCCACATTTATAAATAATACCACCCATGATGACATAGTGAGAGACACTTTTTCGAAAGGTCATGTTGTCCATTACGAGTAAGGTCTGGAGGTAAAATTGAAAGGGAAAGGTAGTCAGAAACTACTTATACCAAAGGTCACATGGGTCAGGTTGAACTGTTCTGACGAGGTTGACATCTCTAAATAGATAGGAAGGTGATTGTATCCTTTTTACTGTGACAAATATTTTTGAGTTGAAGGGTGAAGTGGGTATCTGAGAAGCAAGGGAGGCCATGGTATCTGTAAATTTATTAGTAGAACATGGAGTGGTTTGAAGTTCATAATGGTCAAAGGTAGTCAAAATTATGTCTACATGATGCTTATACTTTTGAAGTATCTCATTACGACATTGGTATATACCATTATCTTGGTTTACAACCAGTTGGGAATCGCCAAAGATATTAATTGATTTAACATCTAAGGTGATGGCAATTTGAAGGCCTAATACGAGTGCTTCATATTCGGCGATATTGTTAGTACATTCAAAATCTAGTTTGAAAGATAACAACATAGGCTCACCATTGAGAGGAATGAAGATAAATCCAGCACCACCCCCACAGTAACATTTAGAACCATCAAAGAATAAGATCATCGGGTAAATGGTATCATCCTACAAGATCAGGGTACCAATGGATTCATCTGGGAAATCAAAGTTAGAGGATTGATCATCTAAAGATGGGTGCGTCTACAATTTGGTCGGTGATGGTTTTTCCTTTGATAGATTTTTGATGGATGAATTCAAGGTCTAGGTCTACAAGAAGCATGAGCCAACATGCAACACATTGATGTTGGTAGGGCTTGGCATACATGTAATGTAAGGGGTCTATATTGGTGAAAACAAAGGTCTTGTGGTTAAGTAGGTAATGGTGAAGTTTAGTGGCGATAAAAAAAAGGCTAAGCATAGATTTTTTCGCATGGGTGTATCGGGTTTCATATTCAAAAATCATATGGCTTATATAATAAACCACTTCCTCCCTATGTTTCTTGTCGTGATGAGCAAGCATGGCTCCCAAGGAATGATCCGTAGATAGAAATGTAAAGGTAAAATGGTTGGTCATCCTTAGGAGGAATGAGTACATGTGGTTGGAGGAGGTACTATTTTAAGGCCTCAAAGGATTTGTGGCATTCATCATCCCATTTTAAGGAGACGTCCTTTTTTAGGAGATGATGAAATGGGTGGCAGCAGTCAGATAGCTGCAAAATAAAATGATGAATAGATTACAACTTGCCTTGAAAACTATGTAGTTGGCGAAAGGTTAGTAGGTGGAGGAATTTTGAGAATAGCCTTTAATTTATAGTGGGATTGAATTCTATGCCACACAAAGAAATGATAAAACCAAGGAGTTTTCCTGAGAGAACAACAAAGACACACTTCTTAGGTTAAAGGTGAACACAATACTTGATGAGATAGTCAAAGATGACCTTAAGGACTGTAAGGTGTTCGACTTGATGTTTGGATTTGGTAAGAAGTTCATCTACATAATCTTCCAATATGTTATGCATGATGTCATGAAAAATATAATTCATAGCCTGTTGGTATGTAGCACCAACATTTTTTAAGGCCAAAGGGCATGACTCGATAGCAGAAGGTCCCCCAAGGGATGATGAAGGTAGTTTTGTGTTGATCTTCTGGGGTGAGTAATATTTGGTTATTGTGTTCAAAGAAACAGTTACGATGAGTGATAAATTCTCATGGGGTAAGAATAAACTAAAGAATCCCTAAAGGCTTCAGAGGACAAGTCATCTTAGTGGACCATCCGATAAGTTAATGAGTTAAGGATTTTCTAACTAATGTACATATATGAAGTAAACATTCAAATGTAAGCTTTTGTGAAAACTATCTATATTATTTGGGTATAATCAATGGGTAGGATGAAGGAAACCAAGAGAAGCCCTAAGCAATCAGTTCTTAGTGATTAAGAGAAGGGAATATCTCCCCATTATAGGTTTTTAAACCAATGGTTTCTCCAGTGTTTAGACCTATAAATTGGATTATCAATACAATTAAATGATTTAATAAATAGCTCATCCTCACAACTCATAAACTAATTAAATGAATCCATCTCAGACCTATTCTTGGCATGTTCCCATAACTAACTACAAAATCTTACTTTCCTTAATCTAAGATTTGGTCTAACCCTAAACGCACATGCCTAAGAAGACATTCCCACTCATTAGAAGATAATCTTCTTATGACGACAATGAACCAGACTTGGTCTAGAAATTAGATATAGTTTTCCCATTTGGGTAAACCTGGGAATTCTAACTTAACTGGATGTTGGTCAAGATGGAACCAATTAGTTATCAAAAATTCACCCTTAGCAACCTTGTTTGAAGGTTTTCACTTCTAGACTAGAGGAGGAGAGTTTCATGAAGCATAACCAACATCCTTTCATGCATCCAAACATTAAGCTAGCATGTTCTAGAATCATTGCATTAGGAAGCATTCTGGAGATTCACTGTTGAAGGGTACCAGATACCATCCTTCTAATCAACTGGATTGATATCCATCAGAAGGTATCATAGAAGTGGATCCCTAACCAACATTGTTAAATTAAGAAGCTACTCATGTTATTAGATCTACACTTTAATGCTCATTCTTCAATCCATTACCAACATGTAACCCAACCATGGTCCTTACCCACACTGCAGGAAAACCCATCCTCACCTCCTTTTCATCCCTGAAACACCTGGACTGTCTATAAGAAGACCCTACCATCTTATGATCCCAAATCAAACCTTGTAATCAGATATCTTTGAGTTTCATAGGGACCCCAACCTTACTGACACTGTTACCCATAACCATCATTAGTTTTGTAATACCTGCATTGGTCATACCATAATGACATTAGTTTGTGTGTTTTATACCCTTAAGAATAATCCAAAAACCTCCATGATTGACCTAAACATCCCAGGCTAGACCCTGTGAGATACCTTAACTAGTCACCTGGTCCTTTAGATCTAGGTATAGAAAAGTCATCTTTAGGGATTTGGATAAGTTAAGGTCTCAATCAATCCATGTATATGTTGAGTCCTCCTATCACTTTTATGACAGGAATGATGTTAGAAGATCCATTGGGGATAATTATCAATGGGTAGAATGTAGGAAACTGAAAGAAGGCGTTGAATTTCTTCTTTAAGAAGTCAAGGGAAATGTGAGGATGCATTTTTCGCATAACTTCTATTTTATGGGTTTGGCTTCAGGAATAGTTACAATATTATGGACCACAATATTTGGGTCTATACTGGTCATTTCAGCATAGGACCAAGAAAAAGCATTGCTATGATCTCGGAGGAATGAGGTACGAGCTTCTTGTTCAACAACATCTAAAGATTGGCCTATCTTTAAAATGTGTGGGTTTTCCTGAGTGTTAATATTAATTTCAATGGTTGATTCATTTAACATGGTTTGTCATCTCATAAGGTAACTATCGCAATGAATATAAGAATCCTCCACACCAAGTTAGGTGAGAATAGACTCATCATCCTGACATTGAATGACATTAATAGAAGGTGTATCATCATTAATCATGTCAAGATACAGGAATGGAAGAGAAGAGGGAATCTCGCCATCACGTTGATAAGTCAAAGGTCCTAAGGAAATGGTATTTACAAATAAAAAGTTAGGAGGAATGGATTCTGGATCCATAGACTCCGTGGGTGAAGGTGGTGAAGTTGGTAAATTGGGTGAAGAAGGTTTTTCATCCTCAATGATTTCAACGTGGGATTTCTTGGAAGATGGTTTGGCAAATACAATACCACAGTGGTCATTGTGTTTATGTGTAGTACACAGGATGATAGTATGTTAGCCCTATTTGTAGAAGCCAAAGCCAAATCCCTTCCATGCACAATGATGGAGGAAAGTGTGGGCGAAGTAGGTGGTTGGTGAGGGATTGAAGGTTAGAAGAAAATGGTCACGTTTGGGAAGGTGGCTCAGGCAAGTAGGTAGAAGTATCAAGTCTCCCATAGGTTAAGTTTGTATGAAGGTGGGGAGGACCATAAGGGAAAACCTCACCTACATAGTGATTATAGCAATGATTTTGGCGAAGGTAACCATACTCTTGAGGAGTAAGGAATGTGTCAGTGTTGTATAGGCGGTACTCCCCCAGAGTGATACGTTTAAAAACAACTTCTAAAGGATCGATAGTTGGTATATGGGTAGTGGGAAAAGATGAATCACTAAGAGATTGGGAAGAAGAAGTATTGGTTGGTTGAGAAGTAGATGGGTTAGTGAATCATTTGGTTGTAGAGGCTATGGCAGTAGTGGGAATAGAGGAGGTAGGTGTGAAAAAGGTAGAAGTAGCATCAGTGAATGGGGATGTGGGTGAAGGAGAAGTGGCGACAATGGTAGATGCCTTAACTGGTACAAGGACATCATTAGGTTGGTACAACATGTTACAAGTTTTGAATGGCAAAGGGTCAGGGGGGATGGTATAGTTATGCCATTCATGTTCAAATTTTACACACTGATGTAAGTTTTAAGGCACACAACCCATGACATGGATCCAAGGTCAACCAAGCAAAAGGTTGTACTAGAACTCCCCCTCTAAGACATAGAATAGTTTCGGAATGGTACGTGGGCCCACATGAACGTGGAGGATGATGGTGTCGAGAGTGAAAGTGATGGTGTCATTAAATGAACGCAGCATAACTGGGTTATTATGTATGTAATTTGAAGGGATGTGCATCTTGATTGTACATGTCGGAGGATATGATGTTGATGTTGGTACCTCCATCAATCATAACATGTTGAATGCATATATTATCAATATAAACATAGATGAAAAGGGTGGGATCATGATCATCTGATTGGATAGGTATAATATCATCATTAGATAAATAGAGGGTGGCTACTTAGTGAGTAGTGGCAGGTGTAGAGGAATGGGATGAATTGGTGAGAGAATCCACATGGTGAGGGGTGATAATGGAGGCCACAGCTGTTGGTTCATTGGGTAAAACCTTGATGGATTGTAGAACCTCCATAAGGGCCTATCAATGTGATTTAGAAGTTTGGATGAGGTTAGACAAAGACATTTTTAAAGGGGATTGGTGTAATTTTTTATCATCGTATGATTGGCAAACCCCATCATAAATAGGATATTTGGGTCCCTGAATGGTGAATTCAGTGTGGGTTTAGATGGTATTTTGGGCACAGGATTGGCATATGGGTTAGTTTCTTTCTCCTTTCCTTTGTCTTTCTGGGCGCAAGTGGAAACTTGGATCATGTTAATCTAAGGAAGAGAGATGGATGGAAAAGTTTTGTCAAGAAAAATATAACGATATGATGGACAAAAACCTAGTGCAATGTAAGAACCTTATGAAATGAGTAGGGCGCACTGGAATTTTTGTGGGGTTTTGGCTAGCTCTCCTATACGGACCATATTGATCTCAAATTTTGGAGGTGGATAAAAGAGTTATAGAGGTGGTGATGCAGATCACTGAAAAGGTAGTGGGCGAGGATGTGTAGTGATAGGTGGAGGTGGAACTGGGTCCTCATATAGAAGATCATCATCATCAATTTTTTGTTCAGGAGGACAAAGTTAGCAAAGAACGGTTTTTAAATCCTTAGAATTTTCTACATCATGTCCTGGCACACGATGGTAGGTGCAAATTTTAGTATCATCAAACCCTTTTGGTTTGGTGTTGAGTGGTTCATAAGGTCTAAGGGGAGGCAATGTGATGACAAAGGTATCTAAAAGGTTAACTAGAATGTTAGCGTAAGACCCTACTAATGGATCACAATGTGAGGTGAATGTGGGTCTAGATTAAAGTATAGGTGATTACGATGTGTGATGTACTACAGGAGGTGGAATTATAGATGGGATAGGTTTGACCACCTGTTTGGTAGGTGGTACTATTTTAGGCTTGGACTATACCTTCTTGGGTAAAGGCGTAGTAGATGAACTAGTGACAGAAGGTGTTGTA
Source organism: Taxus chinensis (assembly GCA_019776745.2). Taxonomy (NCBI): domain Eukaryota; kingdom Viridiplantae; phylum Streptophyta; class Pinopsida; order Cupressales; family Taxaceae; genus Taxus; species Taxus chinensis. The sequence continues at coordinate 604,396,463 of CM034148.1, read as the reverse complement.
GGCTTAACTAATTCTTTAGAGGGTAGTGGATTTTTCAATTTAGGTTGCACCTTCCTAGGTAAAGGTGAAGGAGGTGTACATGATGTAGAGGGGAAAGCGGATGGTGGAAGAGGATGAGTTAGCCAAGGTAATAAAGGAGGCATGGTGAAGGTTGCTGGAGGAGGCAAGGTAGAAGGTATGGGTTGAAGAGAAGGAAATATCATAGGTATTGATGTTGTTACTGTAATTGGTGGGGGTATAGGTGGTAAGAAAGATGTGGGTAATGGTGAAGGTGTATGTTGTGCTGGTAGGTTGGGTGTAATAAATGATTGTGATGAAGAGGTGGGATGATGCCCTTTTGATTTTCCTTGGATAGGTAGTTGCTTGGCCAAGGTCGACGGGTGAGGCCCTAGGATAGATGGAAGGGGAAAAGGTGACAAATTCTGTAGTGGGTGAAACTAGTGTATGCTGCCTAGAAGGTTAGGTCTTCCTTTTAGGTGGAGGAATGGTTTTTGTGTGAGTTTGGGAAGATGTGGCTAAATCCAATTTGACAGGTGGATGAACTAGGCTTGATGTCGGCATGAAACCCAATGTGGTAATGGGTCTAGATGTGGGGGGAGGTGTAGGTGTAGGTAGGTTCTTAGGCATAGGAATAGGTTTAGTTATTGGTAAAGGTTTGGATGTAGGTGAGGGTGATGAAGAAGAGGTTGTTTCAATAGGCATGGTCATGGTTGATTGGGTTGATTGAAATACCTTTGGATATATCATGGCGGTATCCATAGGTGACATTTGCATTTGGGTTGAAAAGGGTAGCTGAAGGTATCCCCAAAGCATGGAATTATCAACATAATCCAAGTGGTCGGCCAGGCATGAAAATGACATTGTTGTAAGAGAAGATGATGTTGGCTTAGTAGCAATCCCTGTAAAATATGTTTGTGAGATAGGGAACTGGTTGGCTTCACACTCTGTGGGTAAGATATATGAGAGTAGATCAACGGGATCCTGGAATGCTAATGGGGAATTGTCCCCAATAGGCAAAGTGGCATCTAAAGGATCCCCTATGGTTAGGGGAGATAACATTTGGGATGAGGTAGTTTCCTTTTTCGACAGAGAGGAAACCAAGGATGACTCTCCCGTGGGTAGGAGAGTTAATACCATAGGTTGTTCATTAGGTTGTGAGGTAAGTGGTGAAATGACATTGGCAGAAGTTGTTGGACTCCTCCATGGGTGAAGGGGGAGATGAAGGGGACTCCTCTATGGGTGAAGGAGTAGATGAAGTAGGACTCCTCTGTGGGTAGAGGAGTTCATGCTAGAATCTCCTCAATAGAGGGGATAGGAGGAAATTGTGGAAGCAAATGGTATGGTGTCAAACATAGCATGGACCTCGTGGACATTACTATCATTAGTTGAAGGTTCACTGGTTTGGTTTGATGACAGGGTATGTTAGGGAATGAATTCTTGAAGATATGAAAATTTTGATTTACGGGTGCATTCAAGTTGTCCAGGATGAGATCTCCATTATCTAACATTTCCTAGACAATGTTCTTGAAGGTTATACAATTACCATCGCTATGGCCTTTTATGTGATGATAGTTACAATAGTCATGTTCCTTGTACCATGCAGGCATAGGACGAGTGGGGTCAAAACCAGTATGTGGTTTTATGGGTGGAAGAGAAATGGCTCTGACCTTAAGAAGTTTTTCTAATACTGAAGAATAAGGCTCCCCGATTGGATTGTATTTTCATTTCTCCCATCTAAACTGAAAATTTTGAATGGGAGAAAGGTTGGAGGTAGGTTTTGATTGATTAGAGGGGTGAGATGGCCAGCCTTTAAAACTACCACATTGGTAGATCCTTTGGATTTTGAATAATTATTTTGGGTTTTTGAAGAGGAAGAAGCATCATTTGATTTAAATGCGAAATTTTTGTTATGCAATTGAATTTTCTTCTCTTCAATGGCATGAATTTTCAATTTTCATGCCATGGTAAATGCTTCATCAAAGGTACAGAAGGTTTTTACTTATATAGTTGGTGAGATGTACCTAGCACAAGCTCTAGTGAACAACTCTATAAGCTCAGTTTGAGGCAACTGGAATGTTAGCTTGTTGATGAGGCTCCGCCAATGAGCAACAAAATTTCCGATAGACTCATCTTCATATTGTCGAGTTGAGTACAAGTCAGTCATAGTGACCTTCTTGATGATATTGATTGAAAAATGGTCCAGGAAGGCTTGAGCCACTTGATTAAATGAGTAAATGGAATGTCAAGGCAAACCACTATACCAATCTAATGCAGGTCCCATTAAAGACATGGGGAATGTTCATAGGAGTAAAGCATCGTCGTGGGCGATTAGATAACACCCATGTTTGAAAGACCACAAGTGTTGCTTGTGGGTCTTCTTTACTATTGAACCAGTTAAATTTGGGCATTTCCCAATGCATAGGGTATGGGAAAATGGGAATAGATAGATGGATGGGCTCATTGCATATTTCATCGTAGGTTAAGGAGTTGCGAGAGCCAGAAACTGATGCTTCCAATGTTTGCATCTTTTCCATCATCATTTTAATAAGGTTGTTGGTGGGTTGTGATGATTGAGCACCCCCTACAGTATAAGGAGGTTGATGATGAATGTATGATGTGGATGGAATTCCAAGTATATGGTGGTGTTGAGTATGAGAACTGCATGGGGGGAATAGATGTAGGTGGAAAATATCCCGAATAGGTGATAGATGAGATTGGGGGTTGTTGGTGATATGTGTAAGGAGGTGGGGTAGATGTAGCAATCCTTGTAGTGATTGGAGGTAAAGACTATGGGATGGAGAGGATGATGTTTTGGAATGGGGTATGGGTTTTTGACACCATGGGTGGTTGTGATGCAATAGGTATATACGAGGTGGCAGGTGCAGATGGGGTTATGCTCAAGGTGGTTGATGAAGGAATGGTTGACACCATGGGTATAACTGACATCAAAAGTGTGACTGATGTTATAGGTGTCATAGGTATTGATGGCATGGGGTCAAGTTGGGATACTACAAGTGGTAAGGTGGAAGAAGGTAACCGAGCTAGTGGTAGCTGACATAGAAGTGGGGGTGAGGGTCAGAGGAATGGACATAGGAATGTCATATACCAACTGTCAGATGAATCACGAGTAGAGGAATGGGAAAGATAATGTTGTAAGGTAGTGGGGTTGTGGTCAAGGAGTCTTGTAAACTCCTCGTCACCAGTACTGATGATAATGGGCCGAGTAGGATCCATAGGTGACATGATGGAAGGTGGCGATGGGCTAGGAAAGAGCAGCTGAAGGCTTGCATGGAATACAAGGGCATTGGATTGACTATAATTCAAAACCATGTGAGTTGGCGCAGGATTGGTAATCTGTTCTTTGTAAATGACATAGAAAAATAGAAGAAATGAAGAAAAATAGGTTTCAGGAGGTGAAACTAGTCGTTGTTTTAATTAGGAATTAAAACACAGGAACCGACGGCGGTTATGTTAACCAATGACGGTGAGATGGTAACCGATGATGGTCAAGGTGACTGATACTGGTTACTGTGGGAAAACAAAATTTTTGCAAATGAGGCAATAACTGATGAAAATGAAATAAAAACTAGATTTTACAGTGATTTTAAAGGTCCAGAGGTATGATGATGTGTCTGAAGACTTAAAAAAGAACAAAAAATGTGGTGAATGTTGTTTTTGGTGAAATGACCAAAAAATCTAGAAATCGACAACAATTAGATAAACTGATGACGGTCAGATGAAAACTGATGATGGTTGTTGGACCGATGTCAGTCATTGTGAAATTTGAAAAGGTGGAAGAATTTGATTTTTGTGACTTAGATCAGATAAAATATCAACCCAAAAACCTGAGTATGATAGTAATGGACCTTAACACACCCAGAAAAAGGTGGAATACACCAACTATAATTATGGGGTGTGAAAGGAAGAAAATAAAATGAAGAACGTGACCTCACAACTCAATACACAACTCAATAAAAAGCTAAGAAAAACATGAAATCCTATGAGTGAATTTTATGTTTTATCTTATGTTATTTTAGACTGACTTGTGAACAGAACAAAGTTTTTGGTTGAAAAGAGGGTATCCTATGAAGAGGCAAGATCTAAGGATGGTTTCAGGTTATGTTTTGGTGGGGGCGGTCCTTTCTCTGAGTTAATGACTAGACAAAGAAACCAGTTGGGTGCCCACTATCAATCCTCTGATCATGTGATCGTTGACAACTTCTTCCAGGTAAGGTGTTGTTTAAGAAGATGTGTGAGTTTATTTTTGTGAAATTTGGAAAAGAGAGAAGAGAATGTGCTCTATGATTCAATTATGTCAACCATCAGCTGGGCATGACTTCCAACATATAGGTTGCCCTTAGTTTTAATGTGAGCTAAAAATGCAAACATAGAAGTATGAAATGCAATTATTTTAAAACCCAAATCGAAATGTGATATTCGATGTAAACAAAGAGTGAATAGGAAAGGATATGACTTTCACTAATGCAAATGCAAGAAAAGGAAAAGAAGGATTCATTTTAGTTCCAAAAATACAAATGTCACTGAGACAAATAGAAGAAAGAGAAGATTTCCAGGGAGAGAATTTAATGTTAACTTCCTTTTGAAAAAGAAACAAACATACAATGGTTCCCTAAGAATGAATAAATGCAAGAAATCCCAATGGGTCCCATCGGTCATGCCAAAATGTTTCACCGGATTCTTAGAAAATTAATGAAATAGATAAGGGTAGAAGGGCCAAGGAGGAATACCTATTTGTAATGTTGGTTGAAGGTCATGTGCACGTTCTGATTTCCTAATTCAAGTTGACTGTGAGAGCTCCCTTTTGGCTAGGAGGAACTACCTGTAAATGTAAAACAATACCACCATATAGAGTTAAACAAAACAATGAGTGGAATGACTAGCGGAAGCTAGATCTGGGAAGCGTGATGCTTCCTAAATAGGCTGTCAATCCACTTTTTATATAATAGTATTAATGCTAGTTAAATCATACATGAAGTAAAGATCCTATTGAAATTGAAATGATTTAGGTATCTTGCACAAAATAATAAGAAAGGTCAGGTAAAAGGTGATTGAGGTCAAAATGGGTCAGGTGATTGGTTGGTGTTGAGTTGCAGGTCTGGTACAGGCTCTGGGTAAGGTCTGGTAAAGATTAGAAATGGTTCTGGGATGTTGGGAAGTGGGTATTAGCTCATTAGTCCCAGGTATATTGCCAGACACAGTAACTGATGTCAGCTAGATGACCAATGCCGGTTAGGAAGAATGACTCAACATCGGTTGGCTAACCGGCGTCGGTAGGGGAACTTAGCAGAAAGTTCTTAAAATTGGTTTTCAGACTTCCTGTGATTACACAGAGGTTGGAAATGGTGAGGGTGAGGTCGTAAAATGGTTCTGAGGACTCAGAGATGATTAAGAGAGGGTGAAAATGGGTAAAAGGGCCAGGTATGGTAAAGTGATAGGTTGGTGGGAGGAAGGAAGTATATGGGTGTGGAGAAAGATAAACTACTGAGATGAATAATAAATCTTACTGAAAGAAAATGGAGGTAAATGAAGAGGTGTTAGGTACTTACTAAATAGTAGATTTAGAGAACGTAGGTGATGAAGATGGTGAGGGAAGAGATCCAGAGAGAAGAACCATTGTATTCATGTCATGGAAATTTCAAACCTCCATGCTTCTTTGTGTGAATCTGTGATCATGGAGAAGATGATGAATGCCAAAAATGGTTGTTGGTAGTGCTCCCATGTGTTTTCTTTTGCCTGAGTGCTTCAGAAATTCAAGTGCTCCAAGTCTCTATTTGTATGAGATCCTGAATCGAATGACCAACCTAGGAAAAGGATTTTAGAAATCTATTTAACCTAATCGATGATGGTTAGGGGACTAACGTCATTGGTTGAGATATAACCGGTGGTCGGTCAAGGTGGGAATATCTAGGTTGGCCAAAAATAGCTAGATTGTTGCTATTTTTGGTGTGATCTCCAACCTTCTTGAAGTCTTGAGTGATGGATCCCAGAAAGATAAGTAGGATTCTTTTTAGGTTTGTTAATAGGAGTTAAGTCTAGGTTTAGACTAAGTCCTAGTTGGTTAGGATAATCTTATACTTGGTCTTAGGTCATTAATGAGGTTTGAGTGGGTCATTTGAGTGAGGTGGCTAGGTGAGTTGGCTGGGTGAGGTGGTTAAGTGAGGATATTAATTAATTTAATTAAGATAATTAATTCAATTAACATGTGCACTAGGGGATATGAATGGGTAGGATATGGTTAATTTAATTAACAAAGGTTTTAATAGAAGTATGACCCAATTTTGGTGTTGATCACCAACAGATGTCTCTAATGGGGTGTATTTGGTTACCCATCACTGTTCCCTCTAGGTTTTTCCATGTCAAATTTATGGTATTCAATTTTCCCTTATCTTATAACATTCTCCTAGGGCACCCTTAGACTCATCCTATAAGTGGCATTGCTTCATCCACATGGAAATGTGTGAAGTTCTCTCAATTGGGATCCATTTATAAGATTCAAGGAGACAATAACTCTTGGAATTATGATACACTTCAGAAAAAATGGACATACAAGCTTCCCATGCTTGATGAACTATCACCAATCCCCTTTCGGGAATATCATCACTTAAACTACCCTATAGATACTCTTTGTGGAAATTTTAGTCATCCTGAGTTAGTTAAGCACACACCTCCAAATATCTTGGAATAGTATGATGACAAGACTGATGAAGTCACACTTAGAATCAATACTTTTGACCTTCATGAACTCATCATATCTCATCTTCCTCCTTCTTTGCACCCTTGCAGGACGGAGCCTTTGATTTCTATAGTTATCTCACAAACACCACACCCCCTGCGGGAGCATGTAGTCCAACTTGAAACCATAGTTGACTCCTGTGAAATTGATTCTTCCATATCATATTACAATGATGCTTATGCTTCAGAATACCCCCATCTTGTTGGCTATGCCCATATTCGTGATCAGGTAGTCTTGCGCTACCAAGAAACCCTACGCATAAAAAATTACTCATGACGTGAACATCATCTTAGTACAATAATAACTTGTGAATACAACTGACACATCTTCCCAACTAGTGCCTAAGCCTCATATTTCTCCACTGGTCACATGCTCACATACCAACATCAACTTAGTTGACCCTTTATCCTTGATAAAATATCAGGCTGTCAACTTTGACTATGACATTGATGATCTCATGGGTGATGATCCTATTTATCGTGCCTTGATGACTGGGTGAAACATTTCTCCATTGGTACCATAATCTCCCATCATAATAGTTCCCTCATCAGATACTCTCATTGTCCCTTTATATCCTACGAGACCTCTCCCCTTTCCTCTTTCCCTTATGTCTCCTCAGTCTTCTATGACTGATTTGTATTGCACATGGCATGAGGCTCAGAGGCATGAAGTTTATAATTGTACATCCTACAAATTTCACATGAATAATCTTCAAGCTAACGTTAAACTAAAATAACCAAAAAGGCTACATATCACTCTACTGGATCCCCTTTCTTCTTCTCTCATCATTGAAATTACATGCACACCGAAGCTGACTGTCAGGTTCTATGTAGCAAGCATCCCATTCTTGAAACCTCCTCTCACAATCAAAATCATGGATTCTATTCCTCTCAAAACCGATGACCATCCCCTAGACCATCTAGAAAATAACCTACCTATGGACCTCCACCTTGTTACGATCCTCGTCCCACTATGAATGTTATTCAGCGTGACATTCTCACTTGTCTCGAGGAATGGATAGATGATACCTTATTTTCTATGTGGAATGAAGTTCATTGGCATGTCATTATTACACAACATGCCATCAAGGACCTCATGACCCATGCTAGAAGCCACATTTTGAATCAAGTTAAAGATACCATCACCAATATGTTGTGATATTTTTCCTCTCATGGATAGTTACCTACAAATACCTTGATTGCATCTTTTTTTTTTCATTTTCCTAATCCCTTGCCTTCATTTGGGCTCTCATTCCCCTTAGGTTTATCATAATATCACAAAAATATCATTACATCCTTTCTTGGGTTGTTCGATCTGCTTGGATTCCTCGCCATTCGCACCCAAACATCCTACCATTGGATGTCTTGGTATTTTTCTACCTCTTGGATTTTTCACATCTCATGAGTTAGGCCATCTTATCGATTCCCTTCTCATCTACCTATCTATCACATTATCATTATTCCTAAGTACCATGGTATTATCACATACATACAAGAGGAAATCAAGAAAATGATAAATAAATCATCACATACACATCACTAAATTTCCAAATATCATCAAGAACCATCATATATTTATTGAATCAATTTTATGCATCGACAAAAATCATACAATATGGCTCAATCCTATCTACAATATTACTCAAGTACACTCACCCCCTATGGGGGGTCTCTAAATGATTTATTCTAATGGGGTCATGATATCTACCCACATTATCCAAGCTAGGGATGTTGTCCTAGATTGGGATTTGTAGGCCTCTCCTTGTGCTCTCATCAGCTGGGTCTCTAATAACGTAATGCGTGTTGCACCTCTCTTGGTATCTACTAGGCATGTCACCTGCTCCTATACCAGGGCTTCTTATGCCTATAATAAAATCTACAACATCACATCTATGTTTTCAGTAGCTTCCTACACTTGCACATCTTGATATCTCTATAATGTCATGGATACCTCACCCACTAGTCAAAACGATCTCACGGAATCCCTGATCGACTGTGTTTCTAGATCCACCATCACCGCAGTATCCTAAACATATAACATGAAGTACATGATATCATGGTTTTCACTCTCAATCAACAAGTGCCACTCATATACCATCTACTCTATAAAACCAAAAACCAACACACATTACTAACAATATCACATACGTTTATAAAAATAATCTAACATGTTATCACTCATACCCAGTTGCCCTGGTCTCTCCAAAATAGTCTTTTTGTCTCCTTAGCCACACAACACCTTTTCTTCCTCATCATGGTGATGAGGTCTAGATCCTACATATTGTGCCCACCTATCTCAAGACACCAAAATCATATCTCCTTTCCATTGCGGTCCAGGCCCCTTTCTCAAATGCATGGTCATCTAAACATCAAACAGAGTCAAAATTCCTCTACTTTTCTATCACATATGTTTCTCTTTAATATGTGGTGTTGAATATCCATCTCCCCATCCTATAGTACTAGGACCTTATCCAGCATGTGACCTGTATCTTTGAATCATCCATCATATCCCTCCTCTAAGAAACTGATTGTTATGACCTGCAGTGGTCCCTAAGCATCCCTAATGTACCTCTAATGTATCTGACTAGATGTGTCTACTACTTGTATCCTACGGAGTCTAAGTGGTGGCACTCAAACCTCTACTCCTACAGCCTCAATGGCATGATGATGTTGGTAGGGTGGCAATGGTAGTACCACCACTGGCATTAAGTGCCCAAACTATCTTGGACCCTATTCACTACATGGGTCTCCACCCAATAAACATAATGGCCCATCACCTCTATCATAAAATCCAAGAAATATTCCTTGGGCTAACTAGGCCACTGATCTACATTCCCTACATAGGGTTGTCATATCACATCACCTAGACCCACCTATACTAGTGGTCGGTATACCTAAATTTCTCTCATTGTCAGCCCTTGTGCCCACTGAAGTACTCTTACGGAATATAATTCTACTATCTATGGTGTCCATATCATCCTGTACATGGGGAACCTCTCATAAATTCATACTGTTAATAAAATAATGGGTCACATGACCCTCTAGCCTCTGTGTCACACTTTATAAAAAACATGTACTAGTTGCACACATATGATGGTTCCCTAGCTAAACAATACTCCATAATCAACCACATCTCTACACACTACAACCAAGAATAGCGGGATGGATCCATCTACCTTTTGGCACATTATTTGTGCCACCACAATCCCCATCACTACATTTTATATATACATAATACATGATTCCTACACTATGTTGAGTTAAATGCGCAACATGAACTCGTCATATTAATTGCTCAATGTAGCCTATGTGGCCAATTCTCTATGCTCTACAGCATGAAGTGTCAGATCACATTACATGTGGATGCCTCCAATCAGTAACCCTAAAATCCCATGTACATCCTCCAATGTCAGTTCCATATCCATTGTCTCCCACCTTATCCACCACCAAAATGTTTTGGACCTAGTCTCCTATCAGGGTTCATTTTAAGACCCCACCCTCTGAAAAATTATTATAGAATGGGTGGAAAATCTTAGAAACAAACTTTCGAAACAATGGATAATCTCTGAAAAATTATTCTATGGCTAAGGTGAATCAATTTATTTATCATCAAGGTAGTTTAGCAGTATTGAAGGTGGCATAATTAGATGGTTTTTGGTCATCCCTCCAACCCATGATTTATAAAACATTGGATGGATGAAAGGTTGGATGAGAAGGTTGTTTGGATACATTACATGGGTAGGTTGGATGGGTAGGTTAGACAGATAGGTTAGACAGGTAGGTTGGATGGGTAAGTTGGATGGGTAGGTTGAATGGATAGGTTGGGTGGGTATGTTGGACGGGTAGGTTAGACGGGTGTTGGACGTGTAGGTTGGACAGGTAGGTTGGATGGTTAGGATGGATGGGTAGGTTGGATGGGTATGTGGGATAGGAAGGTTGGACAGTGATATTGGACAGGTGGGTTGGTCGAGTAGGGTAGACGGGTAGGCCGGATGGGTAGGTTGGACGTGTAGGGTAGGTGAGCTACCTAACTTGGGTTGGATGGTCATCTAACCTTTATTGCATGTACATCCAACATGGGTTGGACAGTCTCTATGTCAATCCAATTATTTGTCACCATGTGTCCCTTGAACCCTTCTCAGCCCTATATATATCCCTACGACATTCAATTCTTCACTTTTCCACAAACATTTTTGGTGCTCTTAGCTCTCCAATATTCAAAGTTCTCCCAAACTTAGTTGCACCTTTCAAGTTTCTTTCCTCCCTCTCCTATAAATTTCAATAATGGCAAGCACCACCTCTGCTCCTACGCCAAAATTCCAATACAAAAACCTCATATGCCCATAGCTTATAGCTCTAATGAAACTAAAAGACACACCACACAAATGGATGCAAAATTCTCAATTTACGGGGCTTGTCAACATGCCCTAATTCAAAACCAATACTTTTTTCCTTGATTACCTTCTCACCTCTTACAACCAGAAAGAGAGATATTTTTCCATTCTCCTTATGGATTGTAAAATTTCTGTCACAATTGATCCCGTAGACGTACATCATTTAACTGGCTTACCATTCTAAAACTAGTCACCTGTGACTACAAAGGTTGTTCTTACAGATGAAGAAAAAAAAAATGGAGTCGCATTACAATGTATGGGTTGATGGTAAGTTTATTATTTTCAACTATTTTTCTTAATATTACTCGACCACCCAAGCATCTAACATTTCTTGTCTGTTATTGTAGCTTCTCTTAATCATTCAACAAGAGGCCTTCTTATATAAGGTATTATAAACAAAATTCTTTCTTGCAATTGCATCACTTTTTTAGTCCAGGATTGTGTTATAAGGTAGATCTGCAGACATTCTATTTTGGGCAGTTTAATATATAATTCAGACACTAGCAAGGCAACAATTCTATTAGTGCACATATTTGTCCAACCAAATAAAAATATATGCCTCTCATGCCTATAGTGCCAATATGTCTTATAAATCCAAGATTGTATTCTCTTCTTACAATTATATAATTTCTTTCTATCAAGAAGATTTCTTCCAATTACAACACACATGAATTCCAACTACAATTAATGATAAAATCAATGGTCTCTCTCTTGAAGAACAACAGGTAACATTTACTTTTAAAGTTTTCATGTTATAATGATTTTGCATTCAATATTTTTTATTAAAATAATAATTGTAATATTTTCTTTTACAGAGAAGAATTATGGCTGCAATATCTCATAAGGAGGCTATTTCCTGAGGTAAAGCCCCTCCAAGGCTCTCTGCAGATTCAGCAGAATCAACACCAATACGATTTCCTCATCAAAAACAACCTAGGGGGTCAGGATGTGCATCACGCCTACCATCACATTTGACTACATGTATAAAGTTTACTTTTTATATAATTAACAAATTCAAACTACTAGTATATATTATGTAAGTAGTATAGTATTTTAATATTTCTACATTTATTCTATTCATAAAGAATTGAGTTTGATTATGAAGATCACACTCATTCTGAGTGTCAAGATCAAAATGTCACGATTATGTCTCCAAACATGCAAGGTAAATTGTAATGTATAATATTTAGCATGTTTTGTTTAGTTACAATTTTTTAGCATTTACAAGGCCCAAGTGTATAATTATAATTATCTAATAATTTGTTGTTTTCTTCTTGCAGGTAATAGAGCTTCTCAAAACATTCCACTTACAAGTATGCCACCAATATTGCCAACACGTACAGTCCAAACAAATAGAAGATCTTTAAGCAAGAATATAAGATTTCATGTAGAATCGGTAGGAACACTTCATCCTGTAAGCACAGAATTTCTTGGACTCTCACTAGGTGGTGTCTTAAGTGTAATGGGCACCCAGCTTTTGAACAACATTGATCTTGATGAGGAGTATTTAGGCTTCGATAGTGGTGATGCAGACAAGGGTAACTATTTTTACACCCATTATATGATTCAATATACTCTGCCTCCTCCACCACAATTGCAGCATAATGTGCGTGAAGTACAGGACTCTCCTCCACCTCCAAGTAAAGATCCACAAATATATGATGAGAAGTCACATTTTGCATTTGAAAATCTAATATCATATACTATGGGGGCCACAATTTAAGAAGTTGTAATGTCTGATGTGGATTTGGTGCCCACTTGGGAGAGGAGGGATACATTTTTTATTAAAAAAAAATAAATACCTGATACCATAATCACGCTCAAAGGAATTCATTGTTCACTATCATAGATAGCCAACCAACAAGTCTTGACATTTTTCTAAATGAAACTCAGTCAGGCACAATTTCATATAATAATGATTATGATGATGATATTATAGACATAATGTTAAATAGGTTGGAGAATTTGAATGTTGAAGCAAAGGCTTACTATAAAAAATGGGATAAAGACAAGAAAAATGTTTTAATAGAAAATGCATAAAAAGAAAAAGTTGTGGTAAGTCATATTTTATAGGAAAATTCCTAATATTATGATCGCTGCTGTTAGGAATTCTATGTTTATAGTGTGAACATGAAGTGTTAGTAGTTTGGGTTATTTGGATATTAGAGTTTTAATATTGTGAACATTATTATTATGTGTGTAATAATACTCTCTCATATTAAGAAGTATTAGTTGTACGTGACTTTATCTCACCTTAGTAATAGGTGAGGGTTGAGATAGTTTAGGAGGTGTGTGAGAGATAAGTGTGAGTGATTCTAGGAGAGAGATGTGGGATTGAAGATTAGATTGACTCCTAGTTTGTAGGAGATCAACTTTGTATAAATATCTCTATCTATGTGAATAAAATCGTCCCGAAAGTTTTCAATATCAAAACTCTATTATTTTATTTCCAGTGTATTTTTCTTATTAAATCTGGTTCAAGCTCTATATTTGGTATCAGAGAAAATGGGATCCTGAGATTTCACTCGGCAGAACCATTTCTATTCACGAAACATTTCCAATGACGAGATCTCATCAATTGATATTTTCCTACTGCACGTGATGCCCATGTTGTTCAAAGCTTACCATGAGTCGTGAATCGTGACTTCTTCTACCATCTTTTTTTTTTTAGATTGTTTGGTGTTATTTCAATAATGTGCCCACTATCTACATAGCTACATTTAGTAGTTAATCACCCAAATTTAGTTTCTCAAAATTGTGTGGAATTTGATCTTGTATCAAGAAGCTTCCTAATGCCTTTGTGTGGGCTCTCACCTCCTTGCCATGAATCTTGAGCACATATTATCTGCATCAGTGATTTTAAATACCAAACATCTGAGACGTGAGTGGAAATTCATGATGGCATTGTATTATGATCCATAAATGAGTGCACAAACCTGCATTATTCATTACACTATTCTCATACGCCATCAACGTACTGATTTAATTCAGCTCTAGGTCATTGTGATGTGCATTCCCCTGAGAAAGCTCACTATCCATTGTGAATTCGACACACTTAGTGGTGGTCTATCAAACATCAACAAATCTATGTAGCGTGTGAAGATCTGTCCCTTTCCAGCATGCAAGATTGATGCATCTACCGAACGCTTACTCCACCACAGCTTCACTTTCAACGTGATAAGATGCTCTCATGGCCGACGTCAGAATTGAAGTATGTTGTTACATGTTATTAAAATATCATTTCATTAGGTTAATAAGGTAATTTTGTTTTAGTATTTGTGTAGCTCATTATAATTATATTAAAGTCTTTATTTCCTTTATGTATAGGAAATTTATGGTTTGATTTAATGTTTTGTTTAATAAAGTTTCGAGTCTTTGTTGTTAAATGTATTTCCTTGAAGTCAAAGTCTCATAATAAATGTCATTTAAAATCAAGAGTTATTATAATATTTTTATGTCTAGTTAAAGTCATTGTAATGATTATCGATAGAGTCAAACAAAATTCATTTGTTTGTGTCATGTCTATTTTATAAAGAGTTGTCAAAATTGAGTTGAAAAGTTGTTACTAAAAAAAAGGACAAATGAGTGCATTTTCGGTGTAATCCGATACTCATTTTTTAAGGAAAAATGCAAATTAAAACTGTTCCTGGCTTCGAGGGCTCTGCCCCTCAACCCCGCCCTGTATCGCGACAGGGAACGCGTATCATCCTCGACTATAATTTTTGCTGAGTTGGCAGGGACATTACTGGAGGCAAGAGGCAAAGGAGGAGGAGGTTGATCAACATCTCTTGTTATTCACCAACAAAGAGACTGCTTCAAATGTATTGGTGACTTTTATTTCAGTTGTGTGTTTGCTTTCTATTGTAATAATGAACAGTGGATTATTCCTGTTCACGATTGTAATCAATTTCCTATATGAAATCTCCTAAAAATGGTAATATGATGAGAGCTAAAAATAAACTGTAAACAACATGATATTTCTTGGTTTGTGGTAAACCACTTCCTTGGTTTGTGGTAAACCACTTTGAAAACCATCCTTCTCTAGTTTATGGTAAACCACTTTGAAAAACCATTTCATTGGTTGATGATAAACCACTTTGAAAATCATCTAGGTCATGAGTTAGCATCAGGCGACAAGTTGCAGTGTAAGATAAGTTTTCCCCATGTTCACACTAAGGGGGTGAATGTTAGGAATTCTATGTTTATAGTGTGAACATGAAGTGTTAGTAGTTTGGTTATTTGGATATTAGAGTTTTAATATTGTGAACATTATTATTATGTGTGTAATAATACTCTCTCATATTAAGAAGTATTAGTTGTACGTGAATTTATCTCACCTTAGTAATAGGTGTGGTTGAGATAGTTTAGGATGTGTGTGAGAGATAAGTGTGAGTGATTCTAGGAGAGAGATGTGGGATTGAAGATTAGATTGACTCCTAGTTTGTAGGAGATCAACTTTGTATAAATATCTCTATCTATGTGAATAAAATCGTCCCGAAATTTTTCAATATCAAAACTCTATTATTTTATTTCCGGTGTATTTTTCTTATTAAATCTGGTTCAAGATCTATAGCTACAATATATTTTTCCAACTTATCTAATAGACTAATACTTCTATATTTTTGTTTTGTAGGAAAAAATATGAAAATTTAAATAAAGAAACAATTGTATTTGAAGCACATTTGAAGAATGCCCATAAAATCTGGAATTCATTTGTATAGTTGAAGGAAAAACTCATAGTATTAAATATACAAAATAATACATTGAGAATGATAATCAGGGATCATAAGATGGATCCAAAAATCTTACTGAAGGAAATATATATTCTAATGCATCACTTTTTGTTAGCAGGAGATGTTTCAAGGGAGGAGAAAAATATTCTTCAAAATATCAATACCGTAGTGTGATATTTGTAGGCATCAAGAGTTCTAGCACATAGCTCTATACAGACTGAGCACATTCCTCTGCCTCTTGCACAAGAAAAAATATCAAGCTTCCCTTGGAACATAAAAAATTCAATAAATTAGTTAAGTTCACCATGTGACAGGTGTGTTGTCAAAATTCTGAATTTGGTATAGGAATTAAAAGATAGTGGCCAGTCAATTTTTGCATTTTATTCCGTGTGGTAGACATAAGGAAAACTATGATTCAAAATCATAGGCAGAAAAAGAGGATGCCCTTGTAATGTGTCCTTATATGACAGAACTTGTCTGTAAGATTTGAAATGTTATTTACAACCCCCTTTTTGGAATTGTATTAACCAACAATGATTTATGAAATGATACTTTTCTTCATAAAATAATCCGCCACATGAGAGAATGATTACAAGAGTACTTTGGAATTGGAACTATATTTATTGTTAATGGATTTCTACTTAATATGAATGGTGTTTATGTTTCTATGTTTACTTAAATGGTGCTCAAATTTTCATGTTTTTGTTTGTTTAAAATATTTTTGTTTCTGATTTCATGCAAATGTAAAAAAATAATCAATTAATAGATAGGTCGATCAAAATAAATATTTCCTTATTTCAGTTAGAAAACCAAATATAAAAAATGTGATACAAGTAAATTACACAGTTCCAATGGACCAAGTAAAAACAAATGTAATATTGCATATTAAAAGTTTTCATTATTTATGTATCATTTCGATGTATAAAATTAATCAATAATCACATAGATGGATCCAAATAAATCAGTCTTAATTTCAGTCAAAAACAAACGTGATACAAGTAAATTACATAGTTCATTAGGAACAGTTGATTAACATTAATGAATATGAAATACATCAATACATAAAATTATTGTCGATAGTCTCAACAATGTATAGAATAAATGAAATCTATGTGAATTCGAAAAGTCTTGGAGCAGCACTTTCATTCATGTCTCAGAAAATCAATTGTAGCATGATCTGTGGATGTGTCTTGATCCCCATGATCAAGCAAAATATTACCAACTCCTCTTATATATATATATATATATATATATATATATATATATTAGTTAATTACATAATGCAAGTGCTCTCTCATAAGGAAAAGTCTCCACTGAGTAACATGACACATGCAACCTCATATAGCTTTCTAGATTTTTATCTGATCTGTTTCGAACTTTTGAATTTAAAAAGGAAAATGCATTGAAAACCCTCTCATCTTCCAAATAACCTAGAATCATTGTTTGACAAAGTTCATATAGCTTAATATACTCGCTCAAATATTCTCACAAAATACTAATGACACCATATACATGTGGGTTTTCTAGAAGCTTAACTTGTTGTATCATAGTTTTAGCATAATGAAATGACTGGGAACTAAGTATATTTGTTTGTAAAATACCTTCTACAGAAACTTTGTTTATCTCTTCAGTCTTATAGAAATGGTCATTTAGATCAATCATTTTTTTGACAAATAAAGGATTGATGGATGTATGAGGTATGCCGCCAGCTAAATTCCAAAACTACGGATTTACAACTCCCATTGCTTCAAGTATTTTATCATTTTTTAATATTTCTCGGATCTCTTTAGATAACGATTCAGAAATATTTTTTCAATTTATTCCTAGTTTCGGATAATACTATGTCAAATAAATTTTGTATCACTCTTACTTCTTCCATTTCTGAGCCAGCCACATCAACTCTTTTTTGAAATGTATGAAGTGAAATCTCTTTCCAATTTGTTGTTATACATAGATGATCATGTACATTATATTTTAAGAAGCAACTCAGATTTTTAAATTCTGTTAATGCATTCCATCTTTCAAAAGAAACACCTGTCAACACTCCTAAATGGTGTCAGTGCAGAAGATCATCTTGAGAGATTTCCAATGTGTAGTCATTTTTTACTCCTATCATAAAAGAAAGGAATCTGATGCATATAAAGATAAGAGTTTAGGAATGGAATATGATAAAAGAAAGGAATCTGATGCACGCCGATCTGTCACCCAGTGAAAGCTGAGTGCTCACCCAAGGCTATGCGCGGGTATCGAGTCTCTCTTTTATGTGAGTTTAAGTGGGATACATCATCTATGATTAGTGTAAGAGATTTCAAAAGGGAAGTTAAGACATAAAAGAACTATAGGGGCTCAGAACGGCCTCTAGATCCTTGCATTCATTTCAAATCGAGTACTTAGAAAAATCCACAACATGTATTGTGAAAGAAAGAAACATACAAGCATCCATACTTAGCATGAAAGGAAAGAGAGCTCATAAGAGAGAAATATGCATCAGAACCATTGATATTCATAATATATATTATAACAGGTAACCTTATTACATCCATGGAACCATTATAGAGGGTTGTAGAGAAGTAGACCGTAGTCATGCATTACACTGGACTTAATGTAACTAAGCTACCCAAAAGAAAATTTACAACCCCTAGGCCTAGTGCATTTTATCCTAAATACAACTATTCACTGACAGAGTCCTCGTAACATTTCTGTAGAGCCCTACTCTCTCTCTAACTGTCCTATATGGATATTTGTATGTATATCCCCATATCTCTATGTTTGTCTTTGTAGGCGCTTGTATTTATAGCTTTCCTGGACTGCCAACTCTCCCTCTAGTGCCCTTAGATCCGATGCCATGTGTCTGAATGTGGTCCTCCATGCGAGCATGCTTCTCTAGGCATGAGCTCTCAACTTCATTCCATGATGTTCTTCTAGAAGATTACATCGCAAGCATGCTCCTTCTTAGGCCAACCTGTTGTCAGGTTGGCATCTTATCCACACACAACTGGGTCATGATTTTCACGTGTTCTTCTCCCAGACATCTAAAATGACTAAGTCCTGATCCTTTCACGCATCGTGCGTGCTATGTGATTCCTTAATTCCTTCTCTTGCATGATTTTTCCTTGTGTGCCATTCCACAACTGGGACCTTGCGCGCCTACACACCTTCATACTTGGTCAATATTTTAGGGGTCCAACATCACCCCACACTATGCTTGTTCTCCATCTGCGGAAACACTCTACTTAACAAAGATTTAGGCTACCTCAAGGTATAATCTTACATTTTGTAAAAGAATAAAGGAATGAAAGAATAGGGGAAGAATGAAGAATGGGGGGGGCATCAACTCAACAAGCTGGAAAAATCCTTTCCTAAGTCTACCTCCAGCTTGTTTCAAATGTCGACCTCGCTCTGTGCCTTTTGACAAAGGTCACCCATCAAGATGCTCACCTCGTCAAAACTCAAGCCAATTCCCTAGGCGCCCAAGGTGTCAACGATCTTCTCCATCTCCTTTCCCAGATATTCAAGTGTGTCCATCCTCCTGGTAATCTGAGGATATAGTTCTTTTAGCCGGGCCTTGATTGAACTCCGTAATGCTTTAATCACCTTAGATTTTCTTTCCACTTTGGCAAGAACCTTGTCCCTCTCTACCCCGTTTCCTTTGTTCTTCTCTTGGAACTCCTTCAGCTCTGCTTTGAGTGTGGTGACCAAGGAGCTTTCTACCTTATCCCTATCAGCATAGGTATCATATGCAACCTCAATAGATTGGGTGGTAACTTTAACTTCTGCAAGCACCTGGCTATAATCCATAACAAGTGCTACCACCTTCAACCTATCCTCCTCTTTTAAGTGTGTGGCCACTTCTTCTGTAGACTCCAAGGCCAAAGGTCGTCTCTCCATAGTTAGAATGCGCTTTAGATCTTCTAAACATTCCAGAAGGGATGAATACTTCTGTGTGGGCGGCGCTAAGACTAAGTTCTTTAAAAGGATGGTGCTCTTGATAGATTCCATCTTCTTGTACACTTCCTGCACCTTTGTCTTTTCTTCTTTTAACTCATGCCTTAGATGTACGCTGATCAGTTATTCCTACTTCAAAATCTTGGCCTTCTCTGCCAGCTCCTCTTCTTTCTTCCCTAGTTTCTCCTCCAATACTCTTATTCTGTCATTACGCACGAAGAGCCTAGCCTCTATATCGACCAAAACCTTGTTGAGTGCTTTACAAAATTACTCATCTGAGAGTTCCTGGGCATTTACCAAGGGGTTGGCTCCCTTAAACTCTGGTACTATAATGATCGCTCCTTGGAAGACTTCAAAGTCTGGCTCATCAATGTGGGACTCAAATGCCCAAGAGAGCATCT
Source organism: Taxus chinensis (assembly GCA_019776745.2). Classification (NCBI taxonomy): domain Eukaryota; kingdom Viridiplantae; phylum Streptophyta; class Pinopsida; order Cupressales; family Taxaceae; genus Taxus; species Taxus chinensis. The sequence goes on along the minus strand of CM034148.1, from coordinate 604,376,237 downwards.
TCTTCATTCCTGGGGTATGCAACCTCCTTCTCAAATGGCCCCATGGCTAAAATCCTTTCTATGGGTACCATGATCTAGAACCACATGTGTAGTACCTTTCTCAAGTCATCAATGTAGGCCATCACTTGTCTATGTTCTGTATCAAGGGCCCTCCTTCCTGAGCGCGCACCTTTAGGAAAACTCACAGTTAGAGTAGGAACTCCTCCCATGTTGTCGTGCTCCTTATCAGTGTTTTTCTCTCTTTCCTCTAGCACTATGTCATCATTGTGCTCTAACTCTTGGTCTACCAGGGCCTCGAGCATTCTCTTTGCTTCTCTCTCTACCACCGCAGTGATCTACTTCTTTGTGAAGCTTATAGCTTCCTGCTTTTCTATGCCAACATCTTCATTCCTTTCCATGTCCCGGGTGCATTCTTCATCCTGGGTGCCCTTATGCCATGCAAATACGAACTCCTACTTCTCATCTTCACTCCCTTATCTTGAGTCATACACGCTGAACACATGTGGCTCCTGGTCCTTCTCAGGCTCATCTTCCTTGTTGTCATCTTCTTCACTCTCGCCTTCTCTTTTACCCATATACTTCTCCAAGCTTTCGATCTCCTCTGAGTCAAATTCCTCTTCCACCCTCTTCTTTTTTCTGAGAGGAGGCTCCTTGACAGGGATTTGGCCCTCTTCCTCTTCCTCAGGAGACTTTTCCTTAGTGAGTGGTTGCCTAGGTTCCTGTACTTCTAGTGTCTTCTCTTTCACTGGGGAGATCTTTCTCTATGTGTAAGTACTAGGCTTGGTGCTTGTTGTTGGCATGCTCACTATCTGAGCAGTCTACATACTTGGTGCTTCTTCATCTTCTCTTCCTCTCTTCTTGGGCACCGGGCTTCTTCCTACCCATGGGATCCTCAGGTATGGAGACTTCATTCTCTAGGTATGTTCCCTTTTCAAACTTTGGCCTTATACAAAGGTACATGCGCACCACGGATCCTCCTATAATGGGTAGTGTCATCAGCCTTGTCATCTGGACCTCGTGTGACACGTACCTTTCCACATATGTGCACTTGCCGCCAGGGTAGTTCAATATTTTCCGCATCTCTCTATGCTCTCGGTCTAGACTACCTAGTTTCTAGTTTTTAACTTCTTTGATTCCTTAAATCTATTTACTCCCACTTGGAAGTATTGAGCAGTGAACATGAAGGGAAGTTTACACCAAGGGCTCCATGATTTCATCTATCAGCCTGAACTTGCCCAGGTAGAAATATTGATATACATCAAATTCAGCTTCCCCTTCAGTGGTTGCTGGGAGTTGTTCAAGGATTCTCCACTCTGCCTTGAATGCATTCCTTAGGCACGTATACTATTTCTCTAGCTACACCTTGTGGGGTGTTGTCATTGTGTCAGAGGCATACTTCTCAAATCTCTTCACGGGTGAAGGATCCTCGGTAGGGTACTCCCATACAAAATTGTCTTGGGGTGTATAGCACTCCAATCTCTGAAAATATGATGGTCAAGAGGACATTTCCGAAGAGGATTCTATCCCTTTCCTTCGCACAATTGAAAATACCCTCCGCAATGTAAGCAGACAAGTTGTATATGGTGCCTTTTGTAATTTTTCTGCAAACATGTAACCAAAGCTTATTGACTTGGGTTCATCTCTCCTGGCCATTGAGCTTCGTTACCAGATGCGTGGCCATTTTCATCACGGGGTCCTTGATGTCTGAAATTTCGTAGTACCTCGAACCCCTTTTTGTAGGCATATTCATTTATGGTCTCCTGAATTGCCTTCTTGTCGCTCCGGTCATCCTCCAAGTTGTTTCCTTCACATATAAGGCCTGTGAACTGAGAGATAAGCTAGGAAGTAGTACACATCTTGTGTCCTGCAAATTAGAAGTAATCTTTGTGTACCCGTGAAATTATCCATTGATATAGGCACTCTGGTTTCCCAAAATAAGGCAACTCATAGAGTTGCAACATCCCTGCCTTCTCCATTTTGACCTTTACGTCATCATCGTATATTGGCAAGCCCACTAGTGTTTGTTTACTTGTGGGACACACTAACTCCAGTGCCATTTCCTTCTTGATAATTTTTTTTTGGTGGTTATAATCACTTACAGGCACATTTCTCAGGTGGGATTCCCACTCCTTACCCATCATCACCCCATCTAGGTATTGCATCTCCGCATACCATTCTTCATTTGTGTTCATGTATGGTTCTTGTTGTTTGGCCTTTCCCTTGCCCTTTCCTTTCTTGGGTGTCATTGTCAAGGTATTTTTATCACTCCACTCCCTCCTTGTTACTTTGTCCTACTACTTCTTCCAATCTCAAATCTCTGATATAAAATTTCTTGGACCCGTGCCCTAGTTTTTTTAGCCCTAATTGGGATAAAATTTCCACAAGACAGTACCTCACAACCTTTTTCACACCCATATAACCCCTTCCTTCTAGTTTTCAAACTCAGTTTGGTTGCTCACGCTTCAATCTCACAGATCTTTATTTGCTCGATCGAATCTAGAAACCCTAGTTTATAAAACTCGCTTCTTTCTCTATTTCGCAAAGTGAAAATGAAAGTTCCTCAACCCTTTACTTATAGTTTTCTCTTTTTGAACAATAAATGCTACTTCACCTACCACCGTACTTTTTTCATTTAATGTAGATTTTTCAAACAAATCCCATCTTTAGCACTTTCACTCACATGCCCAACCTATGTGAAAACCCCTCCAACCTTATGGCGCGTAACCAATCCAACATGACAGGAGACTCTTGCGTGCGCGTAACCCATGCCAAAGGCACTTCTTTTGTCCTGATCCTTACTCTCACCTACCTCGTGTTGCTTAAATGTGCTTTCTCCTCCTTAGTATGTGGGATCTATAAGTATCTTTATCCTGGCACCGACCATTCTTCTTCCATATTTTCTCTTCATACACCTCTTTCAACCGAGCTTTTCAACACAACTTCCATGGCACTCTAATCATGTGCTCCTTCACATTTATCCACCTCATACTTAAAATGATGCACGGCCCTCTGCGCACTCACAATTTCTCCAAAATAGCAATAAGGTTACCGGTGCCCAAGGCATAAAACAAAACAACAATGCGAAAGGGAAACACAAGAAAGGGAAATGCATAAAGTAAACTTCTAAACTAACTGGAAAAATTTCCTTATTTACAGACACTAAGAAGACTTATTCATAGTAGGGCTTTAGCCTACTCCCATAGAAGTGTCCAAAAAACTTTGTCCCATCCAGCGCTTATAACTGGTATGCACCTGAATCAAGGATGTATGAGATTGTGTAAGGACCCAACCAATGGACTTTCAATTTCCCAGGATGGCGTAGAAACTTATAATCATATAGTAACACCAACTACCCAACCTCAAACTTATTATTTCTAATGTGGCAATCATACTAAGCCTTCTGCTTTGCTTTTTCTACTGTTTGGCTTCACCTGGCGTGTGATCGTATTTCATCCAGCTTCATTAACTCATCAACTCTTTCTTCCAGTGCTTGTTCATCAGCTAACCCTCCTGTGTGCACTATTCATAGAGAAGGCAACATAAATTCAACCGAAAAAAACAATTCCATACCAAACACCAACTGAAAAGGTGTGGCTTTGTTCATCCTTTTGTACGTTGTCTTGTAAGCCCACAATATTGTCGATACTTTTTTATCCCAATCTTGTCTTCTGACATCACAAATTTTGGTCAGGGTATGACTCAGTATTTTGTTGAATGATTCCACGGTTCCATTTTCTTGTGGGTGATAGGGTGTAGTCTTGTGATGAGCTACCATGAACTTTGATAATAGGATCCTCATCATCTCATTCAAGAAATGCGTACCCCTATCACTAGTCAAACTCAACGGGCATCCATACCTCATGATAATGTTCTCCCATAAAAACCTTACCATTGTTGCTGATGTACAATCTTTAGTCGGAGATGCCTCTGCCCACCTTGTTAGGTAATCCATGCAAGTGATGACATAACATGACCCAGTCCTACACATTGCTGGTGCAATAGTCCCTACAAAGTCTATTGCCCACTTTTCAAAGGCCTCCGTACTAGGGATAGGGCATAAAGGCATTTCATCTCTCCTTCCTGGCCTGTCAAGGTGCTAACAATGGTCACATGCTTTACAATAGTCTCTATAATCGTTGTACAGGGTTTCCCACCACAAACCTACCATTAATAGATCTTACGCATGGTGGCATCACCTACATAATGCCCACCCGCACTTCCTATGTGTGCCTCCTCCATGATGGACAGGCGCTCATGCTCTAATACACACCTGCACAAAAATTCATCACGTCCCAACTTGTATAAGTATCCACTGATTAACATGTAGGGTGCAGCGCGTTTGGCCAACTGCTTTTTCTCTAAAGTCTTCATTCCTTCTGATGCCACACATTCCTTTAAAAATATTGCAATCTCTTCCAAATCCGAGGGCATGCGCTGCAATCTAAATAGTTGTGTGTCTGGCATTGTTTCCTCAATAATCTGTGTGTCCTCCCCTGAATCAATTCCTGATAGATGATCAGGCCCACAATTGCTTTTTCTAGGCTTCACTACAACGGTGAATTCAAATTCTTGAAACAACAACACCCACCGACATATGCGCCTTTGTAGGATGGGCTTGTTCACCAAATATTTTAATGTCATGTGGTCGGTGTAAAACACAAAGGGTGTTGCCAATAGATATTGTCTAAACTTGAAAAGCACATAGATCATTGATAATGCCTCGTGCTTAGTTGTGGTATAATTCTGCTCTGCTGGTGTCAACTTCCTGCTTGCAAAACATAGAGCATGATCAACAATCCCCTCATCTGGCTATGTAAGCACTACTCCAATGGCGGTCCCTAAGGTGTCTACATGGACATGAAAGGGCTTGTCCCAAGAGGGAAAATGTAATATGGGTGCGGTGATAAGCCTATCTTTTAATGTACCAAACACCCTATGTTGCGCCTCTCCCCAATGGAAGCCACTTTTATGTCTAAGCAGCTCCTCTAAAGGCATGGCGATCTGGGCATATCCCTTAATAAATTTCCTGTAATAGCTCGTATGCCCAAGGAATCCACATACTACGCTCTGGCTAGTAGGCTCCCCTAACATGACAATAACTGCAACCTTAGCGGGATCTACCAGCAAGCCCTCCTTACATATGATATTCCCTAATAAAGTCCCAAAGGGTGTAGCAAACACACATTTCTTGATGTTGAGGGATATCCTCGACTACCTACACCTCTCAAACATTAACCTTAAATTGTCACAATGGTCTTTAACCAAACCATACACTACCCAATCATCCAAATAGACCTGAAGAAACTTATGGATGAAGTCCTGGAATGCTTGCACCACTATGAGTGAAAAGATGGCAGGTGCATTCATCAACCCAAAGGGCATGACCGTATATGTGAAACTTCCCCACTCGGTGGTGAAAGTTGTCTTCTCCTGGTCCTCCTTTGCAATTTAGAGTTGGTGGTACCCTGAAAATCCATCCGTAAAGGAATAGATTTCACGCCCAGTGACTCCCAAAATTTCCTTAGTTAAGGGGGTCGAAAAGGGATCAATGACACAAACTGTGTTCAATTCCCTATAATCCACATAGATCCTAATCCACCCATCCTTCTTGATGTTGATTACCATCAGACTTATCCACTCCGATTCTTCCACTACCTCAATGATTCCCAGAAGCTATCATTTTGTCTATCTCCTCCTTAACCTTCATGCACAAATTGGGATTCATCTAGTAGGGTATTTTCCTAACTTGACGCTCACCGTCCTTTAGTTTTATCTTCATCTCCCCCAAGGAATGGTGAACGCCTTTGAGCTCATGGTACCTTCATGGGAATAAATCCTCAAATTCACGCAGCAGATCCATGATCTTAGATACTTCCTTCTCTGACCAGTAATCTCATATAATAGCTTCCTTAGGTTCTTCTCTTGAACTGATGTTAACTTTCTTTGTTTTTAAGGGCTCATGGTAGGCACACGCGTGAATATCTACATTTTCTACTACCTCGTGCATCCCTACAGAATGGCTAACATCTAAATTTTCTGATTGCTCTCTATCAATCACATATACCAACTTTCCTTTCTCTTTTTCCAAACATGCATGCTCAAGCTGAAGCTCTTCTGTTCCCTCTACTTCCTCTTCAAAGCACGCCCCCAACCTTGGTTCACCTAGTAATTACAAAAACCTATCTTCCATCCTAGCACTTTCCCCCATGGTAAGGCACTTGATACCCTAAAAGGCCTCATCAACCGATGGTTTGGTACTTTGATAGTCAAAGGTTTGAATAAGGTCAGCCGCAAGCTCTTGCAAATTCCTTTTCTGTCGGTGTGTCTCCGAATGAATATACCATGTGTGCGTGCAACCCTACAGTGTAGAATACAACTTGTGCACCCAGAGGGATGGTGGTAAAGCTTCTGTGCCTTCTCTCCAAACCCGTTCACACTCCTAGATATGGAAAGAGGAGGGCTCCTTCCCATGGTACTCCTTGATGATGGTGGGTACATTGCTCTTAGAAAATCTAACAAAGAGAGAAATTCTTACCTTGCACCACTCTAAAAGGCTTTCCTGATGTCTAGCCCACCACCACACTGTTGTGCCGAGCAAGACATAACTTAACATCCCCCTTCATTCCTTCTCATCCTGCCACCGAGCTTCCACCTCCTGCAGAAAGATCTCAAGGAAGAATCCTCCTAAATACTTGGGCAGTTCTTTTCCTCCAAGGTGCCAAACCATGTGCACCTTTTTTACCTTGGTCACTGACCCTCTCAACTACCATCCCATCAATTCAAAATTCCCATGTGCCCAATTATCACATGTCAGGCTAGTGGTATCACCCACTAACTGATCATCTTCAAACTGGATAACCCCGTTAGTAGGGTATATCATCTCAGGGTCTCTGATTGAGCGCACATATATCTTATCCAGAGATTCTTCCCCCAATGGTTCAATATATGGTGTCGACTTCCCATCATCTAGGGGTATAATGACCCATTCCTCCTTGTTTTTTAAGTTAATGTACCATTTGTTAAACTAAAGGTCCACATTTTTCTTGTAACACCAAGGGTGCCCAAGTAGTGCTAGGAAAATGTCCGCCTCAGTGAGCGCCAAGACTTCAAAGTCCCTAGTAAACTTGGCTCCTTGGATTGTAATAGTTGCATCCTTTAAGACATCGATGGGCATTACTTTAGTCTTGTTTGCCATATAAATTATATTCGAAGATGGTTGTAATGCAGGTCTTCCCATTTGATGCCATGCATCCAAAGTTAGAACATTAACCTTCACACCTGTGTCGATGAGGATATTACTGAGGAGCCATCCATCTACAACTGCATTCAATGTAATCTCATTTTCATAATCGAAGCTGTGAGGGGGAAGGTTCGCGAGCAATACCTTTCTCTCACGCTCTCCTTTGGCATGTGGTACCTTCTATCTCAACCATGATCCTAGCAAGGGAGTGATATTATCCTACCTTAGCATTTTACACACCTCCCTAACCTCATCCAGGTCATCCTTTTGCGCCTCGACTCTCCTTCCTTGTTCCTCCCTCCTGGATTGCTCCTTTAAACACTAGATTTTCCCTTGTAATCTCTGAATGACATCTATGGTGTCCTGATATATCTCCTTCTAATGTGCAGGGTTTGGATACTTTCCATGAATGACCTCCTCCCTTGAAACTAGGTTCTTTTGTCTTGGTACCTCTCTTACGTGCGCGGCTTCTACCCTTGTTGTTACCAAGACAGGCTCCAAACCTACATCCTCTGTTACCCAAGGCATCCACTGTATGTCTTCTTTCTTGATACTAACCATTGTAGCATCCTTGTCCTTCCAGTGCTACTAATTCATATGCTCAAACAATTCAAGGCACTCCTCATAATTTTGTTTTTTCCACACCATAAGCACTACAATAGAATAGGACACTCACACTTATAATGCATTGTAGATCCATAATTATAACATGTTCCTTATGGGAACTCACTTCTTCCTCTACCACGGTTACTGCAACCATGAAATCCCTTACGAAAACCTCTTCCATGCGCTCCTCCATCTACAAACCCTTCATATCAGCGATCATCATCCTTGGAATTATTTACAAGGCTAGTCTGGCACACACCAAGGTCAATAACATCATGAATCTGGTCAATCAACCTATAATCATTGGTATCATGGGTCGTAGAGGTATAAATATTACAATAATAAGACACATTCTTACAGATCACGTGTTGTAGTAGATGACATCTACTCGCATCATGATCCTTGTGGTAAATCTCGGTCTACTACTATGACATGTACTGATTTCTGAGGGAAACTGTCCTTTGTATGCCCCTCTACTTCATAGTCTGTGCACCAAAGACCACTATGAACCTCATGCATTGAATTTTTTTATAACTTCTCCAGCTCCTCTTCCATCACAGAAATTTGAGTCTCCATAAAAGGGATCACACTAGTATCAACACTCCTAATAGCCTCAGTGCGCAGGGAAACTTCCAAGGCCATATACAAGTCTGTGAAAGTCATTTGTGATAGTGCTCTTATAAATGGTGTTATCAATCCCCCAAAAAACCATTGATCGTGCTGAGAGGGGTATATGTCATAGAATAGTTTTGATAAGATAGTTTTAAACCATGCATTATACTCTTGCACACTCTCTGTCATTCGTTTTTGGATCTCCTTTAGGGAGATGATGATTTTAAGTTTGAACTCAGGGATATGGAAATCTAATAGGAAGGGGTTCTTCAACATATTATAGTACATGACCTTCTAGTGGGGGTCATGCTTGCAATACCAGCTATGAGCGCACCCTTGCAATGTCATTGCAAATTAAATTTCCTTTGTCTCTGGGGTAGTGATCCCCTTTCTGTTCCATAGTAATTAACACTTGTGCACATGCTTTGCAGCATCCTTAATGCCTCTGTAGTCTGACAAGTGCAAATACATCTCAAATAATAATTATGAAGGTGGTTATGGCCCTTTTCCTCTTGATTTAAAACCTTGGTTCCCTCTAGTGTTTCCTCCTCCACCAGATCCACTAGACCCACCAGGTCCTATCTTCTAACCCACCAGATCTTCTAGTTCCACCAGGTCCTCTAGACCCTACACCACCAGATCCACCTCTTGTAGCTAGAAAATGGCCTAAAGTGGTTGCACCTAGTGTCCTTATGTCCCACTGAACTGTGCATCGTTGATTTGAGATATTGTCCCGCTGCCAGTTATGTGTCCTGCACCACTTCCACATGTGATACCCAAACCTTTTGTATTTACACCTTTTCCATAAATTCCTTTGAATACAGGAATGGTTTATGCAACCATGGATGTCCCAAATGATAAATTATATCTCCTAGGCATATATCAGTTAATTCCACTGATACTAACCAGATTAGCAATACTTCTTCATTGATCTGTAAAACCAAGTGCCAAGGATTGGTCACCATGTTGGTTTAGATGTGCACCGATGGATCTCCTTTCTCCATGCAAAAAAATATCAGAAGAAGCTGAAGGGGAGTATCTCTCATGCTTTCTAAGATGGGGTTGCACAGACTGCTCAGGTTTTACATCTTCTGCGTGAACCTCAACTCCTTCCCGCAACGTATGCCTCCATATATCTATCACACTTGCAACCTCACATTTTCTATCCATCTCCCTTTCACAAGCTTCACTATAGTTGAGTCGTCTCTCTTCCCTTTCCTTTTCATCTACAATGTCCACCATCCTCCTCCACCCTAGATTCCTCACCCAGCTCTCAAAGAAGCTTATCTAGCCATAGGAAATGCCTCTAAACTTAGGCTAATGATCAAGATCTTCATAGCCAAAGGGACAACACGTAAAAATGATCCTCTGGGTTCCCTCAGAAAATCAAATTCAGCAACCTTTGGACACTAATACGTATAAATGGCATATTCTAAAGTGTAACTGGTCAGCACTCCTTTCCACCGGTGATCAACAACACACATCCAGATCAAATCTGCATCTTGCAGCTTCTAGTAATCATCTTGGGTTCATATGCGTGATCTATCTTAATAGCTTGATCTAGATACATATGCTCAAAGCCATTCATACAATTCTACTGGAAAGAAACAAAAGAAAGTTTCATACAATTCATGGTATAGGTGCTTTTCTACCCATCGGCGTGCATCAAACTCAAGTCCCACACTGAATCTTTGAGAAAAATCATCCTCTTTTCTCCTAAACCATGCTTCAACACTCTCCAAGGTCAAACATTTTATCATTACGCATCACAAGAACCAATATTTATGCCATTTCTCACAACAACTTAAAAAATAGGTCCTAGAAATATAACCAATATGTATTAATTTTTATGCCCTTAGACTAACAGTCTAATCCCATGTGTGTCGACCTATCACCCAGCGTGTGTTGGGTGCTCACTCGAGGCACGCGCAGGTGCTGATATCCTTATTTATGTGATTTTTGTGAGAATACATCCCCTACTGACAGAATCTTAGATGCATAAAGGGAAAGAACCTTGCATTCATTCAAAAAACAAGGAAAATACCAAACAGATAATAGATCTGATAATACAAAGAAAAGGTACTAGGGTTTATAGCCATGAACAATGTATATATTTTAAAAGAAAGCCATATATTCATATTATTCTCTGTTCAGTAGCCACATTACATTCCTCAAGGCCATTACAAACCAAATTTCTTAATGTAGATAAGAATTATACATCAAAATCCTAAATTATGCGTTCCAGATTACAAATACATTCATAAACCCATCCCTCTAGATATGCCATCTCTCCTACTATCCTTCTAATGAGAAACTTAACCAATAGAATCTACTACTATTTCTACAGAGCTTCTCCTCTCCTCTTCTTCTTCTATTCCTCTCTTGATATCTCTCTTAACACCCTTTTTTTATACCCAAACATCTTTATATATAGCTTTATCATCCACTTTCATGCCTTCTTGAAGTAATAGATCGGTTGTCAAGTGTCCATGTGGTCCTTCAATGGAGCATGCTTGCTTTGATCTGAGCTCTCCACTTTTTCAATGATGTCTTTCTGGATCCTTCCATTGCATGGAATATTCCTTTCTTGACCACCAATTTTCCAAGTTGGCACCTTATCCACTCCACATACTTAGTTGGGTCATGCTTTTCTCATGTGTTTCCTTAAAAACTGTGATATGGCTAAGTCTTGAAACCTTTTCATTTATCTTGCGCGCGTGCCTTGGCTTCTGCTAAATCCTTATAAAACCCTGTCATGCACATCTTTACCCTATAATTCCTTATTCATATAGGACCTACGCACGCACACACCTTCTTGTAATTAGCCAATATTATGAGGCCCCAACAGTTCCCCTAACAATCATGATGCCATAGTAAAAGAACTAGATTTTAATTAACTTGTACTGAAATATACAGTAGATAAAATTAAGTCATACTCAAATATGTAGTAGATACATATATGAATATATGCACTATAAAATTAAGTCATACCACAATTTTTAATGGATACATATGTTTAATTATATTCCCACAGTCTAGATAGACAACCTCTACTAGTTTCTTCATAATATCTTCAATAATTCTCTAGTTATAGTTAGGTTCAATCACATCATAGTAAATTAACCTAGAAGTGTCTCACATCTCTTGAAATTTATTAGCCTAGCGGCCGCTATCCTGTATAAAAATGAAAAAATACGTCTACATGGATGTCAAATAACACTACATTATGGCATTCATTACAACCATTGAAGGAAAAGATAATATGTTTGCTATCTCATATAAATCAGAAACATGTTTTGTACATAACATGTCATAAATAATACCTAGCGTCAGCTAGACCGTATAACATAACAAAAATAATAGTTGGTGGCTGCTAGCTCTTACAACATCATAATTAATGGCTGATGGCCACTGTCCCTTATAACATAGCATAAATAATGCCCAACGGATGGTGGCCCTTATAACATAGCATAAATAATGCCTAGTTGATGTTATCCCTTATAACATAGCATAAATAATGGCCAGCGGATGTTGTCCCTTATAACATACATAAATAATTCCCATGGGATGTTATCCCTCATAACATGGCATAAAAAATGCCTTGTGTATGCTAGCCCTTATAACATAGCATAAATAATTCCTAGCAGACGCTAGCCCATATAATGGATTCCAATATTTGATTTTCTAGATTCTGATATATGGGACTTTGGAGTACATATAATTCCAATATAGGTGATTTTGGATTCCAATATAGTGATTCTTGATTCCAATAAATGCGATATTGGAATTCAATATGTCAAATTTTGGAATCCAATGTCTGATTTTGGAGTGCTGATAATTCCAATATTTGACATTTTGGAATCCAAAAATAGCAATATAGGATTCCGTTATTAGATATATATTTTAGTTGTTTGGATTGGAATAAGTCCCAATTTAGTGAAATAAGCATTTCTAGAATAACAATGTAAAACTTAGTTTTAAAGTTAGGTTCCTAATATTATTTTGTCTTTAGGTCTTGGTCTAGGACCTTATAATTCTAATCATAAGGAACTTATGTTTGTAATAGAAATACACCAGTCTCTCTTGCATGAGCATATATAAGAAAAGGCTTAGTTAGTATAAAAAAATCCTTTATGATTATAAACAAATATGAATCTGAGCTTAGACTTAGGCTAGATTTATTATCAAACTTGGTCCTGTCAATACAATAACCTTAAGGAATTTAAGAAATGTATTAATCCCTATAGTCCATATCGTCTTCATGATGACTCACGGTAATATCCTAGATCATTTCAAATGAATCCAAGGTATTATTATGAAGCATCATTTTAGCTTAATAATCAAATATATCTCACAAGAAACTAGACCAGGCCCTTATCTTACCAAGGCTGTTTATTGAAATCGAAATAATTATAGAGATTTCCTCATCAATGTTATTAATTATTTACTCCTGAACCCATATCACATTATCTAAGATTCGAAGTTACTAAGCTCATAAAAGTGTTCAAAAATAAAAAAGGTAAGCATGATTGCAATTCTATCATAGTCCACAACTATATCAGATCAACATGCCATAAAATACAAATTTAAAACAATCAAGATATACATGTGTACAAGTTCATTAGATAATTATAATATTCTCTTGGTAATGCATTCACATATCACCCATAACAAGATCATCAAGAAAAATGCAGTTTTTATGTAGTTGTATACCAATCATCATGGAAATCAAAGCACAACTGATAGAATTAGCAAGGGTATTACAAAAATTCATTCATTAAAAACAAAAGATGAAATGACATCATTATTTTTATAAAACCTTATAGAATAAATGTAGAAACATCCCTTAAAGCCATGAGATCCCATCAAAAGCACACAATTTAGGGTGAGCATCAGAAGATCATTTTCGAGCTAGAAATGCATTAGTTCATTACCACTTCTCGCCAAAACTGATATATCTTACAAAATTCACATCCTAAAAACCATAAATGTTTCTCAAAGAACCATGAAACATCAAAATAACATCACAAAGCATCATAGTTTCATCACCATACCTCAAAATCTCTAGAATGTATGACTTGCATAGTTACCCCTTAGGGTTTCACACTATAGAAGCTAGGGTCAAATTAAATAATGTTATAACTGTTGTTGCAGACTCACAGCACCCCTGGATGCAGATCAGGCTTCTAGGTTGACGTTCAGGCATCCAGTGTGATTGCACAACATGGAATCCTTTCTCCAAGTGTGGGACTTGTAAAGATGAGAAAGGATTCTCCAGAGAAGGCTGGTTCCTATTCCTCTATTCAGATGCACAAAAAAATGCAGAGGGTTTACTAAAACCTAATCTAACTTGTCAAGGAGATAGGGTGAGAAAATACATAGAATAAAACCTAAACTACAGAGGTGATGCACCAAGGAATGTTAGACACTCGTTTTGCAAATCTAACACAGACCACATAGATGCAATACAAACACTATGCACAGGTAACCAAACTGCAATAAGAGATCAAAATAACAGCAATGAATACATAAGAGGGTTGAGAATCAATCACAAACATATATACATTGCTCAAGAGTCGATACAGTACATTGCAGTGGCCAAGAGGCAAAAAATGGCATTACAATCCATATGGGAGGTTTGAAAAGCTCCACAAATTCTCCTGCAAGCAGGGAAGAAGGAAGGATGCAAAACAAGAATGTTTGACCTGTTAAAGGAGCTCCTCTTTACAATATATACTAAGAATGAGAGAAGAAAGAGAGAGGAAAGTCGAATCTACCACAACCACTTCTAGATACATTTAAAATCATCTCATTATGGTAGAAATGGTGGATTTTGGAAAAACGGCGAGCTGTCTAACAGGAGCGGCAAGCTGTCTGCTGCATTAAAGTTGGTTGTTGAAGCATTACTTCTATCTATCACCACGTGTCAGAGACATTTTCTTAATTTTATCACTCCAAACAGCACTAAAATGAAATATTGATCCCAGAATCATGTAGATAATTTCAACAACTTTCTGTTGATATCAAGAACGTGCAAATCTGAGCTTTGGATCGAAAGATATGATGATCTGAAGATTTAGGGCACAAAACAGGTGAAAATGGATTTTTAAATTTCTTTTCCCGCACTCTGCCATCTAGACGACATGTGGTGGGCTCTGATTCACTGGGAAATTCCCTCTCTCCACATTTTCATGGGTTTTTCTTGTGGGCCCCTTAAACTTGGACACGTGGCACTATTTCATCGGTTTGGATCAGTGCTCGAAAACTCGCCCCTTAGACCTTTTAGACCTTTTTCCTTGACGACACGTGTCATGTTGTGATTCATCCACGGGCCTGCCAGATTTTCGCGTCCACGCTTATTTTTGTCCCAGATGTCCCAGTGTGAAAGTTTCCTGTTTCGGCCGAACCGGCCGGTTCGGGTCCTCCGCGCACTCTTGTCCCGCTTGCTCTCGATGAAGGACTTGGACAAATTTTCTTTCTTTTGGCCGATTTGGGCATTTCGCGTCCATTTGTCCCAGATGTCACTTTGCTTCATGGGCAGCCTGGAGGTGTTTTGGCCGAACCACGCCTTGGTGTCCTACATGTCCCAAATATTTCTAGGACAAGGACTTAGCCGATTTTCACAATTTTTTCTAGCCCAGGCTTATTTTCTGCAACTTCTCGCATTCTCTCAGAGCTCGTTCTGTTTCAGCGTGGGACTTAGGAATCCTGATGTATGTTATCAATTCAACCCTGGGGGGTGAAATTGGATAACAGGGACATCACGTAGAAATGATCCTCTGGGTTCTCTCAGAAACTCAAACTCAGCCATTTCTGGACAAGAATATGTGGAAATGGCATACTCCAGAGTGTAGCTAGCCAATACTCCTTTCCACCAATGATCCACAACACGGGTCCACATCAGATCTGCATCCTATAGCCTTTGGTACTCTTCTAGGGTCCACAGATGCAATCTATAACACCAACTTGATCTAGATGCATAAGCTGAGAGCCATTCATATAGTTCCACAGGGAAACAACAAAAAAAAATTGTATAGATGGTGGTAGAGATTTTCTTCTACCCATCTACGTGCATTAAACTCAGGCCAGTAATTAATCTTTGAGAAAATTCATCCTCCATGCTTTTGAACCACAATTAAACACTCTCCAACATTAACTGTTATGTCATTACTCATTACACAGATCATGATGTATGTTAAAATCCCTCTACAACTTTGAAAAGAGGTCCCAGAAATAGAACAAAGATGTAGCTATTTTTAATCCTATCACTAAATAAAGGAACCCCATACGCGTCAACCTATCACCCAGCGAAAATTGAGCACTCACCTGAGGCACGTGCGGGTACCAAGTGTCTCTTTTATGTGATTTTAGTGGGATACATCATCTATGATTAGTGTAAGAGATTTCAGAAGGGAATTTAAGACATGCAAGAACCATAGGGCTCAAAACGGCCTCTATATCCTCGCAATCATTTTAGATCGAGTGCTTAACATAATCTGTAACATGTATTGTGATAGAAAGAAACATACAAGCATCCATAATTAGCATGAAAGGAAAGAGAGCTCATAAGAGAGAAATATGCATCATAACCATTGATATTCATGTATATATTATAACAGGTAACCTTATTACATCCATGGAACCATTATAGAGGGTCGTAGAGAAACAGACCATATTCATGCATTGCACTGGACTTAATGTAACTAAGCTACCCAAAATAAAATTTACAACCCCTAGGCCTAGTGCATTCTCTCCCAAATACAACTATTCACTGACAAAGTCCTCATAGCATTTTTATGGAGCTCCACTCTCTCTCTAGCTATCTATATGGATATTTGTATGTATATCCCCATATGTCTATGTATGTCTCTACAGACAGTTGTATTTATAGCTTTCCTGGACTACCAACTCACCCTCCAGCGCCCTCAAATCTGGTGCCAAGTGTCTGAATGTGGTCCTCCATGTGAGCATGCTTCTCCAGGCCCGAGCTCTCCACTTCATTCCATGATGTTCTTCTAGAAGATTCCATTGCAAGTATGCTCCTTCATAGGCCAACCTATCACCAGGTTAGCATCTTATCCACATGCAAACAGGTCATGCTTTTCATGTGTTCTGCTCCCAAATGTCTAAAAATGACTAAGTCCTGATCCTTTCGTGCGTCGCATGTGCTACGTGCTTCCTTAATTCCTTATCTTGCGTGCTTTTACCTTGTGTGCCATTCCACAACTGGGACCTTACGTGCCTTCATACTTGGTCAATATTCTAGGGGTCCAACATAATGACTATGAGAAAACCATACACGGATAATGGGAGCCCTAGATATGTCTGGTCAAATTTCAGAAAATGGAAAAGTCAACTCTAATCAATTGGTCAAAATTGGACCAAAGGCATTGTGACACGTGGCAAGAAGGTGAAAGGAGTTAGTCATTCATTTTCGATCTCCAGTTTTCGACAGTTGTAAGGATTTCTCACCAGAACAAGAGGCTCAACTTTTGTTATGGAGGGGAGCCCAGCCACCATGTGCACTATGGTATTATCACCAATGTGGTGGGTCCAAAAGCCACCACGTGGCTTGCCACCACTCATCGAATTCACTCAATTTTCCTAGCGAGAGACGACAAGTGGGCTATATGTTATGTACCGAGTTAATTATTTCTATGTCACATTATATGGGTCGAAATTATATTATCTTGGTAAGTCCACTTTCCAAATTCCACGCATATAAGCCAAACCACTATATATATTAATGTTCAAACATTAGTATAAACCACACTTACCCACATAACCACCGTATATGCCAAAGCTTCCACGTGGTGGATGGGAGTGAAGTGGTTGTGGGGAGGGGTCTAAGCCATGCATGGAGATCCATGTGGTGAACAAGGCAGGGGCATTTATGCCCAAGTGATCCTCTGACCACTTCATACAATGCATGGAAAGGATTTAATAATCCTAAAACCTTATCATTCCACAAAATTTGGCATTTAATCCCATTAAACATGCTAATCCACCACTATGGGGAATATTATCCCAATTTTCATGTACAGCCTATGGTATTTTTAGCCTAAGGATTATATGTAATGAATATTTTAAGGGCCCCAAAATTGTATAAATAGGGATCCCATTCTTTTGTAAACACACACACAATGGAGACAAGCTCATTTTTAGAGCTTAGGAGGCAAAGATCAAGCCAAGAGGAGGATGAGAAATTGTAATTGTGTGAAGACCTATTTATGTAAATAGACATTATTGTGCCTAGGAGTTATTAATACTACCTAGTTGGCCCATAGCGCCACACTAAATTTTGAAGCCTGGAATATTGACCAGAGTGCCATAGGGTGTTACGAAGCCTCTAGAAGGCTAATCGAGAACCAGAGGTTTCTGAAGAGTGGAGCTGGTGCCATCGAGCTTGCTGAATACGCTAGGAAAGGGGAAGTCAGGTGGTATTTTTCACCCTTGTCTTCTAAAGGTCTGGTTATTCTTCTAAGCAAGTTCTAAATAGTTTCCATTAGGTTTTCTTGTGAAAGTACTATTATAACTTACAAATTTTGACTAGTGGAATGGTTCGAAATAACCTAGAGACGTAGGCAATTGCCAAACTCTGTAATCAATCTTTGTGTAATTGTCTTTAATGTCTTGCATTTATTTTAAATTGATTACTTAAAAGGAGAAAATTATCAGTAAATAATTAAAGCCTGTAAGGGTCCAAGATTAGGTAGATAAAAACTTGATTATTTTTGGATGAAGTTTGGTATCAAAGTAGGTGATCGACCTTGCAGAAATTGCTAATCTCCAAATCAAGTTGGTGATTACTTCAAGTTGGTGCAGTTGGTTCAGTTTGTGTGAACATGGTACATGTGCACCATGGGCAAGATGTCTGAACAGGAAAAGCTCGAGGAAATTGAAGCTTATAATCACCAAATCCAGGAAGAGAACTCCCTCCTGCGATCAATGTATTACTCTTTGGAAGAGGAGAATGCTCGCTTGAAATTAGAACTACAAACCAGGGATGAGCTCTTAGCAAGGTTGTAGTGTGGTGATCAAAGAAAGGAAATACCTTCAACTTCAGATGTAGTGACCATGGCAGATGACTACACTATAATTTGTTCTTCTTCCTCCCATTCGGTTTTAGATTCAGGTAATGAAGTCTTTGGTTTGTTTGAAAATCATACTATAGGCATTAGATCAAAGTTACTAGATAAAATGGGATTTGAGGGGAGAGGCCTTGGTAAAAATGGCCAAGGCATTGCTAACCCAATACAGGTCAAGGATCATCCTCATTTTACAGGTTTGGGTTATTCTAGTGCGGGAATGGAAATTGGAGAATGCTCTAAGAATTTTGATGGGAGACAAGCTTCTAAAAGTAAAATGAATACCCTGCTAGTCCTGTAAGAAGATTTTGAGCAGGAAATTTGTGCTTCTTCATCACATGCATGATGTGGTAAGAGAAATCAGCGAAGAGGTAATGAGATTCCACCTCCAGTTTCTTACCATAATCATAAGCATAGTAAAACTTTTGATCCACTTTTTCAGCTTAAGAAGTATGGTTATGATTTTCAAAAGATGTGGAATTCCTTTCCATGTACTTTTTGTGGATTGCATAATCATTTTGTGGCCAGATGCTAGAAGAGAAGGGCACTAATAAATAAGTTGATGTTGTTTATCAGGAGCAAGGAAAACCAGAAAGACCAATCTCGATATGCAGAGTCAAGAAAAGGTAGACATATTTCCTCATCCCAAAAGAAGGAGATTAAGAGGAATTTTTGTGCTCATTGCCAGAGGAATGGGCATTGGGTGGAAAATTGCTAAAAATTGCATCCATCTCGCCATCAAAGTAATGGCAAGCCAAATATGGAATGGACGCCTATTGCAAAGGCAAAGGAAGTTTCTAATCCACCACCAGTTGACAAGTCAACCCAAGACTGGGTAATACCTGAAAGTGAAAGTCCTTTAAAATGGGTAAGTCAACAATTTTTCAATTATATATTGCATAATTCAAATTGATGAATAATATGCAATATTAATTTTGGATATCATATTCTGTGAGGAAATGATGAGAGAAAGGTTTACAATACTCAGTGGATTTTCTTACTTAGAAAATTTGATTAATGCTCCAAACATATCTCCTAATCAGCGTGTGAGTACCTATTACAGCTTGGATATAGTAATTAACTCATATAAAGCTTGGAGATTGATCTATCATTTGTGCAGACAGTATAGTTCACAAAGATTAGCTTAGGACTTCATTCTGTGTAGAGGAATTATGACCGTGCAACAAAATGGTAGTTGAATCATCATGGGCATTGAAATCAGATCAGAACTTCATTCTGTAGAGAAGCCATCATGGGCATTTAGCAGAATGGTACCTGATATAATTTTTCAACAAAAGGAGCTCTAAAAAAATCATCTTAGAACTTCATTATATGTAGAGGCATAGTGACCATGTAGTAGAATGGTAGTTGAGTCATCATTAGCATTGACATCGAGTCGGAACTTCATTCTATGTAGAGGCATTATGATCATACAGCAGAGTGGTACTTGATATTAGTGTGTCAACAAAGAGGAGCTCTAAAAGGATCAGCTCAAAATGTCATTCGATATCAAGGCATTGCGACTGCACATACAAATGGTAGTTGATCAACAAAATTCGCTTCGTGCATTGGAGGCTTGAGGTCTTGAAAGAGGATTAGCATCATGTATTGGAGGTGTTGAGGTCTATAACATATTTACCATCATGAATTGGAGGCTCAAGGTCTTGAAAGAGGCTTATCATCGTGCATTGGAGGCGTTGAGCTCTACAGAGATTTAGCATCATGCATTGGAGGCTTGAGGTCTTGAAAGAGGCTTAGCATCATGCATCAGAGGCGTTGAGGTCTACAGATACTTAGCATCATGCATTGGAGGCTTGAGGTCTTGAAAGAGGCTTAGCATCATGCATCGGAGGTGTTGAGATCTGAAAAGGGACAATTCATTGTCCATCATTGACATCAGATCGATCATAGCTCTATTGTAATATGGAGTTCCTTCAAACCAGTTTGGATTTTGTGGAATCAACTCAGATCTAGGAGCTATGTTATAGAGTAAAATAAGATCCTTATTGTCAAAAATCAAGAAGCTTAGCACCACACAGAAGGATTGAGGTTTCATTCAGAAACTTAGCACCATACATCAGAGGCGTGGAGGTCTTCTTTAGATATAAAAGTGGAGCAGTGGAAGCATCGTGGGCCCATAACCCACAGCCCCAGGTTCGGAGAAAAGTTTTCAAAGTGAGAAGGTTACAGAGGAAGAGACCTAAAATTCTACTACAGCAGAACTTCTGAGGTGGCAACAAAGTTTCCATATTCAAGACAACATGGAAAAATGTTCCAATATAAGCTTTTTGGGGACAAAAATCCTTTCTCAGTGGAGAGGTGTGATCAAGGGATAATTTTTGAAAGTTACCTAAACAGCCCTAAATAGTGTCAGTGTAGAAGATCATCTCGAGATATTTCCAACGACTATTAGAACGTGACAAACAAACATCGGGAGCTCTAGATATGTCATGTCAAAGTTCAGACAATGGGAAAGTCAACTCTGGTCAATTGGTCATAATTGGACCAAGGGCACTATGACACGTGGTGAAAAGGTGAAAGTATTCATTCATTCATAAAATATTTCTCTCCAGAACAAGAAGCTCAACTTTTGTTACGGACAAGAGCCTGGCCTCCATGTGGACTATGGTATTATCGCTGACATGGTGGGTCCACAAACCACCACGTGGCTTAGCACCACTCATCATATTCACTCGATTTACCTATTGAGAGACGACAAGTGGGATATATGCTATTTACTGAGTTAATTATTTTTATGCCACATTTTATGGGTCGAAATTATATTATCTTGGTAAGTTCACTTTCCAAATGCCATATATGCCAAACCGCTATATATATTGGGATAATATTCCCCACAGTGGTATATTAGCATGTTTAATGGGATTAAATCCCACATTTTGTGGAATGATAAGGTTTTTAGGCTTATTAAAGCCTTTCCACGCAATTGTATGAAGTATATATATATATATTTAATGTTCAAACATTAGTATAAACCACACTTACCCACATAACCTCAATATTTTCCAAAGCTTCCATGTGGTGGATGGGAGTGAAGCAGCTGTGGGGAGAGGTCTAATCCATGTGTGGAAATCCATGTGGTGAACAAGGTGGGGGCGGTTATGCCCAAGTGGTCCTTTAACCACTTCATACAATGCGTGGAAAGGCTTTAATAATCCTAAAACCTTATCATTCCACAAAATGTGGGATTTAATCCCATTAAACATGCTAATCTGCCACTGTGGGGAATATTATCCCAATTTTCAAGTACGGGCTATGTTATTTTTAGCCTAAGGATTATATGTAATGCATATTTTAAGGGCCCTAAAATTATATAAATAGGGAACCCATTCTTTTGTAAACACACACACACCGGAGACAAGCTCATTCCTAGAGCTCAGGAGGTGAAGATCGAGCCAAGAGGAGGATGAGAAATTGTAATTGTGTGAAGACCTATTTATTTAAATAGGCATTATTATGGCTAGGAGTTATTAATACTACCTAGTTGGCCCATAGCGCTACACTAAATTTTAAATCCTGGAATATCGACCGGAGTGCCATAGGGTGTTACGAAGCATCTAGAAGGACGATTGAGAATCGAAGGTTTCCGAAGAGTGGAGCTGGTGCCATCGAGCTTGCCGAATACACCAAGAAAGGGGAATTCGAGTGGTATTTTTCACCCTTGTCTTCTAAAGTTTGGTTATTCTTCTAAGCAAGTTTTGAATAGTTTTCATTAGGTTTTCTTATGAAATTAATATTGTAACGTACAAGTTTTAACTAGTGGAACGGTTTGAAAGAACCCAGAGACGTAGGCAATTGCAAAACTCTGTAATCAATCTTTGTGCAATTGTCTTTAATGTCTTGCATTTATTTTAAATTGATTACTTAAAAGGAGAAAATTATCGTAAAATAATTAAAGCCTATAAGAGTCCGAGATCAGGTAGATAAAAACTTGATTATTTTTGGATCAGTAACTGTGAATTTTCTCGCGGAGTTACTGTTGGAAGGAAAGTGGAGTTGGAAACACTTGCAATAATTCATGGGTGAGATTGTAACAATATCATGTTAATAATGTGATTTACATTTCTATTTCAAATCTGGCATCATTCCTTTATATTATAAACTTTGGTATTCTTGTGTTATGTTTGTTACTGTGTTTCTAGATTACAACCACCAAACCAAAATTTGTGCATTACTGAAATAATCATAAGACAAAGAGTTGCCGGTAAAATATTATCATAATGTCAGATTGGTGTTGACATTTTGGTTTCATTGTCGGGACCATTCCTCGTTGGTGGATTTTTTGGAAAGATATTCCCACTTAATCTGAAATTATTTGGAGGGTGGCTCATTGAGGCAGATAAATGGCGAGCTCGACTCGGTTTAATTCAACATGGAGAGATTGATGCTTCCTTGTTGGAATATGAATTCAGTTTTAATGACTCGACAGAGACAATAGCTGCCTCAAGATTTGGTCGAGCTTCTTGCATGGAAGAGAATTTCCAAAATGAAAAGGCGAGACAACTCAACTAAAACTTTATCTTGTTATTCTACTACAGCGGCAAGATTTTACAATTGATCATGACTGTGGTCGCATACAACCAGAACATCAGGATCAACACCAACGGTTCCTTGGGATCACCCTGCGGTAGCTATCACAATCAACTCTCTCTGGAGGCCACTCATTTTCTGAGATAAGTTTACTTCTCTACCTTGTAGCTATTGCGTATAGCCAATTACTTCCTCATGGCACTTTCCTAGGAGAATTTCAGTTCTACGCTCAAAGCGGCCGATCATTTGATGCACAGGCATGTTGCAGTATAGTAGAAGATTTTTTGAGCAAGTAGGTTGTCCAACTATGTTGTTATCTGATTAGCATCGAATGCATCCTCAAATTTGGGATTTTCCTTCAAGATATTTTTTATGAAAATCGATTGAGTGATAGTGATAGTGTTACCGGGAGACTTGATGAAATTTATTACAAAGATTCTCTATCGAGATCTTACTTGTTTTGCGATGTAACTCATGGAAGCGGATCTCATGGAGGTGGAACTGTTTCATATCAGAATATTCATAGAGCATAATTTGCTTTGAAATTATATGAGCATCTTCAACGAGTCAATAAGTTGGCGAGTATAAAGGATTCTTTCGGAATTATCACACCTTACAAGCTACAGCTGAAATGTTTGAACCGAGAAAATGATGTCTCCTCACGCTGAGCGGAAAGGTGGAAGTCGGTGGCCATCTATCCAAAATGAAATATGGCCAAATGATAACAAAACCCTGCACTCCAATCCCAGACGTGGGAAATAAGGCGAGCAATGCCAAATGGGTTTTCGTGGATGGCAAGCCAAGGAAGAAATTCCACGCGGGGGAGATTCGGAGCAGCACCACCAAGTGGAAATTTTGGGATGGAAAACCATGTTGTTCACTCCACGTAGGGGAGAAATCCGATCAAACTACCAAGCATGGAGATTTGACGATGGCAATCCAACATCAGACTTCCACATGGGCCATTTAAACAGGATCCAAGTCTTTGTGCGAGTCACTCGGAAGGTAAGTCGGGGAACGTGGGAATGAGACAGTTGAAGTTTCAGGCTCCACACATTCTGCTTACCACGTATAGCATATCCCTGTAAACCCGTCTACATATCTTCAACTATTGTGGACCTGCATTTCCAGGAATATGCTTTCACATGAAAGAGATGCCTTCTCATGGAATACCATAATTGCAGCTTACAGAAGACACGCGTTTCCTCACGAAGCGTTGATACTGTTTCATCGAATGCAACAAACAGATGTCTGACCTGATCAGTTCGCCTATGCCAGCGTACTTCTCCCAGCTGCCACGACCTTCTCCTCGTCCTCTGTACAGCTCTGAGCATTTGGTGGTCGCGAGAAACTCCCACGCACAGGCAGCAGGCATGTTGCATTATAGTAGAAGCCATTTTAGCGCTTCAAGCAGACAGCTAGGAAACAAATATTCACTGCCGTATACGATGGATTGGAGTCACACTATTCAAGGCTTCATAAAATTTACCCGATTCAGGAGATGGAAGTTTAAAACGGTGCAGAGTGAAACGATTCATATTGCACAGCATGTTTTCTCCTAGAAACAAATTGAATGTGAAGGTCAACTCTAAAATACCTGGTCGGTCGTTTTGCATACTACATCCTTGTTACTCGTAAATGGTCTCTTTGAGAAACTCTAAGGACAGAAGAAATATTTATACCCTTCCATTATGTACGTCCAATCAGACAATAAAAATATACTTTTACCAGGTTCAGAGAAACTTTTTTTTAACAATGAACGATTATATTGTAGTTTCAAACTAATTTTAGCTAGCTTATTTCTATTAGCTTTTATCCACAACTAAGGAATAATTCATATGGTTGTTACCTGTACATTTTTCCAAGGTCCTTTTGGTTGCCCTAGTTGTTCAACGTATTTTTTTGAAGGGCTTATTTTGTGTGTTGCAAGTTGTAACATAAAGGATCTTTTAGTTTTTGGAAAAATGAGTATATGGTGTAGCTCACAGCTACCTATGCCATACTAAGATCCCAATAGTGGCATAATTTTTTATTGGATCCTAGATTGTAGAGTGCACTACAAAATACCGAAGGGCTCTTTGGCCAAAAAATCAATCTTAAGGGTGTCTATCGACATGTTATGGGCATGAGCCTAGGTCATCATCATGGCAGCATTAGGTCTTTATTGGTAATGGCATTTTCTCATCATTTGGAAGGTACAATTGTGCTTATTATGGCCAAGCTAAAACATTCTTACTGCAAGTGTTATATGATAAGGAAGAACCGTGAGCATTGTGGTAAAACCATTCTTTTCAGAAATGTTGGGTTAAGCTCGACATTCAAGTGAGTTTGAGCCCTGGAAAGGTAAGATCGTTTGCTGGATGAAGAACTCGATGACTTCGCAAGGAGCTTGTGGTGATGTTTCATGAATTTTGAATGTGGAATGCATAAATGGCCTCGAGTTAACCAAGGAAAATGATAAGCATCGAGTTTGATAGCTCACTATTTGAAGGACTCAATGCAAAAGAGCGCGATTACCAAAGCAAGGAAAGAGTTAGTGTGGGATTCAAAATCGATTGCAACATGGAGTTAGAGGATTTGAAACTCACCGAGTTGAGATTTGTGCAGACTCTATCCACATGGACCCCCCTCCTCTTCAAGTCAAACAGGTCAACGGGGGGGTCCCAACATTATGTTAATTAAATTAATATTTTTATTTAAATATTTTAATAATATTATTTATTATTATTATTTAAATATTCTTTTAATTAATTGAGAAGACTAGGTCATCAGGTAATTAATGACCCATAATGGAACCTTCTCAGGTGGTTCAACTAACTGCAATAAATACATCATGGGCCTTCAATTTAGGAATGTAATTATGACCTTTCCTCTTCTTTCTCACATATTCTTCTATAAATGTAAATTGGAAGCTCATTTCAAAGGGTTCCAACAGTTCAGACAAGTTGGATAGTTAGATATCTCAGGCAAGTGTATACTTTTCAAGAATCCTCTCTCTTCTGCAAGTTGTTCTTGTGTGTTGAGAGAACTTTCAATCCTCCTCTTCAAGACTGTAATGGTAACTATTGCCTCTTCTGAATGTATGATGCATTGTGCATGTTATTGAAGTAATAAAAGTGTGTGTTTTGTGACTAATCTCGGTCCTTTCATCCTTCTGTGCTTCTTTGTGCCTTTCTCATACTTGCAGGTACACTCTGCAAGTTTAAGTTCTATTGCAGGTTCTTGTAGTTCTGTGCTTATCGAGTGGTGAAGTATTTCATGCAGTTGAGTTGTGGTGTCTATTCACCCTTCTTGAGTTCATCCTTTTTCACTGGGAAACTGGTATATTTCTCGGTCTGATAAAGTTTAACAAAGGGAACGCGTGTCTCTTAGTTTGTGGTATCCTGTACCCTCTCTAAGTTGTAGTAGGTGAAGTTGACCTAAGGTGCACACACCCTCTTCAAATTAACCCTTCCTGAATCTGAAGACACCCTTTATTTGGTGCATCACCATCCCTAGTATAGTTTCATTTCTATAAATCTCTTTCCCTAAAACCCCATGAAAATGTTAGCGTAGGATTAGATAATCATTTTTGTTACAGTAGGAGTAGTACAGCACTTAGTTTAGGAAGAGGAAGCCGGCCTTCTCCGGAGGTTCACCTCGATCCCAAGTCCCACAGCTTGAGAGGTGATCCCATGTGTCCCAATTACACCGAACGTCCTATTCACATCCTGGCCATTCGGAGGGTGCAGTGATTTGGCGACAACAGTTTTTGGCACGCCCAGTGGGACCACACACAACACACACAATAGGAAATCTTAAGCCACCGTGTGACCACACACAACAGTTTTTAGCACGCCCGGTGGGACAGAGTTGGTACTTCTCTTCTCACTTACACAAGTCAAAGTATCTGGCAACTCTATATCTCTAGATTCCAAATCTCAGTGCAGTAACTTATGTGAAGAATTCAGATAAGAGCTTCTTCAAAGAAAGGAAAGTATCAGCATATCGAACTTTCCTTGTCTCCTCCAAAGAGAAGCAGAAGAGGCATTTCCACATCCCCAGTTGCAGATTTACCTAGTAGGGGTCATTGAACTCCTCCTTACGGAAGATTTCCTCCACTCAGGAATAATCAACCTTTCGTTGCTATGGCGAGGAACCAAGTTTTTCCCCCTTTCAATGCAAGCAGTCCTCTCATGTTGGCTCAACGTGACCTGATACCTGTTGCGACACTCAAAAGTTTACCCTTCTACATGGGGGAAACTCACGTTACTCCAGTGGAGCATATCTTTGATGTAGCCAGCATCTGTGATGTACATAATATCACAGAAGACAACATTGTAGTTAGACTTCTTGCTACCTCTTTTAAGGGAAAAGCACTTCAATGGTTTCACGGGTTAGGTATTAGCACTATAACCACTTGGGACAAGTTGGGAGAAAAGATATGTAAATAGTTTGAAGACAAAAGTGATCACCTATCACTTTTGGAACAACTCACTACTATGAAGAGAGCTCCCCAAGAATACATAAGTGATTTCAACTTCCAATTCCACAGGAATTGGAAGAGGATTTCGGCGCTTGTAAAGCCATCTGCACATAATGCATTCTTATACTATTTGCGAGCCTTGAATAGTGATGTAGCAGTTATGATCCAGTCCATGGGAGGGACTACACTTTCTGATGCTTACGAAGTTATCATAAGTGCAGAAAATTCTTTGATTCAGACTGGAAAGATAGCTCCACGACCACCAATGCCCTTTTCTCCAGATCTTACGAATCATCAGCCTATCATTGCTCCTATTCCAGTAGACTCCAAGCAACTATCTCAATATTCCTCTACCTCTTCAAATCACCTATTTAAAGTCAAGTCGTTACTATAAAATTTTGGAAATGAGCTTGTTGCACTCAAAAGGCAAAAGTTTCAATACAATCGTCCGTATCAGCCACAAAATCAGCAGTATCAAGCTAACCGTTCTCCTTTTTAAGGGAACAATCAGCCTCGAAATCAAACTACAAGTCAAGTTGCAAATGTCAGGCCCTTGAACTCTCGGAACCCTCTTGCAGCTAGCTCATCAAGAGCTATAGTACCTGTTCAAAATAATCTAGTTCAAGACTATGAATGGTGTTATCCTTGATCTCAACCTCACAATCAAAATCTTTGTCCCAATGGAGTTCCTAGCTAGGCCCTTATGGTTCAAAGTGTATCTGCCCCTTCAAAGTTAACAAACAATTCATCCACGCAAGAAGCAACAGATCAACCACAGGCACTTAAAGAATCCACGTTGCTAAACTGGCAAGTAGAAGATTTTTGTGGGTTGAATATAGATTCTTCATTAACGGCAGAAAACACTCATTCCAAGAAGAGAGAAATGGAGCCTGAACCTCTCAAAGCTGATCTAGTGTCCACTTCTCAACCTGGGTTACAAATGGCAGTTGATAAAAATGCGGGAAAGAAATCACTAGAAACACCGGCTAGCCACGTCGCAAGGAAAGATGGTTCTCCAGGCATCACGGTACCCAACAAACATTTTCTAAAGAAGGACCCCAATGTCCAAAAAAGTGTCATCAAAGTTGGATCAATTCCCTTCAACATAGTAGAACAAATGAAGAAAACCAATCTGAGCATTACCATGTGGGACGCACTCTCGATCCCTTCTCAAAGAAACCTGTTGCGAGAAGCTCTGAATAGTTTTAGCTACAACCAGCGGATCACTAGGCCATGGAGTGAAAACTACTACAAGTTTGTGTCAACTAGAAGGGAAAATCATTCCTACGGTAAACAAACCACCGCCATTCTACATTTCCCTAATCATTGGTGACCACCTGGTACATGATTGCATGATCGATTCTAGTGCCAGTAGCTCTGTCATG
Organism: Taxus chinensis; assembly: GCA_019776745.2. Taxonomy (NCBI): domain Eukaryota; kingdom Viridiplantae; phylum Streptophyta; class Pinopsida; order Cupressales; family Taxaceae; genus Taxus; species Taxus chinensis. The sequence continues at coordinate 604,347,293 of CM034148.1, read as the reverse complement.
CCTAAAAAAATTGCAGATGTACTAGGCATACAATATGCGCCAGTTGTAAGAGGGGTTGTTCAGTTGGATGGCACAACTGTTAAGACTATTGGGGTTATCAAAGGACTTCAAATTACCATTCATGCATGCCCAAGTTTGTCATTCACTCAAGACATATCAGTCATTGATCTCCCTCCTCTCTTTGTCATCTGCCTATCATGGGATTTCACTGCACTAAGATGGGTGGTTACCTATCTGCTGATTGGTCACATATGATTCTCAGGACTCAATACAGAACCAAAGTAACTATAAGGGCAGAACCAATCTGCCATAATCATGTAGAACCCTACACTGCTAGTCCTATAAATGGACATTACACCATCGGTGATCCCGAAGAGGAAGATGCTGATCATGAACCAACCACCCTTGTTGAAGAATTTCCCTGATACTTTTTTGGATGAAGTAAGTAGAGATCATCAGTACGAGCCCTATGATGATGTACTGGTAGAAGAAGAAGTTAGTTTGCTGGTCTTGGAAGAAACAGGATTAGGTACTTACTATATCCATGAAGAAGATACGATCATACCACAACTTGTCAAAACACCAAGTGATTCTAAAGGACTATGGAAATTGTTTTTCGATGGATCAAGAAGTAAGAATGGATCCGGTGTTGGTGATATGTTAATTTCTCCAAAGGGAGATAAGTACTTCTCATCTTTCCGGTTGCAGTTTAGTTACACTAACAATGTTGCTGAATATGAGGCTCTTGTGTAAGGAATTCAGCTAGCCCAAAGGAAGGGAATCAAGGCCCTGACTATTTTTGGAGACAGTGAGTTAGTTGTTCATCAAGTTTTAGCCCGCAGTGCATCCAAAAATGATCTTTTAAGATCATACAAGAACCGAGTCTAGGACCTGACTGAAGATTTCGAAGCTTTTGGAATCCATGCAGTTCCTAGAGGTCAAAATCAAGATGTGGATAGGCTTGCTACAATTGGTTCACATTACAACATACCAGTTGATATCATGAAAGAAGGGCAGCAATTTTTTAAAATGGTGGTTCGACCGGCAGTCCCTGATAATGTGAGTAGTTGGCAAGTGTTCGATAGTGACAAACAAATTGTCCTCTTCCTACAAGAAGAGGTGGAATTTGCTGCAAAAAATCGAGATAAGTTGCAGGAGTCATATGGTGAGAAAATTATCCAATTGAAAAGCAACAAGTTACCAAAAGGTTTAGTCAATTTAGAATCCATTTTCAATTCAGATGACCAAGCCAAAAGACAAAGCCCTAACATGGTGGTCAAAGAAGAATATTTTGAGGAAGTCGAAGTATCAAATGAAAAATTTCTTAAGATTGGAAAAGTGGGTACTTCTGAGGAGAAGGAAGATTTCATCAAACTTTTTCAAGAGTATCATGACATATTTTCATGGAGCTATAAATATCTATGTGGTTTTGATCTAGGTCTAGCTCAACATACCATCAAACTGGATCCGAATGCTAAGCCAGTTCGTCAAAAACAGAGACCTATTAATCCCAAAATTGAGCCACTAATGAGAAAGGAGCTAACTAAGCTCATTGAGGCCTGTATAATTTTTCCCATCAAACATTCTTCATGGGTGGCCAATTTGGTGCCCGTGAGGAAGAAGAACGGAGAGATCCAGTTATGCATAGATTTCAGAGATTTGAATTGTGCGTCATTAAAAGACCATTATCCTCTTCCCTCGATGGAACAGATCCTTCAAATGGTGGCAGGAGCTCAAATATTTTCTTTTCTCGATGGATATTCAGGTTACAATTAAATCCTAGTCCAAGAATCTAACCAATTCAAAACGGATTTCACTACCAAGTGGGGCACATATGCCTACAATAAAATGTCATTCAGATTGTCCAATGTTGGGGCTACTTTCCAAAGAGCCATGGACATGGCATTTAAGGGAATAATCAATGATATTATTTTAGTTTACCTTGATGATATAACTATCTACTCTAAACATGCAGAAGATCACATCATGCATCTAAGGAAATTTTTCCGAACGTGTAGGGAATTTGGGGTTTCACTTAACCCCAAAAAATGTATTTTCACAGTGCACGAGGGAAAATTATTGGGGCATGTTGTTTCAGTGGAAGGATTATCAATCGATCCAGCCAGGATTCATTCGATTATGTCCTTATCTCTCCCAAGTCACAGGAAGAGCCTCCAGGAGTTTTCTGGGAACCATAAATTTCGTGCAGAGATTCATCCCTCAATTCGCGACATTGGCTAAACCACTGACAGCCATGTTGAAGAAAAACATGCCATTCTCATGGACAAAGGAAGGACGAGAAATCTTCGAAGCTATCAAAACAGCCATTTCCCAATCTTCCATGCTTGTGAAACCCAATTTTGACAAAGATTTTATCCTTTATGCTTTTGCAAGTCAAGAGAGCATTTCAGGGATCCTCACCCAACAAAACAACAACCTGATGGAGCAACCAATTGCTTTCTTTAGTCAATCCCTCAAAGACTACAAGTTCAAATACTCATTCATTGAAAATCAAGTCTTTGCGATTATTCAAGCTTTGAATAAATTCAAGCACATGTTGTCCAACAACAAGATTCATCTGATGGTGTCTCATCTAGATGTCAAGGAGTTTTTGCTGAACAAAGAAATGAACGAAAAGCGTGCTAGGTGGATCATGAAGGTAATGGAGTATGACATGCACATCAAAGTCACTAAACTTGTTAGAGGTAAGGGTTTATGTAAGAAACTTGCTGCAGACATGGAATCAAAAGGTAATGAGGATGTGACACTCCTAATTACTGATGAGAATGTTGATCAAGCTAACTAGTTATTCAAAATGAAGATTTTCCTCTTCTCGGGAGCATATCCGGAAGACATGGATAAAAACCAAAGGTGAACTTTCTATCTTCAATCTATCCCATATGTTTTGGTAAATAACATTCTCTTTTGAAAAGATTTGAACGGCATTCTCCTTCGATGCGTAGGACTGGAACACGTAAGTAAGATACTAGAAGAATTTCATAATGGCCTATCTGGAGGAGATTATTTTGCGCGAACAACAGCTACCAAGATCATGCAAGCTGGCTACTATTGGCCAGATTTATTCAAGCATGACCATCTCTGGGTAAGGAAATGTAAGGAATGTGCCTTTTTCACAGGTAAGCAGAAGTTAGCGGCTCTTCCACTGCATCTAATTCAAGTGGATCAACCCTTTGTTCAATGGGGGTTGGACTTCATTGGAATGATTAATCCTCCATCCAGTGATGGACATAAGTGGGTCCTTACTGCAACAGACTACTTTACACGATGGACAGAGGTGGGTAGCATTAAAAGAGAGCAATGAAAAGGCAGTCCTAGATTTTTTGGAGGGTATAATGACGAGCTTCGGTGTTCTGTTTACAGTTATTTAAGACAACGCAATGTCTTTTCTTGGTATGAAATTGAGTGAATGGGCTGTTAAAAATGGGGTATACCTCAAAACTTCATCCAATTACTATCCGCAAGGAAACGGATTGGTTGAGTCTAACAATAAAAACCTCATAAGGATTATTAAGCACACAATGGAGACTAACAAGAGGACTTGGCATACACAGCTTAAGACTGCCTTATGGGCAGATCGGATCACACCTAAAAGGGCCATTGGAAATTCTCCTTTCGTTCTTGTATATGGAAGAGAGGAAAAACTCCCACTCTCATTGGAGTTACCTTCTTTGGAGTTAACTCATCAACTTGAAGTTATAGAGAGTGATCCTCTGACAGTAAGGTTTGCTGAACTCATGGAGTTAGAGGAAGTACGAGACAAGGCTATGAAAACTTTGGAGCAGCATCAGGCTCAAGTTAAGAAATATTTTGACAAGAAGGCGTCTGACAGGCATTTTCAAGAGGGAGATTTAGTTCTCAAATGGGATGAAGACAGGGCCAAACCAGGCAGGCATGCCAAGTTTGACGCTCTCTGGAGTGGTCCATACATCATCACAAGTTGCAAAGAGGCAAATTCATTCCGTCTATCTAGGCTCAATGGAGAAGAACTGCCCATTCATGTGAATGGGATACATCTCAAAGCTTTTTTTTGAGAAGCGTTCCACCCCTTGTACAGTTAAATTAGGTTTTTTCCTCCAAGTGCTTATGCACATTGTTGTGTGTTGTTGTTTTGCTTTCCTTGTTGTTGTGTTTTGTGTTGTTCTACACATTGTTTCATCATTGGAAGGTGTCAAGGAGAAGAAAGGTTCAAGGTTTCCATAAGAGTTTCAAAATCTACTTCATTCAAATTTTTGCAGTGTTCCATGGATGTCAAGCATTCAACAGATTCAGTATACTTCATGCTTAGCATTCCAGGGAGGTCTAGGATATCGACAATGCTCAAGGAGATTCTGGGATGTGTCAAAGAAAATCATACTACTTTCAGGATTCCAACACAGACTCCATGCCCAATGGATGACTTAAGGCTACTGGAATCATGCTTAGCAGGCAATCATCCCCGAGAGGTCGCCAAAAATGTTATCTAATTTTACGCACATGGAAAAATTGGAAAACAGGGCCTTATTACTATCAAATCATGACATTGGTCCCAGGGACCCACTTCTGGTCATCAGGTGAGATCGTTCATTTTAATTTTTAATAAATTGGTATGCGAGCCATCAAGGAATTCGATAAGCTTATCTCGCTCGGTCGAGCTAAAACAGTGTCAAATCAGGAATAAAGAGACGAGTCATTCAGAGGAGTTCGTGCCTTGTCCTAATTCGGTCATAACTCAAAACACAAGCCTTAGACGAGTTCGAGTGAGTAGGAAATGTAAGTTCGGTTATCCATAGTTTGGCTTGTCATAAAAGAGTCTCGATAGGAGCGGAGATATGTTTCGATGGTTGGCTCATTGAGGCAGAGAAATGACGAGCTTGACTTCGGTCTATAACCACCATATCAAACCCATGGAGAGGCATTGATGCTTCCTTGTTGGAATATGAATTCAATTTTAATGACTCGATGGAGACAATAGCTTGCCTCAAGATTTGGTCAAGCTTCTTCCATGGAAGCGAGTTTCCAAAATGAAAAGGCGAGACAACTCAACTAAAAATTTATCTCGTTCTTCTACTACAGTAGCAAGATTTTACAACAACTCGATCACGACTGTGGTCGCATGCAACCAGAACATCAGGATCAACACCAACGGTTCCTTGGGATCGCCCTGCGGCAGCTGTCGCAATCAACTCTCTCTGGAGGCCACTCATTTTCTGAGATAAGTTTACTTCTCTACCCTGTAGCTGCTACGTATAGCCAATTACTTCCTCACGGCACTTTCCTACGAGAATTTTAGTTCTACGCTCAAACCAGCCGAGAATTCGATGCACAGGCATGTTGCAGTATAGTAGAATCCTTTTTGAGCAAGTAAGTCAGTCCAATGCTATGTTATCTGATCAGCATCGAATGCATCCTCAAATTCAGGATTTTCCTTCAAGTTATTTTTATGAAAATCGATTAAGTGACAGTGAGAGTGTTATTGGGAGACCTGAGGAAATTTATTACAAAGATTCTCTATCGAGATCTTACTTGTTTTACGATGTAACTCATGGAAGTGGATCTCATAGAGGTGGAACTGTTTCATATTAGAATATTCATGGAGCATAATTTGCTTTGCAATTATATGAGCATCTTCAACGAGTCACTAAGTTGGCAGGCATAAAGGATTATGTCGGAATTATCACACCTTACAAGCTACAGCTGAAATGTTTGCACCGAGAAAATGATGTCTCCTCACGCTGGGTGGAAAAGTGGAAATCGGTGGCCATCTTTCCAAAATGAAATATGGCCAAATGATAACGAAACCCCGCACTCCAATCCCGGATGTGGAAAATAAGGTGAGCATTGCCAAGTGGAAATGACGTGGATGTCAAGCCATTGAAAGAGATTCTGGGCGTGGGAGAATTTTGAGTCTACTGCCAAAAAATTTTGGGAACACAATCATGGCAAGCCGCAGGTAATCCTCGTGCATGGGAAATATTTTACTATCTTTCCAAGGTTGCATGGTGAAGCTGAGGCCAAGGGCCCGTGGATTAATTTGGTCAAGCCGTTATGCAGGGATTCGGAGCTTATGCCAAGGTCTTTATTGGTAATGGCATTTCAAGCTGTTCACTCCGCGTAGGGGAGATTCAGGAAAACACTGCCAAGCGTGGAAATATTGGGATGGAAAACCATAATCAGACTTCCACACGGGCCATGTAAACAGGATCGAAGCACGTTGTGGTAGTCACCAGGAGGAAGTTGATGACCTGAGGGAGGGCGAGTGAATTTCCATATAAACCGGTGAATAAAGAATGACGCCAGGTTGGAGGAACGAGTCAAATGCCAAGCTAGAGCGGCGAGTGCATGGAGATCAAAGGATGCGTGTTGCATGGACTGTGGATTGGGTTCCATAGATCATATGACCGAAAGTGTCTCCTTTCATACAGATCCACCCTTGTTAGGATTCCAATCAGAATACTGAACTGTTCAGACTTTGCCAATCGGATTTAATAGCTGTCATGACCTTCTCCTCATCCTCTGTACAATTCTAAACATTGATGTGATCGCGAGACAAACTCCCACACACAGGTAGCAGGCATGTTGCAGTACAGTAGAGGCCTTTATTTTGAGCACTTCCAGCAAGCAGGTTGTCCAACTGTGTTGTTATCTGTTCAGTATCGAATGCATGCTTATCCTTATTTTGAACACAGATCAAATGACAGCTGCAGGAAACAAATATTCACTGCCGTGTATGATGGATTGGAGTCACGCTATTCAAGGCTTCATAAAATTTTCCTGAATCAGGAGATGAAGGTTTATTACGGTGCAGAATGAAACGATTCATATTGCTCAGCATGTTTTCTCCTAGAAATGAATTTAATGTGAAGGTCAACTCAGAAATACCTGGTCGGCCCATTTTGTATGCCACATCCTTGTCACTTGTAAATGGTCTCTTTGAGAAACTCTGTGGGCAGTAGGAAATATTTATACCCTTCCATTATGTACGTCCAATCAGACAATAAAAGTATTCTTTTACCAGGTTCAGAGAAGCTTTTTTTTTTTACAATGGACGATTATACTGTAGTTTCAAGCTAATTTTATCTAGCTTTATTTCTATTAGCTTTGATCCATGACTAAGGAAGAATTCATATGGTTGTTACCTGTACATTTTTCCAAGGTCCTCTTGGTTGCCCCAGTTGTTCAATGTATTTTTTGAAGGGCTTCTTTTATGTGTTGCAGATTGTAACATAAAGGATCTTTTTAGTTTCTAGAAAAATGAGTATATGGTGTAGCTCACAGCTACCTATGCCATACTAAGATCCCAATAGTGGCATAATTGTTGATTGGAGCCGAGATTTCCGAATGCACTGCCAAAATACCGAAGGGTTCTTTGGCCAAAAATCAGTCTCAAGGGTGTCTATCGACATGTTATGGGCATGAGCCTGGGTCATCATCATGGCAGCACTAGGTCTTTATTGATAATGGCATTTTCTCATCGTTTGGAAGGTACAAATTGTGCTTATTATGGCAAAGCCAAAACATTCTTACTACAAGTGTTATATGATGAGGAAGAATCCGTGAGCATTGTGGTAAAACCATTCTTTTTAGAAATATTGGGTTAAGCTCGGTATTCAAGTGAGTTTGAGCCCAGGAAAGGTAAGATCGTTTGCTGTATGAAGAGCTTGGTGACTTCGCAGGGAGCTCGTGGTGATGTTTCATGAAGTTTGAACGTGGAATGCATAAATGGCCTCGAGTTAACAGAGGAAAATGATAAGAATCGAGTTTGATAGCTCACCATTCGAAGGACTCAATGCAAAAGAGTGCGATTACCAAAGCAAGGAAAGAGTTAGTGTGGGGTTCAAAATTGATTGCAACACCGAGTTAGAGGATTCGAAACTCACCGAGTTGAGATTTGTGTAGACTCTATCCACATGGACCCCCTCCTCTTCAAGTCAAACGGGTCAACGGGGGGGTCCCAACATTATGTTAATTAAATTAATATTTTTATTTAAATATTTTAATAATAATATTTATTATTATTATTTAAATATTTTATTTAAATATTCTTTTAATTAATTGAGAAGACTAGGTCATCAGGCAATTAATGACCCATGATGGAACCTTCTCAGGTGGTTCAACTAACTGTAATAAATACATCATGGGCCTTCATTTTAGGAATGTAATTATGACCATTTCCTCTTCTTTCTCACATATTCTTCTATAAATGTAAGTTGGAAGCTCATTTCAAAGGGTTCCAACAGTTCAGACAAGTTGGACAGTTAGATATCTCAGGCGAGTGTATACTTTTCAAGAATCCTCTCTCTTCTGCAAGTTGTTCTTGTGTGTTGAGAGAACTTTCAAGCCTCCTCTTCAAGACTGTAATGGCAACTATTGCCTCTTCTGAATGTATGATGCATTGTGCATGTTATTGAAGCAATAAAAGTGTGTGTTTTGTGACTAATCTCAGTCCTTTCATCCTTTTATGCTTCTTTGTGCCTTTCTCGTACTTGCAGGTACACTGTGCAAGTTTAAGTTTCTATTGCAGGTTCTTGGAGTTCTGTGCTTATCGAGTGGTGGAGTATTGCATGCAGTTGAGTTGTGGTGTCTGTTCACCCTTCTTGAGTTCATCCTTCTTCACTGGGAAACTGGTATATTTCTCGGTCTGATAAAGTTTAACAAAGGGAACGCGTGTCTCTTAGTTTGTGGTATCATGTACCCTCTCTAAGTTGCAGTAGGTGAAGTTGACCTGTGGTGCACACACCCTCTTCAAATTAACCCTTCCTGAGTCTGGAAACACCCTTTATTTGGTGCATCACCATCCCTAGTATAGTTTCATTTCTGTAAATCTCTTTCCCTAAAACCCCATGAAAATGTTAGCATAGGACTAGATAATCATTTTTGTTACACTAGGAGTAGTACAACACTTAGTTTAGGAAGAGGAAGCCGGCCTTCTCTGGAGGTTCACCTCGAGCCCAAGTCCCACAGCTTGAGAGGTGATCCCATGTGTCCCAATCACACCGAACGTCCTATTCACATCCTGGCCATTCGGAGGGTGCAGTGATTTGGCGACAACAGTTTTTGGCACGCCGGGTGGGACAAAGAATTGGTACTTCTCTTCTCACTTACACAAGTCAAAGTACCTGGCGACTCTATATCTCTGGATTCCAAATCTCAGTGCAGTAACTTATGCGAAGAATTCAAACAAGAGCTTGCATTCAAAGAAAGGAAAGTATCAGCATATCGAACTTTCCTTGTCTCCTCCAAAAGAAGAAGAAGAGGCATTTCCACATCCCCAGTTGCAGATTTACCTAGTAGGGGTCATTCAACTCCTCCTTACGGAAGATTTCCTCCACCCAGGAACAATCAACCTTTCGTTGCTATGGCGAGGAACCAAGTTTTTCCCCCTTTCAATGCAAGCAGTCCTCTTATGTTGGCTCAACGTGACCCGATACCTGTTGCGGCACTCAAAATTTTACCCTTCTACACGGGGGAAACTCACGTTACTCCAGTGGAGCATATCTTTGATGTAGCCAGCATCTGTGCAGTACATCATTCCTTACCATTTATTCTAATTTAGCTTACCAAGTTCCCATACCCATTCCATCATTTATGCCCTAATCTTCATCTATTACCCGCCTATGTTTACCTATATTTACCCTCACCCACATGCTTCTCTCCCTCATCCCTATCTATTTCCCTCATTCACTACCTATCTACCCTCCAATTTCATTTTTTAAACCCCAGTAAATTTTTACCTTCTCAACTTAACCTATTTAGACTATCATAAGATTCATTTTTATATATTACTTGTCACTTTTCATATTGATTGATGTCGATCACATTGATAGATAACAATCAACTTGAGCCGATGTTAGTCGACTATTTTCCCACCGATGTCAAGATGCCAGACTGACATTGGCCGTGACTTGACCGACATTGGTCAAAATTTTGGCCCCCAATTTTCTAAAAATTTAAAAACATGCCTAAAACCTACCCAAAAACTACCCAACGCCACCCATTTCCATTTTACAACCAATTAATCTACATTGCACCCGCCCCATGCCCAAATTCTTCCATTTTTAACTACATTCTGCATTTTTAATTCCCACATTTTATTTCATTTTTTTCCTACAAATTCAATAAAAAACAACCAGAAAGGATTGAACCCACCTCTACATGCTAACGTCACCTCGCTGGGATCTCCGACCTTTAAGTCGGTGGTCCTCCTGCACCTCCTCTTGCTATCGCCATGTCTGAATCAAACCCCTAGCTCTATTCATGAATAGATCAATATATCATCTAGAAATATGAGAACAAAACCATTTAAGTATTCCCTAAACACATTATTAATTATTTATTCATAAAATTTGATGGTGTGTTTGTGAGTCCAAAAGGAAGAAATTTGAATTCATAATGGACATACCTAGTGTGAGAAGTTGTCTTAGGAATGCCACTTTCCTTAATCCTTAATTAATGGTACCCAGATCTCAAATCAATCTATGAAAATAGTGTAGCTCCTTACATTTGATCAAAAATATCATCAATGCATGGTAAAGGATACATATTCTTAATTGTTTCCTTATTCAACATTTTGTAATCAATTCAAATTCTAAGAGTCACATCCTTCTTTTTAACTAAAATAACTAGTGCTCCCCACAACAAGATACTAGGATGGATTAATACCTTAGATAACATCTCTTGTAACTATGCATTTAATTTAAATAAATATATTATGGCCATTAGAGTGATAAGGTACTTTTTATTTGGGCTCATACCTTAGAATTATGTCTATACAGAAATCAAATTCTCTATGTAGAGGAAGCCCTGACAACTCTCTATAAATATATCACTAAAATACTGAAGAAAAGGGTAGTCCTCCAATGTAGGCTCTTTTTCCTCACCCATGTTGTCAATATGAACCACATACATCATAATACCCTTCCTTTGTGCCTTCTTTAACTACATAGTGTAGACACTCAAATTTGACAATATACCTTTTGACATTGCTGCTCTTGACATTGCACACTTGTATATATATATATGCACTTTCCTCACTCTTTCTTAGCATGCCATGATAGTCATTTTATTAGTTTTTTACCTTTACACACCTCTATGTTGTCATTTTTTTGAAGTTTAACTGCGTACAACATACCTAGAAACATTCATCCTCTGACCCATAAAGTCAAAACATATTTTTTCCCCTCTCGGTCAAAACCACCAGTTTCTGTTGAGGTGATTTGTACAAATCTACAAGCCAACCCTACTGTATGGTTTTTGACCGACATGCTTTGGGATAATTTTTATGACTCTCACATTCTTATGAGTAAATATATCCCCTTGGTTGGCATTTCATGACATAATAACCTTCAGAAGCATGCATAAGAAAGTAAATATTACCTCATTTAGGACCCTGACACTTTAAGAACTCCTCATGTAAAAGAAAGCAAACAAAGAACTTCACACTACTTAAACTATGAAATAACTCATGCACATCCATTAGGGAAACACCCTATATAGGTATAAAGTATCCTTCTAGGTCTAGGATTCTCCATCTTCTTTCTACAAGCAAGAAAAGTGACCCTTCCCAAGTATCTAAGTAAGTGTGAAACTCAAACAAAACATTTCAAAATCATGGTTGTCAATTTTTGATTGCACTACGGTAGATATCACATGTTAGGAGAATGACGTGTGGTTTGATCCCTTTTAAAAGTAGTGGCAATGTTGACAGTGCATATGGGTGCCCAAAACCTGCTTAACTTTGTTTTACAGGAACTCCTTACAATATAAGGGTTCTATGGTTTGAGTAGAGTGTACATATCCATTCTAGAGGTGAGTGAAGAAGACTGAATAAAAAACTTATTTTTAGGTAACCAAAGCACTCAAGAAGTTGTAGATCCAGATTCCAAGTAGGTCCAATACCATACAGATGTTTTCAACCTAGTTGTATAGTTTTGACCACATTTAGGTTCAAGTACCAATTTATGTAATGAAACATTTTTAATCTCAGATCAACCTATTCCTACACTCAGATCACTCAAAATCTCCCAGATCCATATAGAATCAGCTAAATGTAATTTTCCCTTGTGTTTTTTATAATTGCTAGATCAATAGTCACTTTGAAAAGAGTTATTCTAATTTTTACAATTAATGTTGGAACTTAATTAAATCAAATATCTATTTATATTCTTTTGTTCTTACATTATTTCATCCTTTTTATATATGTTAATTGTAAACATTCAAAAATCTTAAAAGGGAATAAAATAGATTCACAAAAAAAGTGAAATTAAATGGCTGAAATTTGCCTTAACTTCATGGCCTTTTGAATCCCTTGGAAACTTTGATATTTACCAATATATTTTTGGCATGTCATGACATTTCTATAAACATTCCACCTTAACACAATGTTGGCATAACAAATTCACCCCTAAAATAACATCATATGAATGACAAGGGTACGCCATATAAGTTCACCTCAATTATAAAACCTAGTGGTTCTAATTCAGTTATGAATATACATTAATCTACTCTCTTTTCCATCTGATTTCCATACTAAACCGTCCAAGCTTTATCTATATAACTAGCTTGTATAGAAATTTTGTTTAATAACTTAGGTGCAAAAAAAACATTTAGTCCTTTGGATCTCCAATATCAATTATAACATAAATAGAAATACCAAAACGTTTACCAGACACTTCTACTGGAATGGTTTGAAAGTCATCTTGGCACTGTCAATTGTAGCATGTATGTGTTGATGACTATAAGATTATGAAGGGTGTCCTCTAATAGTGTTTCGGGGACAATTGATGTCATAATGATCCCACCACACTTATAACATCATGTGACTAGCCCTTTCCTCCATGGAAACTTCTCTATTGTACCCCTATTTTGACCATTGCCACACTTTCCGCTTGCTCGGTACCTTTATTTCCAAGTGTTACATATTATTTTTGAACTTGCTGAAGTTATTCTTGAATTGTTTTGTGGCTACTTATTTGGTCTAATCATTGGAGTCTTAGAATCCTTTTTAGAAACAAATTATTTGTAGTTTTTGATCCTACTTCATTTCTTTTAAAAAATCCTCATCCATAGTATTTGGCCCATGGAAACTAGCCACCTTTGACCATTTTTGGTCATCACTAGAAAAATGTATATGAAGCTTTTAGGTTACTTATTTTCAGTGGCAGATTGGACAACACACAGGCATAAAAAACTAATCATGTCATTCCAAGATGCTCATTTCTCATATAAGAGGCCTTTTCAGCATTCATCTTTGTCAAGATCATACATCAGCATTTTCAGATTGCTGCACGGTCGTGACATAGATGGGAAGGGCATCAAACATCAGAAAACAACATATTGGAACAACAAAGGGTAAGTGGAGCAAGTTGGTGGACAAAAAAGGGGTCATAAGTGGACGTCATATTGCAAAAATAGTGAAATCTCAACTTCTAGGGATTAACAGCAATACGCACACTCAAAATTAGAAAAATTTATATAAATATGAATCATAACATCCAGAATCTAGTTTCTAAAATACTATTTTTTTTAAAAAAAAGGGACAAGTTCAGCTATATTAAAAACTTAAAATTATATGACTTGGGTTTTTTTTTTGAAAAAACCTATAAGATTGTAGTCCATTTGCCCACGATTTGGATGACCAAATCTTGTTTTTTTTTCATTTGGTGAAAAGTTAGATGTAGTTGTCTATCTTGGGATGGATTTTATTTTGTATTTTTTCAAGCAATATTTTTTTTATGATTTTTTTTTCCGTGAAAGTGGTCTGAAAAGATTTAGAAAATGGAGCACTTTCCATTTTCCTGCCATAACTATATCAAAAAATATCGAAATCAAATATATATATATATATATATATTATAATGCGTATAGAATTTCTCCACGCTTGGGATGGTATAAGTTTTATCACATTTTGATAAGTGAAACAAAAGTTGCAGTCTTAAACGTAGACATGAACATTCATGGAAAAAATGTTTTAAAGAGCTATTGTTAGTAAAAAATTAATAAAATGATATTTATCTTATTCTATTCACTTTAAAATCTATATTTTCTATGAAGCTAAAAGTCTCCCCCTAAGCGATGGCACCATTTTGTGAAATGTTTTCAATTTTTCAACATGGCTCAAGTATTTGGAATAGTAAATTTAAATTTTTGACCTTTTACATGCCATAATGACTTCACATAGCTCTACTTGGAGAAAAACAAAGATTTCCCAAGCCTTGAGGGTCGGATTTGACGATACAGATAGAACCCTGATCGCGCTTTATAAACCTTGATTGGAGTTTATAAATCATGATCGCGGTTATTAAATCATATTTACACGCATCCCAACATTCAAATTACCATGTGATTTTTATTATTTGGCTTTACTATATAAATTACTATGAAATTTTGTCACTTTTTGCACATTTTTCTTATCACCGAAAGAAAAACATCATGGGAGACAAGAAACAAATTCAAAAAAGGAATTCAATAAGTAAAAAAAACACGAGCCGAATTAGAGGAAAATAGATTTCAAAATGTTGAGTGAATGCGGAATCTTCATGAATCAATAAGAGGTTCATCTTAAACACCTACTATTGTACGCAATGAGGAACCGGGTCATTTTTCTATTGTCAATGTTGAAGATGAATTAAATAATCGTGATGAAGATGTTCTTACTATCAATGCTGAAGAAGAATTAAATACTCATGATGTAGCTGATGTTAAATTGAAGGAGAGTATAAAAATGTGAATTAAGAAATTCAGGTCGAAATTGTAGACAAGCAAAATTTGAAAAAAAAAAACACCTCCTAGGATTTTACGAAAGAAACCTAATTATTTTATTTAAATTGATAAGAACATTTTGAAATCAATGTCTCGCAAAATTTATGAATAGAAAAATCAAAAGAAAAGCCACTAAAATTTGGGATAATCATTTTGAAATTTTAAATAATTCCCAAAGATGTCAGTTGTTTGTTAGTTTGATGAAATTGAGTAAAATGAGATCTACATTAAACACCTTAGGATTGACAACATCTAATATATGAGGTCAAACTTCTACAATTGTTAAAAACCTTCATGATACATATCACAGTGTTGGTGTCAAGAGATGCATAAAGGATAGTAATATTGTGTGTCGTGCACTTGTTACTAGTTTTGTAAGTGAATCAACAAAAAAATAATATTTGATTACGCAAACAAGTGGAATGTTGAAAGTTAATCGAAAAATTTTAATGAAAGCAATTGAAAGATGTAATATCCTTCAATCACTCGATAACACCAATTTTTGGGTAAATTCTGTTAGAGCACCACATAAGGACAAAGATATATTTGATGTTATAAGAGAATTTGTTATTCAATTTTGGCATGATAACATTAGAGTTTCACCTAATATAAGAGATGTTGTAAAATGGAGATTTGGTTCTACTAATCACGAACCACATCCAAATCATTTCTTAGATATGACTCAAACTCAATTTTTTCGTAATTTTGAATAAGAGCATCTAGAAATTAAAATTAGTCAACATTTTTTGAAATATTGAAACCATTCTATGTGAAAATCATCCACACTCGCACCACTTGTTGTTATAGGCAACATGTTGAATTTGCAATGCATATGCTAAATTTTTACATATTTGTTCTAATTTTTATTCTGAAACTATGTTATCGGAATGTGGTGTTCAAGTTCCTCCAATATCTTCTAGGGATTTCATTCCTACGATATTTTGTGAAAAAGAAGTTGGACAATTTTTTTATTGTCCAGATTGTTTATATGGAAGTTATGGTACATGCGGTGGATTACCTAAATTGGAAATTTGCATCCATGAGAAAATTGAAGGTGCAATAGGAAATAATTTAGAAGAGTTTGATAAATAAAAATAAATTGCATACTAATTGAAATATGGAAATGATTCTAAACAGTGTCTGAGCTATTTAGAGAACATATGCCCGTTTTTCAATTTATGAGAAAATGTAAGGATGAAATTATTTATGAGTATGCTTAGGCATACACACAGAGCTCGATGGTTGGGATGAAAAGTTCAAGATATGAAAGGAGACATTTACTATTGGTATTATTGTTTCAGTGGTCAAATTTGTAGAGAATTACACATTACAACCATAAATGGAGGTTCAATCACAATATTACAACTCAGTACAGGTTGCCATTTTTGTGCATATAATATTTATACATTCTCCTGACAGTACAGAGAATGATCCAATTATTTTTAAGAGAGTACCACTTTTATATCAGTGATGATCATACTCATTCTACTGAATTTTTGTAAGGGTGTTTCCAGTTATTTTATGGAAACTTTTCTGATAGGGACATCCTCTTCAATCAACATTATATATGGGTCAGATAATTACACGTCTCAGTTTAAGAATGCACGAATGTTTTATTGGATGAGCAGGATGCATGTCAATATGGGTGTGCAACATATTTGGAGTTTCACTAAGTCTGGACATGGAAAAGGAGAGCATGATGGTGCTAGGGGCATGTGTGAAAAGAGATCTTGCAAGAGAAGAATTGAAGTACAAACATGGTGCTAAATTGAAATATGAAAAGAGAATAGTGGAATGGTGTATTGACAATATGGCCCGAGGTTCTCAAGAAAATTCCATAGTTCGACAGATATTTTTGGTTGATAGAGGAAAAATAAAATTGCTGACTACGAGGATTGTATGACACTCACTAGGGTCAAGTGATATGCACTCATTTTGTAGCTCAGACACTAATTCATGGGCCACATGGACAAGAAATTTGGCGGGTTTTGGTTGCATCTTGTATCGAATTTTTCACTGCTAAGTGTGATTCACAAGAATGGGTGGATGGATGGATTTGTAGGCCTCTAACTCTACTTCCCAGTTATCAACCTCCATAGGCATTATGACTTGTTTCTCCATATGAAGTTTGCAACATCCAAGGAATTTGACAAAATTTTTATTTTGGTGCAACAAGGTAAATGGTTATTTAAAAATTTTTGTATTGAGTTATGTCCATTGAAATTAATATGTAATTTAAATTTGAGTTGAAACCTTTGTTTTTTTGTAGGACATGTGTTTGCAGTTATTATGACAGAAGACAATGAAGAAGGAACAGACTATTTCTTATGTCATTGCATCGAGGAAAGAAATAAGTTGACTTATCCTGTTATAGATGGCAAAGATATTGAGTACCCTACAGGGTCAGTGGTAGTTACTAGAACTTGGCTTTGACGGTATCCATTAAAAAAGTCCTCTTGTTTGGGTGTTTGAAGACTTTGAGACACACATGAAAATACTCTTATATTCACATCTAGTTCTAGAACAAATATTTAGTTGTATAGATATCAAGGAAGGCCTAATAACAAGATTCTTTGGAAGGTTCGAGAGTCAGATCATGAAGCAATCCTATCTACTATTCAGAGTAGATCCGATCCTGATGGTTCATTGGAATGAATTTACATGCTCATGTCTAGTATATATAATTTCTTTGAAGTGTTTAATTTTTTCAACCAGATCATTCAAGTTCATATATTTTATTAAATTTGTGTATTTTGTATATATCTAGTATATGGTTTTGATTCAACTTAAATTTCTTTGACTAACACTTTATGCTAGGTTAGTGGTACCAGAAAAGCTTCCACTTTCACATCCTAATGGTGAACATTGGAATGAATTTACATGAGCTCATCTGGAATATATAATTTCTTTGAATTGTTTAAATTTGTCAATTCTAGATTCAAGTTCATATATTTTATTAAATTTTTGTATTTTGTATATATCTAGTATGGTTTTGATTCAACTTAAATTTCTTTGACTAACACTTTTATGCAGGTTAGTGGTGCCAGAAAAATCTTCCACCTTCACGTGGTTGGCATTGTTAGTAGATAATTTTATATTCTTAAAGCTAAGAGAATCTTTCATTGTTTTACAAGAAAAGAGAAGCAACTAACAATGGTTTATGTACCTGTGAAAGGGGGTTCTTGGCTCCGGAGGAGGTAGCCCAAAAGAACCAGGAGTGTAGGGAACCGAAATGGTGCATCCCCAAGTGTTTACAAGGCCATCCCTATGCGTGTGCATAGTCGGTTCGGTGCCATGACCCACCATTTGCAAAATATAGCGTTTGACAGCATTACACTGGCTCAAACTGCTACTATTTCGCATGCGTTTGCAAACAATAGGGCAATGAGAGCACCTGATTACAGAAAGAAATAACCGAGACAGGCATATTGTAGAGGGTCCCTACACTAAGGTGTAGGATCTAAAGAGACATCTCTAGGTGCCATGGAGTCTGAGTAATCACCCATCGAAGTTGAACATATTTTTGGTCTTATGGCTCATAAGGGACTACGCCATAAATGAAGTATTTTGTCCCGCAAGCACTGACCATTTGTCACATGCCATAAAATGATACTATCATCCTAGTAGCATTACCTAGCCATACTATGGACATGTTTCTTGTTGCACTAATCCTAGTTGATTTTGGTGCCATAAGACCCAAAGTCTTGTTTGCAAAATATAGCGTTTGATAGCCTTACACTATTAAATCAAACTATACATATAATTTCACACGTTTGATTCCTCTCAAAACAATTCAGTGCCAAGTGGAGAAGGAAAAAATAGACACATATTGTAGAGGGTCCCATGCAAAGGTGTAGGATCTGACAAGACGTCTCTAGCTACGGAGACCAAATAATCATCCGTCAGTTGAACAATTTTTGAGTTAGTCTGGAACTAGGTTAGCCACAGAACTTACAGGTTTAGTTCTAGACGCTCATCGAAGTTATAGAACTGATATTAATTGAATGATAGTTAGTTCCAGAACTTTCAATTCAACGAAAATCATATTCCTGATCCGGAAGTGGCACAAAATGAATGACAGCTTTCGTGCAACTTGCATCAACGGAATGACATTTTCTGAGGGATTCACCTAGCCACTTAGATGATTCTTGGCACAATTGAGGTTCTTGTGCCATGACCCTACCATTTGCAAAAAATTCGTTTGATATTTTCTACTGGCTTTACCAATGAAGAGAGATCTGGCTTTCAGTGAGTTGTATTTTGAGGAATAGGGTATCAGATGAGCACTAAAAGTTTCATAGATAGAAATAGAATAAGTCATATGGATAATCTGAGAGAGGGTTTTGTACACTGAGGTGTAAAAAGACATCTAACAAAAACCTCATTCATATTTGTTACAGGTTTTACCAATGAAGAAATATCTAACTTTTAGTAAGCCGCAGTCTGAGGAAAAGTGTATCAAACGGTCGCACTAAAAGTTCTATAAACAGAAATAGAAAAGTCAAATGAAAAATCTGACAGAGGTTTTTGTTCATAGAAATATGTTTAACAAAAACCTCATTTATATTTTCTACAAGTTTTACCAATAAATATAAATATAACTATTTAGTGAATTCATAGTCCGAGGAAAAAGTGTATTTGACAAGCGTTAAAAGTTGCACAATCAAAAACAGCAAAGTCAAATGGAAAATCTGAGAAAGGTATTTGGTAAAAATAAGATTTTGAAGAAAATCCTCCTAATAATGCTAGAGGAATAGAATCATTATGATTCTTGTTACCAAAAACAAGGACAAGATTTGGGAGTAAATCTTCCTAAAATAAGTGAGATAAGACTTTGATCTTGCAATAATATATCTCTCTCCATATTTTGTAGAGATGGAGATCTTAGTATTAGGATTACCCATAAAGATAAGATGCACTATTTTATCTCCCAAAATAAGGAGTTGGTTGGACGCATAAATTATAAATGGAACCTTCCACACTTAGATATGTAATGCTTTTCTCCAAAGAAATAAAGATCTATTCTTTTCTCTCAAATGTTTTGTAGTTTTAAGATCTCAAAAGTATGATTTAAATCCTATTCCAAGGAAGATGGATCTATGTATTTATGTTTATGTTTATTCATTTTTCTTTAATTCATTTGGTTGTATTGTTTTTATGTTTGTATTGTGAAAATTCAGTCTGTTGTAAACCTGCATGTGTTTCATTCAATTGTGTTAATTTTAATTTAGAAATTTCATTCATGCCACGACCCACCTTTTAAGTCATGCAAATATAGTTTCTTTCATGTAAATTTCATTTATGCAAGTGTGTCTTTTAATTCATGCAAGTATGTTCGTGCTTTACATACAAACTAGGATTTTTACAGATGTACCTTTCAATTTCCGCAAGTGTGAAAAATTTTATGCAAGTTTGGATATGTGTTTAAAGGATTTATTTTCCGAGATCTTCTTCTCTTAATTAATACATCCTTTAGACACCAACCTGGATTGACATTATTAATGGCGAGGATTGACGACTGTCATCAATTTGGTCTCAGGGCTCTTAAGGGACTACTGCCCAAATGAAGTAGCCCAGAAGCAATGAAATTCTCGCGCACCAAAATGATGCCACTTCTAGCATTTACCTAGACACATTGATGTGTTGGCACAGTTTTTTGGTGCTGACAACCCACCATTTTTAAAATATAGTGTTTGACATAGCCTTACACTGGTTCAAACTACACTATTTCACGCATGTTTCAAACAATAGGGCAGTGAGAGCACCAACTAGAGATAGAAAAAAGCCTAAAATAGGTTATTATAGAGGGTACCCGTACACTAATGTGTAGGATCTAGACAAGACTTCTCTAGGTACCACAGAGACCAAGTAATCACCCGTTGAAGTTGAACAGTTTTTTGGTCTCATGGCTCTTAAGGGACTACACCTGAACGAAGTAGCCTGAAAACAACGAAGTTGTCACGCACCAAAAAAATGTCTCTTCTAACATGTTACCTGGCCACCTTGATGTGTTGGCACAGTCATTTCGGTGCCATGACCCACCGTTTGCAAAATATAGCATTTGACAGCCTTACATTGGCTCAAACTACACTATTTTTTGTGTTTACAAACAATAGGGCTAAAGAGAGCACCAATTTGAGATACTAATGAAATGAGAAAGGCTATTTTATAGAGTCCCTATACTGAGGTTTAGGATCTAACGAGATGTCTCTAGGTACCATAGGGACTGAGTAATCATCCGTCGAAGTTGAACAACTTTTTGGTCTCATGGCTCTTAAGGGACTACACTCGAACAAAGTAGCCCAGAAGAAACGACGTTGTTTCACGCACCAAAAATACACCTCCTCTAGTGTTTACCTAGCCAATCCTGACGTGTTGGTGTAATCATTATGGTGCCATGACCCACCGTTTACAAAATATAGCGTTTGATAGCCTTACACTGGTTCAAATTACACTATTTCACATGTTTGCAAACAATAGGATAGCAAGAGCACCGATTGGAGATGGAAAGAACCAAGATAATATATTGTATAGGTTCCCTACACTGAGGTTGTAGGATATAATGAGACGTCTCTAGGTGCCACAGAGACCGAGTGATCACCCGTCGAAGTTGAACAGTTTTTTTTGTATCAGGGCTCTTAAGGGACTACGTCCGAACGAAGTAGCCCAGAAGCAATGATGTTATCCCACACAAAAATACACCTCCTCTAACATTTACTTGGCCACCTTGACGTGTTTGGCACAGTCGGCTTGGTTGCCACAACCCACCATTTGTAAAATATAACATTTCACAACCTTACACTGGCTCAAATTGCACTATTTTGCGTGTTTGCAAATAATAGGGCAGTGAGAGCACCAATTGGAGATAGAAAAAACCAAGACAGAATATTTTATAGGGTCCCTACTCTGATGTGTAGGATCCAATGAGACATCTCTAGGTGTCATGGAGATTGAAGTAATCACCCGTCGAAGTTGAACGGTTTTTTGGTCTCATGGAATCTTAAGGGACTACGCCCGAAACGAAGTAGCCTGGAAGCAATGACATTTTCACACACCAAAAAATACAGCTCATCTAGTGTTTACCTATCCACCCTGACATTTTTTTGTCAGTTTGGTGCCACGACCCATCGTTTGCAAAATATAGCATTTGATAGTGCCAAACTGCATTATTTCGTGTGTTTGCAAACAATAGAATAGCGTTTAGAAATAACCGAAACATATAGCCCTACGCTTTAGGATATGATAAGATATCTCTACATTGGTAATCAAACTTGAATAGTTTTTGTTATCAGGGCTCTATTTGAACAAAGTAGCGTGGAAGCAATTTGTCCTGCAAAAATGATTCCACCTAGGGCACCTGGCCACCCAGACAGAGCACCAATTTTGACAGAGAGCTGCAAACATGTTTGCAAATAATAGGGCAGAGAGCATAGATATTGTAGAGGGTCCCTACGTTGAGGTGTAGGATCTAATGAGACGTCTCTAAGGTGTAATCACCCATCGATCTAATGGCTCTTAAGATACTATGCCCCAAACGAAGTCTAGGTTCTCTAGTGTTTACCAGACACTTGGAGTTTTAGCATCTGAGTAATCACCAAACGTACACTATTTCACGTGTTTGTAAACAATAAGAAGTTTGGAACAATTTTTTGGTCTCAGGGCTCTTAAGGGACTGTCGAAGTTGAATAGTTTTTTAGTCTCACTCTTAAGGGACTATGCCCAAACGAAGTATCCTGGAAGCAACGACATTGACACCAAAACAACACCTCCTCTAGCATTTACCAAGCCACCCGGTGTTGGTGCAATTGGTTTTGTGCCACAACCCACCATTTGTAAAATGCGTTTGACCCTTACACTAGCTCAAACTACATTAATTTGTGTGTTTGCAAACAATAGGGTAGCGAGAGCACCTATTGGAGAAAGAAAAAACTGAGAAATGTTATTGTATAGGGTCATGTCAAGGTTAGGGTCCCTATGTCAATAGGATCCAGCAAGATGTATCTAGGTGCCATAGAGTCTGAGTAATCACCGATCGAAGTTCAACAGTTTTTTGGTCTCAAGGCTCTTAAGGGACTACACCCGAACGAAGTAGCCCAGAAGCAATGACATGGTCACACACTGAAACGATGCCTCTAGTGTTTACCTAGACACCTTGATGTGTTGGCATATTCGATTCGGTGCCACGACTCGCCATTTGCAAAATATAGCCAAACTGTACTATTTCACTCGTTTGTAAACAATAGGGCAGCGAGAACACATTGGAGAAGGAAAAACCAAGATAGGATATTGTAGAGGGTCATGCTGATTTTTAGGATCTAGCGAGACATCTCTAAGTTCCACGAAGACCTAGTAATCACCCGTCAAAGTTGAATAGTTTTTTGGTCTAAGGGCTCTTAAGGGACTACACCCGAATGAAGTAGCTTAGAAGTAATGATATTGTCACACACCAAAACAACATCATCTAGAATTTACCTAACCACCCTAACGTGTTAGCACAGTCTTTGGTTCTACTGACTCCCGAGGCATGACTTCTCACTACTCACCTCTTCCATTCATTTCCTAGGACTGCCTAGAAAAGGTAGTTTGTAAACAATTATGCCACGAAGGCTCAAGGAATGCCACGACTTTGAATTCTTGGGTGTGACTAGAGAAATCCTTCACTCAAGTTTTGGCTCAGATGGTTCTTTTTTTGGATGACCGAGCACCAAGTTGTGATCATCATAAGTTTCCACTGAAAAATGTGAATTGGGATTAATAGGGAAGGGGTTCTTGGCTTTGGATCGGGTGGTCTGACTCCAAACCGGGCCTCCCTAGAGCCTGTCCATAGCACCCAAAGGACATATAACCCCCCAATCAGATGCATGTTGGCAGTGACATTTTTCTCCCATGACATCCTGGGGCATGACTTCTCACTACTCAGCTTGCATCAATGAGATTGCAACAAGGTTAACACATTACCATGTAAATACTCTAATGATTGTTTGATCTCTTTTTAAAGCATGTTAATACACAATAGAGTGTTAAGAATATTTTTTGCATATCTTGTGCCAACTAAACTACAATGTTTCTGTATTTTTTTAAACAAGTGAATTCAAATTAGGACCTTATTGTTACACACATCAATAACACTTAATTTGGACTAATACTTAACAAATAAATTATAAGTACACTAAAAACATATAAAATGACTTGTAATAAATCCCTCAAGACCATTTTTAATTGTGTACATTTTTTCCCACTTTGGAGTGTGTTAACCACATGCTTAAAATAAGAAAATTGATATAAGTCCACACTTGAATCTCTTGAAAAAAATGATCTTGCACCCAAGAACCTTCAAAACCATTATATAACATAACATCATATATCATATATCATTTAACAATAACATAACATCATATATCATATATATCATATGGATAATGGTCACATAATTGAGGCCATCAAATCAAATCAAACATAGAACTAATATGGTTATGAAAACATACATAGAAGGATATCATGTGCAATGAAATCAAATCAAACATAGAAGTAATATCATTATGAAAACCAACATGGATATAATGTATCAAACTAAGTGTGTCACGTGTCTCTGAAAATATAAGTTCATAATGTATCAAACTAAGTGTGTCATACATATAGGACCACATGCGGTCGCATAAGGCTATATACATGGACTATATGAAGAATCATGAACTAGGACCAGATGGCATATATATCTATACATCTAGGTCCTATGAATCTAATCATGAAACATATTCCCTCTCTTTTCCCTGCTAGAAGAAGCATGTCCACGACCTATGGATGTAGTGGAGGGAGATGCCACTATGGATTTCATCCGTGTGGTCCTAGGCATCTCTAAGAAGGCCTGCAACCTAGCCTACACATTCATAAACAACAAGTTTTTAACACCCAAATTTTTAAAATACATTCAAAATTTAGAAACTTATAATTTATAATGCATGTGAAATCTTACCGCAATCTCATGATCTCTATCAATTTTTCGTCGATGCATTATCAGGGTCAACAGTAGACTCATGAGGGGTAGGCTACATACAAATAAATAGTTCAAATTAAATATTTCATGTACAAAATTTGATATTGTAGATAAGTAATAAGAAAAAATTCCTCCAAAATTTAACAAATTTGAAAAATTGTACCTGAGTTAGTGGATCTGCAGATGCTATGGCAACATCTACAACAACCTCCATAGTCTGCATATAGGGAGGAGTCTCTCTGACAGTCATAAGCTATACAAAAAACATGTACAGATCAATATTAATCTACATGACTGCCACATAACAGACCCAAAGCATAATCGACACATAACAGACCAATGTATTAATTTGCTAATAGAAACCAACCAAGGCTCTTAATATCTTCTTCCCAAGTTTATTTTCCTTTTACGATTGAGAGTACAATTTGTCTACAAAAAGTGTCAGAAGTGAATGTGTTCCCAAGACTAGTGCAATGCTCTTAATGCCTTTCTTATTGCATATTATCATGTGAAGTAGAATTATATACCTTCCCAATTAATATAACCTAGTATTTTGAAACCACCCGAGGCTTGCAAAACCTTCCATACAAGTTGATCTTTGAAAAGAGACAATTTCACAACTTTGACTGGGTTGTCTAGTAAAATGCAGAGAAATTTTACATACCAACAATGTCTAAGATTGACAATGCAATAGATAAGGTTAGAAGGCATAAATAATGTTTGAGCTCGAGGGAGGTCCACTAGTTGCTTACGAGATTTATCATTGATTATCTTTCCCCAATCTATGAATTATGTCTCATTACTGATGGTGGAAATGACCTAGATATTTAAGGCTCAAAACACCATATCACCTTATCTCCTTTTACTTAAATTACAAATGTGATGACATTAAAAATAACATCATTGAAATCATACTTTTGGAGTCTCTCATAGACTTAGGATCTACCCTATTTGTAAAATTGGAGCCATGACAAATTAATTTCCTTTAGAGACTATTCTTGATGATTTTCCTAGTAAGTTAACACACCATTAATGCTCAAGTCATTGTAAACCTCACAAACATGGATTTTGAAGTAAGTATCAATAGAGTCTTTTCTTAGTTGTGCTAATGGAGTACGTGAATCCTTTCTCACTTCCCAAGAATTTGGCTCATAATTATTTATGCATGAAAATAATAAGTCTACACATTTAGTGAGATATGGAAGTCAATCACCTTATTGAGACTATTTTTGGCCAAGTATTTGAAAATTTTGAATGTGTCTAGTATAGTCAACTTGTCTTGAAAGATATCAATTTCAACATGTCTATTTTATAATTCTTTAATCTACAAGAAGTTAGTTTACAATGTGGAACATGGCTCAAAGCCATGGTACTAAAACATCATTTTATTTCAATAATGGAAACAATTGAACTTGTATCACTAAGAAGTTGGGTACTTGAAATATATTGTTCAGGAAGCTAAATTTTTTGGGGGGGATTGTCTATAAGTAGGAAAAGTAGTATAGTTGAGTTCATGCATATTCTGAATGAACCACTTTTTCAATCTTTGGAGGACTTTTGCAGTACGAGTTAGTGTATTAATAGGCTTCACAAATGACCTGTCTATAGGAGGGATAGGTGTGAAGTGAATCGACTCCAGGTATCCCATTTTGAACAACTCATTAGCATCATATTCTATGTCCTCTATGACCCATTAGAGACGAAAGTCTGTTATTTGTTGTAATGTCATTCTATAGAAGTATCGGTAATAAACATTAATCTTGTTGACACAATCTTCCCAATAATCCTCCATTTTAGGTTAATAATACTGCTTATTGTCATATGACCTCCTGAAGAGTAGGAATATAGGTTTAATGATCCTAGGGAAGCTTCAATGTTACTTGAGTCTCCAAAATTCCTACAAGAGTAGATACACAACTGAACTTCCACAATTAGAAACAAAGTGTAAAGAGAAACTAACCTGCGTAAAAGTCACGTGAGGTGTGCCAGTAGCCTCAGTGCCCAGAGAAGATGATGACCCATCAGGCTCCTGCATATAAAAGACAAACATATTAATATGTACATGTACACGTGAAACATTATACACAAACATTAAAAATGTGTATTTAATAATAAAAGTGTAATCAAATGAAATTTGAAATGTAAGTAACTTGAAACTTATGTCTGTAACATGCCCAACTGTAGTAGCTAGCATGTCGACACCAGATGTGTCCTTCACCGATCTTGTTGTTTAAAATCAAAAAAATATTAGTTTTTACATGTATGTACATGACGTAATCAAATACATATATATTAATATATCAAATGAATTAAACTATTGTATATATATATATAAATATTTATTTGACATTTACCTGTGAAAGACCAAGATCATTTGCACCAGTTCCAAAAACATCTGCCATCATCTCATCTAGAGAAAATAAATCATGTGATCCAGCAAATGATGTCTCACCCGTAGTGCATACGGCACCACATGATCCACAATGGTGTGGTGTAGAACTGGTGCCTCCACCAACATCACCAGATGTAATCTGGTCACTATGTTGGGTCAGAGTGTCAGTGAGCTCCCTTAATGCATGTAGTGTGTCAATCTCCACAACCTCCTTCACTGTAGGAGGGATAACTGAAGGCAGTGTGGGGTTTTGGGGCATGGGGGATCCTTGGTTGACCAACACATGCACCAGGTCTACTCTGTGCAGAGCCACCTCCTCGCCCATAAAACTCAGAAAATTCAAAATAATTTGGGACCTCATTAAGCACGAACTCAGCAATATAATTTCTTCAAAAAATAGAGAGGAACTTCATTGTTGTTACATGGTGGATAATAAAAAACCATCCACCATCGGTCCCAAAAATTGTTCTTGATTCATTCATCGTGGCACCAATGGATTGGGAACCGTTTGCAAGTAGTTGCGGGGGGGCATTGTTCTCGGGTCAGTAAATAATGCACAAATGCGGTCTTTTGTAATTTTTTTGTCTTTTACGGCCACATGGGATAATTTATCTGCATACCACTACCTACAATCACCTCTAAAGGTATTCCATATCTATCTATTTGGTTGGTTGCGAAGTCAACTTTTCCAATCAATGTTTGCAATGTGTTGGCTAAAGTCATGTGGGATGGATTTGTGGCATGATTTTGTCTTATTGTCTGAATAAGGTTCTCAATGGAAATTTTATTTTATCTTCCAACGATATCCAGCTTGTGTTCCTGTTGGTTCCATGGGGATAGAAGGAGCCACAAGAGGTGAATCTACATTTGGAGGAGGGTTTTGAGGAATTTTTGGAGGGTTTTGAGGAATATTTGGACGGTTTGCAGGATTACGAGCTTGCCGAACAAATGAAAAAATAAAAAAATTGTATACATAAACAAAAAATTGAAAAACCCATGAAAATCACAAAAAATAACCTAAAATGCAAGAAATTTGATCAAAATTGAGGGCTTACCTCTTCGTCTTGCAACATCGTTGAAAATTTCATGATCCAGAAGTCCAAAGAGCAATTTACAGGGGGTATTCAAAGCTCGAGTGCCAACAGTCGAGGAGAAATCATGGTTCGCAGGGGGTCTATTTTTTGTCTCAATGAGGGGTCGTGATCATGTTTTATTGTCTCAGAGGACCGTATCATGGTTTTAGGTTCAGAAATCCCCAAACCTGTAGAAAACATTCCCACAGTTTTAAAAAATGTGATTGGTACGTGAATTTCAGGTTTTTATGTCCACTTTTTTGTCCACCAACTTGTTGCACTTACCTGCAACATCAAATTCAACAACATGATACTCCTCATTTCAGTTGGTGTATGGCACTGATCTAGTTCTTCCTATTGAATTTAATATCCCCACTTTGATAGCTATGAAAAATGAAAGGATGGATGAAAGTGATTTGGTAAGAGAAAGGTTGGTACATCTTCATTTGTTAGAGGAAATGAGAGAAATAATGAAGGATACGAGTTATAAAAAGAATATGAAGTAGGAGTACTTTGATAAAAACAATCCTTTGGTCTCCATTTCAAGTGAATGAATTAGCTATAGTATATGATTCCCGATATAAAAAGATAAGACATAGAAAACTTATTCCAAAATGGATGGGACCCTACAAAATAGTAGCTATGCATCGAATGGTACATATCGACTGGAAGAATTGGATGGTACTCCCATTACGAAATGGGTCAACTACGAAAAGTTAAAGTTTTTCCAGGCACCAGCTTCGAAAATTCCATAATAGTCTACTCCAGGGACGAAGTAGAAGCTAGGGAGGGGGAAGATGTCAACACTAGAACTTTCCTTCATAATTTATATTTCATTAATGTATGTATTATGAATAAGGTGTTAAGTATAGTTAGTAGTAGCATCCACTAGAAGATAATGGTGCTACCAGTATGGCACCACCAGTAAAGTATAATAACAGTCAAATTACAATAGGAATATTGTGGTAAAAAGTAAATATTTGTCGAAAGTGGTCCCGGTAATGTTAAAATGTCAAAGTTGGGGTAATTCGATAAGTAGAGTCTACAAGAATTATAATTAGAAATATTATATTTGTAATAATGAAAAAGAGTGATATCATAAATATTTTGAATATTTAATTTGTATAATATCTAGAAAGGTTGAACCCATGTGTAATGATAAGGTTTATCTTATCTTAAAAGATAAGTCTACGTGAAAGGATAAGAGTTTAGGCATGGAATATGATTAGCCAGAAGATATTTCCTATCCTATCTTAGAGATAGGATGGATGAGCCTGAAGGTCCTATAAATAGTGAGGCCACCCCCTCATTTATCATAGAATAAAGTTGTAATAATTATTATATGAATAAAGGATTCATTGTGAAGGTATGTTAAGGAAGCCATCAAAATGTGTAACTGTGAATTTTCTCTCGGAGTTACTATTGGAAGGCAAGTGGGGTTAGTAACACTTGGAGTAATTCATGGGTGAGATTGTAACAGTATCATGTTAATAATATAATTTACATTTGTATTTCAGGTCTGTCATCATTCCTTTATATTATAAACTATGGTATTCTTGTGTTATGTATGTTACTGTGTTTCTAGATTACTACCACCAAACCAAAAGTGTGCATTACTGAAATAATCATAGCATGAGGAGTTCCCGGTAAAATATTATCATAGTGTCAGATTGGTGTTGACACACCCTGAGAACTTCCATCTGAAATATATAAACTTTCAATACTACATCACACACGTCTTCTTAGTCTTATTAAGTATGTTATGTATAAAGAACGATCCTATGCATGCTTCATAAAAATATTAATATTCCTCAACACAGGAAAAATACCACAGAGTGTGAGAAAATTTTCTATGTCTATTAGACAGGTACAATAGATCTTTACCTTTATATACATCCCTGTGGTATTTATACATAAACCCTGTCAATGAAGGATATTCATAAAATATTCTATAGGAAGGTTCGTATATAGAAATCCATCTGGTACTTACATATTTGAGAAGTTTTTTACCTCCTATCAGTCTAATTGTAATTTTTTTAAATTCTAAAAATCTCTTTGGACTGCAAGAATAATAAGCATGCAAATCACGGATCTGCTCCTCCACTTTATCTAGATTTTCAAATGTGCTCACAATTATGGAGGCCAGATTCATTCTATGAGCCATGCTATGGATTGCAATCATATAAGGAGCAACAGTTGTCTAAATTTGAATGCAGAGACCATTTATGGCCCCCTACATTACAGTTGCACCATCAGTTCCGACATAAACTAATTTTTTTGCAATGGAAAAGTCATCCATTCTTGTGATATCCTTTAGATTTGAGACCACCAATTTGTAAATATTTTCATAATTGCAATTCTCAGTCATTTTATTTTTTTATTACAGGTAAAAAATGGTTGAGGGGGGCCTACCTATTACATAGCATAGCTCCTGAGAGATCAGATGGTCAAGTTCATAGCATTACAGAAAAAATACATGTAAAAGACTAATATGTAGTTTAACTCCTGACTGAGCACATGATCAAGTTCACAACATAACAAAAAGACATCTATTATAGTACTGTTAACAGTGACATAATAATGAAGATATAAACTAACAACAAAATCCCAAAAACAAAGAGTCTTCAGCATAACAATGGTAAACAACTTCAACTCTTGACTTTCTCAAGATTATCTAACAACTTATCCCACTTCTTTATCGGGGATTCTATTTTAGCTCCAAGTGAAGTAAGGTCACAGTCAGTTGTATCCATTCATCAACTTGAATATAAACATTAGCCAGTTGCTTGAGTGTTTGGAGGTGTTACAAGGTAGGCTTAACTATGATAATGCTCCATTCCATATAGTTGTGGAGAATGGCCTTGATTTGGTCAACATCATTATTGAGGTTCTTATAATTTTATTTCATAATTTCTATATTAACTTCACTCGTGAATTTAGCTACATCCTCCACCCAGATTCTCATATAATTTCAATCGTTTAAATAAAATTAAACAGTATTTTTGGAGAGCCTCATATCACCCTTCAAATCATCAATCTATGTATCTATTTTAGCAAGGTTATTTACGTTATTAGTACATGTCTGTCCCAAAACATCAACTTGTTTCTCCATCTGGGTTTCCACGGGTAATTGTCTCCCTTGAAGGCTCGAATCCCCCTTTTCCATTTTCTTGACAGACAGAGTTTGTTCCTCCTTTTTTTTGAGATCTTTAAGAATCTAAACCACTGCAACTTCCACAACATCTTGATCATCCCCAGTATCATCTCCTTCATGTGACTCCAAAGACTCACTGGATTCATTTCCCTCTGAGTCAGTTTCTTCTTCCTCGGCATCCTCCTCCAGGGCTTTGGTTAAATCACTAGTCCTACCAACCTTCTTGTCCAAGTTAAGATTTGATCTTTTCACTAGGCCCAGAATAAAACCTTGATGGAGATGGACATCAACTCTATTTTTTTAAACTGGTCTATAGTGGCACAAAATGAACGGAAAATAAAATAGGGAAATTTGAAACTATGGTTGTGTCTAAGAAAGTTCAACATAGGAAGGTGGTAAGCATATATGCATTTATGGTGGCCCTCAAGGGTCAAGAACTAAATGAGAGTGAGGGAAACTTCGTTGAAAGGGTCAGGTAAGGAGGTTCTTAAAAAACCAGTGAAGTGGGGAGTTAATTTTTCACTACCTTGAAGGAAGAGCTTCATCTCTTCTATAGCTTTCTTCTTCGGCTTGTAAACTTCACGTCCAACAGTCGGAAATCCCATGACATGCACCACCAATTCTAAGGATAACTCAATCTGTACACCCCTCAAAATCATAACTCCTCCCATACCTTTTTTAGCTAGCTCCCATGCTTTTACCAAATCCTTGCTAAGGTGTTCAAAATGAACCTAAAACATTTTTAAAAAGGGGGAAATCCCCATCTTCTCAAAGACCTCCATTACCTCAGGCTTGACTCCCTCAAGATCCCATAGCTCTAATCTAACAAGATCGCCCCTCATTTTAGCACTCAAGTATTTACCATTTCATAATAATTTTATGACATTGCTAAGAGATGGGGACTTATTACTTCATTTGAAAATGTGTAAACATGAATACAAATCCATGAATTATTATCTACTACAGTAACCTCATCAATGAAAGGGAAATATACTTTTCCTTTTAAACAAACTCTTTTAGATCCTCCTTTTCTACCAGAGATAGACATTTTGCAATTTCCCAACTATTGGTATCTAGCCAATGTGATTAAGGAACATTCTATAAACCAATAACCTAATACATAATTGCCTTTTCTCTGAAATCTGACATAAGTCTTCCCCTTTTCAATCTATGGAATACGACAGAAAACTAAATAATTTTTAAATGCATTTTTGTCTCCATTGATTTCCTCAATCTTGCTACAATTGTGCCACATTTTTCATTTAGATTTTTCATATATTTTTGTTCCTTTTCATATTTCTCTGCGTATTTTACATGTAGACACACTTTTGCATCTTTCCATTTATGTGTTCTGACTATGCTTCCATCCTTTTGCTTTTGGGAAATAGATAGTTTCCCACAGTGATTTTCAATGGTGTTTAGTTTGAGCTACATCGTGTGATCCTTCCCTTGTTTCCAACTACATATTTTGCATCGAAATTGTGTTGGAACATCATTACCATTTTGAGGATGCACAGGTTCACTAAATGGATATTTTGTAGCCCACTCAAATTGGAAAATCCTTCCAATTGTCCATTTTGTCCTCTTTTTTTTTATAGATTTAATTTTTTTCTTGGGGTTTAAATTGTGCATCTGGGCTCTCAGTAGGAATATCTTAATCCTCACGTCTCCTTTTTTTCTATAAATAGACCTTGGAGTGGAAGTTTCCTCTATTGGTGTATCATGAGAATTCAATGAATTTTCTTGTACTTCTATGTCATCAAGGGAGGGAATGTTTTCCCCAACATATAATGGATCATCGATATCTTAATATTGAATATTTTGTGAAGGAATTTTTGAAATATCTACATATAATTTTATTAAATTGTTACAAATGTAGTATTAATTTTATATATAGTTAAATTTTTACATATAGAGTACAAAGAGTTTGAAAAATAGTATGAAAAACATAATTATCAATTTTTGTAAGACTAAATAATTTGTAAATAGAACACACCAATATTTTTCAATTTCAGATGATGCAGAAACCACCTTTTTTGTGAATTTCCAAAATAGCCAAGCAAATTATTTACACCCTTTTTTGAACTAGCTGAATTTGTAACCTTCTTATCCTGATTTCCAAAATCCATTGATATATCGCTAAATTGAAAAAAAGACTGCTTAGGTTGAATTAAAGAAGGAAAACTCTTATGTTCGAAGGCTCTAAGATTGGATGGATTTAGGGTTGGACAGAGTTTTTTGTTGGATGGGTCTGGGGTTAGACAGATCTAGGGTTAAACAACTCTGGTGTTAGATGCCTCTAGTTTTAGACGGCTCTGGACTTGGATGGATATCGGGTTGGATGACTTTGGGAGTTGGGGTTGGATGGCACTGAGGTTAGATAGTCTAGAGGTTAAATGGCTTTGAGGTTGGACGGATCTAGGGTTGGATGACTCTGGGGTTAGATGACTCAAAGGTTAGATGGCCCTCGGGTTAGATGACTATGGGGTTAGACGACTTGGAGGTTGGATGACTTGGAGGTTGACAACTCTAGGAATTTTGGTTGGATGGTACTAGGTTGGAAAGTTGTGGGGTTGGACGGATTGCAGGTTATACGGCTCTAAGGCTGGATGGCTCAAAGGTTGGAAAACTCTAGGAGTTGTGGTTGGATTGCACTGGGGTTGGACGGCTCAGAGGTTGGATGGCTCTGAGGTTGGACAACTCTAGGGTTGGATGGCTTAGAGGTTGGACAACTCTAAATTTGGACGGATCTTAAGTTGGATGGCTTACAGTTGCAGTTTGACAACAGATGTTGGACGATACGGTGTTCGTAGTATATGTATACTTCGGAGAATATGCACACAAAATTATTTGAAATGGTAGCTAATTACATGCATAAGCTCTTATATATGTGTAAATACTAGGGGAAATTTACTATACAAGGGACTTGATGGCCGAAATTTTCATTGAATAAGTCAACTGCCACTCACTAAAAATTTTCCAATTCGAATTTCCAAAAACCCATATTTTCATGAGTTTACAAAAAATCACCACTAAAATTTTCCATGTCTCCTATATAGCCAAAACATCTGTAGTAAATCCATATCCAATGGTATCATGGGCATCTACATGATGCCCCCAAAATCTCTAACCATAAATTTTGGTAATATTTACATGACTTAGTCAAAAAATAATCACACTCAACCATAATACATCTACACTCTGTCATACGCAGATCCTATGCTCTACCTGTATCCACAAAATAACAGTAAGCAAACATTAAAACTCTGAAATATCACTTTTTGGAGTGAAAAATCAAAGAATGAAATATATTCTTGCCAAATCCCTACACCATTGGCCTCCTAGCAAATGTCATTGGCCCCTAGCAATCTCCCTCTATGTCATTGGCCCTTTGGAAAACACCATCGACCCCTTTAGCTCCCTCTTTCCCCATCTCGACACCATTAACCCTCCTATTACAAAGGGGCCAATTTTATCTAGCCAAATTGTGGCCGCAAATTTTTAAAAATCTACAAAAAGAAAAAATGATATTCAAATCCCTCCCAAACCCATTTTTATTTCATCCTAACCTACCTGATGATGCAAGTTGTACTAAGTTTGACGTGTTAACAACTAAAAAATCAAAATAATTAAATCAAACCTAATCTAGTTAATAAAATTAAATGCAATAACTTACGTGTGGTTGTGCCCCGCAGTGTGTTCCACCTCGTCATCCTCCATCCCACCTCGTACACGAGCCATGATGTCAAAATATACTCAAATTTGGAATTCCAGAGCTTAATTCTTTCATTTCCAAAAATAATAATAAGCAAATCAAAATCAAAATCACTATATAAAACTCAAAATTCCTATTCAAAATTAGTCGTGATCGACCGCAATCTTCTAATGACCATCATTTTCTCTCATGAACTTTACAACACATGTAATTTGTTCTATTATGACCATGATCTCATGACATTTTTTTCAACCCATTACACGACTACTTTCAACTATCTTTGATTTTCACCTATTTTATGACACTATATCATTGTGATATCTCAAACATCATGATATCACGACATTCATCCCACAAGCTCCTAGTTAAGTGATTTGTGTCTTACTTTATTGATGATCATCTACTGTTTCATTTCATTTTTAGTTCTTTATGGTTCTTGCAGCATTTCACACACATGTGGTAGGGTGAGCAACGTTATTGGGTACGCATTAGTGGGTTTATTTCATTTCAGCTAGTCCTTTCAGCATTTCTCTATGTACTTACTTTCAGTATTGGTGTTACAAATTTTTTGTTTCCATTGATCACCCCATGTTTCGTTGTTGCGACATGCGGTGATATATGGTTGGGTCATATGTATACACCTAATTTTCACTTTTCATCTTTCATACATGTTACTAAAAAATTCCTTTGTGCAAATAAGGGTCACTGATGCATCTATTTCTAGAGTAGGTGCCTTAAGGGGATGTCAAGAATGGGGAATGGTTATTCACGTAACCATTATGGGTTAGAGAAAATACACTGAGAGAGTGTTGGTATTTGTTCTTGGCCTTAGTTTTCCTTGCACTAGGTATCCTTGTCTTCCTAGGCCTCATGCACATCACATTCACAGTTCCTTACTTTCATCTCATCACTTGGCAACTTTCATCTCATCACTTGGCACCTTGTTTATCCACATTCATGATCTATGACACACTAATTTCATTTTTCATGACACCTTACCTCCTTTTAGCACCTATGGATGACACCATCATCTGTGGGCAATGTTTTCGGTGTTGTATTTCCTCATCTCTGATGCCATCACATGTGGGTGATGGAATCCTATATATACCCTCACCTCATTTAACACTCATAATAAAAGGAATCCAAAATCATTTGAACTACCTTTAGCTCTTCTTTTTGTGCCATCTTCACATTTTATCACCTAGCTCTTGGTTCATCTTACATCTTTCTTGGATTGGATTTGATACTCTTCTTGTTGGATGGTTTCTTGCACTATTAGGTCACCTATAGTGAGTCTAAGACACGAATGGTTTTCCCCTTCTCCACCTGATAGTGACTCTCTCTCGTCATACTACTTCTTTGGAGAGATAGATGCATCAGTTACCACCCTACAGGTACAAGGTGAGTGCTCTATCCATCTCTTTTCATTTTGCATAGGTAATTTCATTTCCTTATTCATTTTGGTATGTCAACTTAGTATTATACATGTTTGGATGATAGTTAGCATAGTACTCTTACTCATATCATCCCCTTAGATATCATCACTTTTATTTCAGTTATATCATGTATGTTTGTTTCATTTATTACTGATCTATACCTCTCCACATCCAACTATCGATATCTTAGTAGGGTTTATTCCTCTATCTTGACCTCGGGGCCTTAGAAACCCTAGCTTGACCTAATGTAGGGATAACTACTTTCTAAATATGTGACCTTAGTGCTCATTGTATCCCCTTTAAGTTTATCCCCTTGTATGTCGGTACATGTGTGGTTCCTACTTGTTGCTTTGATACCCTTATATAACGCATGATTTAGGAGTATATGTTGTTGAGACACATTTTGGCCCATATACAATACTCTCCTCCTATGAATATGAAATGTCACATGTGATGAATATAGATGAAAATTCATGTGGGGGAGATGAAAGGACAATTTTTAATGTTATAAATTGAAATGACTTCTCCATTCAAAGGGATTGAAAATGTTTGATTGATTGTATGTTGTTTGATTGATTGTATGTTTACCACTACTACATCAAGCACTAAAAGATGCAATTCTTCTATTTCTTATGTTCATCCACTCTTTCTCTCTACTTTATAACCTAGTAAGCATGGTAATCTTGTAAAACCAAGAAAGGTGTCGGTGCCTTTGATAAATGGATCAATGGACATATGTTTCTATGGTTTGTTAGTCATATCATTTTTTGTATTGTTGTGCTCTTCTAATTGAATGTAGACCTACTCTGATTATTGGATGTGAATTTTGTAAGCCTACTCACAATATTAACCCTCTCTATCCTTATTTCCCTAACTCCTCTTCACCTTCCTTCACTGTAAATTCCTCCCTTGTACCTGGTATAAGAAAAATTCCATAGGTTTAGTGGAGTATTCATATGTGATCCCTAAACTAACAACCACCCATAGATTCTAGGTATTTTGCATTCAATAATGGGGGCCTCCCCATATCAAAGAAATAGGGGTTTAGCCTCATGACCTTTGGCGAGAACTAATAATTGTCACTGTGACAAATTATTTCGCCAACACCTACCAAACATTGATTTTATTATTGACAACATTACTGGGAAAGAGAGGTTTTCATTTATGGATAGATTTTATGGTTACAACCAAATAAAAATTGCACCAAAAGGACAATATAGGACTAGATTTACCACACCGTGGGGGACCTTTTTCTACTAGGTTATGCCTTTCAGAATTTTTATTGTGGTAGCTACATAGCAATAGGTCATGACTTATATATTCTATGAATACATTCATGACATCATAAAAGAATACTTTGATGATTTTTTTGTCAAGCCCAAACTCCACACTAACCATGTATATGTACTCCACAAAATATTTTTGCACATTCTTAAATATAAAATATTCATAAACCCTAAGAAATGTGTCTTTGGGGTTACATCAGAAAATTTTTATAGGATTCATTGTATCATGTCACAGTATTAAGGTAGATCCATCCAAGGTTAAGGATATTGTGGATATGCCTCTTCCCAAAACTATCAAACAATTACATGGTCTCTTAGGAAAAATTCAAGCCATACAACTTTTTGAGCACATATCTTTGATCGTTGGCAACCATTTAATCACCTCACCTTCTCAGGAAGGGCATAACTTTTGACTAGGGGAGGAGTGTTATACCACAATTGAACATCTAAAATGTTATCTCTTCACCTCTCTTATGCTTTCACCACCACAACTAGATTTTTCATTC
This sequence comes from Taxus chinensis, assembly GCA_019776745.2. Taxonomy (NCBI): domain Eukaryota; kingdom Viridiplantae; phylum Streptophyta; class Pinopsida; order Cupressales; family Taxaceae; genus Taxus; species Taxus chinensis. Next base: position 604,308,980 of record CM034148.1, on the reverse strand, counting down.
TATGTTTACATCATTGCTACCAATTTTTCTCTTAGGAGTATGTTTTCTCAAGGTAACATTTCCAATCAAGAATTCACTATCTATTGTGTCAATCATACTCTCGTCACTTATGATCCCATTTACACCCATATTAATAAGATTTGCAAAGCTATCGTCTTCTCTACGTGGAAAATACACCATTATAAGCTTAATCACATGACCTAAATTGTTGCAAAAGTGGGTCCACTACACTATATGATAAGAAAATCATGCCACAATATTCGTACAACCAAATGGATCATGTTTCTCACTAAATTTGACCTCAATTTTATCTCCAAAAATTGAATCAAAGGACAAGTAATCATGTATTAGCTCATTGAATCACCTCTTTCATATACACAACCCCTCAATCTTGACCTTCCTAATGATTTTATATTCACCATTTATTAAAATGAATACCTTGTAGATATCAAGGAAGATTTTGATATGAAACTACATTTTTATGGTTCTAAAATAAACTGCGGTAGCGCATGATTATAGTCATCACTCCCCAATGTGCTCTAATTATAATCTTATTTAAGCTAAATTTCCCATGTACTAATAATATGGTTGAGTATGATTCACTCATCATCACTATCCAACAGGATCTTAGCCTCAAACTCTCACGATTAAGCATAGTTGGTTACTCGTAACTTTTTATCAACCATATCCAAGGGTCATACCAATGTCATAACAAACCTTTAAAACACTACAATACCCTTATATACGAATTACTTACATATTTCATGTATTTTAAAATAAATTATAATCCAAGGTCCTCCAATAGGTTTGTAGACACCATGGTTTCCTTATGATCTTATGTACATTTGAAAAATAATAAAGAGAATGATGTTATCCACGTTCTAGTTCACATCATGTCATAACCATCATTTGATCTTACCAGCACACTTAACATTTTTAATATTAAGACCATATCTCCTCCTATTTCTTACAAGGAACTTTTCACCTATCTAAAATTTAACATACTACCACTTGGCATTACCAAGGCATAGTTTCTGTCAAAAGGCCACTCATTTCGTCCTTGTGGTGGATCTCATATACAAGTGTGGCTATGATGGTATACTCATACATATTTTTCTACCCTAATAAATAAAAATTACGCTTGTAGAAATACCCGATGGTTCATGTGGGGTAGATTTCAATAGTATGAAGATATGATGCACATCCTCTAGGGTGGTTTGCATCTCACCAGTCACCAAGTGAAAAGTGTTTATAATGATGTCCCATATCTCTAGTAACACATTTGATATTCACCTTGCCATATGCATATTCTCTTTCCATGTAATAATAAATTAAGAAAACCCATTGAATTGGTTTCATCCTAGGTTTGGTCATCTCTTACTATAAAAGATACAAAATGGCAAAAAAAATATGTTGTAAAGTCACAGATGGTGGTTCATACACCAATAAAAACATGCCCCCATCATTCTCTTAGTAAAAAACCCATCATACATCACTACACATTCAGTTGTTATGGCATGGTAGTATTTTAGTTATAACATGGTCATAACATGGTTACGACACAGTTGTAGGACATTAAAAAATACCCCTATACATCATCATATATGCAAAACCTAATAACAAAATTAGCCCAAAAATAATCTTACCTCTGACTAGGGGACCTTTTTCCTTAGCATTAGTCTCTCTCATAGGTGGGTCATATCTCTCCATTCCAACCTCGCTTCATCCTCCACGTGTCTAAATGGTCCCTTCTACAGTCATGGTACATAAACATCCCCCTACTCACACATTGATCATGCTCTGATCTCACATCAACCACACTTGTGATCTTTCATGTGCACTAATTTACGCATGTATACTCCCAAATTTCCCCATCATGGATCCAGTTATCTTCTTCCTCCTCGTACTCACCTTCACCTACACTCTCATCCCCATACCCCACTTATTGGTCACATCCATGACTTGGTCGGGACCCTCTCCTTTCCTACATCCCTACACTCTACCTCCAACTTACCTCATCCTCTCACAGTTGGAAGTCATACCCATGAATTCCATCCCCTTGACTTCCATATTCTCCTATGGGATAATCTCGTTCCTTCCTAGTGTTCTTTCTACTTTTTACATCCTCTTTTCTCTATCAATCGCTATTGTGACTACTTTCACTCTCCTCTTGGTATCCATATCCAACCCACACCATACATTTGGCCTTATCACTCTTGGTTATTCATTCTTTTCCCTCCATCTAGTTCACCTCTCCACCACATTGTATGTCCTCCCTTCCTCCTGCAACCCTTTATTTTCAACCATCAACTATGGGGCCAGTCATGGTCATGATCATTCCCTTATTTATTCCAAACACCAAAATGAAAAAAACTAAACATATTCCCTATCCATTCACACCTGTGATTGGTTCAAGGTAATCTAAATCCCAATGTAGCACAAATTGGGCCCAACCGGTCACACCCCCAACTAGTCTAGGATAATTTAATGACCCACTTAAAAGGACATAGGCCTAGTCATTTAAAACTACAAATTTTTGGACCATTACCTGACTTCACATGATAATGTGGCCCATTTGGTCATGCGTATGACCATATTAGGGTAGGTTTATAATAAACAAAATTATAATAATGCTCACCCATAATATAATAGGCATAAGGTCTGATTAGTTGTTCTTGATACCAAGCCAATCCAATTTGATATATTGTTTTCAAAAATAAACCATTACTGCTCCATTACACACCAACATATCTCACATCATTAAGTGTCATAATCCACTTACACACATAAAATTCACGGGTTGACCCCTTGATATAACAAATATTGTGGGGTCAGTCCTGATCGTGGCCTCGTGGCCCTTCCACCATACAAAATGCACTATCAATCACCAAAACCCTCCTCAAGGCTCAACTTTGGTCATGCCTACAATGGGAATAGACAAATTGTCTTCTCCAACATTGCAAACATTCAACCAATCTCTCAATATGATACTACTGAAAGGGTTTGATTTTGGTCATGGGAATTTATCTGTTGTTAAAAGCACTAGAAACTATTGCAAACGGTGAATGTTGATCCATATATCTTCGTATCATAACATATATAGCACTCATATGTGTCTCCATCACAAACACAAATCATGGGTTAGTCTTGATCATTTTAAATATTTGTTTCACTCTTCCCTATGTGTTCCCCAATCCACCCCCATGTGTTCTCTTCATCATTTGTTCCCCATTACACCCTTGTATGTACTATGGACATCATGTCTCTTTGTCTTCCCTTGTGTACATTCCTCATACAACCCTAGTGTGTTCCCTGATCCACCCCCACTCACACTTCGCCCATTGTGCTCTCGATATACCCCTTCAAGAACTCTGCCCAATGAATTTACATGGTTCATCCCTTGTGTAATTCTCTCTTCCTTTTATTATTCCAATTTCCCATCTTCTTCACTTCATTTTCTTCCTCATTGTCTCTTATTTCTCACCACCACATCATTTTTCTCATGTTTATCAACTGCCACAATTTTTCCCACTGAAGCATCTAAAAATATGTCACCTTAGGGAGGATACTACACTAAAACACTTTTCATCAATCTTATGACATCCAATCTATCAAACAATTAGTTCTACTAATGAAATAGTTTTTGTCTTGATAAATCAATTTATCGATCTCTTCATAGACTCTAGTTAAAGTGGCTCATTGATCACATCTTCAATTTCTTATTTATCCATTCATCCATCTAATCCTGTATGTGCAATAGCCATTTCTATATGGTTAGACGACCCCAATTTCATCTTCATTTTTTGCATTGCATCCTACTTTCTGCAACACAAAGCACACAACCTAAAAAGGGGAAAAATGTAGACACCAGAAAACATACCTTACACATAAAGTCTCCAAGTCTAAAAATACAAAACTATATTAAACTATAATGATCCCTAAAAATCCAATGACCTCAAAAAATCAATTATAAAATATAATATCTCGTCTAATTGGTGATAAAAGACACATCATCACCCATTCACTCATCCTCACCCATTCACATTTAATCTTAACCACTCCACCTACCCATTTATATTTTATATTTTCTATACACAATGGACCCTTATCAGCCAGCTGACAAAAACGCTGGGAAAGAGAGACAAGAGATAGAAAAGAGCGAGAGAAAGAAAACGGAGAAAGAGAGAGCGAGAGAAGAGAGAGAAGAAACGCGCGGAGGGAGCGAGAGGAGTGAGGAGAGAGAAGAGAGAGAGAGCGAGAGAGAAGAGAGAGAGAGAGAGAGAGAGAGAGAGAGAGACGAGAGAGAGAGAGAGAGAGAGAGAGAGAGAGAGAGAGAGAGAGAGAGAGAGAGAGAGAGAGGAGAGAGAAGAGAGAGAGAGAGAGAGAGAGAGAGAGAGCGAGAGAGATGAGAGAGAGAGAGAGAGAGAGAGAGAGAGAGAGAGAGAGAGAGAGAGAGAGAGAGAGAGAGAGAGATGAGAGAGAGAGAGAGATGAGGAGAGAGAGAGAGAAGAGAGAGAGAGAGAGAGAGAGAGAGAGAGAGAAGAGAGAGAGAGAGAGAGAGAGAGAGGAGAGAGAGAGAGAGAGAGAGAGAGAGAGCGAGAGAGAGAGAAGAGAGAGAGAGAGGGAGAGAGAGAGAGAGAGAGAGAGAGAGAGAGAGAGAGAGAGGAGAGAGAGAGAGAGAGAGAGAGAGAGAAGAGAGAGCAGAGAAGACGAGAGAGAGAGAGGAGAGAGAGAGAGAGCAGAGAGAGAAGAGAGAGAGAGAGAGAGAGAGCTAGCGAGATCAGCTAATAGATCGAGATATATCTCTATAGCTATCTTCTATAGCAGACGATCTCTCATCTCTCTATCTACTCGCTCTCTCTCTCTCTCTCTCTCTTCTCTCTCTCTCTATTGCAACCTACAGTACAATAATTTTGGAAAATTTCCAATCCATGTCTCATTCGTGCCCATGACTGCCTTGTGACCCTCCTTGTAATTTATATCAATTACAACCTCAACTAGCTTGTGATTGAGTTAGGTATACCATTTTTATTATCATTTAGTCATTTTATTTAATATCATGACTTTCGTCGCCTTAAAATGGCTAGAGATCTAACTGACGTAGATCCCCTAACTGACAAAAAACTAACATTTTCATTTAGTGTGTGATTTGTTGATTTAGACTCAGATGTTAACCTACTTTATTCATAGATAGAACCCTATGAATTCCCCCTCTCATTCAATTACAACAATGTAAGCCTGTTTTTATTTATTAAGTTGGTTTGAGTTGATATATCTAACATTATTACAGGGTGACTCAATATCTAAGCATACAGTTTGATATAAGCCTATTTTTACTACTTTTATCCTAGATTAATGAGAGTTTTTAATGTATACCTCTAGATGGATGCCATTATAGATAGTATTTGATGCACCCAAATTATTATAGTGGGAGGGAGATCTTGTTTTCCAAGTATAAGTTGGATACCCAAGGCTATACATAGCGTGATATGAAAATATTATATAGAGACCCTATATGGGTGTCATGGATAAGTATTTGAATATTCCAACTATGATGGTCCAACAAGGTATCATAAATATTAGAAGGAAATATCTATGGGTGATAGATCACCACTCTGTACATAGGGTACCCAATTAGTTTTGGATGCCTCAGCCTATAGTGTCATTGCAATTACCACCATAATGACTTATCCATGTGAGGGATCCTAGAGGAAAAGGAGTACATAGACAAGATATTTTGATCCCTGCTTTGAGGCCATAGAGGAAGTTTTAGTTCCCATAGGGTCAAGAACATTGGCATAAGATATTAGAAAGAGAGATGGTAGTAGAGCCAAAGATTCATATTGTTGAGGATAGTCTAGAGCATTGTAATGAAATTACTTGTATAATTTAGATTAAGAGCAAAAATAGAGCACCAAATAACACAATATTTCAGAATAATGATCTCAATATGCAATTAGAATAGCTTCGCCACTTTGAGGGGGCAACCTCCAAACCATATAACAAGACTCAAATGCTCAAATGATAATGAAATACTCCCTATAATCCCCTATATATACTATTCATATGTCTATGGCCATCACCAAGGCCGACCTATTAAGCATGAGAAAGTATAAATGATATAATAAAATGATATGGTAAGCCATAAGTCGGCTACTCATATCCTAATACAAGCAATAGGTTAAGGGCGTAGCATGCCCTTCCCCTTCAAACCAATGTTTTCCTCAATGTTGAATAATCCTAGATGAAACTGCAGAAAACCTTCATACTCCCAGGTGGTGTCTTCTATGCTTAGATTCTTCCACTTGATCAGATATTCCTTATTGTCTCTAGTTCTCATCCCTCTTAGTACGTGTTTGTAAAATATTCTCTGGATCTAAAATGATTCTTCCTTCCTCGTCAAGTTCTGGTAACTCTTTCTGGGCTTCAAATTTCTGTCTAATAACCTTCTTCAGGCATGAAACATGGAATACTGGGTGTATGTGTGAAGATGGAGGCAACTCTAGTTTATAAGCAACACTACCAATTTTTTGTAGAACCTGATAAGGGCCATAATATTTAGGAGCAAGTTTGTTTTCCTTTTTCTATTGCTTTAGGGACATCTGTTTGTAAGGCTAGAGACGTACAAAAACCCAATCACCAATTTCAAAATGTCTTTCACTACGGTGTTGATATGCTTGTTATTTCATCCTATTTTGTGTTAATGCTAAATTCTCCTTCAAACTAGCCAAAACCTGTTGTTGATGTTGAATGTGTTCCTCAACATCTCTGACCTTAGTTTGCAACCTCAAGGAGGAAGTGATAGAAGGTGGATGGTAACCATATACTGATAAAAATGGGGTCATTTGAGAAGAGGTATGAAAATATGTGTTATACCACCATTCTTCCAGTGGTAGCCATTTAATCCACCTTTCTTGCTTATTTGATACAAAACAACGTAAAAACCCCTCTAAGAATTTGTTGACCACTTTTATTTTCCCATCAGTTTGAGGATGATAAGATGAACTGTGAGCTAGTTGAGTACCCAAACATGAAAATAATTCCGTCTAAAAATTACTTGTGAAAATAGGATCACGATCACTCACAATTATCTTTGGGGTTCCATGTAGCCTTTGAACTATCTCCAAAAAAAATAGCTGCGACTGTACTAGCTACAAATGGATGTGATAGGGAAAAAAAAATGGGCATATTTTGTGAGCCTATCCACAATCACAAAAATAACATTGTTACCCTCTGAACAAGGAAATCCAGTGATGAAATCCATGGAGACCTCCTCCCATCTCTAGCTAGGAATTGGTAAGGGTTGCAACAGACTTGGTGTCTTAATTGTTTCCCCTTTGTTCTGTTGGCACACTAAACATTCTGATACAAAATTTTGTACATCCCCCTTGAGTCCTTCCTAAATGAATTCTCTTTTTATTCTATGATATGTCCTTCAAAAACCCAAAGTGTCCTCCAACAGGTGAGGCATGTAGCTCTGCAAGAATCTTATGCTTCAACTTAGAATCTTTACTCAAGTATAACCTATCCTTATACCATAGGGTATTACCTTTCCACTCAAATTTGTTAGATGTCATAGACCCTTGCTTGATATTATATATTAGAGATTTTGTATCCTTATCTTGATTCCATTCCAATCTTGCTTCCTCCCCCCAATAGGCCATCAACATGGACATTCCACATAATAAGACATCTGCGGATGTATCCCTTCTAGAAACTGCATCAGCTACTACATTTTCTTTACCCTTTTTGTATATGATTTCAAAATCATAACCCAACATTTTTATTACCCACTTTTGTTGTTCCTCAGATGATAACCTTTGCTCCAAAAAGTATTTGAGATTATCATGATCAGTTTTTACCTTGAAGTGTCTACCCATGAGATATGGCCTCCATTGCTTGAATGCATGAAGAATAGCCATCATTTCTTTCTCATAGACAGGTTTGAGAATATATTTTCCTTTGAATTGACGACTCTCAAATGTCAATTGGTCTTCCTTCCTGCATTAGAACTGCTCCCAATCTTGATTTTGAAGCATCACATTCAACAATGAAGGTTTTTGAGAAGTTGGGAGTAGCCAAAACTGGGGTGCTGCACATGGCTTCCTTCATCTACTCAAAGGATTTAGTGGCTACGTCTGTCCAATGAAAGGCATCCTTCTTTAGCAATGTAGTGAGTGGGGTTGCTATTCTACCATATCCCCCGCACAAATCTTCTGTAGTACCCTGTTAGTCCTAGGAACCCACGCAGATTTTTGAGATTTTTGGGCCTTGGCCATTCCACCATAGCTTTGATCTTCTGAGGATCAACTTTTACACCTTCATGGGATACAATATGACCTAAATACTCTACCTCTTGTACACCAAAAGAACATTTGGATGGCTTTGCATACAGAGTATGTTTCTCCAAAACTTCTAACACTTTATTTACATGTTGTAAGTGTTCTTCCCATGTCTTACTGTAAATCAATATGTCATCAAAGAAAACTAATACAAATTTCCTTTAAAAAAGGCCTAAAAATAGTGTTCATCAAGCTTTGAAATGTTGAGGGGCGCATTTGTAAGACCAAAAGGCATTACCAAAAACTCATAATGGCCCTCATGAGTCCTAAAAGCCGTTTTATGAACATCTTCCTCTTTTATCCTAATTTGATGGTACCCTAAACGAAGATCTAATTTTGTGAAATAAACAGCACCATGCAATTCATCAAGTAAATAATCAATTACTAGAATAGGAAACTTATCTTTGATGGTGTACTTGTTGAGTTCCTGATAATCTGAAGACATTCTCCATGTTTCATCCTTTTTACGTACCATGACCACTGGTGAAGAATATGTGCTCTGGCTATGCCTAAAGATGTTTGCCTTCAACATTTCCTACACCATTTTCTCTATCTCACTTTTCTAGGAATATGGGTATCTATATGGTTTGATGTTAGGTGTTTGTACTCCCTAGAATCAACTGAATGACATGATCATGATCCCTAACTAGTGGTATTCCCTTTGGAATTTCCCTCAAAAAATAGATGAGTGAGAATCAACAATATTTTGAAGATCAGGTGGCATTAAAGACTCTGTATTTTGTAACTTCTACAAAAAATAACTTTGTCACAAATTCATCTAATCCTTTTCTAAGAACCTTCTGCATCTGATGAGAGCTGATAATCTATGGAGACTTAGCAACTATCTCTTTTAATTATATTTTCGTTCCTTATGAATGAAATCACATGAACAATTCTTGGAAATTCATCTCTATAGTACCCAAGGTTGTGAGCCATTAGACACCCAAAACAATATCTACCCCACCCATAGAAATAACAAACATAGGTGCAAGTCTAACACGTAGTATCCCATGAGAATTTTGATACTATGAAACTTTCCTATGTACTTGACTGTTCCCACCATTTGTAATCATAACTTGAATTTCTGGATATGCGTAAATAAAACAATTGAGGTGGGAAAATAACTTACTATTTATGAAGCTATGAGTACTCCCTTGAGTAAATAAACACCGTCACCTTTTTTTTTTGAGATAGTCAATAACCTTGAGTGCTTGAGGATTAAATAACATCTGACAATGCATGGCAATAAATTGTAGGTTAGTGATCCTCTAATTCATCTTCTACTTGTTCCTTAGCCTCTCCTATAATTTCAGCTTCATTTTCATCATGATTTCCTCCTTCAATATAGAAAAAAATATTCTTAGCACATTTGTGTCCCATTCCATATTTTGTGTCACAATTAAAACATAATATTTTTTCTCTTTTTTCTTCCATTTGTTGAGGAGTCAGTTTAATTGGCCGAGAAAAAGATGGGCAAGAGTAACTACGATCTCTGGTGTTAGTGAAAGGATGCCATCCTACTGACAAATAATATTTTCCTCTACTCTACATTCCATGATAATAGAATCAGAAAGCTTGAGTGGATTAAACATATGTACCTCATGCTCAATTTGGTCCTTAAGACCACCAAGAAATAGGTCATTTAGATTCCCTTCTGTAATATTCTCCACCCTTAAGGATAGGTTCTAGAATTAATGCACATAATCTTTGACTGATCCTATTTTTTGTAACTTTTCCAATTTGCTAAAGTAGTTATATGAAACACTGAAACTATAGTGCAATTGCAACTCCTCAGTAAAAACTGTCCAAGTGACATTAAGACCATGATTCTTCCTCTGAGCACATAACCATTGATACCAAACAAATTGGTTTGGTTCAAGGCTATAAGGATGCCAAGATCACCTTTTTTCCTAATGGGGTTTGATGTAACGCAAAGAAGTTCTCCATTTGATTTATCCAAGTAAGTGGATCCTTCCCATAAAATTTGCGCATCTCCACTTTCAACATCATGTTTCGTGGTTGTGAATAAGTTGGATTTTGTGGGACTGGTTATTTTAGTTTGTCCATTATTCTGAACCGAAGATCATCCTTGGTTGATTTGGGACTGATTTGGACAGAATTTTTACCCTTTATATGTTTCATGATATCATCTAACCATTGATTGATTTGGTCTATGTCTCCTTTACATGTCATCTTAGATTGTAGATTTCATAGATCATACTCGATTTAACTCACCTTATGGTCAAATGAGGTAAAACCTAGTGTTGAGGAATCTGTATTTACCCCTTCTGACTCCAACTCTTTAATCACTACCCCATCTTTATTTGGGATTTTACTTGGAGTGACAAAATTATTTTTGGAATCTTTTGGAAGGGCCCACCATGATGTCGAAAACCCTAAAGTTTAGGGTTTCGATAAAAATTTGGGCTAAATAGTAAAAAACACAAAAAAGATACTACTAATATGTTTTTGAGATATTTTTGAAAATGTAAATAACTTGGAAATAATCCACAATTTGTAGCCTAGGGAATGATTTTATGAAAAACCCTAAATTTGCAATAAACTTTTACAAAATAAATTTAAAAAGTCTAAATTTTTTAGGGAAACTTACTTGGAATGATTCACAACTTTGGTAACAAAATATATGACAAATTAGCTCTGGTTTAGCAAAGATATAGCATAAAGAAAAAAAAATTAGGGTTTTTAGCCTAATTTTGGCCCGGATCGTAGCTCTGATCACCACTTGTAATGAAATTACTTGTATAATTTAGAGTATGATAAGAAATAGAACACCAAAGAACACAATATTTCAAATAAATTATCTCAATATTTAATTAGTGATAGCTTCGCCCACTTCGAGGGGGAAACCCTCCAAACCATACAATAAGACTCAAATGCTCAAATGATGATAAACTACTGCCTATAATCCCCTTTATATATTATTCATATGGTATGGCCATCACACCAAGGCCGAACCACTAAGTAGGAGAAAGTATAAATGAAATAATAAAAATGATATGGTAAGACACTAAGTCAGCTACTCATATCCTAATACAAGAAGCAATAGGTTAAAGGCATACCACCTAGCAAGCATAAGTAATATTTTTTATAGCCCCAATTCAATTTGCACTTGAAATTTTTTATGGAGTGATATAACATGTTTGATAGACATACTCTTATTCTTCAATTAAATGTGTCCTTATGGGATTCTTATACTATAAATAGAATTATTAGAATATTATTAAATGTTTTAAAAAGAATTCAATTGCTTTAGTGTAAAACTTATCTTTGAAACCGTCTTCTCTAGCATAGAAGCAAAAGGAAGGGAATCTCTACAAGAGGGTTAAGATATCTATAAGGCGGGTATGACCAGTCCATAGCAATAGTATAAGTTACCAAAGATATTCTTCAAATGAGACGACAATGGTCTTCTCACCCACGCTCAACAAGGATAATATCTTTAAGTTTTAGGGTATGTTTTTCTAAGAATAGACTCTACCTGCCTGCAAGCAAAATAACCAGTGTAGAGAAAAAAAAGCATCTACCCATTAATGGGAACTATCTGAAGAGCTAGAATTTTATAGGGAATAAAGTGATAACCTCATATCTCATTGCCCCTGATATTAGCCTACTCTAAATTTGGGTTATTACAGGATGTACATTGGTAGCCCAGACGAATTGATATGTTCGACTAAAATGTAAATCGTTGAAACTAGGAGGGGATGCATTCGGTAATGGGGAATCCATATTTAGCTCATTAGTAGACATTTGAAAACTAGTCTCACACCCTTTGGAAACATGCTACGATGGATATATTATGTAGACATTCAATAACATGAAAATTGATAAATTAGGTTCCATGAATTTGCAATAGGTGACTAACTAATTAAATACAAAAACACAATTAAATACCATGGATAATCACCTTACACAATATTACAAATTGGTAGCCAGAAAGCAATAAAATAATAAGTTCCCTAAAATGTGCATACAGTACCAGTGACGCTCAAATTTAAATTAAATCATGTAAGATAGGTAACGTAGAGAATAAACAATTAAATTTGAAGTCCTTGAATGTTCACATAATCACTCAACCACCAACATTTATATTAGATTACCCCATCGGTAACAAGTGTTTATATTACCTAAATTCTATGAAAAAGGCCCATAGTCAAAGAATATTCCCCTAGATAACTTGGAACCATGTTTCTTATCCCATGTGGTCTCGCAGGTTACCTTCCGCAAAAAATAATTGTAGCATTTTATCATCAGTGAAAGGTGCAAATCCTTCATTTTCTATCTACTCAGAAAATAACACTCTGCCTAAATCACGTAGGGGATTATTACGTGATTGCTCCAGTACATTCGAATCTTTTGTTCAAAGTCGTTCGCCATTGTACCTATTAAAACATTGACCCCAAATGACAGAGCTACATCGTTCTTAAAATCCTTGGAAAGCCTCAACATTTTTTTTATAATCCTTCAAAGAAATGGATCTATATTTCGTGAATTTCTTCGCCCATTATTCAACACAAAACAACCATTAAATGACACTTACATTTGATACGATCTTTCCCACATGAAGGAAAAATCCATAACACTTAACTATGGCATTGTGTTCTAGGTCCACGTAACCCTCTAACCATGTATAAACGATTATTTTCAATCATTTTCAGGTGTAACCAGTCATCATAAATTTCTCAAATTTTTATCATGTGGAGACGACGTTTGGATTCATCTTCAGAGAGATGATAGGATGTGTTGTGTACATATCCAGGATAACTCTCTCAAAATTAACTAATGTGGTTTCAAGTTTGTATTCCATGTTAGGCCTCATTTCTGCAATCTCATAGAATTCTCCATTGGCTTGTAGGAAGGTGTCCTCCAGGGGAGTAATTTCTCTGGCGTGTCTTCCATCCTTGGGTTCGATGGCTCTCCGATGAGAAGTTGGGTATTATGTTGTTACAATTTAATTAAAAAATTGTGTATAAAATGTATGTGAATTCACATCCACTTGAAAAGAGCTAAGTCATGAATCAAATTTTGATGTCACAATGGCAAACATGATAACTTGACACTTATCTAGGCATCTGAGTTGAGTTAAGGGGATAAAAGTATGCACTCACTAATTGACTTCTCTCCACTTCCACGGTATTAATGAATGGAATATGTGACTAGCCCTACAGTTGCAACTAGCGAAGGTAACCCTGATGTAATAGCATTGACTTGTATTGTATCATTAGAAGGCCTAGAGATTTCAAATGTATATCTAGCATCATGTCACAAGGATAGCGAGTTGAAATCTTGACTCCAATGAACCCAAGTCATAACTTAGTTACGATAAAATGGCGGACAGCATCCTATGGCCATATCACAGGACGACGGTAAATTTGAAAAGGATTTACTGTATGGCTTTCATTAATTTATCAGATGATGCAAAAATGTACATGGGTCATTCTCCTCCATATCTCCCATTCGTACTAGTGCACATACAAAACTCAGAAGAATGTTTTTATAGTAGTACGTGTTACTGATGCATTGTAAACTTCTAGCCAACAAAAATAATGACTTCAATGCCACTTTGTGTCAACGTCCCAAAGTCCCATGCAATTCCCTGGTTTCAATGGACACACGTTTATGTACTTGTCTGTCAGATTAATGTTTAGACGTGGATTGGTTTTTTCTAAATTATCATGTAATTTGGTGTTATCTATGTTAAATGGTCCCTGGAGATATTTCTTATGGATTATCAGATACAAACTATTTATTATTTTTCTAAGTTTACATGTTATTAATTTGCTGTAACATTTGATAAGCTAACCAAAATAATGGGGAAACTTGTAATATGTGGTATCTACTTTACCTGATGTACTACATAGACGTCCCAAGCAATTTCCTGGTTACCCAAGTAAAAGATCAGGCATTTCTGCTAATTGCTGTGTCACATTAATGACTTCATACGTGGATTGGTTCAACTTGTATAAATGCTTAGTCAATGATCACTAAAATTCGAGTTGCTCTATTCATAAATGTGCATTCACCCGTCATCATGGATTAACCTATATGAAACTATTTATTAGATTTTTCTCCAAGACATATAGGTAGATTACATTTAAGAGAAACAATGGAAATTTATCCAATTAGCAATCTTGGAAAGGATAGGGCCCGCACAACTAGATATTTGGTCAGGTTGGTATGAAATATAAACCAAATCAATTATTTTTGTGATCTCAACTTGACTGTCGTGGTACCACTTGACAACAATTGGGGTATGTCCATGGACATAAATCCAGATTAGAGAGCAATTCTAATTTCAATTCTCTATATGTTATTCAATGAACAATCCTTACTCTTCATATTTTATAGTAAACTTGATTTCAAATTAATGTGCTTTAAGGAGTGTGAAGATATTGGATTAAAGAGGGAATATTACCATTGTGTGTCACCATTATATGTTTAGATCTTAGGATTCAAATTTGTCTAAAGTGTCATGTACTTCACTGGTTGTCACTATGTACTAAATCGAGTCCTTTTCGGAAGCGTGGATTATTAAACTATTGTAATTTAAAGCCAAGTTTACATGTATACTGATGTTGTATACTTAGTAAACCATATATTCTCAAACATCATACAACTAATGAGGACCACTTTGGGTCGAATGGCCCATAAACTTGCCAAAGAATGTCCCTGGTTACAACTGGACACCACGTTTCTGCAATTGTGTGTCAAATTGAGTGTGTAAACATGCCATTGGTTAAGCCTTTCTAAAGTGTCATGTAGCTTTGGTTGTCTATACTAAATGGTCCACTCATCATCATGTGATGTAAATCCATCTAATGTATTTGATTATTTTTCACAAATGTCATGTAATATATGAACACGAAGAGAACACAATGGAATCTCATGTAATTAACAATAGAAGGATATGACCCACCAATAGATATTTGGAGGTTAGGTGAAATATAAACAATGGTTACTTTTAGTGATCATTGTTAAGCATTTATAAAGTTGATCCTTTTAAAGATGAAGTCCTTTGTGATGTAGATTCATTAGAGATATGTGATGTTTTACCTGGGTAAACATATATTCTCAAACATCATGTAATACATGAGGCAAATAGATATGACATATTATAAATTGCCCCTTAATTTTTAGTTATTATTGTTAAGCATTTTTAAAAATTCATAAGTTTGTTATCCTGCAAAATTGACAAGGGCAATTTGCGGGTAACCATACCAAAAAATTTGTTTTGGCCCCAAGGAAGTTTGACAACGTTCGTAATAGCCCAAAACTCCCTTTCAAAAAATCAAGTTGTTTCAAGACTTAGCCATTTTTAGCCATTTTCTTTTGGGGAGAAATTTCGTGTTGACATGCAGAAAAGTTGCGCCAAAGGGAGATTTTTTTCTGTGTTAACATGCCGAAAGGCGCCAAAGGGGAATTTTTGTCATGTGTCAACGTGCAGAAAGTTGCACCAACAAAGGGGAATTTTTTTCGTGTTGACATGCCGAAAGTTGCGCCAAAGGGGAATTTTTCCTGTGTCGACGAGCCGAAAGTTGCGCAAAGGGGAATTTTTGTCGTGTTGACGTGCCGAAAGTTGCGCCAAAGGGGAATTTTTTCCTGTGTTGACGTGCCGAAAGTTACACCAATTTTTTTCTATGTCGACGTGCGAAAATTGTGCCAAAGGGGAATTTTTTCTATGTCGACATGCCAAAAGTTGCGCCAAAGGGGAATTTTTTCTATGTCGATGTGCCGAAAGTTGCGCCTGTGTTGACGTGCTGAAAGGGGAAAGAGGAATTTCTGTTCAACGTGCCAAAAGTTGTACCAAAGGGGAATTTTTGTCTGTGTCGATGTGCCGAAAGTTGCACCAAAGGGGAATTTTTTCTGTGTTGACGTGTCAAAAGTTGTGCCAAAGGGGAATTTTTTCTGTGTCGACATGCCGAAAGTTGCGCCAAAGGGGAATTTTTTTTGTGTCGACATGCAGAAAGTTGCGCCAAAGGGGAATTTTTTCTGTGTCGACGTGCCAAAAGTTGTGCCACTTTACAAAGGGGAAGTTGTTTCTTCTTTCTGGGATGACCAAAGTTGATCTTTTTTTTTGTAAAATATTTAAAAAGCATGTTGGCATACATGATGACCTCATCCATGTTGCACCATGGGATGTTGCCATCCAAAAACTTGCCCAAGTCAACTGTTGACTTTTTAGATATTTTGTAAATATCTTGTAAGATATTTTGTAGTTGTTGGTTTGACTTTTGTCTTCTTTCCTCCTCTCCTTCTATAAATACTAGAATACTTGTTGTATTCAGGTGGTGGACATTTTTTGTATGAAAAGAGAAGTGAGGAGAGAAAGACTTTGTGTTTTCTTGTAACAGAAGAAATATTAATACACATATTCAGACTTTGTGCTTAATGTATGTGTTATTTGCATCAGATCTTTCTTAAGTTAGATCTATGTTTTTATTCTGTTAGATTCATTCCTACTATTGTCATATGTTCATCAGTATTGCTTTAATTGTTTATGCAAGTAAGTTTGGCTCTGTTTACTACCAGCCCAAAGCATAAACCTTCTGACCTTTCTGTCTTGGAATTCATTTCTTTTCTTCCTTCAGATCTACCCTCCTCCATTCCTTCCCTCCTACCTTTCTGTTCGTTAGTTGGAACTACCTCTACTGGGATGAGATCCCAAACCCCCTGAAGTTAGAATAGTGTAGATTTGCACAGATTCCTGCTTGATAGATTAGCAATAAACCAGTTTCGCTTTGCTGTCTCAAAGAGGGGCTATGCCCTGCACACTGTTGGCTTGTTTCCCCATGACCTGCCTAACCGACAGATTTTTGGACCAACAGTTTTTGGCGACTCTACTGGGGATCGAACTAAGGAAATAACTAAAAAACTGTAAAAATCACTACCAGATTGCAAATTTTAACCCTTTGTTAAAAATCAAAATTTTTGCATAAGTGATCAAAACTGAAAATTTCCTTATACAAATCCATAGATCTGGACCAGATAGAGAACTTTTAGTTCGCTGAGTTTTTACAAAAACTTGTATATTTCAGTAGATCTGAGATTCTGACATTTTATGTTATTTTCAAAACCTTGCAAAATTCAGGTCAAAGATCCGAAAATCAGCTTTCTAAATTGACCCACTTTTTATCCTTATTAATCTTTGTCAGAAAACCGCAATCGGTTGTTATTAAAAGAGGATAAAATTAAATATTGAAAAAAGTACATGCTGCTGATTTTTGCCAGAAAAATCAGAAAATCAGCAAGTATAAACAAAAAGATTGTTGTAAATCTGCTCCTAATTGTTGCAGATCTGAATGGGTACGCTGGCGGGTGAACCATTTACTCGCAGTAGAAGAGCTCGTGGGGAAGTTGATCCAATTTTTGATCTACTTCGAAGGCACAATTTCAGTATCACTCCAGCACGATTCACATCACTGAACTCAACGGATCGAT
This sequence comes from Taxus chinensis, assembly GCA_019776745.2. Taxonomy (NCBI): domain Eukaryota; kingdom Viridiplantae; phylum Streptophyta; class Pinopsida; order Cupressales; family Taxaceae; genus Taxus; species Taxus chinensis. The sequence goes on along the minus strand of CM034148.1, from coordinate 604,291,182 downwards.
CAGCAAGAAGTGCCTCGCCTCCACGAAAGAGCCAGATTTCACAGGGTGCCTCGACATCAACTTGCAGTGCTCTTTTGCTAAGTGGAACCACACTCCCTGCTCGTGTTCTTTTTCCTGCTTTTCAAATGGCAGCAAATCTACCTGTACCATGGGGAAACGCCATGGGTCCTCTAGCACTGCCGCATCTAGTCAACCCCCTCCCTAGCGGAAATCACAAAAATTTCTCAAAATTTGATGGGAGCGGAAATCAAAGCACGGACGCGCATATAGCTGCGTTTATTATGTCATGCAACATTCTGGACGTGACTCATGAAGACGTATCGGTACGTCTCTTTCTGGAGACCTTGCAAGGGCCTGCATCAGAATGGTTCCAGCATTTACCAGCCAGATCCATCACCAGTTGGGCCACATTGCGGACTGCATTTGAAGACAGATACAAACCTTCAGAAGATGCATTTGCGTTATTGTCACAAATCACTCACATGAAGAAGGAGACCAATGAAACCATGCATGATTTTATCACCCGATTCAATTCACTGATCAACCGTGTGCCGCTTGCCATGATGCCGACATTAGAGAATCAAAAGTGTTTCTTCTTGAACGCCATGAGTTCGAAAGTAAGTTTCTTACTTTTACAGGAACAAATACCCACCTTGGTCCTTGCTCAAGCTATGGCCATTCAGATAGAAGACAACCTTCTTATATCTGGTGAGTTAAGATGAGAGCCGTCAAAATCAAAGGCTTCAACTTCTTCTCAAGCTACCTCATCAGATCCAGCATTCCAGAAGATGGCGAATGACTTGCTCTCATTAAAGAAGCAACTTGGCTCAAACATCGTCTACTGCTCCGTACCGGGATATCCCACAGAGGAACTTCACTCCCAACAATGCCCCCCAAAGGCCGTGTTTGCCTGCTGCTTCTCCAAGGTTAGCAATTGAAGCCCCTCCGGTTAATGCTTTGGTTGAAATCAAAGAAGATGATCCAAATTACGAAGAACCTTTGTCGCAAGGCGAAGATGATCAAGATGTCGGTGAACCGACTGGTGACTCTACTATTGGGTATATGGAATTTGAAGACGAGGAATCTGATGAAGAAGAGGGTACCCAAGGGTATGCGAGTGGACAATCATACGCAGTTTTCACTCACTCGCAAGGAAAAGAAGCAAAGGTTGCTGCTGAAAAACAAAAGGAAAAGGTTGTGGTAACTCCTCCTCCAACGATCGCTAAAAGAGGTAATCCCCTTCCTACTCAACCTCCTATTAAACCTTTTGTAAAGAAATCTTTTCCTCCTATTTCTCCTCCAATTCAGCCTTCCTCCAGTCCCATAAAGACCAGTAATCCTCCTCCACAAACGTGAAATGAAGGACTCATTCCTTCGTTAGCACAACCCTTGGTCGCATTCGATATAATTGATCACGCCAAAAAGACCAAGATCCAGATGTCTGAAGTTGAGTACCTTCAGTCCAACCCAGAGTAGCTTATAAGATTAACTAAGTATATCCAAAGCTAGGCTACCGTCCCTCCTCCCATTTCCCCAAAAGGAATTCTTCCCACTCCTCCTACGTCTCACGTAAATGTTGCCTCGACTTCCGCATCAGGGAAAATTGAACCTTTTTACCTATCTCTCCTGATCAATGGTCATAAACTAAGCAACTGTATAATTGATTCTGGAGCTTCTGATAATGTTATGCCAGCAAAGGTCACCCATGCTTTGGGCCTCACACTTACTAAACCTTTTGGCAGATGCTACTCCATGGAAACCAAACAGGTACCATTGATTGGTCAGATCAAGGATGCACAGTTTGCATTCGCGGCATTTCCTGAGAAAAGGGTAAAAATGACTATTCTCGTAGTTGATATTCCAGCAGCATATGGGATATTGCTAGGGAGGAGATTTTGTAAAGAAGTTGGTGGGGAAATTCATATGGACTGGTCCAAAGCCAGGATTCTTGTCAAAGGGGTGATGCAGACATTGGAACCAGAATCACAAAAGAAATATCTAGTCACCAATTCTGATGACCCCAAGGCTCAGATTCTTTTCGAATCATCAGGGATGGGAAACTACTTCTTGTCCACTAACTCAGATAGAATGGACGTTCTCATCCAAAAGGAGGATCTCAACAAAGTATGGACATTGCAGTTTGATGGCAGTTGCGCAACAAGTGGATGCGGTGCTGGGGTTGTTCTAATATCTCCTGAAGAGGAGATTTTCCCTTTTTCTTTCAAGTTGCAGTTCTTCAATATGAATAATACTGCCGAGTATGAATCCTTGTTACTTGGCATGCAAGCTGCAAAAGAGAAGGGAATCAAGAATCTGAGAGTGCAAGGTGATGCTGAGCTAATTGTCAATCAAGTAAAAGGGATATACCAAGTAAAGAATGACCGGCTCAGACACTACCGTAATGCAGTATGGGATAGCATCGAAGAGTTTGATGCTTTCTCAATCAAAGTAGTTCCGCAAGCTCAAAATGACATGGCTGATTCATTGGCCATCTCAGCCTCTCTCATGCTCCCTCACCCAAGGTTAAAAACAGATACATATACCATTGAGGTGGTTTTTCTCCCAAGTGTACCAGATAATTCACAGCACTGGCAAGTGTTCAATGATGACAACCAACTTATCACCTTTTTGGAGAAAGCTGACAATTTCAAAGAACTTCATTTCGATGGATCAACTTCTACGTGTCGTGAGTCTCTCACCGGTCAAGCACATGAATCTGAAAAAGATACAGTGATACAACTCAAAGGAAATAAGATTCTGAAAGGTTTGGTTTCCTTAGAATGATTATTTGATAATCATGACCGTTTTGTTAAGAAAAAGTGACAGGATGATCCTTCCTCTTCTCCGGAAACTGAATCCGTCAATCTGGGTACTACGGAACATCCTCGTTCCGTGAATATCGGGAAGTGTTGTACGCCCGAGGAAAAATGAAAATTTGTTAAGTTGCTAAAAAAGTACATGGATGTGTTAGCATGGTCTTATGCTGATCTGAAGTCTTTCAAGCCAAAGGACATTCGGCATGACATCCCGCTCAAGGACGATGTCAAGCCTTTCCGTCAAAAGCAAAGGCATTACAACCCCAAAATCTCGGGTACCATCCAGGCTGAAATTCAGAAGATGCTGGATGCAAGAATTATTTTTCCAATTCATCACAGTACCTGGGTTACAAATATTGTGCCTATGCAAAAGAAGAATGGCGAGATACGCATATGCGTGGACTTTCGCAACTTGAACCAGTCATCCTTAAAAGATAACTATCCACTGCCAATAATGGATCAAGTACTACAGGCAGTAACCGGTTCAGAAATGTTGTCTATGCTTGACGGTTTTTCAGGTTACAATCAAATTGAAGTCACGCCTGAAGATCAGTTCAAGACAGCATTCACCACTCCTTGGGGTACCTTCGCCTACAACAGAATGTCGTTCGGTTTGATCAACGCTGGTGCCACCTTCCAACGAGCAATGGACTTTGCATTCAAAGGTATGATGGGAAAAGTCATCGTAGTTTACCTAGATGACCTGACCGTGTTCTCCAAGAGACGAAGTGATCACTACGATCATTTGGAACAAGTCTTGATCAGATGCCGAGAGCACGGGATTTCACTAAATCCCAAGAAGTCAGTTTTTGGGGTCACTAAAGGAAAGCTGCTAGGACATGTCGTCAACAGAGAAGGAACTAAGATAGATGTCGAAAGGGTCAAGGCTATTCAGAGCCTTACTTTGCCTATAAGCAAGACTGGTGTTCACTCTTTCTTCGGAAAGGTAAATTTTCTTAGACGCTTTGTTCCTGATTTTGCTGAGAAGACTCATCATATATCTAATATGATGAAAGGGTCCCAAACATTCCGATGGAGTGAGGAAGGCAAGACATCATTCAAAGACGTAAAAACCTCCATCGCTCACGCTCCTGTTCTGGTGTGTCCTGACTTCAGCAAAGACTTCATCATGTACAGTTATGCGTCTGCGCATACTGTATCATTATCTTGATGCAAAAGAACTCCGAGGATATTGAATCCCCGATTTCTTTCATGAGCACTCCTCTTAAGCCTCATGAACTGAAGATGTCACAATTGGAAAAGCATGCCTTTTCCATGGTAAAAGCAGTCAAAAGTTTTCGCTACTATATTCTGAATTCTCATACAGTAGTGTTGGTTCCTGACACGACTGTTAAGTCTATCCTGACTCAACAGGAGTTAGGGAGCTTACGAGGGAATTGGATCACAAAGGTCCAAGAATACGACCTAGACATCAAACCAACCAAGTTGGTAAGAGGTAAGGGCCTGTGTCAGCTAATGGCTGAAAATAAAGACTCAGAGGTACCTGAAGAGAAAGTTGATCACATTGATGGAGAACAAAATGAACTGGAGAAAGTGGATTCTTTGCCCATGGTTTTGTTTGTCGCAACCAATGACGAATGGTATTCTGACATCACATTCTTTCTCACCTATGGCGAGTGCCCAACTCACCTAACCACAAAGGAAAAGTGAACGGTGAAGCTTAGAGCCGCAAGATATGTCATATGGGATGATGGATTGTACAAACGCAGAATTGACGGCATTTTTCTACGATGTGTTAATAAGCCGCAACAGGTAAAATTGTTGGAGAGTTTTCACGACTCAGCCTGCGGTGGTCACTTCTCCTCATTAGTGATAACACACAAAATCATTCGGGCCAGGTACTACTGGCCGACGCTATTTCAAGATACAACCACCTGGGTAGCAAAATGTGAACTTTGCCAACAGTTCGTTGGCAAACCAAAGCTGGTTGCATTTCCCCTCAGGCCCGTCATCATTGACGAACCATTCAGGAAATGGGGAATTGATTTCATTGGAGCACTCAATCCTCAATCGAGTGTTGGACATAGTTATGTCCTAACAGCAACGGATTACTTCACGAAATGGGTGGAGGCCATACCTGTCAAGCATGCCACTTCTGAAGTTGTTTGCAACTTCATCAAAGAGAATATTATTGTGAGATTTGGCATTCCACACAAAATCGTTGCTGATAACGCTTCCAACTTCTCTTCATGGGAAGTAATTGGTTTTTGTTATGGATATGAAATAACCTTGGCTCATGCCTCTGATTATTATCCTCAAGGAAATGGTCAGGCAGAATCCAGCAACAAGAACCTGGTAACTATCATACGGAAGCTAGTTGATGAAAACTAGCGGTCCTGGCACAAATCATTGTATGACGCTTTGTGGGAAGATCGTATCACTCCAAAGAGGTATCTCGGCATGTCACCTTTCCAGGTGTTGTATGGGATCGATGTTGAAATCCCTATCTCCGCAGAACTTCCTGCTCTGCGCTTAGCTCGAGCAATTGAAGATGAAACTTTTCATAATTCTCTTGAAAAGAGGATAATGTACCTGACGGAACTTGAAGAAAAGTGAGTGAAAGTGGTCGACAAGATCACTGAACATCAGAGTCAAGTTAAGAGGTTGTTTGACAAGAAAGCTAAGCAAAGAGATTTCCAAGTAGGAGATCTTGTTCTTCTGTGGGACAAATGAAGAGAACCGAAAGGTATGCACGGGAAGTTTGACTCTCTTTGGAGAGGGCCATACAAGATCAAGCAGCTCAACGGAGGGAATAGTTTCTATCTCTCATATTTGGACGGAACTGAGCTCCCGCTTCCCTATAGCGGGTAGCACCTGAAGATCTTCAAGAAGTAGAGCTTGCTCTCTTCTTTGTATAGTTTTCTTTCATTGTGTGTTTGCTTTATGTTGTTGTGTGTTCCCTTTCTTTTTCCTTTTGTTCGCCCTCCGATCACCCTTGTTTTTGACTCTCTGTAACCCAATGGATATGCACATGAAAATATGGGATTCTCTACCCTTAAGTTTCACTCAAAGATAGTCCCCAGAAAGAGCCATCTATTATCCTGCAAAATTGACAAGGGCAATTTGCGGGTAACCATACCAAAAAATTTGTTTTGGCCCCAAGGAAGTTTGACAACGTTCGTAATAGCCCAAAACTCCCTTTCGAAAAATCAAGTTCTTTCAAGACTTAGCCATTTTTAGCCATTTTCCTTTGGGGAGAAATTTCTATGTTGACATGCCGAAAGTTGCGCCAAAGGAGAATTTTTTCTGTGTTGATGAGCCGAAAGTTTCGCCAAAGGGGAATTTTTTCTGTGTCGACGTGCCGAAAGTTGCGCCAAAGGGGAATTTTTTTTGTGTTGACGTGCCGAAAGTTGGGCCAAAGGGGAATTTTTTCTATGTCGACGTACCAAAAGTTGCGCCAAAGGAGAATTTTTTCTGTGTCGACATGCCGAAAGTTGCGCCAAAGGAGATTTTTTCTTTGTCGACGTGCCGAAAGTTGCGCCAAAGGGGAATTTTTTTTGTGTCGACCTGCTGAAAGTTGTGCCAAAGGGGAATTTTTTCTATGTTGATGTGTCAAAGTTGCGCCAAAGGGGAATTTTTTCTGTGTCGATGTGCCGAAAGTTGCGCCAAAGGGGAATTTTTTCTGTGTCGACATGCCGAAAGTTGCGCACTTTACAAAGGGGAATTTTTTTGTGTCGACATGCCGAAAGTTGCACCACTTTACAAAGGGGAAGAATAGTTTCTTCTTTATGGGATGAGTTGATCTTTTTTTTTGTAAAATATTTAAAAAGCATGTTGGCATACACGATGACCTCATCCATGTTGCACCATGGGATGTTGCCATCCAAAAACTTGCCCAAGTCAACTGTTGACTTTTTAGATATTTTGTAAATATCTAGTGAGATATTTTGTAGTTGTTGGTTTGATTTTGTCTTCTTTCCTCCTCTCCTTCTATAAATACTAGAATACTTGTTGTATTCAGGGTGAACATTTTTGTTTGAAAAGAGAAGTGAGAGAAAAGACTTTGTGTTTTCTTGCAACAGAAGAAATATTAATACACATATTCAGACTTTGTGCTTAATGTGTGTGTTATTCACATCAGATCTTTCTTAAGTTAGATCTATGTTTTTATTCTGTTAGATTCACTCCTACTATTGTCATATGTTCATCAGTATTGCTTTAATTGTTTATGCAAGTAAGTTTGGCTCTGTTTACTACCAGCCCAAAGCATAAACCTTCTGACCTTTCCGTCTTGGAATTCTTTTCTTTTCTTCCTTCAGATCTACCCTCCTCCATTCCTTCCTTCCTACCTTTCTATTCGTAGTTGGAACTACCTCTACTGGGATGAGATCCCAAACCCCCTGAAGTTAGAATAGTGTAGATTTGCACAAATTCCTGCTTGATAGATTAGCAATAAACCAGTTTCACTTTGTTGTCTCAAAGAGGGGCTATGCCCTGCACACTGTTGGCTTGTTTCCCCACGACCTGCCTAACCGACAGATTTTCGGACCAACAAAGTTATAACAAGAAATTATTTCTTTAGATAAATATAAGAAATATATCTAGGTAGTACAAGCTAACACCATTATACCTTTAGCAGAAAAATAATTGTTGAACCAAAATTAGAGAAACACAGAAATTTTCCAATCCCAAAACAAGAACTACACGATGAAACAAACTATTGATATGATTCAATGACTACCTCTTTGTACTGAAATGTTAAAGTATGTTGTACTCTCTAGAATCATTGCAAACAACCATAAGACAAACACCCATAAACATGCATACCTAATAAATCAAGGAAAGCTTAAAGTAAATACAAATTTTTTTTTACCAAGGGTAACATGACTACCACAACTTTATTAAGAAGTTATGACTTGAATTCATTGGAGTAAGAATTACTTGCTTTTACAATATGATCTACAAACGCTATGTCTCTATGCTTTTATAAAAACAAGTCAATTATATTACTAGGGTTGGAGTGTAGTTGCTTGCGGGGCAAGTTTGCTTTTCTTTTAATAGTGGAAGTCAATCAAGTCAATAAGTTGGTTTATACTCTTTACTATCAATAGATATGGATATGTGTGCAATAATGGGTGAATTATCCACATCACAAAGAACTTCATCTTGAAAAGGCTCGATTTTGTACAAGTGATACTAATGAATAGTGCATTTATTCGAACCTAAGATTAACTATATAATGGTGTATGGTGGTCAAATATTTAATCTAGTACTTCGAGTGAAATCACATTAATTTGAAACCAAGTATCAACAATGAAGTGTATTGATTGTTCATTGACCCGCATATGAGAATTGAACTTTTTTGCTTCTTCTGGATGTATGTTGGAAGAGGCTTTGTTGTCAATTGCAACCATGGCACTAAGTTGAGATTTAATAATATGTTTGATTTGGTTGGTGTCTCGTGGCACTTGACGCTTCTAGTTGTGCAAGAAATGCTTTCCAAGCATGGCATTCCTTAATAGAGTGACAGCTAGGATTGTATACACAACATTATATGTCAGTCTTAGATTGTTTCTTTTACACTTCAGGGATTGTCTTCTTCTTAAAGTGACATGGGGGTCCTTTTCCTTGTTGATTTAATGCTCGACTTGGAATTCGAATTATGGAAGGTATTGGTTATTCTTGATCAAATTGATCATGAGGAGAACTTGAATAGGGTAATAAGTTTTGTTCAACACTTCAACAAAATCATTATATGTATCCACAAGGGTAAGAACATCCTCATAAGTAGCGTGAAAGTTATCCAGCCAATTTTTCATAGATGATGAAACTAATATAATGTACAAGATAATATTTTTTGAATCAAAGAATGAATTGCTAGCATAGTAGGAGCATATATCAAATCACAATTAGTTAGAGAGCCATCTATCTGGCCTTGAAATATAGGAATATGCATATTTACTTCTACTTTATAGTTTTTTGCGCTCCAAGCAATTTATGGGTCGATGAAGATGACTGGTCTAAAAAGGTTTTAACATGTTGCAAGTGTTGCGCAAAGTGATAAGTGATACCACATTTTGATGTTATGTAGTGTTGCTCTATGTCATTTCCTTTTCACTGCAAAGTGTGGTTTATCATCTTCTGAAACATTGATGAAGTAGGAATATCTAACCTCAGTTTTTCTACCGTCTTTTGGGGTTTTGGAAAGTAACTAAGAATGTAGGATAAAGGGTCACAATTTTCGAGACTAAGCTTCGTCATGTTGGACCTCAAATGAGAGGGACTATAAAATGTAGAGAAGGATTTGGATGAGAAACTTGTTCTGACACCATTGATCCAAATCCTAGGTGTAACTCGAAGGACAACATACTAAAATGTATTTAATGAGTCATGTGAGAAAACAATTTATGAAGGATAGAGTGCAATAATAGTAATCAACAAAGTTCCAAGACAAGAATAATACACCATTACTAGAACTGTAATGTAAGAACTATTATTTTGATCCTAGATTTGTCGTAGCTTCATTTTATTTGCTTCCCTTTATCTTAAAAAATCTCTAAATTTTGTCTTGCTCCATTCTTAGCTTCTTGCTTAACTTTCTTCAACTTTTAATATTAAAGGTATCATTTACCCCATTTCTCTTGTGTTTTCTACCATTTTTTTTTTTCAAATTCTCATCAAAGCTCGGTTCTTGCATCCACATGAATTCAAATTCGAAAGGATTTTCAGCCAGTTATCAATATTTCGATACAAATGGTCAGATCTTGGAAAGTGTAGGATTTCTAAATCAAATCTTATACCATCTAAAGCCCACTCAAAGCTAAAGATCAACCTTTCTAATCTTTTCACTATGAACTCATCCCCATAAATTTTGTTTGACCAATGTCCAAATCAAAAGGAGAGATAGGAAAAAGCTAGTAAATTCCACCATACTTAAAGAGATGTACTGACTTCCTCTCCTTTTTTCTAGCATCTTTAGGATCCAAGAGCATTTAGTGCATCTTCTTCTAAGACTTCCTAGGAAGTATCAGTGCTCTCTTTGTCACAGGAAAGATGAGTATGTGAGAACTCTTTTAGATTTCAAAGGGCGGTTAATCTCCTAGCTAACATGACTTCTTCGACTCTTAGTCATGCATATCCACTCCAACAATTATTGCAGTTTTTGACAAATGAGTGGCATTGTGTCTTAGTTGCCTAGAAAAGAAAAACCATTGGGTTGAATTCTGAAATGAGGCACTTGTTAAGAAAGTCCTTGCCAAAGATGTTTAAACCTCTAGCATTTTAACTTTGAGCCCATGTGGCCACCTAATGGGGGTCTTCAATTTGTGTGTAGCAATTTCCTTTTGAGATCCTTTCGCAATATTGTTTTGCAATTCATTTACCATGACTACAAATTAGATTTCCTTCCCCATAGATTGCATGTGCCAATATTTGAGAACAAATTAGAGGTTGGAGTTTGGGCAAATTTGATAATTATTATGGAGCTTCTTCCTTAATGTTATCTACCAGAGGTAGGGTTTGCAAGAGATTTTTCTCACCCTATAGTTATTATTTATCCTCTCAAATACTTCTTTCTCTTAAATCTCCTCTAAACCTTGCTCTTCAATAATGATTCCCTTTTGGTTGACTTCTTAGTCTACTTTCTCTAGTTTTTTCAAGCTAGAGGATCCGACTTCATGTGCAAACATACATCTCAACCAAAAACAATTACACTTAGCCCAATAAAGACTTGTGCTTTTACACTTTCACCCTTAGTCTCATGTCACTCCACAAAGTTTGAGTTCATATGTCACAAATCCCTATTAGTACCGCACAATGTTACAAGCCTATATTAAATGTCACACAATACTGAGTAGTTATCTTCCAATCTCAACTAGGCATACTAGTCAACAATTTCCAACAAAGGGCAAAATTCTCATAACATAGGAAAATTGTGTTCCCTTCAAGGAATTCAGAACATCTAATGCAGACAAAAAGAGTAGAGTTGCATGACATCAAAAGTTATGAGTTGACAAAAAAAATTCAAGAAGCACTTGGGAGTTGCAAGAGGTCCAAAAACAAGAGGAAAAAATCAAATGGTTTTCCAACAAATAAGTTGTTTGACGAGGAATGCAAAGTTGCGAGGAAAATTCTTAAGGTTTCAGAGAAAGAGAAAACAGACATAAAGGTATACAGGCAGATTATTAAGAGAAAGAAAGATGAATTCATGGGAATAGGAGAGAAGAACTCATATATTTGGGGGAAAAATACTCCAAAGTTATTTTGGAGAGAACAGCAACAAAGAAAGAAGCAAACAGTAAATAACATTACAACGACTCAATGGCTAGAATATGCAAAACAATTATATGAACAAGAACAACAGGTTAAGGCTCCACCTCTAGTGCAAACAAACAAATTTATTCACGTTACAGGATATTAAAACAAGTATCAAAAAGCTAGGTGTAGGTAAGGCCAAGGATTTAGATGAGTTATAAGTAGAGTACCTAAAATGGGGATCAGATATTCTGGCTCCTCACATTTTAAATATATTCAACAACATCATTCAATGTGGTTTCCCAAACGATTAGACTACTAGTATGGTTGTACCTCTCTTTAAGTGTGGAGATGTTGACAACCCAACCAATTAAAGGACCATCATGATCAATCCCTTATTTGCAAAGTTAGTCGGTAGTATGGTTGAACACAAAATCAGCAATTGGGCAGAAAAAAAATGAGAAAAGAGCAAAAGGGTAAGTTGGTTTCAAACCTAAGCACTCTACTTTAGATCATGGTATTACTCTAAGACATGTTTGAAAAAGCGTGGGAGGAAAAGAAAGAAGTCTTTTGTTGTTTTGATGACTTCAGGAAAGCTTTTGACATGGTCCCTAGCGATAAGTTATGGTGCAGAATGCAAGAGTTTGGTATTCTAGTGCAGCTTAGAGCAGTGGTTCATAGACTTTATGAAAAGGTGTGTATTAAAATCAGAACTCAAATAGACATTTCAAAGAGCTTTAGGAGCGACATTGGCGTTAAGCAGGGTTGTCCTTTATCACCCACACTCTTTGGTTTATATATAGACTAACTTGAAGAATTGTTAAATATGGAGGGTGTCGATGGTATCCGATTGGGTGAGTATGTTATAAGGCTTCTTCTATATGTTGATGACCTTATATTGATTACTACGTCTACTCAAGGATTGCAAATACATTTGCTCACACTTGAGTTTTTTTGCAAAAAAGTGGGTATGCAAGTTAATATCAGTAAGACCAAGATTATGATCTTTAGTAATAGAATGAAAAGAAATCAGCAACAATTTTTCTTTGAGGGTAGTATTCTAGTAGAAGAAATCAACTACTAATCATTGGGGATTGAATTTAACAACAAACTTACTTGGGAAACTTGCAAAAAAAAGAGAACGACATGAGGGTGGAAATCCCTTTATGCTCTACAAAACAAATGTAGAGAAGCAGATTTATGGGATTGGAGAACTACTCAGACCTTTTTTGAATTATTAGTTACTCATGTTGTACTTTATGGGTGTGAAATATGGGCCAACAACATACCATTATCAAAATGGAAACAAATTGAGAGAATTCAAAAACATATGATCACAAGCAAGTTCAAGTTGAAAGTTTGTGTCCCTTATGAGATTCTTTTAGCTGACACAAGTGCGGTTCCAATCGAAGCCATTGATATGATTCAACTTCTAAGATACCTCAACAAAATTGAGCAGATGACAAGACAGGTGGCCCAACATAGTCTTCAAAGAGCCATTATGCAGGAGAAAAAGGTCATGGGTGAATCAAAACATCAAGTGGATGAAAAAATGGAATATTGAATGGAATGTATGGCCCAAAGACAATAAAGAAATAAAAGCATTTGTAATAGATAAAGTCCACAAAGCTATGTGAGATAAAAGAGGAAGAAAAAAGAGATACTAGCTTGAAGAATTTAATTACACTTGTGATCAACAACAAAAGGCCTACGTAGGAGCCCTCATCCCTTGGAGAGCTAAGATTCTCATGGCTCAACTAAGGACTAACTCGCACCGATTTAGATGCGAAACAGGTAGATGGAAAAGGCCTAAAGAAAAATGGGAAGAGGGACTATCTTTTGTTCGGATGGGGTAGTGGAATCAGAAAAACACTTTATCATATAATGCAATGCTTATAATGACATTCGTTCGAGATATGCAATCAATTTCACAACATTGTCATTACATGATTTTTACGATGAGGAGGTGATAGCTAAAATGGGGGACTTCATCATCAAGATTAACAAAAGAAGATCAATAGTGATGAAATTAAAAGAAACTGGTTTTACAGTCTCATAGGCTATTTTTAGCCTCATGGATGTTAAAAATTTTGCATTTCATTTCATTTCCATAACTTGCAGTCACAAAATTCAATTCAATTCCTCATAATGCCACATTCAGTACTGTGTCGTACCACAAGCAATACTCGATGTTGTGGTGCCTTACCCAATCCTTACACCACCTCGATGTCGCATAAGCCTCATCTTATCCCATTTCATCACACAAAAGTCTTACCTTGCTCATTGAAGTTAAGTTTGATTATGTTAAGCCATTCCCGACACTATGAAGCCTTGAGTATTGACGCACAACTTATGGGACCTCTAGTTTGTTCTGCAATGTTGGAGCCTTGCACCTTGTCAGTTTGGGAAGTTTATGCATCACCTGTCAACATCATTATAATCAAGCAAGCACGCATTGGCCTTAATCCACTTTCGTTGTTGAAGGACAAACCAAATAACCCGATATACTTTAATCTGATGGGGATGATTTCATGGAAAGTTGCCTGCAAACTAATTGATGGTGATTTGAGCCTATTGTGAAATTTTTGTGAGGGTATATTTACTTGTACAAGCATTTTTTTCTCCCACAACGACCTTATTCTAGCCAAATTCTATAAATGGAGGGAAGTAGTGAACGTGCAAAACATTTGTCGATTGACCTATTTGACATCTATGTTGTTTTATCAAACAATCATTAAATTGAGCTTAGTAGTAGTGTGGGCTAGCTCAATTGTATGAGTAGCCGACTTTGGTTATGTAGGAAAAGTCTACGATCTTGGCTAGGATAGGTTGTAGTATCGAAGTCCTAAGAGAGTTTTTGTAGTCTTCTTAATGATGTAATGAGTAAGGCAAATGTGTCAAGTCTATAATATTTCTTCGTATTAGATAAAAGAAGTTTTTTATTGGTCTTGTTGAGTTGTCTCAGATAAGATCTAACCCTATAATTATGGGTTGTGTTGTCTAAGGCATCCCTTCATTGGGACCTCTAATCACAACTACACCATTACTCCAACATTTCCTCCCTGGTATGAATATCATGGGACATATACAAAATGAATTTTTTTATACTCTAGTAGAGACAGGCCAATAAGAGGCCTCCAAATGAAAAATCTTACTTATCACCATCTTTATTTATGTATTCAAAGAATTTGATTTGCCAATTGCCCTTTTCATGTGCCAAAATTGTTGATGCCTCTATTCTTCAGCGTCTCTCTAAATTTTGACAATCTTTTCTACAATTTATTTCCCTATGCCCCTCTTCTCGATGATTGAAACATCTTATTGGTAGGTGTTCATAATCAATCTCCTTACACCATAAGGTTTTTAAAGTTATGATCTCAATGGTCTCGAGATAAATCTAATTCAACACAATCTTTGGCATTGGTACCTAGATTTTCTCTTGGCGAGTGTTGTTATCTCAATGAATTTCCATAGCAAATCTCCCATTCTCAAGAGTTTCCAAATTTTGGCAAGAATCTATAGATATTCTAGTATTCTTAACATCGTTTCAATTTCAGCGTTAAACATAAAAGTCCAAAATCTCGTATGCGGTCCTACTTTCTTAAAGAAGCGTTGGGCCTCCATTCTAGATTTTGTTCTTTCCTCTTCTAATTGGAAAAGGACTAAAGAAAAACTTTTTGCTAATGATCTGATTTTTGGATGTTTCCAATCATGTCATTTTGCCTCTATCCATTTATTTAAATCCTTCACAAATGCCCATAGCTTGCAATCATGCCACTTTGCCTCCATTTATTTCTTTAAATCCTTCACAGATGACCATAGCCCTATAAAGTTACAAAAAAATCCTTTGGCAATTAGTAGATCTTCCTTTGTTGTCTGGCCTAATATGTTTAGGTTAGAATTAACACCTTCAAAACCCAACTTCCAGATCCCCTAAGTCAAATAGCATCCTTGTTTCCCTCTTTTGTAGGGCTTTTTGAATCCCTCGTGAACTATTAATTTTTAAAATTATTAAGTGACTCCGCTTTCACTACATTATACTCTTATCTTCACCTCATGCACGCTATATTTTTGTCTTCGGGATCAGGGTCCACCTCTGAATTTCTTGATATTGTCACACACCCTCCTCTCACATATCTTCTGCATGTAACTTGCACTTCATGTGCAATTGCTAGTTTTTAAAATTATTAAGTGACTCTGCTTTCACTACATTATACTCTATCTTCACCTCATGCATGCTATATTTTTGTCTTCGGGATCGGGGTCCACCTCTGAATTTCTTGATATTGTCACACACCCTCCTCTCACATATCTTCTGCACCTACACTCACTCCACTTTCCCCCCTTTCCAACCTCTTATTGGTCCCTAGCCAAACATTAAAGAGTAAAAAGCTTAACATGTCACTGACAAAATAAATTATAAAAATACAATGCAATGTTAAACATTAAATATTACATGTTTTTCAATAAATTTCCCGTGGCCTCGTGTCAACGAGTGATACTGTAAACTAGAAATTTGGCAATGAAAAACTAATATGGAAATGCAACTAAATATAACAAAATTCATAGGGTATACAAATTACAAAACAGAAAATAGTTTCTGTGTGAGAAATTGAAACTATAATCGTTCCATTGAACAAACGATAATCTAGTAGATGTCATAAGCATGCATTTTCAAAGCAGCAAAATATATTAGTACACATAGTTGCAGACTGCAGTTCCCTTTGGCACACATCAAGGCGTACGTTTCACCCAACTGTTTATGACATCATTTTAGCCCACTGGATATTGGTCATGCATCATGATCAAAAAAATCCTGTCCTTTAGCTGTTTGACAAATCGTAATTGGGAAAGTTACAAGTATAATGAGCCTTGGCGGATTTGCAACTGCTGTTTGGTTTTTTTGTTTTGAGTAACGTATTGCTTTGGAATTAACGTTTTAATATATTTTTTAAGATCACATTGACATCACAGAGTGGGACTACTATAGTTATATGCTTTCATACATCTTTTACTTGACTGACACTTAAAGTTATAATATGTTGCATGGGGAGATTTAACTGTGACATACAAGCAGTCAAAGTAGGTACGAAATGTCTTCTCATCATAGAATTAGTATCTGGCCAGCACTCTCAACTTTGCACTAAATACGATGCTTGTATGAATCCATTTGACTCTTCTTTACTGGGTCATATGGGTAGTGAGGATAGAATCCCGCCATACTTGCCTTCTGACTTTGAGTTTCAAAAGATTGTTCACACGAAAGGACATTAGAAATGCTTCTGAATATCATACTCCTTCAACTAAATTTATGAAATCAATGGCCTTGACCAGGGATATGAACAAAACTTGTAAAATCTCCATATTTCCAATGTTTAGTTACAACGATCCTTCTCCATTGATAAACTACAAGCGAACTTGCCTCATAACTAGAGTGAGTGGTCCTCCAGGCTATGAAATTGTTACTAAAATGCAAAGCCAACTCATAAAACCTTTCGTATGACTAGACTTTTGCAATAAAAGTGGAAAGATAAGAGTGATTTTTTTTAGAGAAAGTTGCTAGTCCAAACATTCATTTAGCAATCCATTTCTATTATTCAAAGAGACGGGCAGCCATAATCATGGCACCCTATAGACTTCAAACAATATTCAATGGCAAATAAACCGCTACCATCAACATGTTTGCCCATTTGGAATGCTGATGTTTTGAAGAATACTTCATATTTCTAATATTGTACCTAAAAGTTCTTAGGTGCGACCATGTCTCTGAAATTGTTCTCTAGGATTACATGTCTTGGCTCCCTGGAAAGCACTTTATTCAGCTCTGGCATGTAATTAGTCAGAATCTAAATAATGCAATTTTAGGTATCTCTTTTATCTGCATTTGAAGGCCGACTTAACAGATTGTCTGGCTTCACTAATGACACGCTATATAGAAGATTATTACTGTGACCTACAGAATAGCTGCACACAGCTGCAGGCCCAGAATATTGAGACTGGGACAGTTGCTGAGCTTAAAATCTCATGGCCACTTGCATAGTTTGCACTTTGCATCTGCACCAACTCTGGATTAGACAGGTATACCAGTCAGTTTGTCGATGTGTGTGGTGGATTTTTTTTCAAATTAGTAATCCTATTTTTTATGGTGGAAGCAACATTTTTCTTTGCTCTTTGCACCAAGAGGCATTCCTACAATGGCAGCCAGTTCTGTAATGGAGTGAGTTGTTCACTTTTATTATTGACATTAAATTTGACATCCATTTGAACGTCATGTGACAATTCATCCATAAATTCTTTCCATTGGACTTCCCAAAACATTTTACTCTGAATATTTGATTAAACTGATTTCAGCACAGAAAGTCTCCCACCATGAGAAAGATACATTGTCCACATTCTTCATAAAAATATTGTTAGAAAGGACTGATTTCCTATGAACATTTTACATTTCAAATGAGACACTATTCAAGTTGTGGATCCTAATTACTTTTCTAAAATCATTCCAGCAAAGTCGTATATCAAGAGAAATTGTTGCAGAACTTAATTTTGGTATTTACTTGGAGTTTTAGAATTTATACTTAGTCCACGATCAAGTGACAACCTCACAAGCTAATCCAGTTATGCTTTTCTTGCAAAATTAAATTTAAGTATCACCTTCAGCAATAGCAGTTGAATCCAATGTACACTATGTTTCAAATTATTAAGCTGCTTCATCATTATAATGTCCTTAGAACTTTTCTTTCAAACATGTATTTATGTGGTTAATATCAACTTTACCATACCAGCATTACTAATTTTGAATAACATCAGAAGCTTTAGCAATATAATCACATTAAATAGTATCAGCTAATATGTTTCTTAGCACCGCCAAAAGAAATAAGCTAATCTGTTTCGTAGTAATGCCTTGCCATACCAGACATACATTCTAGAGGAGGGAAGACATGAAAAGACAGGTGTTGAAAAGCTAGTGATGACACATTTTCAATATTTGTAACAAGACATGAAAAGCTAGTGATAACACGTCTAAAGGCCTAAAGAACAAGAATCAAGCCCTTGTTGTGTTACAAAGGATTAAAAGACGAGAAGTTTCTTTTGAGAATGCGTCTAATATTAATGTCTTACAAAGGACTAAAACACGATTAATTTTGAATTTCTTTTGAGAATGCATTTTGCAGTTTACTTCAAATAAAAAATGCTTACATCGATCTAACAACAGGATTACACCACAGGTATCATCCTCTATTAAGCAGATATGCAAACATAGGAGCCCGTGCCAAAAAAAGAAAAGGATACAATATCTTTTTAGAAATATGTTGCCAGGATACAGATACGGGTACGGATACGTCAATTTTAAAAAATCCTTGGGTACGATACATCTTCGATACTATGTATATATATATAACTCATTTTTTAGTCCATAAGAAATACAAAACTTGAAAATTATAGTACGATCAATGTTCAAAATATTCAATATACTTAAGACTATATTTTCATTGATCATGTGGCTGCGATAAAAATGTTAAGTCATCGGATTAAGTTTGACAAAGATGAAATTCAGGACAAAAACAAAAATCGTAATTAAATATATAATAATATATATTTAAATTAATAGCTTGATTTCATTATTGATATATTTTAATTTTAAAATAAATTTTAATAAATTAAAACAATTATATTTAAACAAACATAAATAAATATTAAACAAACTGTAAAGCATAAATAAATATATGTAGATAACTTAAAACATAACAAGTTAAAATAAAATTAAAGATTGTAAAGAAATAAATACTTAAATTTAAAAACCTAAAACCTAACTTTTGGACAGCTCGTTGCAAAGGAAATTTACTCTCTCTCAATGAAGATTCTCGTCGTCCAAGCCTTCCACCGCAATGGGCTTACGCTGGTCAAATCATTCCACACAGGGTTGAATTTGCAAGGAAAGCCACGGTCGAAGATGGGCGTTGAAGCTCGGCAAGGAGAAACACAAGGTTTGACACTGCAGCTAGGAGTTTTACCCTAAAGCATAGAAATTTGCCTTGAAATTTGCAAATTTGTATGTTAAATACGACGATTTCGAATCTGAAGCTGGAAATTCCATGAACCATGTGACTTAGCCTGTGGATATGCCTGGGATACGTCCCGAGTAGGTCAAAATGTACTGGGAGCGGATACGGCGGTGGGAGCGGGCAGGGTACGGCCAGTACCCTGCGGATACAGTTGTAACTGTACCCAGCCGTATCCGGGGGATGACGGTCGTACCCTGCCCGCTCACACCACCGTATCCACCCCAAAACACCTTTTTTTTTGTTTTTGTTTTTTTAACATGTTTTTAATGTCATTTAATAATAAAAAGTATAATATTATTTTAATGTAAAACCTAAAAGTTAACTACAAACAATAAAACAAAAGTAAAACATAAAGCAAAGAAACTTACCTTTCCTTTCCTCATTTCATCTTTGGTTCTCTAAAATTTCATTTTGTTTGTCTAGGGTTTGATACTTCAACAAAAAACATTGCAAGTATTTTCCTAAGCTGGTAGGAGTGTGAGGAGCTGCAAAGGAGGAGGATTTGTGGTTTATTAAGTGAAGGTAAAGTTTTATTTTACTTCTAAGTTTGTTTCTCTTTTTGTTTTTGTTATTTAATCTTTCACACACTTCATGTTTTTGTTTATGTTCATTATTTGTTTTCCCAATTGAAATTTTTATTTTTAAACCGTTTTTTCTTTTTAATTTTTGAAATTTTCAATACATGCCATTGTTTTCTTTGCTTATGTTGTTGGTTTTGAACCTTGTAGGTACTTTTACAATGGAAACAAGTTCCGCCTCTTCTAGGCAATCTTTGGTCAAGGAATTTGACCCAAATTCTCCATTATGGAGGCATGTAACAACACTTCAACAACTTCTAGGTGGTGGATGTTTTGTTTGGAAACACAACGATTGTGAATCAATATTCAAAGGCTCTTACAGTAGGGTGAAAAGCCACTTGTTTGCGATAACGGGTAATAGTATAAGAATATGCAAGGGGAAGAATAATGTTGGGGTGCGAAAAACACAAGTTTTGGCATATATCAAAGAGCTAGAAGATGCAAAGGCAACTTTGGCTATGAAAGCGGGTCATCCATTGGCCAAAAGAAGAAGTTTAGATTGATCAATGAGGCCTCATGTTGCCCCATCAAGTAGTGGATCCCCAATTGTGACCATGCCACATCCATTTGTGGCTCCTACCTCTATGGATGATGAGGATTCTCCCCTTTCACGAAAGAGAAGTAAGACAAAAGGGCCATTGGAAAAGGCCTTTCAAAATGAGAGCAGGGATATTGCAGATGAACGCATTGCAAGATGAGTGTATGCAAATGGACTTTCACTTAATGTTGTGGGGTCACCTTATTGGCATGAGATGGTGGAAGTCATCAATGAGGCCCCAAAAGGGTACAAATCACCAAGCTATGATAAGATCCGCACCACCCTATTGGATAAACAAAAAAAAATATGTGGAAACCTCCTTGCAACCAATTAGAGGCTCATGGGCCAAAACAGGGACGCCCATTGTTTCTAATAGATGGAAAGATGCAAGGAACCACCCTTTGATCAATGTGGCTGCAGTATGCCCTAAAGGGGCAATGTTTTTTAAAGCGGTTGATTTTGAGGGACAAGTGAAGATGCCCAATTCATTGTCAACATCCTCTTCCAATCCATTGAGGCAGTGGGGCCTCAAAATGTTGTCCAAGTCATAACGGACAATGCCAAGAATTACAAAGCCGCGGGGATGTTAGTTGAGGCAAGGTATGGGCATATTTTTTGGACACCATGTGTCGTGCATTCACTAAATTTAATGCTAAAAAGATGGCCAACAAAATAAAGTGGATTCAACAAGTGTATGCAGAGGCTGAAGAGATCCAAATGTTTGTCACCAACCATCACCAGTCGCGGGGCATTTTTAGATCATTCTCACATTTGGAGCTATTGAAGGTAAGGGAAGCTACCTTTCTTTTTTCTTTAATTTAAATATAAGTTTTTTATTTTTAAATTATTGTATAATTAGTATTCAAAAGTTTTCAATTTTCTTTATAATTTTTGTTTCTCATTCTTATTATATTAGGTTGCTGAGACTCGGTTCGCATCACACACAATCGTCTTGAGATTGCTTGTGAAGGTGCGACAGGCACTCGGCAGGATGGTAACATCCAAGCTATGGGTTGTATGGAGGCAATCAAACACTAAACGAGCTCAAAAAGTGAAGAGCATTATCTTAGATGACACTCGGTGGGATCGAGTAAAATATTTGTTGAGTTTTACTGAGCCCATTATGAGCATGATCCTGCTATGTACCTTGGGATATGATATTATAATCTATATGGGTTGATGGAGATGCCAACATGTGGCACACATCCCCCTTAGTTATATGTTTATAATAAATGGGGTCACATAGGAATTAGTTATATTGGGTAATGAGTCGGCCTACATTGGGATTATGTGTTACCCATCCATTAAGAGTAATGTATGTCTATATAAAGGATGTGAGTATCATTATGAGTATAGCATGGATGTATGAGTTGAGTCTTCTACTTGGTAGAAATATATTGGAGGTGTCCCCCTCGAAGTGGATTCTCATCTTGGGATATTGTGGAGTTACTCCTTCCTTACGGAGCATTGTATGGTGTTGCCCTATCTTAAGGGTATTATTCTACATATATTGAGTACTTGGGAATCTTGGCCCACCAATATCTCTGGTGTTGTGTTATCTTCTACAGATTATTCATTTACTATATGCAAATATCTTATCAATTGGTATCAGAGCATCGATTTGTGCAATTTGTGGGATGATACCCTAATGTTGGTGATTCGCCTATATCTAGATATCTACCAGGAATTTTTCCAAGATTTTTTGTGGGGAATGGATACATCATTCAAGTGATCTTCCATCCAAATTTCAGAGTTTTTGGACCCATTGTGCGAAATATGTCTATTTTGGGGTTGAAACCCTAGTTTTAAGGTTTTATATATATCTTTTGAATTATGATGATCTAGTTCTTAAAAAAAAATTGGGTTTATTTAAATATATGTCAGGGTAATACCCCTAAAATTTCAGACAATTTGGATCTGTTTTTTGAGATTTATTTCAGTTTCATGGTTTTTCAAAAAGTTGCTCCACAGGCCGCAATATAAGGAAATTTTCTGATTTCTTTACATTTTCGGAAAAATATCAAAAATAAAATTGGGGTTTGTGTTCTGTGTTTTCTGATTTTTGGCCAAACTCTAGCCAATCAGGTTAGAACAAGTTTTGATCAAAATGGTCTATTCCTAAAACGTGGATCATGGAGATGAGAATTTTTTATGGAGGTGGAAAGATTGATGCTAGAGAATGGTGGATTCGGTTTAAGGAAGATCATTTATCATCTGTAATGCCACGTCTTTTCTTGCAAAATCAGCTAGGTGGTCTAGCTCTACCTTGGTGGTATCAAGTGCAACAAAAGCGTCTCAATTGATCTTAGGAGGCAATTGAACAAGTTTTCTTAGATCGATGGGCAAAAGAAGAAGAGGATGTTACTTAATAGGGTGTTTCAGATAAGGATGAGAAAGAAGAAGAAAAAGGATTTTACAGTGAAGAAGAAGCCAATGTTGAATCTTGATGATGAAGAGGTTATACATGATTCAGAAGGAAAGACAATAGATCAAGGTGCGTGTTCAAATAGTGCATCTCCAAGGAAGGAAGCTTCAATATTTCAGTTTAAAGGGTGCATTCAAAGGAAAAAGGTAATTATTTCCATAAAACCTAGCAATAAATATAACTTCATCAATATGGATGTAGCTCAACATACATGTTCAAGCAAAGCATATCAAGGAAGCTCAAGTGGAGGATGGTAAGCATATTCAAGTTATTTAAGATTTAAAGCTCTCTATAGATAAATATGTTTTACATTCAGATTTTTGTGCTTTAGATATGGATGGTATGGATATTTTTCTTGGATATCCTTAGTTAGAGACATTGGGAACAATTAATATTAATGTACAAAAGAAATTCATGAAATTATGGTGCAAGAGAAAGAAAATTACATTGCAAGATATCGCACTTAGCAAGGAAAAAAGTAACGTACAAATGGAGCATGAAGATGAATTTGAAGATGGTGAAGAAGAGAATAAGGATGATTCAGAAGGAGAGAATGAAGAACATGATGAAAAATTCAAAAATAATTCCTCTACCCAAGAGAAAAAAGAAATAGCAAACAAGGTGGAAGAGGAAAAGAAAGTTGAGGAAAAGGTTGATAAGGTTGAGGATACTAAGGTTGCACCATATAGACACCCACATCATCATGAGAGGAAAAAATCATGGAGACATGCTAGGACACATGAGGGCAGTAATCTATATGGATATACAGGGAATTGGAGGAGCAATAATTTTGGCTATACATGGAATCAATGGAGCAATAATTATATGACATAAAATCAAAGGAATAATAATTATGGATAGGCATGGATGCCGAGGAGGAACACATATGGACCAGGATGGAATCAGATGAGTGCAATGGAATAGGAATCAGGTTTGGAGCAACATCACCCACTAGGATTTCATATGGGTGGTTGGATGATCAAGCATGGCGACAAGTGTGCAATGATTTAAAGCACACTCATTATATGGTTTCTTCTTATATTTCGAGGACGAAACATGTCAAGGAGGGAATGTTATGTACCTTGGGATATGATATTATAATGTATATGGGTTGATGGAGATGCCGACATTTGGCACACATCCCCCTTAGTTAAATGTTTATAATATATGGGGTCACATAGGAATTAGTTATATTGGGTAATGAGTCGACCTACATTGGGATTAGGTGTTACCCATCCATTAAGAGTAATGTAAAGAATGTCTATATAAAGGATGTGAGTATCATTATGAGTATATCATGGATGTATGACTTGAGTCTTCTACTTGGAAGAGATATATTGGAGGTGTCCCCCTCGAAGTGGATTCTCTCCAATATATTGGAGCCTTCTTTCATAAGTTCCCCCTTCTTCTTAGTTGTAGCAACTCTGATTATCTTGATATCTTTGCCTTGGAGTGTAGAACTTGGCTTCAAGGAACACTCTAGGAGTAAATCCTTCATAAAATTTCTTTCTAACCATATGCATGGAGTAGCAATATTGAATTCAACGATAACTTCTTATTTCTTATAATTCACAAGATCAATCGGAACCCAAACTTTTATGTTCACATATTCTTGAACTTGCAAGAAAAGATATGGGTGCCCTATGTTACTCAATGAGTTTTTCACATTATTACCAATTATAATATGAGGCATCAAACATGACATATGATCATTCTTCTCAACAATCTTCCCGTAATGGCACAATTATGGCAGCGAAATAGGAGGAAATAAAATGGGATCATTTCTATTATACCTTGGGCTGCCAGAAAGGAGCTTACTCTTATGTTGTTGGTACTTGTCTAGAACATCTTCAAAACTTTCTCCAAGGTTATAAACTCCTTCAATCAACCCCTCATTGACTGTTGCTTGGGAAATTCCAGCGAATTGAAAGTAATTATGAAGAACCGGAAGTGCCCTTCCTTCATGGACATACCCTTCCATAATGTCATCCTCATATACTTCATCCAAATCTGATTTTTTTCCTCCATTTTTTTGCAACATGCCATCATTAGAAATCAATGAATCATCATTAAATATCAAAGGATTTTTACCTTCCAACTCATGCTTCATGGCTTCCTTCTCTTCCCTAGGCTCGTGCTTCGAGTTTTCATCAAACCCTTGGCCCTCCATACTGCTGTTCTAAAAATTGGTCAAGGGATCATCCATAGCGAAAATGATAGGTACTTTGCCTCTTTCTTTGGAGATATTGTTGCATCAAAAACCCTTTTTAGCTCTTCATTTAGCAACACCTCTCCATGTCCTTCAACATGGTCTTCTTGGGACTCCACCTCAAAGCCCTCTTGCAGATTTGATTTTATTTTCTTCTTGTGTAGCTCATGACCTAGGCTTGGGCCTTGATCTTCCCTTGCCCCATGAACTCAGAAAATGACATGGCATCACGTGTCTTCTCCGGAAGAGTCCTATACTTCTCATACCATGTAGCAATGTTGTCCGCTTTGGATGTCTGAGTATTATCAACTTCCTTTGAAGAGCTCCTTCCACCATTCGGATCTTGAACGGTATAAATTGAGCAATTTTATTGGCCAATCTTTCTTGCCTTAGGGAAAGCCTTTCAAATCTAACATCACCAAAAATTCTATCCGTCATTTTATCTTATTGCATGAAAACCCTCGGGATGGTAAGACTGAAGCTTGGATACCACTATAATGTCTCTTTCGGGATCAAATTTGAGGAATTTGGATTTTCCTCAAACCCCTAATGGAACATTGCTGAAAATGATGCCAACCACATGTAGAAAACCTGATTTTTATGACAACAAACTGATTTTATGCAAAAAATTAGGGCACCAACCTATTTTAGGCCCACAAAACCCTAAGCGACCCAAGTAGAATTCAGATTTTAGCCTTTTCCCACACACAAATCTTCAAAAATACATCAACAACACGAAACACTTGATGAATTCATGCAAAATAAATGCTTCAACAATAAATTACAGACTACTAGAATTAATTATTGCACAAAAACAACTGAAATTTCAAAATTCCATATCTTCATGAATACTTGGAGATAAAATGTAAATGATGGCTCAAATTGACCACAAATATATCAGTTACCCAATAAAATTAGAAAGATTTTTCTAACCACGAAAACCCACTAAAAAGTGATCCTGAAATCTCCCAATGGGTAGATCGAGCTTGAAATGAATGTGGTCGCCCCAAAAAAGCATGCCCTAGCTGGAATGTGTGCCCTAGCTCTGATAGAAACCCTTGTCATTCTAAAATTCTGAATTTTGAAGCTCCAATGTGACTCCCGGATGAAGTCACCAATACAACAAATGAGGGTTTCCGTCCCCAAGTGTTGTGACTATTGAGGGTTTTCGTCATTAATAAGATCTAATGAGGGTTTTCGTCTTCAAAGGGTGAAAATGAGAGCTCAATGTTCCAAGTTCCAAAAGAGAAGTATGTAATTCACAAAATGATGATTACAATGAGCCCCAACATTTGTTTTTATGGCATTTTCTTTCCTTTCTTTGTGGAGCGCTCTATATAGGCCTCTTTATTTTATTTTTTACATTTGTTTTTCCCTCTTAAAGAGGGACGACCTCTCCCTTTTAGCTGATTGAAAATAATGAAAATAAGATAAGGATCTTTTTTCTACTTTAGTATTTAAAAATACCTTTTATTCTAATAACAATATTATTAAGTTGTCCCAAAATGAAGAATTGGTCGGGCCCAACTTAAAATATTATTAATTATAGTTTCAATTTAGAAAAGGAGGCATTACATTGCCTTATTGACAGAAGAACATGTCGCAACATTTTTAGGATCTAGCTCAAAAAGAATTGTTGCAAATAATCTAAACCCTATATTCTTATATGCTCCATAGGCACCAAGAAAACATGTCAGCCCAATCACCACACGGTTAATTGGCATTTCGATAATAAAATTTAGAGTTTCTTCAAGATGGCCAAGAATGTCAACTATGCACACACAATGATCAATTGTAGGTGTAATGTGATAAGTGTCTTTTATGCAATTGAAATATTTATAGGCCTTATTTACTACACCTGCATGGATGCTTGCCAATAAAACACAAGCAAAGCTTACACGGTTAGGGTGTGTTCCAGATTGCTTCTTTAGTTCAATAACTTGTGAGCATCATTGCAAAATCCATTTTGTGCGTATCCTACAATCATACTATGAGATCTCATTTCTTTGAGGCATTTTGACAAACAGTTCATGTTCCTAGTGTGCGCTTCCACACTTTGATTACATATCTACCAAGGTGTCTACAACTAAAACATCTGACAAAAATCCACTTTTAATTATGCTAATGGATTTTCATACCCCATTCTAAAGCTCCCATTTTTTGCACAAGCAAGAAGGATGCTGGCAAAGATTGTAGAGGTTAGCTTTACACTTATGGATTATATTCGCTTAAATATCTCCAATGTCTTTTGTCTTTGTGCAACCAATTCATTCAAGGCATTGTTGACCCCAATGCTTTTCTATTTGTTGTTCCAGCATCATCAGAACAATTGCCATTATAAAATATGGAATCACTACCAATGTCTAAAAATGAATCAGAATGCTTCCTCTTTACTAGAATTCGACTGGCATGTTTCTCATCATGAGTATTAGTACAACCCGTTGCCTCTAATAGTAAATTTTCAATATCTGCCATGGCCTTAGTTGTTTTTTATGAGATTAGAAGACCCTAAAACTATAAATTCGCTCAGATGAAGCCCTAATCCAGACTCTGCAGGTTTTGAGGATCGTCCGCAGGTTCGTATTTTTCATCCTTCAAACATGTTACATTCAAAAGCTTCTCAAATCCTATGTAGATATGTCTTAGTTGTCGAGCTTTCTAAAAGAGAGTATTAATGCAAGGAATGCCTCGATCCCAAGAGTCTTTGAGATCCTCGATTAGATGACTATTCTGAGCTTTTGCCTCTCGCCTCTTTAAAGCATATTTTACTCAAGCATGTTGAGAATCTATGAACTAACTCTCCCAGGGCCATATGATACAAATTAAGAATAAGTTGATCCTCCTCGTGGCTACGCAAATTTTAAATTCTATCTTCTAGACTTTGATTTACATGTGTTTCTATCTATATCCTTGTGTCTTCCTGTTCTCTTATCTGATTTCTTGATTTTAACGCATTCTATATGCATTCTTAGTGACTTGGTTTGCAATAACATGTTGAGCACTCCAATTTCTAATGTGATTTTGCTCTATTCTTTTATTTCTTTTCTAACCTCTTTATCTTTCTTGTGCAGGTCTTCACCCTTCTCCACGTTGGTGTATGCGTTTTTTATTTGTCTCATGCGTGGGGTGTTATTTTCTCCTCCAACACATTCTTGGCTCATGCTGGTTTTCAATGCATTTCTTGACTTTTATCTTCCTTCTTTTCACTACATAACTGACTTCTCTCTTTGTGGTGCGAAAATTTGCTATTCTCTGGGTCTTTCACTTTATATATATATGATTTGTCTTTTCCGCATGTGGATGACATCTTCTCTAATTTGTGTGCAGCTGCAGCCTTGGTTTCCATGCAAGCTTCTCCTCTTTCCACATTTCCTTTAGCACAGTTTTAGAACTTTGCTTTCTTGGTGGGCAGTTGCAAATCGAGAAGACAACTGCCAATTCGCCAAGAATCTTTTTGTAGACGTGTTCTTGTTCGCAAAATTTGATTGGATCAAGGCAATGACTATCTTCTACTTCTTCCTGCAAATCATGTTGTCCCCTGTGCCACGGATACGTGCTTCGCAAACAAGGAATGAAAGAAGATAATATTTAATCTCATGTCTCCAATAATTGTCTCCATGATTACGGGAAGTGGAGATTTAATGCAGGAAAAGGAGAGAGAGAGGGAGGGAAAGTGGGGAAGCAGGTTGAATTTTGCCAAACATCCATGTGAACCTCCCAAAGAAATATCTCGCTAGTAACTTGCTTGGAAAGCAATTTAATTTTTATCCAATCGGAAGTGCTCTGAATGGTGAAATGGGAGTAAATTCCCATTTTCCCTTCCGTTTAACCGCCAGTTCAACATTTAATTAACATTTTTATAAAATTGGCATTATTAATTTAATAATTATTTAAATTAATAACGTCAATTAATTAAAAAGCAATAAATAACATCAATTAAAAGATGAATTAGACCCAATTGATAAAATTAATTTAATTATTTAACATTAATTACTTAATAACATTAATTAAAGCAATATTATTGACTAATTAAATTAAAATCATTAATTTAGCGTTATTAACCATTTCGCAAAGCCAAAAGGGTATGTGAAGCGAAGCTAGATAACAATGATGATGTGAAGGTGACAACGCAGTATTGCGACAATCGATATTGGAAAAGATCGAAAACAAACAACTTCTCGGAATGGTGCGGAAGATGATTTGGCAAAGCATTTTGATGCAAAAATTTTCAAAATTTTAGCATTTAAAAATTTCGGGACAACAAACTTCATTAAAACGTTAAATCAGGCATAACAGATCTAGAAAAGTAAATGTGAGCCTCAAGTTGGACTAGGGGGACTATTAAAGAGAAATTAAACCTGATTTTTACTCTGGAAAATATTGAAGTGAGTGTAAAACATCATACTTGTTGGTGTAGACTACTACTCTTTGTTCAACCTTATGTAGAAACTTGATTGAACTATATTGCTTGTAGTAAATATTGTTGTGTGCATTTCTTGAACTCTTTTAGCCAAGTTCTTTATCACACCATAATAATACGATGTGTTGATTTGTTTCTTTTTTACCCATCCTATTGGGATTTTCATTACGAATGGTGTAATAGATCAAGTGAAATATGAATTAGTTTGAGTATCCGAAAATGAAAAAAAATCTTCAATTATTCTTAAACTGATCGGACCATATCTAATGAAGGAATATATAGATATAGTGTAGTGGAATATATGTGTGTGTAGCGTAGTGGGTCGGACCATCAAGACTACGCCTCATTACTATAGATAGGTGGATTGGCCTCCCGCCGACCCCTACATATCCAATTGGGCGACGAAAGGAGCCCGACTTGAGGGCATAGATATAGATAGTCTCCCCCCCCCCGCCACCCCCGCCCCCAATAATTAATCTCCCTTACAAACAAACCTTTGGAATTAGTCTTAATATATAAAACCTTTGGAATTAGTCCAATATATAAGACCATAAACAAAAATAAATGGATCTCATTTTTTTCTTACTATTAAATAAAACAGAAATAAATCGTATTTGACAAATTTACATTGTGCCAGAATCAAATCCCATCATTTGGGCTTATCTCCCATCAACCATCTCAACAAATTCCCAAGACTTCTATTTACCACCTCCATTTTCCCAATTTGTTTGTGGATGGTATAGTGAACTGATACTCAATTTAGTGCCCATCTTGTTCCGCAATGTCATTCAAAAATGACCAACAAACTTGGTGTCTCTATTTGACATTATGCTTTTGGCAATCCATGTAACCTCACTACATTTTTCAAAAATAAATTGGCAATATTTGTGGCATCACTAGTCTTTTTACATGCTTTGAAATGTTTCATCTTCGAAAATCTATCGACAACAAAGATAGAATCACTAGTCTTTTGTGTCTTTGACAATCCAAGCATAAAGCCCATGCTAATGTCTTTCCACAATCCTTCTAGTATTGGAAATGGATTATACTAAGCTACATTCTGTCTTTTACCCTTAGCATATCAATTGCCATATGCTACAAATTTGCACAATCTTCTTCATGTCCACACTCAAATTCGGCCGATAGTATCTCTCACTCAATGGTGCTAATGTCTTATATGTGCCGAAATGACCAACTAATCCTCCACCATGCTTCTCCCTTATCGCATTAACCCTTAAAGTATACACAATTGTTGTCCTTTGAACAATAAGTCATCCTGCAAAAAGAAATTTAACCACGGAGTTGGGCTCTCGCACACTCCCTATACATCACTAAAATCTAAATCCTCTTCATACAAATCTTTCATGGAGTCTAATCCTATTGCCTCTATTCTCATTTCATTCAACAAAAAACATATTCTACTCAATGCATTTGCAACCCTATTTGACTTCCAACTCTAGTTTCAAAACAAAAGAATAGCTTTGAAGAAATTTAACCCACTTCATATGCTTTTAGTTCAACTTACCTTGGTTGTTTATGAAATGTAGTGCTTAGTGATCTGTGTATAAAACAAACTTCTTTAGAAGTAAGTAGTGTCTCCATTTCTTAAGTGCATGTACAATTGCAAAGAACTCTTGGACATAATCTGAATATTCCTCCTAGTATCATTCAAATTCTCATTGAAATATCACTGTCCCACCAGTATCACAATCAACTTTGAACACTTTGTTAAAATCCAGTAATGCTAACACTAAGTATTCGGTCACTTTTTTCTTCAAAAGCTGAAAAACTATTCTGTCCATTGTAATTCTTTTCTATCATCTCTCATTGTTTCAGTGATTGAGCCACATATTCCGCTAAAGTTTCTAATAAACTTCTGGTAAAAAGTAACTGATGTATGAAAACTTCTCGCTTCAAAAACATGCTCTTTGGCAATGGCCACTCCACAATGTCTTTTATATTTTCCAGATCCATCTTCAATCTGTCATGTGAGACCACAAAGCCCAAGTAAACAAACTCGGCCTTCATAAGACTGCACTTTTTGAAGTTGACAAGCAAATTTTCTTCCTTCAATCTTGGAAACACTTACCTCGAATGCATCAAATGCTCCTTTTTAACTAAAAATCAAAATGTCATCCAAACAAACAATGACAAACTTACTGAAATACGGCTTCAACACTTCATAAGTCTCATGAATGTCCTCATGAGTCCCATGAATGTGCTTGGTGCCTTTGTCAAACCAAATGGCATAAATACCATTCTTACAAATTGTCCTTTGTCTTGAATGCGTTCTTCCATTCATCACCTTACTGAATTTTGATCTGATGATACCCACTCTTCAAAACAATGTTTGTGAAGTACCTTTTACTCCACTCAAACAATCAAGTCATGCATCCAATGAAATGGAAATCAGTACTTGATAGAAATCTTGTTTATGGCCCTAGGATCTGTGCACATGCGCCATTCTCTACTTTTCTAGGGTGCTAACCATAGTAACCATGTTCGAAAAGTTCAGATAGTTCTAAAGGGAAAAAAGTTCGGAAGTTCGGAATTTTTCAAAAGATTCGGTTCGGTTCAGTTTAGAGAATTTACAAATATATATTTATATATAAATAATAAATACCATACATATATGATGATATTTAAAAAGAAAAACCAATTACACATAATAATAAATAAATATATTATCTACGGAGTTTTTACTTTACATGCTTAGGTATTAGTGTTTCTTGTTTCGTTTTTGTTTTGTGTTGAAGTTCTTTTAATTTAAACGCTTTAAATTTTTAATTTAAAAAAATAAGAAAAAATAATGTCAACTAAACTTGTTTGGTAAGTTTGGTCAGACCGAAATGTACAGTTCGAACCGAATTTTCGCTAAGTTTGTAAGAACATGGTAACCATGGTGCTAACACTAGTTAAACTTGCACATGAGGTTAAGGTTTCTCTTATCAAACCTTTCTCCAACAACTTGTACTCGTTTCTTCACCTCTTCATTCTCCACATGTGTCAATATATACGATGCTTTGTTTGGAAAACTAGACCATGGTATTAAATCCATGTGATAGCTAATGCTCGTCATGGGTGGTAACCCAACCAGAAAGTCCTTGGAAACGATCTCAACATGTTCTCACAAGAAATCCTTCATGTGGAATTTCACTCACCTTATACTCATGAAATTTCACTCAACTTATTTTTCATGAAATCCCTTACACTCAGGTCTTTTTGGCACAAATTTTGTAACTTCTTACCCAAACTCAGATGATAATCAGAAGGTAGAAACTTACCTTTCAGCTTTGTAACCATCCTATCAAGTCTTGATAGTATCCTTTCCTCGTATGATCCCTTCCAACTGCCTCCCACGATAATGATGCATGTCCCTTCAACTTTGCGCAGCAAACTTCACTCTTTTGGGGTCCTTCATTTGCCCATATTCTAAGTGTTTTTCCAACTCCGTAATCCAATAAATTACATCTTCGGGGCACAAACTACTTGAGTAGCTAACGGTGTCTAACTTTGGCTTGCTGGTCTTCATGAATTTATACTCCAGTTCTTCATACTCTTCTAGCTGAATCTTTGTGGCTTTCCCCTTCATCTTCATTCATATCTCCAACAACTCCTTTGTGTTGTGCAGTCTCCATGGCATCCAACTGGGCTTGTATTCCTCTCAGCATCTTTGCTAAATCTGCAACTCTTGGTGCTCTTCTTCCTCTTCCAAGAGGTACCCATCTGTGTGCCATTTTGTATTCCTTACAGCTCTCAGCAATGCAGGACTATTCACAATCTACATGAAACTCATTTGAAGCCTCACACACTCAACTATGCAGAATACAACCTGCTCTGAAACCAAATGATGCAGGTCAACATGAGGGGGCCAAGTGAATAACTACCTTTTCCAGCAACCTATACTCGACACTCTTCAATGTCCATACATCAAAACAGTACACTCAGAACTAGAAAATAAAATCACACTTAATTGAACTCATATGCCAGAATTACAGAAGAAGAAGAAGAAGACATCATAATCACATTCCCTCAATGGACTTGAACAATTATTGTTACACTTTGCTATCTTTCTACAAGCACACCTTGAAGCAGACATCATAATCACATTCCCTCAATGGACTTGAACAATTATTGTTACGCATTGCTATCTTTCTACAAGCACACCTTGAAGCTACTCTTTTTAACTGATTCAATCATTTCTCTACCTTCTAAGCCGTTTGGAGTGCCTTTGAGAATTCCCCTGTTCTTGAAAAATGCTCCAAATGGTAAAAGCTATCATTCTGGATCATTACTCTCTTTTTGCTACTACCGCAGGTGAAACCATTGCGTAACACACAACAGCGGTTTCATAACCGTCGGGGCGGTCTCACAACAGTCGGTTAACAAAGACCGGCAGCTGCAAAACCACCAGATAATGCAGACCATCAATTTCGTACCGGCTGCCTGCAAGAATTGGCAATTTTGTCGTCATTTAGGGAATACTCTGTTTGATCCATGTCTGTTGACTGAAATCTGCTCTTCTCTAATCTCAGGGCTCTTTGGAGTAAGTCTGTGAGGAATTCTAACATGGCTCTTCCACAACATGACACATGCCAAAACACAAGGTGCATACACAGTTGTTTTTTCTTAATGCAAGATTGCATGTCATTCCTGGATTTTCCTGCATCAATTATTAAAAGAAGTAAAGCAAAATTTTCACTAGCAATAATCAACTATTTCATCTCAGATAGTACTTATTATGGAGAACTTAGATTTACCTTGATAATGCATTGATGATGTTATTTTCCTAGTCCTTGACCAAGCAGTACTTGTTGGCTCTTCTCATGAGAATTGCATCTCCCACATACATATACATCCTTGACCAAACAGTACTTGTTGGCTCTTCTCATGAGAATTGCATCTCCCACATACGTATATGTGCTGCCAAACACAGCACCACAAGCATCAAGGGACACAACATCCATTTCATCATTATCAATGAGATGTTCATTTATCCTTAGCTAAATTTTGCATTGTTTGATGAGTTATATCTCTACACCTTGTTTCACCCAACCCAATGAATAAGGTTGAGGATGAATATATATGACCAACCCAAGCTTGTCTACCAAAACTCTAGTAATCAGCTTCAAATTTTCTCTCTTTTATTGAAATTTAGTTATAAAAGAGCTTGATAAGTTCATCCCTATACATGGCCTCTTTGTTTTTCAAGCATATCTCTTCTTGAATGGAAGTACAAGAAATCTTCACATCCGCATGAGAGTTGCTCTCTTTCCTCTCTACCATAGAAGCCATAGCTCTTCTCTTGATGTGGTTCTTGGGATGTGACAGCGAATGAAACTTCCAACATTTCTCATGAATATGACCATCTACATCATAATAGTCACAATAATCTGAATCATCATTATTCTTTCATAGAGTAGTAGCATTCCACTTGCTTTTCCATTTACCTTCTGTCTTTAGAGCACCTTGTTGATTCAAAGAAGACGATGGACCCTTGTTCTTGTCCATCTTAAGCTAGTGTGCTTATGCACATGCTTCCTCAATGGTCTTATGCTTGGCTATC
This sequence comes from Taxus chinensis, assembly GCA_019776745.2. Taxonomy (NCBI): domain Eukaryota; kingdom Viridiplantae; phylum Streptophyta; class Pinopsida; order Cupressales; family Taxaceae; genus Taxus; species Taxus chinensis. The sequence goes on along the minus strand of CM034148.1, from coordinate 604,256,353 downwards.
ATGACTTAACTACTTAGATGGCAATAAAGTCCTTTAAAGTACTTCAACAAATCATGGTCTTGTGTGCATGGTCTCATTTGGACTGCTTGCCTTCAAAACTCAGCAATATATTCCTAGACACTTTGTCCCTACCTTTGCCTTTGCCTATAGTAGTATCATTTAATTGCATGTTTCTGTTCATAACAATTAAGACGGAACAGATTCTTTTAGCTACTTAAAATATTTCCACCTAGTAACTAGTTGCAACTTTTTGATAGCGAGAGCATGAACACAACCATCCCACCAAGTGAGTAGATGAAATTTTTAAGCGTGCAAAAGAAATTTGTTGCCCTTGACTAATATGGTACAACTTGAAATATACCTCAAGTTGAAAAAGTCGATTGTCAAGCTTGTCCACATCCACCTCTCCTTCATAGGGATGAATCTCTACTTTTTCCTCCACTTTGAATAGTGGTTAAGGGATTGCTTGGAATGCCACAGGGCTGCTTTCTTTCTTGATATTTGGGGGTTCTTTCCTTTCCTCCTCATTCACCTTGAGTATCTCCAATGAAATTCCAAGTTTGTCAATTTGCACCTCCATAATCTTCTCCGTCTAGTCAAACTTCCCCGTTGACTAGGAGATGCTTTCAACATTCACTTCCAACTTCAAAGAATCTCTCCTCTTGAAAGTCTTCATTATCTTGAGGTAGGCCTTACTCTTCATGAGCCATGCTTCTTCTCACTTCTTAGATATCTTTATCTGCAAAGGAACCAATTCTCCTCCTCCTCATGCTCTGACTGGTAGAGTGAAGGGCATATATCTGGAAAACTGATCACACCACATAGATCAAGGACCAAAGATCTGCTTTGATACCAATCTGATCCATAATTAGGATAGATATACATTCTTAATTTACTGACCTGAATCTTAATGTGCTAAGCTTATATAAACTAAGTATCAGCTAACCTATTTCCTTATTCATTTATTGCTTCGCCTAAAAACAAACTTGGGTATAAAATTATGAAGCCATCTAAGAATTGGAAATAATGACAGCAGTTGTATAATGCCAAATGACTAAAAATAATCACAAAGAGAGATTTCCCTCAAGAAAACCAATGTGGGAAATTTCCCCCAACTTGGGGTAGTGCCTCCTTATCTCAAACAAAATCAACAGGACTTGCAATTCAATTGTCTCATAGAGCCTCCAAGAATCCTATGGACTCTTGGCACTTCTACAATGCTCTCACCAGCTTGCCCTGCTCTGTAACTTGCTCAAGACAACTTATCTCCTATATTCAGTTGTACAAGCATTCTTTAACTCTAAATGAATTTCCATAACCCCAGTGGACATATTTATGCTTCTCTATGATCAGTCAAACATGAGAAACTCAAAAAACCTTGTCACCTACACAGTCAAAAGGTGGTCAGAAAGGCTCCCAAACAGCCTCAATGCCATGCGGAGTTCAAGGCATTCTACCTGACAGCAAACACCCCTTGTACATCATCTACATCGCAGATACGGAAGGAGACAACCTCCACATCACAGATACAGAAAGAACGCAAAGGATACATTTCCCATCCCAAAGATGCGACCAAAGGTAACACAGATGTGAAGTAACTGCAGTTGGGTTCACAGTAAATCCTATTGGTAGATAAGTGTTAAGGCTCTTGTTCTTCCAATAATGTTTGTTAATTTTTTGTATGTTCTGAATCTGAAACAATGCTAGGTTGTTATTCACTGAGCTTAAGTTCTGGTGTATTGAAGAGCTAACCGTGGATTCCTTGTATTATAAAATATATAATAGAACTACTGTTTCCTGCCCTTGAATTTGTTCTATAGGCTAGGAAGAAGTGCTTTACAAAATTTAGCTGTCAAAAAAATCACCACCTTCATATGCAATAGAATTGCAACCATTGCACCTAGAATGCTGATATGAAATTTGAAATGCTTTAAAACATCCATAACGACCATAGCCCTCTCAGAAAATATAAGCAAATCAAGAGCTTAAGATCATGCCTTACTTTAGGATTCATACGCATGTCAAGTGGCCCGTCATATAGCACACTAAAGCCTCTTTCAGCATTGTCTAGCTGTGAATTTATATCACAAGGAAACAAAGACCCAATTAATGCTGAAGATATACTACAAGGTGCTTTTTCACTCAAACTAATGAATCAGAAGATTAAAATTCAAAATTAATTGCATTATTTCTGACACTTGTAAAGTACCAATTTATTATGCAAGTGCAACTACTATTTCACAGATAATTTAAAATGCAACGAAATGGGGACAGTTGGATCTTTGTTATTTTTTAAAAATGTATGTCTAATAAGATACCTGCATTGAGGACATGCCCAAGTCCATCATAATCCCATCAACTCCATCCACTAAAAGGTTTTTATCCACCTGTTCCAAAACGTATTTGATCTCTCTGAAGTTTTTGCATTGCATATTAAGTTTCAAATTTGAAGACGTTATGCCTTGATTTTCATCAAGAATTGTCTGTAACTTGGGCTTTGCCTTCTCATGTGCTGTGGGATCTACATCAAGCCCGACGAATATTTGGAGCTCAGGATGTGCTTTAATTATCTGTACATTAATATCGTTGTTAAGCATTTTAATGTATAGTTCATTAACAAAGTGCACTGCAACCAAAAATACTAAAACACAAAAGCAAGGTTTATAGATTAGAGAGCATGTCCATATCATACAGGAAGTAGTTCAAGTCAGTAATAAGTAGTTAAAACACTGAAAAATCAATGCAAGAAAGTTCCATTTCCAAGCATACAATCAAATTTCATATTATCATGTGCCAACTTTGATAGAATGGTCTAATGAAGGTGGTTCTAAGTTCTAACAGATCAGACTTTAAAAGCAGTATGCATGAAGGAGCAAAACAATAGCACCATCAAGATTAGATGCAACGAATGGTTCCATTACAAGAAATACTGTACATGTGCAACAAGGAGCAATGCAAATTTAGAGAATATATGAGCTCTATTGGTAATTTGTAAGAAACTCTGGTAGGCTGAGTTCAAAATTTATTATGAACACAAATTTATTTTGTTGATAAACTGACTGAAGATAATGGTTATGACATAATTTTCCTATTCGTTTTGGATACAGGTTCGGGTGCAATAAATCAGGTTCACCAATATGGCAATATAACTTTTACCCCAATATGGCTTGGGTATGGCCTACAAAAATATATAGAAAATATAAATACGTTAGCCTAATAAACAGGAATTGACCACATAGTACACAAAAATTAAACAAAATAACCACAAAAACACTACTCATAAATTGAAAATGCTAACTAAATGCCAAATGTCACAAGAAATATAAATTATTACATGAAATTTTGTAATCATTATCATATTGCTCTTCATCGAGAGCATCAACATCAACATCTTTGTAAAAAAATATGTTTTAAAAAAAAGCAGAACCTATGAGTTCGCCCCAAGACAGTCTCAGTACACCCGAGTTCTTCAGCGAGAGTATCAACATCATTATAAAAAAAGGCAAAACATGAGGATTCGCCTCAGATACATTTGCAACGGTCCTGGTATACCCAAGTCCTTCAGCAAAAGAACCCGGCTGTACCTGGATCATCCCAGAAGTACTCAGGAAGAATCCATAGGCGAATCGCTCTTGCACCGAAACTGTTATAACTTAGGTTATAACTTAAAAACAACAGTAAGACTGAAATCTGAGCTAAAAACTGAAAACTTACAGCTATAACTATTACCAGTTGCTCCCACGAGTGCGAGTCTATGCTGTGGAAGATTTAGTTGTGGGTTATTGTAGGTGGGTGTTACATTTAGTAGTGGGAACAAAATGTTAGGAGCTTTGGTTATTGAAATTCAATATAATTATCAAACATATACTGTAATATTGTTCCTAATCTGCTGTATCATTGTAATATTTGTTCATAGTGTTGAGTATAGAATATTTCGTGGAGAACATTTTGTGTACGTGTTTTAAATTCAGGAATTACAAGTTTTTACATTAAGAGTAAAGCTTGTTAAAAATTTAGGAAGTACCTAAACTGATAAATATAGAAGGCCTTTTTTAACAAATCTATTTCTTATGAACAAAATATTTTAGTATCTAATATATTTGATAGCATTACATATTTTTTGTTACAAAACAGTCGACAAAACAATATTTACAATAACTCAAGAATCCTAAATTGTTACAATTGTGTACGTGTTTTCTTATATATACACTGGTTTTTTGAGTCAATAAAAAATAAATCTGAGATTAAAAAGTTTATATGTTGACCTACTTCTTTATTATATCCATCAAATAAGTAATAGATATTATTAGGTATATACGTTATAGTTTCTATCTGTTCTTTCTTGGTTGGCGCCAGTGCCTTCTTGTGTAAGGTGTTCAAATATGTTTGCTCCCTCAAACAATCAGGTCTTACTTTTAGGTTCTTTTATAAAAATGGGTTTTTATTTGGATGATGTAATTTAGAGTGGGCTATATGTATTGCAGTAATGTCAGTATCTCTAGTTTCAACTCTAAAGGTACCTCTTTTTCTTCATCGTAAGCCTTCCAAATAACTGTATTTCTTCGTAGGCCTATGTTCTAGTTGTGGTTGTGGTGCAGAGTCCTTGTTTTCTACATTACTATTTTCACTAACATAGCTGTAAATGTTTTCTGTATGCAATATTACTAATAACATCATTCAAAATAGGTTAGCAAAAGTAAAAAAAATTGTAATATATATATGTACCTGTCATTTGTTTTTATACTATCCACTTCGTATTTCAAATTAAGAATTTCCTCTTTGATACTAATTATATATGTTTCTAAGAAGTTTTTTATACCTTTGTAGGAGTTTGAGGCAAGATAGAGCAAGGGTAATTGTAGGTGGGTGTTACATTTAGTGGTGGGAACGAAATGTTAGGAGTTTTCGTAACTGAAATTCATGTAACAAACATATATTGTAATATTGTTCTTAATGCATTGTTGTGTGACTGTGTCATTGTTCTATCTCCTCATAGTGTTGAGCATAAACTATTTCGTGGAAAACATCTTGTGTATGTTTAAGTTCAAGAATTATGAGTTTTTACATTTAGACGTAAAACTTGTAAACATTTGTAGAAAGTACCTAAATTGATAAATTTAGATGGCCTTTTTTAACAAATCTATTTCTCGTGAACAAATATTTTAGTATGTAATATATTTGACAACATTACACATTTCTTCTTACAAAACAATCAACGAACAATTTTTACAATTACTCAAGACTTCTAAATCGTTACAATTGTGTATGTGTTTTCTTATACATACACTGGTTTTTTGAATCAATAAAAAATAAATCTGAGATTGAAAATTCTATATGTTGACCTACCACTTTATTATATCCATCAAATAAGTAATAGATATTATCATGTATATACGTTATAGTTTCTATCTGTGCTTTCTTGGTTGGCGCCAGTGCCTTCTTGTGCAAGGCGTTCAAATACGTTTGTTTCCCTCAAACAATCGGGTCTTCCTTTCAGGTTCTTCTTAACAGATGGATTTTGAATTGGATAGTGTAATTTAGAGAGGACTCTATGTGTTGCAGTAATGTCAATATCTCTATTTTCAACTCTAATGGTACCTATTTTCCTTCCTCGTAAGCCTTCTAAATAATTGTATTTCTTCGTAGGCCTATGTTCTAACAGTGGTTGTGGTGCACAGTCCTCGCTTTCTACATTAAAATTTTCATTAACATAGTTGTAAATGTTTTCTATATGCAATATTACTAATAACATCTTTTGAAATAGGTTAGCAAAAGTAAAAGCAATCATTACACACACACTTGTCTTTTTGTTTTTAGACTATTCACTTTGTATTTAAGATTAAGAATTTCTTCTTCAATACTAATTATATATGTTTCTAAGAAGTTTTGTATACCTTTCTAGAAGTTTGAGGCAAGATAGGGCCCCGGACTAATATAATAAAAGAGAACATATGGAAAAAAATTACCAGCTTAATGCACATTTTTATGACAAAGTCATATGAAATAATATGTATAAAAATGAAATGAAACCAAAGTAAAACAAATAAGAAAAAGGAATGAAGGTATGTTATGATACCTCAAATCGCTATGTATGCAACAATAAAGTAAATACACAAATGATGTTTAAAATTTGCACACAGAAAATAAAGTTCATTAAATCAAAATCATTCTTACAAAACCCCTTGGTGTTGCAAGCTTGAAATTATTCTCCTCTACGCCTTTTACTTTATCTTCTATTTTGTCTTTCTCTGTCCTACTAAAAACCTAGAGACTATATACACAGTAAAATACTAATTTTAGGCAATGACAAATGTCCTAATGATTGTTTTTGTTTGATCATCCTTGTCTGTACTTGTAATTTCTCTATTACTAATCAACAGATATTATGTGAGTTCCCATTGTCTAAATGAACTACAGCATTCATGCATTTATAGATAATTGAATTCAAATTAAGACTTCATTGGCACACAAACAGAACTTTAACACCCAGAAGCGAAAAAGATAGGACAAGGCAGACAAGTGCACCTTAACTTAATAAAGACCAAAAAATGGGACTGAAAATGCCAGAGACAATTCTAATCTAAAGGCATGAAACACCTACAGCAAACCCGGGCAACAGTAAATCAATTTGACAAAGGAAAAACAAAAGTGAGCATGAACATGAAGCGGCCGGCGTCCAATGCACTTATGGGTGGCATGATACACAGCCGCAATAATTTCTTTTGCTCCATCTCGATTTTATATCTCATACAAATTTTTTCACCCACTGAAAATTCAAAATCTTCACTAATGATAGTGTGTGTGTGTGTCCATTTCAATTGAATTCACTAAGTTAAAAAAACTGCCATGGTTCACACTAGGGTGATGAGAATCACATTTTTTTAAACCTTGCTAAATGGCCCATCTCATGGCTGTAAAGCTGAATCATTGCTAAAACACCCGTCCCCACAACAATACAAACAAGAGTGTGGATCTGCTTACCTGTCAACCATTGCAACAACTCAGGAGCCAATAAAGTTGTTTTCTCTTAGCAAACAACTCAGTGTACCTTCATGTGCAACTGTAAAAAACTGTATACAAATATATATAGCTGTCAAGCTGGCTAAGATGGGCTAACAGACCAGATTAAGGTTCTCATCCAAAAGGGTGTGTATTCGAATCCCACCTTCAACGGTCAACAAATCACAGCAAGTACAGACGAGTGTGTACTCCTTTGTAGGTGGACTGGCAAAGCTTGATTTACTTGTCATGAGTTCAAACAACTATGAAATTTGAAAAGTAGATATAAATTAAAGTAAAAAAGTCCCCTTGTTCCCATAAGAGAGTCTCATGCCCAAGAAGGCTTGTTGGCTAGTCTGAGACCTAAAAAATCACCTTTATCTTTATGTTGGAGTATGTATTAATAGAGAGGTGTAATATCCCCTTTTAAGATATTATTTAAATCTGCAAAAATTAATTATCTCGATCACCCTAGGAAGATTAGATCTTCTTAGTTTGACCTCAAATAACTCAATGTCAGCAATAATACAACCCAAAATAGGGTTGGAGTATGCCAAAATAGTGGGTTAGATGAGAAATCTAATTAGAATGCTAATAAATAAATACCCAAACTGCTGCAATCTTCCAAAATTATTTCTCGCTTAACCATCAAAGCAAAAAATCTCAAACTTTGGATTTTGGCCCACAAAAATATGAAGAACAATGTCCCAAAATCAGTTTTTGCACAGCCAACATAAAACCCTAATTTTGCCCTAAAAATTAGGTCGCCCAGCACATTTAAGTTATCAAATTCACTCTAAAAATTATGAAATCACTTCCTCTTTATTCCTCCTAATTTCTACAACCAAATCCAACATTAACTTGACCTCAAAACTACAGATCTGAAATAATATTAATTAATAATGTCCAGATAGCTTGCTGACAACTAAAATATTCAAAAATTCATAACTCATCCAATACTCAGTGTTTTTCCATGAAATAAAATGCAAAACAAACTAGAAACCAATGTCTTTCCAATGCACTATGATTCTGAATTTTTTGAGCATTAAAACCTTGCCAAAACAACCTCCGAAATATGTTTTCAGTCGTTAGGGTCAGAGTAAATCATATAAATTAATTTCAGCTCATACACCCCTTCCAAAATATTCAAATAATCAGTCTTTGCTCTAAAATAATTAATTAAACACAGCAGCAAATAAATCTAGCATAAACAACCTTAAAACATAATAGATCAAACCCCAAACCAAATTGATTTGCTAACTAAATTGCAGTTATAATCACCAAAGTACATCAAACCCTTCACAAAAATGCAGATTTATGCTTCAAACAAATATGCCCATACGCAAGACCAAGTCACCAAAGCTAGGAAGGGAATCACCAACAAGTAGATTTGCAAATCTCATGAAAATACTTCAATTCATAACCAACTCAATAAACTCCCACACAAGAGAGAGAGAGAGAAAACATCAATGGGCATGCACCCCAATTACTCCAAGCATGGAGTGAAATCAATAATTCATCCAACATAACCCTCTAAAGAAATGTGACCTCCCTTTTATAGAACTAAGGGGTTCAATATCCAATAAAGACCGACCTTTCCCTTTTGGAGGGAAAACATAAACTCTCATTAAAATATTTAATACTAAGACTATGTGCACTTTATTTATTTTTTAATTAAATAAATAAAAGTAACTAACCTATGTGCACATTAAACTAACTAAAGAGACTCCCACTTGTAGCGCTAGGCATGTCAAGGGGTTACAATGCAAATGAAAAATAAATATTAATAATGTCCCGAAAAAGGGGACATTACAAGAGGTTTCCACATTATTTTTCAAAACCCATTTTTAGAAACATCCATTTCTTAATTCTCATCTTTAGGTCTAAGATACAATAACCATACAAATAAACAAAGAGAACCTAGTTATCTTTTTCATCTTTCATCTTCCAAACAAGTGTAGATTTCTATTGGCTTAAAAAGAACAGCTATTCAGGTGAATAAGAACATCGGTGCACTAAATTGAAACCCAGGGATGACAAAATTTGCATTTCCAATACAAAAATGATTTAGGCAGCCATTGCAAATTTAAATTGGAAAATAAAATCAGTCCTACTTGACTTTTCCCTGTAAAACATATAATGTCAAGGTTTAAGTCTTATGTTCTTATGCCATTTCAATTGCAATTTCCAAGTCATTACATAACCTATGCAGCATTATAACCTGTTGCATCAAAATTTAAACCAAAACAAAAGAGTACAGATCATTTTTTACCTAAATAATGTTAAAATTCACCTGAATACTTCTTGTAATACTTGTCATAAATAATGCAAAAAGCCACGTATTAATGCATATTTACTTCACTATGTGAGAAAACAATATTTGATAAAAACAGACCATAAACTACAACATCAAATGTAAAGAAGGGTTTTCGAGAAAACATACGAAGATATCAGCAAAATATCCACCAAATTGTACATTGAGGTTTCAATCAGCTCGTCAAAAGGGGAGTGGGAGGGATTAGATGCCCTGACCTCCCTAAAACCAATTGTTCACGCCATTAAAGCAGCACAATAACCTCCCAAACCCCTGAATTCGAACACTAATTCAATTAACAAGAAGGCACATTTTCCAACTTTGCAAGCCAAGTGTGGACTCTATGTTTAAAGAAAAATGTGATTCTATTTGCATTATAGATTTAACACTTATAGATAATTTTAGTTAAATTGTGATTAGCACTAGCAATATATACGATATGCTTGGATGGGATGCTCCACTAAACAGCGCCTACAACAACATCCATGCCACACACTTGGCCAATAGGGAAGCCAACCAACAAAGTCCGTTTACACATCCAATCGGCACAAACCATCTAAACAGCTATCATATATGACAGAAAGTGGAGGAACCTAACATGCACGGAGGTGGAACCTGCTCAAGGTAGAGAGCGTCATCGTCTGGGGTCTTTATCATTGTAGATGCGGAGGAAGCGAGCATGCACGGTTACGGAACCTACTCAAGTTGAAGAGCATTGTCGTTTAGGGTCTTTCTCATTGTAGACGCCTATAAGGTACATATATATGAAAATATTGGGCTAGTTTAGAAAAAAAGGAAACTTGCAGTTGAAAATTAAAATGTGAAAACTTTCAATCGAACATTTAGTCTATAAAAAGAAAACTTGTACTAAACATAAAGCATCCTTAAGAGAGTTATTATTTCCACAATCCATAAAATCAGATAGAATGCTTATGGATAAAAATTGTGTGGAAGAAAAAGTGTAATATTGGTCATGTTGATGCAAGCAGGAGCAGTTGTGTGGGAGGTTCGGGATTCGCAACGTCAAAGCAATTTCAAAGGTCATGGTCGTTGCGAAGAGGAAGTAGAAGTGATAAACAAGAAGGATGAGAAATTTGAATGGCAAGCAAAAGGCAAGAGAAACATAGAGTCAGGCACACTTGCTCAATTGAAGTAGGCAAAATCAAGATTAACAAGGACAATTGAGACAACAAATAGCAATTATTCGGCGAGTAGGGAGTGGCTGGAAAAAAGTGCCCTAATTTGTAAATTCATAGATGTTTGGCTAAGGAAGAAGAACAAAGGAGATAGATTGGTTTGAATTGGGGAAAATGCCTGAGGCCTGAAATCCAAATTTTGATGAAAGGTTTTTTCAAGTTTACCTTTCAATCGTGTTGGCTAGATTTTTTGCATAGCTGAAAACCTAGGCAATCATGAGATAAATCTCCCTCATTTACCAGTGAGGCTCCCGTGTAAGATTTGTCAATTAAATATGCTAGTATCTATTTGGGGGTATTACTTTAACCATGCAGCTCATGAACCATAGCTGTATAGTTTTGCAACAAGTAAGCAGCTGTTAAAGAAAGGAAATATCTAATGAAGAAGGAAATAATATAAACACAGGAACGAAAGAGGGAAGATGTGCAACCCAATCAATAGATTACAGAGTTGATTGCATGCACATAGACGGAACTAATAGATATTAACACACAGAATTATAAGCAAAGGCAACTTTCAGATCTAGATCTAAAATAACACAAAGTTTATAAGTAGATCTGAGACAAAAAGTTAAAAACAAAATGCACCGTGACACAAAGTTCTTCGGAAATCTGCTCCTTTCTATTCCTTTGCTTCAAATAGCTATCAAGGGTTTCAGCACAAAGTCTGGAACACAAGAATGTTGCTTACAAATTCTGATCCATTTAACACATAAGGTTCTTCCTCTACTTATAGCATGTAAAGGGGCAATTACAAATAGGAAGCTTTTAGTGAACTGGCACATGTGGAAGTTGTCAAGGAAACAACTGACAATCTCCCTCCTGGAATTCCTCTTTGCATGACATGCATGATTTGCAACTGAAGATAGAACCTTCTATTTTGCATGTCTGCCACCTATCTCCAAGTAATTGACTTCTTCAAGTAATGGCTTTTAAACCAATCACTTAAGTTTTATAATTTAATTGATCGCTCAATTACTTTGTCGAAGAAAAGAAGAAGAAAGAGGAAAATGAATTAGAAGAAAGCTGCAACACTTTTTTGTTCTTTTTCCATATTCTGCATGCAGTTGATTCTTTTGCCTTTGATTCTCACCAAACTGGATCTGGAAGCAGCTGGATCTGGAAGCGGTTGGATCTAGAAGCAAGTGACTGTGATTTGCTTGCGGGTATTGCCTTTGACTTGTCTTCCTTCTTATCCTTGAAGCTTTTGCAGTTCTTCTCCAAGTACATGCATCAGTGCAATGTTTGTCATAAATAACTCATCTTTTTTATTTTTAATTGCATATGAGCAATTAAAAATTCAGGAAAGCACTCCGGGTGAATGCAACTTCAATGAAGGCTTCAACTGGAAGATTGGGAGCACATGCACAAGATCCTGGAAGGAATTTTTCATGCACTGACTTCTACACGGGCTGCATTAGAAACAAGAGGATGAAGCCTTTGCAATTATGGATCTTGGATCTGGATCTGGATCTGGATCTGAATCTGGATCTGGGTCTGGATCTGGAAGCTATGCATGATTCTGTTGATCCTTTTCTTTCATCATGCTTCGCCATGGCCAGAGCAATCTTTGTCTGAGCAACTCTTTTTCTTTTTATTCGGCCGGAATTCTTTACAATTGGTGCAGATCTGGGAATTTCTTCAGATTCGGAAGATATATTCAATGTATTGGACATTGATTTAAGCTCCCTTTCAATTATATAAGCACCTGTAATGAATACCTGCAATTAATTCAGACAAAGACGGAATCCGGAGCATGAACACTTGATTTTTATCATAAAAATTTGTATATAAAGCCCGCTGCCCTAAAATTTGAGGCTTTGCTTGCATGCAAAGCAAGCATAAATATTTGTAACTTCACCTGGGCACCTGTAATACTATGCAGACAATTAATCAGACTTAAATCAAGCTCCTTCAAACCTAGGCGCCAAACTTTGAAGCTTTCCGACAGTGAAAACACCTTTTTCTAAGCAAAATTCCTCCTTTGGGCGCCAAAATTGCTTGGGCTGCACTCCTTTGCTAAAGAATTAATAACTCCATTGATATGGCAGCCCATGCTTATATAACCTTCATCATTCTATAATTAATAATTGTCCTTCCTATTTCCGGCCATTAATTAATTAAAAATCATGTTTTTCTCTTCAATTTGGGCGCCTATTTTGTGCATGCTCATGGCTGTCATTAAATAAATTAAATTTATTTAATTTTAGCTTTCTACTTTCAGTCTACTTTGACTTCACACTATGCTTTGACCTCATGCGCCAAAAATAGGAATTAATTCCATCAATAAATACTTTAAAAAGTATTATTTCTCCTCTAGGTGGGTCGCACTTTTTTGCATGATAGAGGGCTGCATTAAATAAATTAAATTTATTTAATTTTAGCGTTCTATTTCCAATTTCCTTTATCCTCTCATCCTGTGTTGAATTTTCCTCATGCTTGGGCGCCAAAATTAGGAATAGAAACAATTAATAAATGCAATTAAAGTTATCCTTCTATTCCAAAAGGGGTCGCACTTTTTGACATGGTTGATTTCTATTTTTAAAAGTCAATTTCTAATGGGATTATTCACCCTGCACCGCAGCTCCAAAAATCTCCATGATCCACTTAAGCTATTTGACTTTCATAATGGGATTTTTTACCCTGCAAGGCAGGTAAGAAATTCTCATCAATGCCTTAAGTGATTTTCTTTTATTTCACAATGGGAATTTTCACCCTGCAAGGCAAGTAAGAAATTCCCGCCTGCCTGCTGCCTCTAATTTTCCCATTATGACTTAAGTGGCTTTTGCTTCCATGGGAAAAAGTACCCTACCAAGCAGGTGCAAAATTCCCACCTGCCTGCTGCCACCAAAAATCCCATTGCAGCTTAAAACCTTCCTTTCCCAAAAATGCGACTTGCCCAGAAGAGGCCCTTTTTGTGCATGACTTCGTCTTTTTAGAGAGAACCAGACCTCCTGTGGCAAATTCCTTCTGGCATGACGTCCGTAGATGATTTCCAGATACTCCAGGCAAGAAAACAGACTGAACCGGCAAAGGAAATGACCTAGAGAAATTTCACAGAAAACAAAACAAGAAAACACCAAAAACGCAAAACGTTGCCAAAAGTCACAGATAAAGCCCAGGATTCATTCCTGGTGGAAACCCTACTGGTATATGGGAATATTGACATGTAAAACCACAACAGGGTTAAACCGGAGCACAATTTGCCTCAAACGGGGCTCAGAATAATTAAATAAAAATTTCCTGCAGGCAAACCCCAGCGACAGAATATAACGAGTTTGGGCATCTGGGTATTTGTCGAAATTGGCTTTTATGACTCTCTGGAAATATCTTGACGCAATACAGACATTTTCTGGCAATAAAAACACAAAACGACCCATTATTTTAAAAGTACAAAAAAATTTAACATGGGGTAGTCTTAGATTTCAGAGTGAAATCTGGGGACACCAAATCGAAAAGGTATAAAGAGTTAGTATTCATAGGCGGGCCTTGATTCTTCCAAAACACAAGGCTATATATGAGGATTTGGACAACCTTGTTTAACCCTATACAGGAACTAGTTTCTAAGGCTCCTCTATGGATTCAGTTGTATTAACTTCCTCCAAAATTTTGGGAGTTAAGTATTCTAGGGAAAATCGCAGGTGTGTAAAGGAAGTACCACACTCAAAAAGGTCCTTTTGCGTATGCCATAATTCGTGTCAATATGGATCACTCTAAAACCTATTCTCCAAGCGGTTAGGTTATGCTCCTCTTCTAGCATCTAGAAATTGGAGATTGATTACAAATGTCTTCTATTTCAATGCTTTAAATGTTGAGAAATTGGCCTTAAGAAAGGAGAGTGTGGGAATAAGGCACCAAGATTTGTGAAGGTAAATATTCATGCTCCTAAAACAAAGTAAAGGGTGACTTAATGTATCTCAAAGGAAACTCACCCTGAGAAATGAAAATAATTTTACTAGTAGAATCATGGAAAACAAGATTGAGAAGCATCAAAATTGCACCTAGAAGGAATTGAAGGATAAAGATTAAATTGGGTCAATAGTGGAGGCTAAGGATTGTGCCTCTCCCTTGGTGAAGATCATTTCTTCCTCCATGTCAAGACTAAGTGATCTTTTTGAGAAAGCAAAAGTTTTGGGTTTTGGAGAAGCTGCTACGAAGACACTTGGGCTAAATGAAATCTAGGAGGGATTGTCCCTGGGTAGGAATAAGATGAGAACCTGGAAAACAAAGAAAATTTGGGGATGGTTGTAACAGTCAAAAATTCTCTCTTCTAGGGACCTTGAATATGGATAAAACCTACACAAAAGGGAGTCTAAGGCTCTTAAGGGGATTATCTTATGTATTGATGGTGGGGAAGATCCGCCCATTGTAATTAGAAAGACACCAAGAATGGGGAGCAATATTGTGACTACACTAACATTGAAATATCAACTTGATACAGGACTCAACTAACCAAAGATCGGAAACCAAACTCCATTAAAATTCATAAAGAGGTTCAAGTTGCACTTAATTTTGTAAACCAAAAGTGCCCTTAGAAGCTTGTATATTGGGTGGTAGGGAGAATCCCTCCCCCAAGAAGCCATGAAAATTGTAAGTTGGAACGTCAGAGGGCTAAATTCCTTTAACAAATTTTGTTTAGTTGAATGGCTTATAGAAGATAGTAGGCCAGATATTCTACTACTGCAGGAGACTAAGGTAAACAAAGATTAATTGGTAAAGGCATTCAAAAACATTTGGAAACCGTGTGCGAAGGAGGTAGTAGATACACAAGTACAAGTGGAATTGTTGTTTGTTGGAATCCCAAGGTGGTAAAAGGGACTTCAATCCCTCAAGACCCCAATGGGATTAATATCTTATTTGAAACCTATATAAATGAACTACACTTCATTTTGTTCAATGTGTACAAGGATAAAAAAGATTGTTGGAGCTATCTAGAAGGTTTGAGAGTGGCACATAAGGAACAAAGTGGGTAATCAATGGAGACTTTAAAGCCATTTTAAATGCTAAGGAAAAAAGGAGGGTAACTAGCTCTTTTGTCCAATGCTTTAGATTTTCATGAATTTCGCTCTAGACGTGCAAATAGATTTTGAACCTCATATTGATATCTTCACTTGGACTAATAGATGATAGGATGACCAATGCAATGTTGGAGAGATTAGACAAGATTTTGCATTGGCTAGAAATGGGGCTAGAAAATCAAAAGTGTCCTTTCTCATGATTTATCACCTTCATCACAGATCGTTTTATTTGTCTGATCATTTTGACCTTCGTTTTGTCCATTTCGGATAAGTACTCCTCATTTATGTCGTAAACCTTGTTTTAATTAATTAATTAATATTTTACCTTTTTATTTAATAAAATTAATTTTATTAAATTTTAGGGTGTTTAATTAATAAATATTAATTTAATCCTCATAAAAGTTGTTTGAAAAATTTGGAAGAACTTTTCTCATTTTCCCCATTGCCATGGGCAATTAAAATTCCGCTTCCAATTGTCAGGAATGCCAAATTGGCTCTCCACTTCCGTTTTTCCCTTTCCTGGAAAAGTTTTCATTTTCCCCTGCTTGTGGGAAATTCTTTATTATTTGCCAACCCAACCGGATGTCAAACGGCAAAATATCTCCCATTTTCCCCATGTGGAGAAATGGAGGGGAATTGCCAGCCCACTTTGCCATTGTCATGGGCAAACAGTTAAATTCTCCCTCTATTCTCCTGGCAATTAATGCCCACTACCCGAAGAAATTGGGAATTGGTTATTCAATGGGAAGAAAGAAGAAGCGGTTACAAAATCAAGAAAGCTTCTTGGATATTCATAACTTCTCCTTCGTGAACTCTACAGAAAAGAAGTGCAAGAAGCAATATTGATTAGAAGAAGTTTTCGAAAGTTTTCTTTTTATTATTATTTCCCCTGTGAAGAAACATTTTTTTCGAGAAGGATTTTTATACAAGGTAATCCATACAATCCACATTTGAACGCATTACCCAGGAGAATTGTTCACACAGCCAATAAGGCAGAGGTTATTTCCATCATTCACAGTTGTCAGAGAAGGTCATGCACAGAGTGAAAGGAAAGCACACAGGCCATGCAGATGTCAATACAAAGATTCATCATGCAGATCCAAGAACCAAAAGCAGGCAAAACAGGTGAATTCAGGAAATGCATTTGCACATAGCAAGTGAAGAAAGTGAAGCTCACACAGTTATCAAATAAAACACAGCATAAGGGAGGTTCATCACGCAAAGAAGAAAGACAATACCATTTCCATGCATTCAAAGGCAATCAATATGCAAAAAGTCAAAGAGCATTTCCACGCATTTGAAAAAGAAGCACAAGCCACATGTCCAAACTGGCCATGAGTCAAAGAGCCCAAAATTGTTCTACGCATTTAAAGCTTGGTAGAATAAGCCACGCATAGGAAAAAAAGAATAGTCCAAACGGCCAAATAAAAGCAACATTCCCACACATGTTAGGAAAATTAGATAGGCCATGCAAAGGGAATAGCAACAAAGCCACACATTCAAAACCATGCATTCACAAGGGAAACTTTAACATTCCACACACTTATTCACAGCAGTTTTAACAATAGGTAAAGAAAAGAACAATATCCACTGCAGGGTAGCATAAGGAAAAGGCACATTTCCACACATTGCACAGGAGGATTTAAATGGGTAAAGAAGCATTGCCACCATCTTGAGGAACAAAGCAACATTCACATTTTCGAAGGAATAATATAAAAAATAACGGCAATAATAGCTTATTTTCCACTACACCAACGAACGCTCGAAGGTTTAAAACTAAGCTCGAAAAATCAGTAACAATTCTCTATTTGCACCAAGTCCATGGCCCAAGCTTTTTGATTTCTAATCCAAGCTCAAAACATTTCGGCTCAATTCATGCACGAATCCATAGCATTTTGAGCTTTATATTTCGAGCTCGAGCTCATATTATCATTTGTAAAATTGTAACCCGTGAATTGCTCTCTTTTATTTTAAAAAATAATAATAAAAATAAAGAGACATATTTTTCCTTGCGGTTACGGTGGTCTGGAGACTAAGACCCGACACCGTTTTGCGTGCTTGCTTTGTTTTTTCTTCAAAATTCATAATGGCTGAAAAACCTAACAAATCTACGGGAAAGTCAAAGAAACCAGTAGAAAGGTCAAACAAGTCCGCACTCAAATATGAATTCCAAGGGATCATTCCTCCCACTTCCATCAAATTTGCATATGACAATATCACCGACACTGATCTTGGCCACATCAATGTAACACAATTTTGTGATCAGGTGAAAGCCGAGGGGAAAACCATCTTCTCAGATAGACTCTATCATAGTGGTCTACCTCAAGCAACAACTTTTCCTGTTTCAGTGCAATGCCCTGAGCTAGTCATTTCCTGCGCAGAACATTATGATCCCAAAAGGTGAGGAATCTTCAAGGATAATTGTGAGCCTTTCCTTTTGATCACACTAGAGCACATCGAAGAATTTCTCAACATCCCTGATTTCCCTGAGAATGCTGACATCACTCGAAAGTCAGCACAAGAGTTTTGGGATGAAGAACCCCTCAGGTGGACCAAGATGGTCAACAACAATTGGCTAGTGACCAAGAGGACTCGTGTTGACCGGTTTCCCAAGGAATTGTACCACATTGAATTTGTGGAGGAAATCAGTGATATGATCACTCTTCTGAGCCGAGTCTTCAGTCTCCCCTCTGCCAGGATTTTTCACCCATGGATGTATCAGTTCATCTGCATCATCCTTGCAAAGAGAGAATTTGTAGATTGGGCCACCATCATTAGTGACACTCTCCACAAGCAGTTGATCGAGGTGAAGATGACTGGGCATTTCTACATGACATCGTACCTAACCTATGCGGTGGCCAGAAGGAAGTTATTTTCGGGGTTAGAGACGAAAGGCATCATGGGTCCATCAAATAGTGTTTTCCACTATTATCCGCAATTGAGTTTCAAGAATAGATCTCATCACTTCAGGAGAGTTAATGATGCTTTCACCTTCCACGTGATTAGAAACTTGAATAGGAATCCAGAAGAAAGATTCTCCAAGGATGTCATGGCGGTCATTTCTCAGTGGGGAACATGGTTCATTCAGTTCCCATCCTTTTCCTACATTCACGTGAGTGGATTTGTAGGCACTCCATGGAAGCTTCCCAAGTATGTCAGTGATAAGTGGGTGTTAATGGAGCTTGCACGACAAATTTTTCCAAGTTCATTGTCTTCTCAGCGATAAACACCGTTCAGGCATCCACTTCCCAATCCAAATTGGGGAATACCAATGCCCGAATCTCTTTAGTGCACAACTCATGGAGAAGGAGTTTTCTCTCATTACCATACATCCATTTGTAAGAGATCCCAATTTGACATCAATGGATACATGCAAAAGGCTCTTGGAGTGAAGTACCAACACAATCCCACCATGGAAGACTTCTGGTCTACCTGCTCAGATGAACACAAAGTAAGAAGGCGAGAATTCTCCCACCTGACCCTTGCTCAAATCAAGGCCTTCCGCATCAGAGATCCTCCAGATTCATTAGTAGATGATGGTGATGATTTGATTGATCCCTCATATGATGTCATTGCCTTCACTCCATTGCCCCAAGTTGATTGGACCAAGAGAGATGAATTCTCTCTTGATGGCAAGAATCAACCGATTCTAGAAAGGAGCATAGCCTGGTATGAACGAGAACTTGTAAAGTTACCATCCATCCAAGTTCATACCCCAGGATCACATAAATTGCCAACACGAGGAGGTCTCCAGTTGACTAAAACCTCTTCTCAGTCAACCTCCATGCCATCAACCCATACACATCAAGCAAGGAGAGAATGGTTTCCCAAATCCACTTCTCCAAAGAAGATGTCGCGAGGAGAAACATCCAAGGGTCCTGGCCCTATTGAAGGAAGAGAACGTGTCTCAGGGTTTTCCACTTCAAGTAGAGACTCATCTACTCACGTTATTGATAGTTCAAGGAAGCTCATCATAAACACTACTCAGCCATGTCATGCACAAGAGTCTACTCAAGTGCAAGTGGTCCAAATATCAAATGCTCCTGAACCCCTAGTTCACGAAGAGGTTTCTCAAGGTTTCCCTGAGGTTCAAGAGGTCGATGTCAAAGTTATTTCCCCAAGGATTGAAGTTGTGGAAAGAACTCTTGTAGAATCCAATGATGTCGAGAATGGTGTGAATGTTGCTTCAGACTCCAGGCTTCTGTGTGCAGAATTGGTCAAGGAGACCCCTTCTTGGGTTGACTGTGAAGTCAAGAAAAGAAAGAGGGTTGTCAAGGCAATCAATATTGACTTTGATGCCCTTTCCAAGCTTTCAAATGATGTCATCCCCAAGAAGCCTAAAGTGTTCTCGAGAATAATGGTGGATGGAGATGGAAACAAATTTAGATCTTGTCATTCCCCAAGTCGAGAAGGAACGTAATGCCATGACGTCTGCTGACTATGAAGTATCCAGGCTTGGACTTGGGAAGTCTACATTGGAAAGTGACATGGAAATGGCCCGAGATTCCATGGATATTGTGTTAAGAAGGCTTGAGAAATATAAATCTCAGAATTCTCAACTCAAGGCCGAAAAGAATCAATTGGTGAATTATGTTCAACATTTGATAAATCCAATATCCTCCACTTTTCCAGTACCTGATGTAGTGGCTGCCCCCGACAAGAAACACTCAATCTGTCGAAGGAGGTAAACACTTTGGGCCATGTCACTAAATCTTGGCTTTCAGAAATTCTCATCTTTGGGAGAAAGACAATCAAAGTGGTCGTAAAGCTCCATGAAGACATTAGTGCATACCTAGATCCAATCCTTTCTTTTAAGGAATCTTTTGCTTCTAGCATATCAAATCTGGATGAGATATTGCCTAGTCTGCAAGAGATGACGAGTATGGAATCTACAATTCTAGCCATTGAAGGGATCCTTGAATTCGAATGCCAAGGGACACACTTTCTATGGTGTTTACATCTCAAGTCACAGAAGACGCTTCTCAAAGATTCCATGATTCATTACGAGAGCATATGCAGTGAAGCCTTCACTTCACTCACCTCAATTCATGAGTTCATAGCTGAAATCCCTTGTGATCTTGTGGATGAGCATAATCAGAGGCATTCATCAGAACATGTTGAGGAACAATTCTCACAATTGTTTAAGGACATGTACATTCCTGCCATCAATTTCTCCTCTACTTCAATGGAATGTTGTATCAAATTGAGGAACCTGTTTGAGGATGCTCAATCGAAAATGGTCAACCTAAATAATATGCTAGGTAGGATTTTGGAATTGCAGGTGTTCTGCGAGGTTGTGCTTCAACCAAGTGAACCTCCTAAAGAAGAGAAGATGTTCGAGACATTGGAAAGGTTCAAATCTTTTCAATTGGCAAAGGCGGCAAGATCCTAATTTCACCAATGGGATGAGGAGATAGCATTCTGGTATCTAATGAAGTGGGAGAGTCCATTTCTCATACGATTGAGATAGGTGGACCCCACTTTAATGGATAAGGCACTGGGTCTTGTTTTATGTTTTAAAATGATATTTTAAAGTGATGTTATTGTTAAACTCATTTTTAGCAGACTTTTGATCACTTAAGTGATTTCTAATTTCAAGTTACTTTTTAAAAGTTAGTTGAAAATTCAAAGTCACTTAAGGTGCCCTAATTTAATGTTCATGTAAACCCTAACTACCTTGTAACCAACTTTTGGGTTATAAAAGGAAGTTAGGGGCTCATTTGTAAGGGTGACTTTGAGAGAGGAGAAGAAAATACTTTTGTGTGCAAGCTTTGTTTCAAGAAAGAAACTTTGTGTTCTTTTGTGAAGACATTTTGAGAGTTAATGAAATATGAACTTTGTGTCCCATTCATTATCTCTTGTAGCATTTGATGTTCTTATGTTCATTAGATGTTAGTGTTTAAATCTTGCATGTGAATACTATCTTTGATCTTATTGTCAACATTATTAATCTGTTGTTCTTGTTCACAGTGATTAAGCTCTGATATTTACTTACTCATGTGTGTTCCCTTTCATTTATTCTTGTTTAGCTGATTCAAACTCCATTTTATTTGAGTTAGTTATTCATTGTTCTTCTTCTTCTATATGCAATATTAGGCTCTGTTTTTACCTAACTATTGTATGCTCCTTCCATCCATTCCTTTCCATTTCCCTTCATTCCATTCCATTTCCCTCATTCACACTTCTTTCCATTTGATGTCCCAAAACACCCCCACATACAATTTTGAATGTATAGATGTAAATATAGTTTTGGTTTTCAATAAAGGAAACCTCACCTTCATTGAGGAGGGACTTTGTCCCCTGACTGTTGCATGTCATTTGCATGCGTATTTTCAAGCAACTTTCTAATTATGACTTAGAAAAGTTAAGTTGGTTCGAAAAAGTGCAAATACCAACTTGAAAATAAATAAAAACTTATATTTCTACAAGGAGCTCGGTCCTCTTTAGGGGGATCATCCTTTTGATTGTGGCGCCACCTTTAGCTATATAAAGGGGTTGGTTGGCTTGGAAAAAGGATACTTTTGAAATTCATTTTCTTTGAGTTGGAGCATGAAATTGTTTTCTCTCTCTTGCAATTGAGGACGAAAACCCTCTTTGCACTTGATTTGAGGATGAAACCTCTCATTTCTTCATTAGTGATCTCATATGGAGGTCATACTTAAGCTACACTCCGATTTTCTTTGGAAACTCGCCATTTCCAGCTATCGTAAACCCTCTCCTAGGGTAGCGACTTGCATAGTGGATGATTTTGGTAATATCTAGTGCACGGCACTTCATTCTTTGTTAATATTTGGATTGTTCATAATTTATGAGGGTGGATGCATTTAACGGATTGAATTTTGGGCTTTCGAATCTCAATTTCCGGCCATTTTTGTAAGTGGCTTCGCTGCTGTTGCAAATTTAATTAAATATACTCCATTTGGGGTTTACAAACTCATTTCTTGGCCTGTACTTGTTCTAAAATATTTATAAGAGTTTCCTACATGCTTTGGATGGTGTAAAAGTGATATTGGTGGTGAATTATTGCAAGTTTCCTCTTGCTGTCATAAGATTACAGACTGTTGTATCTTGCTGTCCAAAAATTCAGTTGGTTGTTATAAATTTCAGTTTGCTTTGATTTGGTTTTGTGTCATTTACCTTCTTTTCCAGTTTCAGCCCGGAAAGGGACATTACAATCCAGGGCATCCTGGGGACGACAAGGAAACGTCACCCCACATTTTCGGAAAGGTGAAGAAGTTTAGGGACGTCTCTAAGACATCCAGGAAAATCAAGGGGCATCCCCCATGTTTTGGGGATGTCGGGGGATAGTTGGATGTCCCCGAGACAATCGGGGGGACATCCCGAGGACGTCCAAACATCCCCAGTGGCATTGTATTTTGTTTTTACATTTGATTTTTTTTTTTTAAACATTTTTTGTCAAATTTAATTTTTTGGAAAGTTAAAATAACATAAAAGAAACACGGCACAATCCTAAACCTAAAAATGACAAAAAATCAAAATAACCAAGCCATACGCACATTCATAGAGAGAGCCTATTAAAGAGGCATACAACAAGCACCTATGATGAAGGAGGTGGGTGCAACAAGGAATGACGGGAAGTAAGAAATAGCTTTACCCGTAGAACAAACCCAACAAATTACCCAAGCTATTATAACCCCTATAACAACATATATTAAACAATATAATAAGCTTTAATTAAGCTTATACAACTTAATTATTCTAATAACCTCCCTTAATGACTGAACTCGAAATAACTCCAAGCTTATCTCGGAATTTTACAAATTTATCTTAATATAAAGGTTTACTCATTATATCAGTTGGTTGCTCAGAGGGTAGGGCAATAATAAAGACAGATGTCTTCATTAGTAACCAATTGTTAGATGTAGTGATGGTGAACTTCAATGTGCTTTATCCTAGCATGAAATACCTGGATTCTTCACCATCGTTTAGTACACTCTGGGTTCTCGCAAAAGATAGGTGTAGATGTTGACGATTCAAGTTGAAGAGTCCTCCAATACTAACTGAATCCACATCAATTCTCTACATGCACTAACCATCGCTTTGTACTCAGACTCAATAAAAAACAATGCAACTGTACTCTAAAGCTTACTCTACCATGAAAATACTCCTGAACCAAGGGTGAAAAGATAATTTGTTGTAAACTTTCTAGAATCAACTAATCTTGTCCAATCTGAATTAGTATACCCTGTCAACTCAAAATCATGAGTTTGTTTATATAGAATGCCAAAGTCAAGAGTTCTTTTGACATATCTAAGAGCTTGTTTTGCATTTTGCCAATGTTCTTCATGTGGTTGACTCATGAAGTGAGAAAGATAACTTACCAAAAAACACAAATCTGGTCTAGTAGTAGTAAGATAAATCAAACTTCCTACTAATTGCCGATACACTATTTCATTGACCAGAGGTGAATCAGTGTTTGTTGAGAATTTTATCCCAACTTCTATAGGTGTAGCTATGGGATTACAATCATTTATTATGAACTTTTCTAACAAGGATTTGGCATACTTTGTTTGGGATATAAAAATAGTATAGCCATAATTTGTAACACTACAAAAAATCTACACCTAGACAGTATTGAAGCAGTCCTAGATCAGTCATTTCAAACATAGAACAGATATTGAATTTCATCTATTTAATCAAGTCATTACCGCTTCTGATGATGGCAAGATCATCAACATAGACAACTAGAATCACTATGTCATCACCAAGCATTTAACATAGAGAGTAGATTTTGCATCACATCTTTTAAAACCATACTCTCTAAGATATTTATCAATTTTGAAATACCAAGCTCGAGGAGCCTACTTAAGTCCATACAAGGACTTCACTAACGTACAAACCATATGCTCTTTCCTAGGAATCTGGAATCCTTATGGTTATACCATGTACACCTCTTCCTCTAAGTCCCCATTCAAAAAAGCACTTTTCACATTCATTTGAAATACTTGCAAACCAAATTGTGTAGCAATAGATATAACCATTCTGAACGTTACCATTTTAGTTATAGGAGCAAGTGTTTCTTCATAATCTACCCCCTCTTCTTGTGCATAACCCTTTGTAACAAGACGAGCTTTATACTTAACTAAGGAACCATCTGACTTACATTTCACTTTGTAAATCCATTTGCAACCAATGGATTTCTAACCTGGAGGTAACTCTGACAACACCCAAGTTTCGTTTTTCATTAAGGCATTATACTCCACCTTCATGGAAGTTTCCCATTCAAGATTTCCTTTAGCGTCTGCATAAGTAGTTGGATCAAAACTTTGTGAAACAGATGAATTGAGAGCAAAGTTTACCTACTCAAGATTTTGTACTGCTTGTTTCCTAGATCTGGCGGATCTACATTCCAATGATTTTGGAAGCTCATCTGAGCCGAAAACATCATGTAGTGTGCTACAGTACCATTTTGGCCTTTTATGATGACTAGTTGGATCATTGTTTGTTTCACTAGGTCTTGCTATGGAGCTATACTCTTCTGATGTTTTCCTTTCTAAGTCATGTTCCCTTTTAGAACCAGGACTTGATTCACAGTCATCATTAGGAATCCAAATATTACTAGTATCAGTAGGTGTACCATCTTTTGAGAAATACGGGATTTTCTCATCTATTATCACATCTCTACTTATGACAACCGTATTTGTAAAGATATCTAGTAATCTATCTGCTTTGGATTTGTAGTGCCCCCTCTAGTTTGTAGCAATTTTTCTTGTCTTTCGATCATGACGATTTTCTCGGAATATTGAAATATGTTTGTGTTATTTGTAAATCCCCTTATGCACTGTGGAGATAGCGATAACTCTCTCTAGGTTTTCAATTAAAGGTATTTAAAATATTTGTCCAAGCATCTCAGGATGGTTGTTACATTTTAGCCTAGTTTCAGTTTTCATGTTTTGACCTCATTTGGGGTGATCGGCAAACATCCCCCAAATTTTTAAATGCTTTGTGGATGAGGAGTCTTTTATTCTTCGCTTCGTCAATTCCATCCTAGAGGATGGCTTGACAGTAGCTCGAAGTCTCGATATTCATGATTGTAAAACAATAATAATAACTTACATTAAATATTTGAAATAATAAAATGATATAAATCATTTGAGATTAAAATGATAATAACAAAAGTAAAATAAATATAAATAAAATTGGAAAATATTTTTAAATCCCTCCAACTACTTGGGGCATGTGCCAACCTCATATCAAGAAAGAATTATGGAATTTTTGGTTTATGTGAGGTTATGTGCATACCAAAGGGGATTTTATGGTCACAGGATGTTATTGCAATTTCTTAGCATTGTATGGGAGCTTTCATGGTGTGAGGGCAATATTCGTTGTAGGTTTTGCACAGATTGGGTTTGTTTTAAGGCGTTAAACTCTGGTTGTTACCCTTTAAAGTTGCCTCCACACAGCTTGTGCCAATGATGGAGCTTCCAAACAGGGCGTGGTCACCTGCCAAAACATTAGGGAGGCGGGATTTTTCTGATAAATGTTTTTGGTTGCAAGCGCCCTGGTAAATATGTATGCAAATGTGGAAACATACGCTTGGCATGCAAGTTGTTTGGGCAAAAGAAAGAGATTTGCAGGGGATGGCATTGGCATTGTTAATAAAGAGTGAACACCCTTGTTGCAGCATCTGGGAATCCACCAATTATAGCGCTGCAAGGCTCATAGACTGTTTGACAAAATGCCAACGACTGCAGGATACGCATGCATTGGATTTGTTTAAAAGGCCTTGGAAACCTTCAGGCAAATGCAAATTGATAACAGGTGTAAAGCCAAACACCACAACCTTTGCCAGTGCTCCCCTTGTCTGTGCCAAATGGGGAGTTTTAGTGGAACAGGGTATGGACTGTCCGCCAGAACTTTGGAAGAGAGGGATTTTGTAAGATACTGTAGTTGCAAATGCTTTGTTGACAGATAAGCAAGATGTGGATGCATTGTTAAGGCAAGAGGACTCTTTGATAGGATGCTTCAACAGAGATGTGGAGTCGTGGGTTGAAGGGTATTGTTATTGTTATGGAATCAAATGCAGCAGCTGTCAGGCCAATGCATTTAGAAGTGTAAAGCCCGGTTCCACATCCTGTGCCTGCATACAACCCTTGCAACGTTTTCTTCCCCTTGGCATTTCATCTAATCTTGCACAAATTTGTTGTGTAGGGTGGATGTCAAGTATTATTGTTGCTACAGCCCTGGTAGATACGTTTGCAAAATGTGAATACACACACAAGGCGTGGAATGCTTGGCAAATTCCTGGTTTAATATAAGACAAACAAAATGTGTCTTCTCATGAAATGCCATGGCTGCGAGTTATGCGCAAATGGGGTTGTTGGAAGACCATATGGGCATCAAATCAAATGCCATTGGCAATCCCAAAGCCAAATCCTGTTCCTTTGAGATCATTTTATTACCTGTGTGAAAATGAGGGCTTTGTGACGAGATATGGTTGCAAGACGGACAACTTGTGGATGCACGAGAACTGTTTGTTGAAATGCCTCAGCAAAGTGTGAGTTCTCAGTCATCTGAGACAGTTGGGTATGCCCAAAAAGGGTTTTGAGTTTTTCAAGCGAATGCGATTGGAGAGCGTGTAGACCGCCCAGAGCCCAATTTACCCTGGTTCAACTACTATCAGGCATGGTTATCTTTACCTCTTTCTTGCATGATCTAGCATTTCTAGTTTTTCCATTTGTAACGGTGTTGAAAATCGAATCAAAGATGATTAACTTTCTGTGAATTAAATGAGGGAATCAATAGCCTGTTTAATATGTTGATAGCATGTACCATTGAGATAAATACATTGTGTATTGTAAATGGTAACACTACTTGATGTGAATTTATAGAATGACATGGTTGTATTAGGCAAGAGAAACTTTTATTGTTTTTGTGATGAAATGATAAGATTACTTGGAAGGATATGTAATTAAGCTATATTTGCTTGTGTGTGGTTAAGAGTTTGTAAAGTTAGTTGTGGAAAACAACAAATGAAATAATCTTGATTTGTATGGTATGTTCTAATGTATTAACCAATATTAGGATGTTACTTTGCAAGTTATCTAAATGACTCTAATCTAACGATCCTAACGATCCCTAGGATTGTTAGCCCTTGAGCAATGTGTTAGTCTTATGTCTTTCACTTCAATGGGATTTAGGTGAATTAGCGATCTAAGAACAGTTCAAATTGGACGTGTCTCGCTAATGGATGACGACATTTTAGGAACCTACATTCTATTGTAGTCTTAGAGATTTTAGTGGTACTGTTAATGTGATCATGATTCCTCCCCAAGAACCAAGTAGAGGGTTTTTTGTGTATGTGGAAGTGTGTTAGATGCAATGGTTAAAAGGTACAGACAATGTCACCTTGTGACAAGAATGACGCAATGTTTTAACAATGTTTTTAAATGAGGGTCTTAGAAGCTAAGCTTCTACGGAAGGGCTAAACAATGTAAGTGTATGGGAGCATAAGGGCAATTAGGGAATGTAATTTTTTATTTCTTGTAATGTGATCAAACAAACTTTGGTAAATCGAAACACTAACTCTTGTTTGAACATAAAATTTATGTGACAGATGCATATTTTATACATACTTCCCAATCAATTCTATCTACAAGATGTACTGTAAGTATAAGGTAACTTGAGAGACTCCCCCTTTACCGTAAAGTTAAGTGTAAACTGTGATCTTTCCCTTTGCTAGATGTAAGCACTCTTTGTGTTAATACAAGTGAAACAAGGTGTTCTATGTGTAACACATTTTTTTTTTGAAACCTAGGAATCCTTTTGGGAACAAGTGGATTTGCGATTCGCATGCACTTCAAAAATAAGGCATAATGAATAGTTAAATCACATAGCAAATTGTATCAACACAATAGGTAAATGAAGTGTATACGGGATGTTTAAACATTGTAACAAAGATGGGAAAGAGATTTTTCCACTCTTAGACCTAATTTCCTTCCCTCTTGATTTCATGTTAGTATTCCCCTATGTGATGGAAGTGAAATAGAATGTCAAGTAAGTATGACTTAGGGAGCAAGAACTCTTAGCTTGAGATCGAACATTAGGTGTCTCGTATGTGTTTTAAAATGTTCTAACCATCAATGGGTTATACATATTAATTGCAATAAGAGAAATGAACCAAATTAAGTGTACTCATTATAAGTTAAATGTTGAATGAAACGAAGATAAGTTAAATGTTGAATGAAACGAAGAAAATGTAATTTAGAGAATGGGAATATATGTTTGCTTATTAAATTCTCTTCACGTCTTTAAAGTTAAAATATGGAATTTGATTGCATTAAAGATGTAATCATGAAAATGTGGTGTTGTGGAAAGTGCCTATCCATGATGTTCATATTGTGGTTGGGTCGTTATTTTGTACTTGTTAGTATGTTTACTATGTGTGATTTTTGGGTGTATCTTGTGTTATAATGTTGTATATATTTTTCTCCTTGTTGGGATGAGTTTGCATCATTGTTATTGGAGGAATAAGGTGTTGCTAGTGAAGGGAGGAATAAGGGGAAGTGGGTATTTTGTTTGGAAGAAACAAAGGAATTTGTGGCTAGTCTTATGGTGGAGGGATAAGTGCGTGTTATAATGGGGGGATAAGGGTCTTGTCAAAGTTGTTGTGGTGTGTTTAATATTGGAGAAACCAAAGGTTAGCCAGGATTCCTTCTTGGAGTGATAAGGAGTAGTTGCAATGATAACCTCTCCTCAGTGTAAGCCTCGTAGGTAGGCTTGGTAATGTGTGTTGTTTTTACTTGTGATGTCAATTACTTTAACATCTTGTTGTACGTGTGGGTCCATGTTGGTGTAAATGCCTCATGTGATGTTGAGTTGTTCTTGTGAGCCCAAGTGGTGTTGTATAGTAAAGCAAGTTATGAAACAAGGAATATATATATACATATATATATATATATATATATATATATATATATATATATATATATATATATATATATCCTGGTTTATCTTGTCTTATATTTTGGTCCTTCATGTGTGGGCACTACAGGATTTCTCACTATAGCCCACAAACATGTTCTTTTTACTTTTAGCATCTAAACCACTCCTTTTCTCTTCAGGAATTAATGCTAAAGCAATACTACCAAAGGTACGGAAATCACTTACATCAATTTTTCTTCTTGACCATGCTTCTTCTGGAGTAATATCCAGCACAACCTTACACAGGATTCTTGTTCAAGATGAACACTGCAGTGTTGATAGCCTCTACCCAATACCGAAAAAGGTACATTCTTGTTTTACACCATACATCGTGCCATCTTCATGATAGTTTTGTTCTTCCTTTCCACTACTCTAGTCTGCTATGGAGTGTAAGGAGCGGTATACTGCCGGTGTATACCTTCCTTTGTGTAGTAATCATTGAATTGCTTGGAGACAAATTCTCCACCATTGTCTGACCTAAAGGCCTTAACCTTTTTACCTATATGATTTTCAACTCGAGTTTTCCAAGCAACAAAATTAGCAAATCATTTTGATTTCTTCTTAAGAAAATATAATCACATTATTTGAGAGAAATCATCAACTATCAACAAGAAATAAAGAACACCAGATATAGTGTTAGTTTGCATAGGACCACGAAGATCTGCATGTACCAAATCTAACACACATTTTGCCTTTCATGCTTTACCAGTAGGAAATGGTTTTTTGACTTGTTTACCCTACTGACACCCTTCACAAACATTTTGATTTTCCTAAATAGATGGAAGTCCATGCGCCATTTTATTTTTACTAAACATGTTTAAATATTGGTAACTCAAATGACCATATCTTGCATGCCATAGAGTACTGATTTGCTCAATTGTTGCTAAAGCATATTGTTCTACTGATTTAGGATCTACAAGTTTGTATAGACCCCTTTCCCTTATAACAACAGCAACAAGCTTATCACTGAGTGTAGTAACATTACACCTATTTCCTTCAAACTTAACTACTAGTTGTTTGTTTTTGGTAATTTCATTGATGGACAAAAGGTTTTTATTCATATTTGGTACATATCTGACATTGTTAAATGTATATTTGTACTCATTATTCAATATGATTTGCACATCCCCACATCCCTTAATATCATGCGTCCACCAATCTCCTAAGGAAACAGTATCATGCGTCCACCCATCTCCTAAGTAAACAATTTCATTACTACTTTTATCCTCAATGAAGTTTACATACCAATCTCGATGACACGTGTAGTGTCGTGAAGCTCCTGAGTCAAAGTACCAAGTGCGAGACTCGCTTGGATTGGTCATGTGATGCTGCAAAGGAAAGTTCAGTAGATGTCTCTTCTTTTGCTTCTTCTGCAATGTTAGCATGTCTAGATTTTTTGTTTTAATTAGCCATATCTTCTTTTCTTTTTCTGCAATCTTTCTTAAAATGTCCTGGTTTCTTGCAATAAAAACACTTTCCATTTTGATTTCTTGGAATCACTTACATTGCTCTTTGAAGAATCTTTGTTTGTTGACCATTTTCCCTTGCCTTTTGTCCTCGCCATAAAAGCACTTTCTGTAGCCATTGATGTCAAGGAATATGCATGAGTTTTCCTTCTCTCTTTCTACATCAGAAGTGTATAAAACTTCTCAAAATCAATCGCTTGTGTTTCCGCAATTATATGCAATGACTCAACAAATGAGTCAAATGATGTTGGCAGGTTCTGCAACCAGAGCAATCAAATCTTGCTTATCTACAGGCTTTTCCACTACTTTCAACTGATCACAAATGTCCTTTAACTACAACAAGAATTCAGAGACCGAACCACCCTCCTGCAATTTTAGTGGAAAATAACAAAATTTTCAAATACAGTACCCTACCTACTTCTGAAGCTTGGTACATAGATGTTAGACTCTTCCACAAATCCGAAGCACTAGTTGCATTTCTAACTTCAAGAATCAAATTGTCAACCACTGAAAGTTTTAGCAACATCAATGCTTCTCTATGACGATTATCATAGTTATCAGGTTCATCAATTGAAAGTTCATCATCATCTGGTCTTTTTTATTTTCCAAGTACAATTTGATCAAGATTTCTGATACTCACTATTGTAAATATCTTATGACTCCACAAACTAAAGTTTTTGCCTATCAATTTTTGAGAATCTAGCAGCAACAAGTGTTGTAAACCAGCCATTTGACCTAGTTTTTCACGAAAAACACTTATTAAATCGGGAAAACTATAAAGGCTTTTACAACAATTCTTTTGAAGACTGATTCTACCCTAAAACTAGATAATACTGTCATTTTCAACAAAAAGCTCTATACCGTTTGTGAGATTTTAAAATAACAATTTCCTCGTAAAATTGCCTAAAAAATACGGAAAATTTAAAATCTCAAGATTTACAACTCTGTTTGCAAAAATTTCTTTTGTGTGCTGGCAAGGACACTAAAACGGACAACTGTGCAAATTTTCAAGTGTTTTCACTTTGCGGTTTTCCGGCTACAAAATTAATATCTTTCAGGTAGACTTAGAGGCAAAAAATTAACATTTTATTATAGTTTTAACTATAGAAAAATTAATTTTCCCTAAATTTATATAAAAATGGACTTTGTTTGAAAAAAATTGCTTACTATAATTAGCCAATAGGAAAAACCTGTAGCTTGCTTCTTTGTTGCGCACCTCTAATGGCTTCTAACATGGATTGAATTCTTTCTCTAATGCTTCTAGGATGGCACCCAAGTCAGCAACATATCACAAATGGCTGAGATTTCTTTAATCGCTGCTCACAACAGAAGCGCCTTCACACTCAACAAAGAGAATATAAATTATAGACTTTAGAAAAACAATATTGCTTACTCCCGCATTCTTGCAAGAACAGGTTGTGCTCAATTGTATATGCCACGCTTCAACATGTATTCAAAAACCACAAGAAAACGTCCTTCTATGCTTTCAAACAATGCCACATACAATCAAAAGGCAAGAAGCAGGTTAACAATATGCGTTCCTCCTTGCTAGGCGCTTCCTTTTGCTAGAACTGCCTTCCAACACTCCTTCAAGTCTATCACATCCTTCTCCACTCAAAAACTGGAACACTCTTCTACAAGCTGGGACACTTTTCTCCTACAAAGCACTTCAGGAAAAAATGCATTCGCCTCACCTCAAGCTTGCTTCTACTTAACTCTTCCTCTCATCTCAAGGCTTACCAAGAAAGACATAAAAGCAAATTCACTGCTCGCTTCCAGAGGCTCCTCAAACAGGCGCTCTGATACAATAAAATCTGGAATAAACCAGTCGTACTCACATTCATAGAGAGAGCCTATTAAATAGGCATACAACAAGCTCCTATAATGAAGGAAGGTGGGTGCAACAAAAGAATGACGAGAAGAAATAAATAGCTTTACCCGTAGAACAAACCCAACAAATTACCCAAGTTGTTATAACTCCTATGACAACATACATTAAACAATATAATAAGCTTTAATTAAGCTTATACAAATTAATTATTAAAATTCACACTTGAGCAAAGAGAGCAAAGAGGAGGAGAGAAACTGCAATAGCAGGAGGAAGAAAGGCAATTGTAAGAGAGAGCAAGAGCAGTATTTATAATTTTTTTTGTTTACATACTTGATAATAGTCTCTAGTTTTTAAAAATTAGCTTGTACTTGTATCATTTAATTGTTATTTTTAAGTTTTTGTATCTACATTCATATTGTAATCTTGTTTATGGTTTTTAGGAATTTACAAAATGTGTACTACATAGGGTTTGGTGGTTAAATTATTTTAATGTTAACACATAAAACTCTTGATTATTAAAAAGGTTTGGCAAGGTTTGGCAAGGTTTGCCATGATTCACATTCTTAAAAACATTAGGAATACAAAAACTTTAATAGACATGTGAATGTAGATACAATAATAAAAAACCTAATACTCCTATTCAATATTCAGTGATTCGCATTTTACATGTTTCTAAGTTTTGTTTTTTTTAATTTTTAATTTTGTTGCATATAGTTATGATCCTATGGCTGTTTTTTAATCCTATGGCTGTTTTTTAATCATTGCATATAGTTATGGCTGTTTTTTCTATTCATTGCGTATAGTTATGGTTGGTTGTATTTTTTTTTAATCATTGCAAATAGTTATTGTTGTTTTTTTAATTCATTGCTTGTAGTTATGGCTGTTTTACTTTTTTATAATCATTGCATATAGTTATTGCTTTTATAAAATTCATTTCATATAGTTATCGTTGTTTTTTTAATTCATTGCAACCCCAACAATCATCATAATGAGTTCTTCTAAGTATGGTCATGAAACAAATAAGGAGAGGGTTGAGATAGGTGGAAGTGTTGGTGATGACATTATTGGAGGGGGCGAAGAAGTGAGGCAAAATGTAGTGGTGATGCCAGCTAGAAGTTCAGCTAGTAGTGCTACCAATTGCCCCTCTCAAATGTTGGCCACATTCGCCACAGGATCATTTAATAAGAAGAGGCCATTGCAATAATTTGCTCACATAGTTGCAAACCCCAAGCCTAGAGGGGGGAGTAAACTACGGAAATGCAATATATGTTCAAAGACTTGGCATGGTAGCATCACCGGGACCAATGCACACTTTGTTGCACCTTACAAAAAGGGGAGTTGGTGTTTGTAAGGCTCTTTCACTTGATTCAAAAGAGCAGAGATAGTGCGACATTATAATGGAAATACCACGAACAACATTCCAGAAAGTTCATGATACTAGCAATGAGGCTAACACCCCTTTGAACTCTCTTAGAATTGACAAAAATACTTTGGCTAGTTCTAGTTTTGGAATGACAAAAGTGGAAAGCAGGGGGAAGATGAAGAACGAGGGGGTTGCCCCCAATCCAGTTGTAGATATGTTTGATTCAAACACAAGAGAAAAGGCGAATGATGGTACCGATAAAAAAAATTATGCTATTGAGATCTTATTTCATGACACTTACTCTCCTTACTACAAGGAGGCTATGGCCAAGGTAACAAAAGTAGGTACAAGTTATATGCCCCTGGAGACACCAAACTGAGGACAACGATCTTGGATAGAAACTATCCCAAGTGAATGAAGGAGATGGAGGTCACATGAATGCAACATTATCATGGATGGGTGGATGGATATTAGACACCAACCACTCATCAATATCATTGTCTCTTGCAAAGATGGATTGTATTTCTTAAGAGCAATTGATTGTTATGGGAAGTGGAAAGATGTTGAGTTTCAGTCTCAAATTTTGAAAGATGCCATTGAAGAGGTTGGACTTTCAAATTTTGTACGAGTCATCACAAATGCAGCTTATGCATGCAGAGCAACAAGCAAGCTAATGAAGGGTACCTACAGCCATATTTATTGGACCTCATGTTGCATGCATGCCATGAACAATGCACAAAAATACGTAGAGAAGATTCAGGGGGTCAGAAAGTTAGTGATTGAGGCTAGGGACGTGCAGATGTTCATATGTAATCACCACACATCTTTGGCACTCTTTCAAATCTTTTCGAGAAAAGAATTCCTCAAACCAGTTGACACCCACTCTACATCCTATTTTATTTTGTTGGAAAGGATGCTCGAGTTGCATGAGCCCCAGCAAGTTATGATTATGACATAGGATTGGACTAGGTGGCATGAGTCCAAGACAGAGCAACAAAAGAGAGTGAAGGAAGTGGTGGTGAGGGAGACATTTTGGGTTGACGTGAAATACATCACATCAATTATATCTTAAT
The DNA here is from genome assembly GCA_019776745.2 of Taxus chinensis. Classification (NCBI taxonomy): domain Eukaryota; kingdom Viridiplantae; phylum Streptophyta; class Pinopsida; order Cupressales; family Taxaceae; genus Taxus; species Taxus chinensis. The sequence continues at coordinate 604,221,149 of CM034148.1, read as the reverse complement.
TTTTTAGCATCAGCAAATATAGGGATTCTAATAGCCCCAAACTTCATGAGATATATGAGTGCATTGACAGCATGTCTAGGAAAATGAAGGTAGCTATTCAGGTGAGGGATCCCACTCTAGAGTTTTACCATGAACATATCCAGCCCATCATTCTACATAGATGGGAAGAGTTGAACACCCCACTTCATATGGCTGCATATGCACTTAATCCCAAATAGTATGTGGAGAGGTCAAAGAGAGTTATCCCTTTAGATGACGATGAGGTGAAGAAGTACTTTATGAAGGCCCTTAAAAAAATGTATAGTTCAGAGGAGGCTTCATGGGTCAAGTTGGAGTGGCTCAACTTCACTAAATTTGATGGGTAGAAGACTTCAGCGAAGATCAATAAATAACATTGGCACAAAAGAAGTCGGTGAATTGGTGGAAACTTTATGGGCATCTAGGAGCGCTGCGAACACTTGCAATTCACCTCCTTTCTCAAGTTTCTAGTTCCTCTGCCGCTAAGAGGAATTGGTATACATATGATTGGATCCACTCTATTAAGAGGAATAGGCTTAACTCTAATAGCGCGGAGAAGCTTGTAGCAGTACACAGTGCTTTGCATCTTATAGATTGCAAGACAACTAAGTACAAGAAGACTCCAACATTACGGTGGGATGTAAATATTAAGGAGTCGGGGCAGATAGAAGAGGACAATACTATGCAACAGAGACTGATTGGGCTCTCTTTTGAGGATGAGGTTGATAGTTCCAGCAAGGAGTTCATGGATGTTTCAGATGTTGATTCTGATTTTTGCATTGGAACTTGTCCTCTTCTTTTTGTAATATTGACAATTGTCGGTATATTTAAATTTTAGATTAATGATATGAATATAAAATATTGTCAATCGATCAATCACAATGGTTTTATTTCAGCCTCTTAACTTTTAAGTATTAAGTCTCAAATTGAAGTGGTTTTATTAAATTATGTATAATTTATGGTTTAAATTTATTTGATATTTATGATTTCAGCTTATTTTAATATGAAATGGTTTTACTTCAACTTATTTAAATCTCAAATGGTTTTATTTCAGTTTATTTATATAGTTTAGTCACTATATTTATATATTTTTTATATTTATAGATTTTTTTAATTAGCCATCCTCTCATCGTCCCCAAAATTTAGAGAGAAAAAAATCCATTCTAGAGTCTTAGGTAAATGGTTAAGACTGAGGTGAATAAGTGGAATGTAAAAAAATTGGAAAGGAATTCCGAAAAAGGAGGCTCCCTCAACATATCTGGGAGGAGTTCAGAAAAAGATCGTGAAAGTTGCAGTAAATGAAGAGTTAAGGAAAGAAAAAGAGCTAACAGCAGACCTTCAACAAATTTTTCAAATAGACAAAACCTTTTGAAAGCAAAAGTCCAGAGTTAACTGGCTCAAGGAGAGCAATAAAAAATCCAAAATAATTCCATATGTCAATTGTGGTAAGAAGGAATGTCATTAGAATTGCCAAAATCACCCTTCTAAATGGGGAGGTGATTAAGAAGAAAAAGGAAGTCAAAGAGATATGGGTTCAAAAAATTCAAGACTTGATGGCTAGAGAGGATGTTGATAATACTCCAACCTTAGGAGGAATTGCCGCAATATATTCCAAATCTAGTTACAGCTAAGGATAATGAAATGTTAATGAGTCCAATCTCTGAGGAGAAAATGTTGCAAGCAATTTCATCGATGGGGAAGGACAAATCCCCAGGCCCTAATGGGTTTTTGGCGGGCTTTTTTCAGAAGTTATGACACGTGGTGGGAAAGGATGCATGGGAAGCGGTTGATGAAAGCAAACTAAAGGAAGTTGTCTTGAGGCAATGGAACTCGACATTCTTGGCCATGATCCCTAAAAAAGAAAAGTTTGAATTATTTGATTCCTACAAACCCATTGCATTGTGTGATACCACTTACAGGATCCTAACCGAAGTGCTAGCCAAAAGATAGAGTTAGTTTTTGGAAACCTTAATCTCGGAAGAACAAATTGGTTTTGTAATGGGGAAACAAATATTGGACAGCATTGTCATTGCACATGAAACCATTCATTCAATCTCACAAGAAGTCTAGTATGTTCATTAAATTAAACATTTGTGTCGAATTCCACATTCCCCTTATAGTTTGAGAAACAGAAAAAGGAGTAAAACCCTAAAAAGTAAAATAGAGTGTCGAAGAAAAATACTGACGGCGGAAGAATGGCCGGCGGCTCCAAGAGTACAATCTACAAAAGAGCGCAGCGGACGACCGTCGAAGACCTTCAAAACCTCGTTAAGCAGAACAGGAGAATGCACCTCGCCGTAATTCTCTCTCTTCAAATCTTCAGAATCCTCATCATCATCCGCCAACCTGGTTTTAGAATGGTTACCTCTCCAACAAAATTTTGCAGAGCGTTTAGCATTTGTGAGTGATAATAACTTGGAATTGTGGGTCAAAACACGGAATTTGCAGGCCATAAAAGCCGTGGAGATGGGAAACAAACGCAGTGGAGCTCGTGTAATGTAAGAAAGACCTTTCATGCTGTGTTATGTTGGGAGGTTCAAATTCCTCCAGCTTGTTGGAGGATTTGATGTTGGGTTTTTAATAAAGGTTTTAATGATTATCCGTTCTCTGTTTTTTCTCTCTCCCCTTCTTTTAATATTTTGGAACGTTTTGTATTCTATTTGAATATTTGAATTCTATCCCCGTGGAAGGGTTTTCCTTTTTCCTTTTATTTTCTTTCTTCTTCTTAATTTTCCACCGAAGTAATATGCAGTCTTAAAGGTTTGGGAGTACAATGGGATTTAATTTATATAAAGAAAATCGAGATTTTTTTAAAAATAAGACAATACCATTAGTTGTACAGAAATTGTAGCATAAAGAAGTCAATTAAAAGAGGGTCTTTGTTACTAAATCTTCCCCATTTAGCATCTGAGAGGTCGTTTCCTTTATTGATGGGGTCCCAACCAATAGTAGCCACGATTTTAATGTCAGTCAGCTCTAAAGTGTCTTTCAATTCTTGAGTGGTTTTTCGCTAGTGAGAAATGGTGCGTCAGCTGAGGAAACTTATCAAATTGGAAATGAGTCCACCCATCTCAACGAGAAGATGAGGGAAAAGACCAACCATCTTAGTGAGGTGGTGGGAAGCCCTACTCACCATGTTGTGAAAGCGATAGATAGTGGTGGTGAGGCAAAGACCACCCAACACAGTGCTAGAAATGGCTTCTATGACTTCCCCTCAAAGCGTTATCTCAAGATGGTGAAGAGGGAGGAACACGAGCCACGATGTGAGGAGTGTCACCTCGATGATCCAAAATGGTCTGCATATGCGCAACCTCGAGAGCCATCTTCCAAGCTAGACTTGAATCTACAAAAATATAGGAAATGATATGTTGTCATGCAAATGTGTTACATGAAAATTCAAATTTTCAAGCATGACAACTAGACCCAAATTGAAAATTTCACTCACGAGTCTTTTTGAAAACCTCTCTTGTCCAACTTGTTTATTGTGTCATGTCCATTTTGATCTTGTAGGTGCCTCCAAGATGATGAAAAAGTAAATGCAGATGTTTGGAATAGTGTGACAAGTTTTTTCACCTCACTCGATGAACTACTTCCAATGGTTAGTTGCTCAATAAGCCTAGAAAGGATAATTTTAGGCATTCCCAAGGTTGGTGATCATCCTCTAAGACGGAATGAAAGGCTCAAACTCATCTAAAGATGGTATTAAAAAGATATGATTATGTTGCGACTGATTTAGGAAAGTTTAGGAAAGATTTGGAGGTTTAGGGACAAACAATACAACATCTAGTTTTTAAGGTGCAAGGAATGAGCAGTCAAATCAGGTACATGATCCTCCATGGATGATTTCGGGAGCTTCATAAGGACTTAGGAGACAAACAAGTAACCATTGGAAATATTGAAGAGACCTCTTCATGATGGAATCACAAAATTCTTTGCAAGACATGGTTTCTTCTCAGGGCATATCAGTTTGTGCAGACTCATTTTGTTGCCCTGAATGAAAAAATGGAATTTTTTCGATAAGGAGGAAGAATCAGATCTTTAAAACAATCCCATTTATCTTAGAATGATCTTGTGAGTCAAAATGATATAAACTTTTGGTGAAAAAGACCTCCTAGATCCCCAGGAAAATTGCTCTCAAGTTTCAAGGACTTAGTCATTTTCTCAACTAGTTAAATGGCGGGCTTTATCGTCCCAACTATCCCTATGACATTGGGAATAGTGGGGACAAGAAAAATTTCCCCTCCCCTTTCCTTAGCTTATTTTTGAAGTTGTCCTCACAAGGCCCAATGACTTTTCAAGGCAGCTTGATTTTCACAGATATACCTTGTGGTCCTGAATGAAAAATGGTCATTTTTTGGAGAAGGAGGTAAAATCAAGTCTTGTAAACCATCCCATTGATGTTAGAGTTATCTTGGGATTTTGATATAAAAAAATTCATAAAAAAACCTCCTAGAGCTCCAAGAAATGTGTTCTCAACTTAGCCATCTTCTCAATTACGTGGGTGGCGGGTTTTACTATCCCAATTATCCCTAAGACAATGGGGATAATGGGGACACAAAAATGTGCCTCACTCTTCAACTCCTCTTCAAGATTCTTCATGTGACCAAATTTTTAGCCCTTAATCCATTGAACCCTACTTCGTGCCCTAACTGTTGTCGCTTCAAATTTGACTTTCAAATGACCGTTAGAGCATGAAAATGCATAATTGCTAAGTGTTTTTCATGGCAGACTTCATGCCAAGTTGTTCAAAGCTTCAAGCCACCATTAATCACTACCATGATGCAGCAGCGAAAGGACAACGAGGTACCTCTTCACTTTCTCGAGGATCTGACAAGTGGAATCATTCAAAAATTGGAGGAAATAATCCCTACAAAATCTAGTTTCATGTGATCTATTTTTCGTGCCATGAAGACCCTATTTTTTAGGGATATAGAGAATTGTGTTGTTCATTAATATTCTTCCCTCCTCGAAGAAAATTTCAAATTCTCGAAGATCCAATAAGTGAAATCATCCAAAAATCAGAGGGAGGGGTCTTCAAAAAATCTAGTTTCATTGAAACTAGTTTTTGCACGATGAAGATGTTGATTTTTTGAGATATGGAGGACTGAGTTTTTCTCAGTATTCTTATTATGGAAGCATTATCTTCTTTAACCATGAATAATATTTCTTCATTATTGTTATCAAAGTTACTTACCCCGCTTTCTTTGGATGAGCTTCTACCCCTCTTGGAGTATAATCTATTCTTCTGCTTTCCAAATATTTTCTTGCCTTTACTTTCTTGAATCCTTTCTTGAACTTAGGTTTTCTCTCCGCATCATCATTATTTTCTTTTTATGGACACTTAGCTACAAAATGACCAAAATTACCAAAATTAAAACATTTGAACGGTAACTTACCTTTGTATTTTTCAGATCCTTTATTTAGCTTTCATATAAACAAATCTTCCTTCTCATCTTCTTCGTTGCTTGAGCTATCACTCAATTCAGTTTATTTGATTTTCTCTTTCTTTGAGGCTTTGAATGTTTCTTCCTTCATTGATGGTATTTCAGATTTAGTCCTCATTTCATATGCCTTAAGTATTCCATGTAGTTCATCCATGTTCAAATTATTTAGGGCCTTCATCTATTCAATGGTAGAAACCTTCACATCTAATCTTAATGGTAGGGATCTTAGTGCCTTTTGGATGATCATAGACTCTTCTACTTTTTCTTTGAGCCCTTGTATGATATTAACAATTTCATCAACATGAAGAAGATATCCCGCTATATTTTCTTCATCCTTCATCTTCAAACTCTGAAAATTGCCCCTATGTGTTTAGAGATTTTCTTTTCTCACTATATTATCACCCTTATAGATAGTTTTAAGCTTCTCCCAAATATCTTTTACAAATTCACAATGCATGACCTTAATAAACTCAGTCTCTAAAAGACCGCATAAAATTGTTTACATGGATTTTGCATTATTTTTTATTTCCTTCTTTTCAACTTAATTTGTTGGTGGAATTTTTGGGGTTGTATAACCTTCTAAAATTGATTTCCAAATATCAAAACCAAGAGCCATTAGATACATTTGCATCCTTATAATCCAAAATGCATAATTCATTCCATCGAACAAAGGTTCCTTATTTGTGGAGAAACCTTCTAGTATTGAGTGACTATCCATGTGTATCTTTGAGATATACCTTCTAACATGTAGGTTATTCATGAAGGAACCCGCTCTGATACCAAATGTTAAGCATAATATTTTACTGAGAGGGGGGTAAATCAGTATAATATATTCTTTTTATTTTCAACCACTTAATCTTAGATTCGCAATTTAGATATTCAAAGTAATCAAATAACACAACACAAAGTAATGGAAGAAGACACCATATTTACGTGGAAACCCTTTCGAGAAAAACCACAGAGAAAATATTTCTTAATATTTTTCTCAAATGTCTGTAGGCACCAACCTACTGGAGACACAATCCCCAACTTACAATTTTGTAGGCACCAACCCCTTTCGCTAAGAACCAACTCAGAAAGAGACACCAATCTCTTCAAATATGAAGGCACCAACCTTCTTACAAAACTTCCTTACCACCTTTGAATTGTTGTTGTCTCAACGAATGATGAAAACTCTTATTTTCAACTTTAGATCTGCTGCTCTAAAAATATGTTCTTATGCTTCTTCTCTCTTCTTCTCTTTCCCTTGAGATATACAACTTTAATGCTTGAAAATAAATCTCAAATGATCTTCCTTATATAGTCATTCGTACCCTTTTCGAAAAGGAATCTTTTCTTCCAACCGACACACCCTTTTATTTAATTTAATTAACCATATTTTATTTTAACAATGCACACACACACACACACACACACACACACACACACACACACACACACATATATATATGTCAGGCGTAACTATATTAAATGTTTCCCATTAATTAAATAACTACACACACAATTAATGATGCCTCCTCAAATGTTAGTGCCACCCTCCATGCAAGATCATGGGGCCTTACAAGGGAAAATTGTGGCTCCAAAGGAAAATGGCAGGTCCTTGGTTTTTGTGTCATTTCTGATCATGACTGTTGTTTTTTGTTTACATATTGCTGATTGTTTTTCTTTCGTTCATATGTTTATTTCCCTTTAATAGAATGTTGTCTAATGGTAATTATAAATAATTGATTTCTCCTTCATGAATAACGATCATTTTTTGTAACATATTGTTGATTATATCCTTCAATAAACACTGATATCCTCCTTTTATTGATCGTTGTTCACATCTCAATCATATCACTGACTTTCTAATGCAAAAAATATTCTTTTCATATACTTAAACTTATCTTATCGTGGCTCTAAACATTGTTGGTTATTTCCGTTACATTATAACATTTCCGTTACTTTTTGAAAAACTTCCTTTCATAAGTCCATCCACTCTTTTGACAGCAATGACAACATTTTCAACAATACATATATATATATATATATATATATATATATATATATATATATATATATATATATATATATATATAGAGAGAGAGAGAGAGAGAGAGAGAGAGAGAGAGAGAGATACAATGATAGGCACAACTGTAACCAAATAAGTATAGATTATATACACATAAAGTCAATAAAGCATACAGAAAATGATACATAAAGAAAATAAGGAATAGAGAAAACAATACATAAAGAAACTAAGGGATGGAAAAAACATGCATAGAGAAAATAAGGCGATGGATAAGAAAAGGCCTACAGATAAAAGTGAATACAAAAACGAATATATAGAGAAAACAATACACAAAGAAAACAATGCATAGAGAAAATAGTATATTAGGTTAATGTGCAAATATAATACTATAGTATATACTGTGTAATAAATAATGCATGCAAAAAAATTAATGTAAGAAATAATGTGAAAGATCCAAATATAATATCCCATGGCTAATAGTAGTCAATAAGAATATAAATGTGTCGTATAAAAGTATTAAAATAGTGATCAACAAAAAATAAGCATGGAGTACAATAGTTCACTATATAGAAATAAATAGTGTGGTCATTGATGAAACATGATATGGAACATATCATAATATATAGGGCAATGCAAGATAAGTAATAAAAGTTCTATATCACCAATGGATTAATGTGTAAGGATATTATCCTAATAATCTTAGTATGTATGATTCCCCAAGCATAAGTATCCCCCGTGGTGTAAGGATATAAGATTTCAAATAGAGTGAAATGGTATGATCTAAGTAAGATCTATAGTAGATATGCCCCCAATGTGAAAGATATCCTTTAGCATATAAGGGTAAGAAACCACACAGTGTAAACTAATATGATTTAAGTAATATTTGTATGTAAGATTCCCCTAAAGGAGACATGCCCCCCAATGTGGTACATATCCCTTAGTGTGTATGGCTTGAATAAGATGCAAAGTATGTATATAAATACTCATAGATTATGAGTATTTGCAATTATCTTTTGTGTAATATAAGGAGAAATTTCATAAGTATAGAGTTGTAAAGTAATAAAATACGATAAATAAAATTTATAAATATATAAAATAAATAATCTAGTCATATGAAGGTTTTGGTTTTGTATTTTTCCATATCGTATTGTTTTTGTATTTTTTCATAAAACAAAGATTGAAATAAAAATTCTAACTTGGAAGCTATTAATGACCATAATCCATAAGATGTACCAATATAAGAAAGGGTAAGGGGTCATGGGTAATGATTATTATTTAAATAAATCACATCACATGTGTGAAATTTACTTCATTGTAAGATTATTCCCTAGTTATGGAGTATAGATTAGGTGTTAAAAGAATTTGCATTACGCCATGAGAAAATGATATTTGTGGTTAAGTAGAATGTGTGTGTGTGTGTTTGTGTGTGTGTGTGTGTGTGTGTGTGTGTGTGTGTGTGTGTGTGTGTGTGTGTGTGTGTGTGTGTGTGTGTGTGTGTGTGTGTGTGTGTTATGTACAAGTGATTTCACTCATGAATGTGAGTGTGGGAATCATACGAGAGCTATCATATGAGCCCTTTGACAAGATGATCATATAGATGTCATGTATCAAGTGCTATGGTGTGTATGGTGTTGATGAGGATTTTATGCGCAACATGTAACGCCCACAAAAATGACGTTCTAGAAACACACTAAAACCCTAAACACTTAACCCGAAAGCTGTGGCAAATTTTATTTTATTTTGTTTAAGTTAGAAGGTTACAAGGTTATCAGCCCTTGGTGTGCATTAAATTTATTTACATTAATAATCTTTACTTCACAAAGGATGGACTAGGCCTAAGTTAAATGATTAAATATTCTTAATTTATCTCTAAGGTCAATTAATTCACATTCAACTAGGAGGGTGTCATAATTTAATTTACTTAGTTTAATGTTTTTACTTCTCCACAACTAACATTCCTACCTTAATACTTTACCCTACACTTAGTTACTATAATTCCATTATTTAAATAACTTAAACGTCCATTTCATTACTTTTCTAAAACATACTGGTAACTAGATTAGTGATTTTGCACACCATGGTATTTAAATGGCCCCATTCACCCATCTACACATACCTTTAAATTTATTTAAAACATCCATAGAATATATTCCTACTAAACAAAAGTAGGGTTGATCCTCAACCCTTGGATCAACTCAATTGTGGCCAATAGATCCTAGGGTTCCAAGCTAACCCTAAATATCCTTATGAATTTTTATTTAATCTCTTTCTTTACTCAAGTCTCCTCATTTGGTCACTTTTCCTTTGTTTAATTTACAAGTAGGAGAGAAGGAAGCCATGGGAGCAAGAAAGAAAGAACTAGGGAGGAGTCTACAAAGAAATCAAGCTTAGATTAGTTTATATTGTAGATTTATCATTGTAATCTATTTCATTCAAGGATTGAAGGGATTCCCTTTTTAAATCTAGTTTTACTACAAAACTATTTGTATTTGGAGTTCTCCATTTGGGGCAAACCCTACCTCTATTAATATATAAGAGTTTGAGTACTTTGAATCTACCATTTGAAAATATTTATTGCTTAAAACAAAGAGATTTAGCCATTGTTTGTTTGCTAGAGGTTTTCTCTAAATTTCTACATGCTTAAAATTTAGTTATTACAAGTTAAAATTTACACAGGTGCGGATCCGTGTTTTTCTGCCATAAGTGACAGAATTGCCGCCCAAAGCAAGCCGACAGTCCTGCGACCACCGCTCCACTTGGGTGACGATTCACGAACCGCCGCCTTGTCTGAGCGGTGGTTACGAGACCGCCACTCTACATAGGGCAGTGATTTTGTTCCTTAAGAACAAAACCTTCAAATACGAGCTTTTTCAAAAAATAAAAGTCACTAGGGTATTCTAAAGGTCATTCTGAACTTAGTTTTATGCACCTAAAATTTCCAGTTGTAAGATTTAACTCCATTTATTCATTCCATAGTAAAATTTTACCAAAATGTGCCCCAGCTCATTTTTTGTGGCTAACTCCTTGTGTTCTTGCCTCTCTTGTGCCTCAGTCCACATTTTTTGATTTTAAGGCACTCAAGGCTTTCTAGAAATGGCACCATCAGATAGAGCTCTCTCTCAGCTTTCCAGAAAGGTAAAGTTTGCCTCCTAACTCCTTATATTTTTCAAGTTATGGCTCGGCGGAGTTTTTGTGGAAAATTTTCCCATTTGAGGCCCGCAGCCAATGAGGCCCGCAGCCAATAGGAAGCTGCCACGTGGCATTCGGGGGTGAGGCCAGCGGAAAAATTGAGCCACGTGTCTTCAGAAGGGATCAAAGGGGCGCGGGGAGAAAATGGGAAATTTTCCCAAAGTATAAAAAGGTCAAATTTTCAAAGGAAAACCCACGGAAAGGGAAGGAGAGAGAATTGCGTGGTCAATCAGTGCTTGCCACATGGCATCCGACCAGCGGAGCGCGGGGAATTTTTGAAAAATTTTCCAAAGACAAAAAAGAGGTAAAATTTGAAATTTTTTCCCGCCGATCCGTTTTTGGGCCGTTTTTGCCCTAAATCTTCAAACGATCATATCTTTTGATCCAGAGCTCAGATTTTCACGTTCTTTATATCATTGGAAAGATGTTAAAATTATCTACATGATTCCATGGTCAATTTATAATTTTGGTTCAGTTTGGAGAGAGAAAATTCAAAAACGGTTCTGGTACGTGTCCATGGCCAGAAATGACATTTCAACAACCAAATTTAATACAGAATGGGTCGCATTCTTCTCCAATATGGTCAAAAATGACAGGGTATGGGTTTGTAAGGTCCTCCATGCTGTTTTAATGCATTTTCCATCAATGAGGAATGGGCTCCCATGTTTTTTATGTTTTCTCTCTCCTGGGCTCGACCCATGCACTGTAAAAGCCAGATTTGGCTCATTTCTTCATGGTTGAACACTTTTTGGCATTGCAAACTTCTTCTTTCACCTCCAGCAAGTGATAGTTGTAAGAATCAGACCTTTTTCACAGTTTGTAACAGGTTTATACCTCTTTGATGGTGGAATGCAAGAGATTTTTACATGGAATTGACAGTGCAAACTCTGTGAATGCTTTCAGTCCTCTGTTTGTATTGTTTTACTTCATTTTAAGACCTCTAATTACATCTATCAGCTTGTGTATGTTTTCCCTTGTTGCATTTCATGAATTTGTGTCTATTTACATGGCAAAAAATGTTTCACCACTCCTTTTGGTGCATCACCATCTTTAGTTTAGTTTCATTTTTGCATTTTTATCCCTGTCTCCTTGCAATCTAGGGTAGAATTAGGATTAGAACCTCTGTAGTTGTGCAAAATATAGATCTAAATCAGAGGAGTTTGAGGAACCAGCCTCTATTCTGGAGATTCCTCTCTCATTTTCACAAGTCCCACACTTGGAGAGAGGTTTCCATGTTGTGCAATCACACTGGATGCTCTAAACATCATTTAGAACCTTGATTTGCATCCAGGGGTGCTGCTGATTTGCAACAACAGTTTTGGCACGCCCGGTGGGACCTTAGAGGTCTCATTTTTATTGCAGCAAAGTTGATGTGCATCTGCTACAATTTTCTTGCTTGAAAAGAGCTATAATTTGCATATCTGGCGACTCCAAAGGGGAAGAATCAACTGGTTTCAGCAGTGCAGGCCTGAAAACTCATGAGAAGAATCACTACAAGGTCAAGAGCTGGAGAAGAAGAGGTGTTGTTTGAATATCTGTAGTTATCTCCAAGAGTAAGGCAAAGTGGAAGAAGGATTCAAAGGTCTCCATCTCCACCAAACAGAACTCTCTCAACTCCTCCACCTGGTAGGCCTTTCATTCAGTCAACAAGGGTTTTAAGACCAATTAGAATGGCGCAAAACAACCCCTATGTCAACTTCACAGGCAGCAGCCCACTTGCCCTCAATGCACAACATCCAATTCCTATTGCAGCCTTGAAGAACATTCCATACTTCACTGGAGAAAATCAGACTACTCCAGGTGATCATGTTAAGGATATTGCTAACCTTTGTGCAATTCATGAAATCAATGAGATGCAAGTGGCTGTCAAGTTGCTGGCATCTTCATTCAAGGGGAAAGCATTGCAATGGTTTAGAAGCCTTGGAGCTGGTTCTATCACAAATTGGAATCAGCTGTGTATAGCACTTCATGAGCAATTTGGAGAGAAGGGAGACAACTTGTCTCTTTTGGAGCAGCTGACAACCATCAAGAGAGCTCCCAATGAACAGCTGACCGATTTCAACTTCAGATTTCAAAAGACTTGGGAGAGAATTCCAGTGGCAGTTAGGCCAACAGCAGAAGGTGCTTTTCTCTATTATCTCAAAGCTCTAAATTCTGATATTTCTATGTTGATTCAGTCCATGGGAGGCATAACTATCCCTATGGCTTATAGCATTGCCATTAGGGCTGAAAATTGTTTGATCCAAGCTGGCAAACTAGCCCCTAGACCTCCCATGCCATTGTTTCCAAGTTTAGAGAGTCCAAATACCAATCAAGCACCTAATTTGGCTCCTTCTCCCACTCCTAGAAATCAGAGTTCAAATGAAGCTTCTACTTCATCTCCAAGTGCCCCAAATGAGCTTCAAGAAGTCATGAAGCAATTGCAAAACCTAGGCAATGAGCTGGTTACTCTCAAAAGGCAACAAGCCCAAGGTTTTAGACCTTCTTACCAGCCCCAAGCTCAGCCTAACAGGCAGCCATACCAACCACAAAGACCTCCTAATCCAGCTGCAAATGTAAATCAAACAAGGCCTCCTGCCAATAGACCATTTCAGCCCTATAATCCTAATGCCATATCTGCCTCTAAGGCATTGGTGCCAACACAAAACAACGTTGCTCAAGAGTATGATTGGTGTTTTCCATGCAATGAACCTCATAACCAATCTATGTGCTTCAATGGTGCTTTGAATCAAGCATTAATGGTGACAACTACTGGTGTGGAGGGTGAAGGCAGTCAAGGAAACAACCAACAACAAGAAACATTCCAACAGCAATCAGCCCCAAATGACACCACATTGGTAAACTGGCAAGCAGAAGATTTCTGTGGCATGAATCAAGCAGTTTCTCAAGGTGTTGCAGCCAACACAAGGTCAAAAAGAAGGAATTTGGGTGAAGAACAGCCATTAGCTCCAACCAATCCACAACCTTCCATGGCTCCACAAATGGTTGGCAAGCAAAATCCAATTTCAAATGCACAAGGGCAGCCAAGAACAGCTCCTAGACCAACTCAAATACCAGTTATTGCTGCCCACGTGCAAGGAGTGAATGTACAAGCAAAGGGACAGCAAAGAGATCCTTCATCACCATTCAGTATCATTGATCAGATGAAGAAGACAAATGTTAATATATCAATGTGGGAATCCCTATCTATCCCAGGCCAAAGAGACTTGTTACAAGCTGCCATGAAGGACTGGCCAACTTCGAATCAGCAAGTTCAGATGCAAGAGAAAGTGCTCACAAATGCTGCCCAGCCTGAGGGAAATCATGGAGGACAGCAAGGTAAAATGTTGAAGCCCCCTCCTTTCTATGTTTCATTAATCATTGGAAATCAGTTAGTGCACAATTGCATGATAGATTCCGGGGCAAGTAGCTCAGTGATGCCTAAACAAATAGCTGATCAGCTAGGGCTCCAGTATGAAACCATATCCAAAGGGGTAGTGCAGCTGGATGGGACAGCAGTAACAACAGTTGGGGTGATTAGAAACTTGAGTCTTACCTTGCATGCATGTCCAAATGTTGTTGTTTTACAAGATGTATCAGTCATAGACCTTCCACCACTCTTTGCCCTATGCTTGTCAAGGGACTTCACAGCCAAGATTGGGGGATATTTGTCTGCTGATTGGTCACACATGCTGTTCAGAATGAGGTATGGAACTAAGGCTACAATCAGGTCTGAACCTATTGCAAACTTCCACATTGAGCCTTACACTCCAAGTCAGATCAACGCCAATTGTTCAGCATTTGATCAAGAAGACCACCCAAGCACCGATGAAGCTGACACCAAGGTTGGAAGCATCCCGGATCTAACTCTTGATGAATGGGCAAACAAGGTACATGCTTTTGATCCTTATCAAGAAGTGGAAGAATCTGAGCTAGGGGTCTATTGCATACACGAAGAAAATCAGCCTATTCCTAGCATCACCAAGCCAAACCATGAAGATGACAATGAGGTATGGCAGCTGTTTTTTGATGGATCAAGGAGTAGACAAGGTGCAGGAGGTGGAGCCATGCTTGTTTCACCTCAAGGAGTAAAGTACTATTCAGCTTTTAGATTTCAGTTTGCATGCTCCAATAACACTGCTGAATATGAAGCCTTGGTGCAAGGGATGCATTGGGCAATCAAGAAGAAAATAAAGAACTTGCAAGTCTTTGGTGACAGTGAATTGATTGTAAATCAGGTCAAGGGACAACATGCTGCCAAGAATGATCTACTCAGGTGCTACAAGAACAGGGTGTGGGACCTCATGGAAGATTTTGAGGGTTTTGGCATCAAATCCATTCCTAGGAAAGAGAATCAAGCTGCTGACAGGCTTGCAGCAGTAGGGGCAGCCTTTGACATTGTGGAAAGCATTCAAAAAGACAAGGTACAGCCAAACATCCACGTGATTGTGAGGCCTTCAGTGCCAGATAACAATGTCAGTTGGCAAGTGTTTGAGAATGACCAGCAAATCATCCATTTCTTGCAAGAAGAAGCTGAGTTCTCAGCTAAGAATCAAGAAAAGTTGGAACAGCAGTATGGTGACCAGGTGGTACAGCTGAGAACTAACAAGCTGCCCAAGGGACTTATCACTTTGGAGTCCATTTTTAATCCCAATGATCAGTTTAGAAAGGAGAAAGCAAACATTCAGGTCAAGAGAGAGGATTCAGTATCCATCTTGGTAGAAGAGAACAAACCATTGCAAATTGGAAAGATGACAACTGAACAAGAAAGGTATGAATTCATGCAGCTGTGTCAAGAATTCCCAGATGTGTTTGCTTGGAGCTACGAAGATTTGAAAGGTTTCAATCCCAACTTAGCTCAGCATACCATTGAATTGGATCCAAATACTAAGCCTGTCAGGCAGAAACAAAGACCAGTCAATCCACACATGGAGCCTCTCATGAGGAAAGAATTGGACAAGCTGATTGAGTCAAGAATCATATTCCCAATCAAGCATTCTAGTTGGGTTGCCAACTTGGTTCCAGTCAGAAAGAAGAGTGGGGAGATCAGATTGTGTGTTGATTTCAGAGACTTAAATAGAGCATCTCTCAAGGACCATTACCCACTCCCTTCCATGGAGCAAATCTTGCAAGTTGTGGCTGGCTCCGAGAGGTTTTCACTACTTGATGGCTACTCAGGCTACAATCAGATTATGGTGAAGGAGGAAGACCAGTTCAAGACAGCCTTCACAACCAAATGGGGAACTTTTGCATACAGGAAAATGCCATTTGGGCTGTCCAACGCTGGTGCTACCTTCCAAAGGGCAATGGACATGGCGTTCAAAGGTTTGATTAACAACGTGGTGCTGATTTACCTTGATGATATCACTGTTTTTTCCAAAAATGCAGCAGACCACCTCTCTCATTTGAGACAAGTTTTCACGAGGTGCAGGAGATTTGGAGTGTCTTTAAATCCTAGAAAGTGTATCTTTCTTGCACATGAAGGAAAGCTCCTTGGCCATATTGTCTCCAAAGAAGGATTAGCAATTGATCCAGAGAGGGTTGAAGCCATAAGAGCACTACCATTGCCAAGCCACAAGAAAGCCCTTCAGAGTTTCTTGGGGAGGATAAACTTTGTTCGGAGGTTTGTCCCAGATTTTGCAGCCCTTGTCAAGCCCATCACCAAAATGTTAAAGAAGAGCATGGCTTTCAAGTGGACAGCAGAAGGCAAGGAGAGTTTTGAAGCAATCAAAGAAGCCATTTCTCAAGCACCAACTCTCATCAACCCGGACTTCTCCAAGGATTTCATCCTCTATGCATTTGGAGGTAATGACACTATTTCTGCCATTTTGGTACAGCAGAACAAGGATAATGATGAGCAGCCAATTGCCTTCTTCAGCCAGAGCCTAGATGACTATGAGGTGAAGTACTCTTTTATTGAGAAGCATGTGCTGGCAGTAATCAGAAGCTTGAAGAAATTCAAGCATTTAGTCTCGAACAACAAGGTCCAGTTGCTGGTCTCACATGCTGGGGTTAAGGACTTCCTCCTCAACAAAGATTTGAACGAGAAAAGGGCAGGTTGGATCACCCGTGTCATGGAGTATGACATTGAGATCAAGATCACCAAGCTGGTAAGAGGGAAAGGATTGTGTGAGCAGCTGGTTTTGGGGAAGCAAAAAGAAGTATGCAATGAAGAAGAGGCTGTTTTGACAGTCCAGGACAGCCATGAGCCAAGTGGCAATCAAGAAGAAGACAATGCTGCCCCCACTCCTTGCTGGACCCAAGGTATTATACACTTCCTAAGCACAGGCCTATGCCCCCCGGAGATGAACAAGACCCAAAGAAGACACTTCAGATTGCAGGCTGTCCCATATGCCATTGTTGATGGAGTTTTGTTCAAGAAAGATGTGAATGGAGTGCTGCTGAGATGCATTAGCACAAATCAGATTCATAGGGTGTTGGAAGAGTTCCATGGTGGACCAGCTGGTGGTCATTTTGCACCAAGAGTGACAGCTCTAAAAATCATGAAGGCTGGTTATTATTGGCCTAAAATTTTCAGTGATTGCTATGCATGGATTAAGAGGTGTAAGAATTGTGCATTCTTCACAGGAAAAGAGAGACTTGCTGCCCTTCCATTGCATCCAATCTCAGTTGACCAGCCATTCATGCAATGGGGTTTGGACTTCATTGGAGTCATTAATCCCAATTCAAGTCAAGGGCACAAATGGATTTTGACAGCCACGGACTACTTCACCAAATGGACTGAAGCAGTAGCACTCAAAGAAGCAAATGAGTCCAGCATCTTAGACTTTTATGAGGGGATAGCGACCAGATTTGGTATACCTGCTACAATAATCTCAGATAATGCATTGGCATTCATTGGATCCAAGGTGACTGAGTGGGCTGTCAAGAACGGGATCTACCTAAGCACTTCATCAAACTATTACCCTCAAGGTAATGGCCAGGCCGAGTCTACAAACAAGAACTTGTTGAGGATCATTAGGAGGACTCTTGATGAGAATCAGAGGTCTTGGCATACCAAACTGAAATCAGCCTTATGGGCTGATAGGATAACTCCCAAGAGATCCACAGGTAACTCTCCATTCAAACTTGTCTATGGAAGAGAGGCAATCTTGCCCATGTCACTTGAGTTGCCAACATTGGAACTCATGAAGCAATTAGAGTTGCTAGAGTTTGAGCCCATGGAGGTGAGATATGCAGAGTTGATGGAGCTGCAGGAGGTCAGAAATCAGGCATCCCAAGCAATGGAAAAGGATCAAGCTTTGATCAAAAAGACCTTTGATAGGAAGGCCAAGGATAGATCTTTTCAGGTTGGAGATCTAGTGTTGAAATGGGATGTGGATAGAGCAAAACCGGGAAGGCATTCAAAATTTGATGCCATTTGGAGTGGCCCATACATGGTCACGAAGTGCAAGAACAACAATGCTTTCCAATTGGCCTCATTGGATGGTGAAGAACTGCAGATTCCAGTCAATGGAATCTATCTCAAGCGTTGCTTCTAGAGGGAAATTTACCACCTTGTAAATATTAGATTAGATTTTCATTCCTCCAAGTGCTTTGCACATTGTTTTGCTGTAGGTTAGTTTTGCTTTCCCTAAGTGCTTTGGCACAGCTTGCTGTCCCTGGAGATGTTTTGCAGTCCTTGCTTCCATCATGTGATATTCCATCTTCCTCCTTGCACATTCTAAGTCAGTTGGGGTTCTAAATAGAATATTTGATGGCTCCATGCCCAATGGACTGCTTCAGGCTACTGGTACTTTCATCTAGCAGGCAGATGACCCCTCTGAGTCGCCAAAATTGTTATCCAAAATGTGCCCCAGCTCATTTTTTGTGGCTAACTCCTTGTGTTCTTGCCTCTCTTGTGCCTCAGTCCACATTTTTTGATTTTAAGGCACTCAAGGCTTTCTAGAAATGGCACCATCAGATAGAGCTCTCTCTCAGCTTTCCAGAAAGGTAAAGTTTGCCTCCTAACTCCTTATATTTTTCAAGTTATGGCTCGGCGGAGTTTTTGTGGAAAATTTTCCCATTTGAGGCCCGCAGCCAATAGGAAGCTGCCACGTGGCATCCGACCAGTGGAGCGCGGGAATTTTTGAAAAAATTTCCAAAGACAAAAAAAAGAGGTAAAATTTGAAATTTTTTCCCGCCGATCCGTTTTTGGGCCGTTTTTGCCCTAAATCTTCAAACGATCATATCTTTTGATCCAGAGCTCAGATTTTCACGTTCTTTATATCATTGGAAAGATGTTAAAATTATCTACATGATTCCATGGTCAATTTATAATTTTGGTTCAGTTTGGAGAGAGAAAATTCAAAAACGGTTCTGGTACGTGTCCATGGCCAGAAATGACATTTCAACAACCAAATTTAATACAGAATGGGTCGCATTCTTCTCCAATATGGTCAAAAATGATAGGGTATGGGTTTGTAAGGTCCTCCATGCTGTTTTAATGCATTTTCCATCAATGAGGAATGGGCTCCCATGTTTTTTACATTTTCTCTCTCCTGGGCTCGACCCATGCACTGTAAAAGCCAGATTTGGCTCATTTCTTCATGGTTGAACACTTTTTGGCATTGCAAACTTCTTCTTTCACCTCCAGCAAGTGATAGTTGTAAGAATCAGACCTTTTTCACAGTTTGTAACAGGTTTATACCTCTTTGATGGTGGAATGCAAGAGATTTTTACATGGAATTGACAGTGCAAACTCTGTGAATGCTTTCAGTCCTCTGTTTGTATTGTTTTACTTCATTTTAAGACCTCTAATTACATCTATCAGCTTGTGTATGTTTTCCCTTGTTGCATTTCATGAATTTGTGTCTATTTACATGGCAAAAAATGTTTCACCACTCCTTTTGGTGCATCACCATCTTTAGTTTAGTTTCATTTTTGCATTTTTATCCCTGTCTCCTTGCAATCTAGGGTAGAATTAGGATTAGAACCTCTGTAGTTGTGCAAAATATAGATCTAAATCAGAGGAGTTTGAGGAACCAGCCTCTATTCTGGAGATTCCTCTCTCATTTTCACAAGTCCCACACTTGGAGAGAGGTTTCCATGTTGTGCAATCACACTGGATGCTCTAAACATCATTTAGAATCCACAACAAATGGGGGGAGAGGCAACACTCTCCACCCAACCAAAAATCGAATGAGGAGGAGAAGTCATCATCCTCAATGGCCCCCAAGCCCCAACCACATTGCAATGATAGATGGATCCAACACATAGTAAATAAAACAAGCTTCCACATCACAAAACCAAGTTTTCACAATCACACCAAAACACAAGCAACTTAACTACAATCTCAAGAAGGAAAATAACAAAATACACAAGGCTTAAAAATGAAAATCCAAAGGAGCAAGAACCTATGGAGAGGTCACTTATTCCTGCCAAAGGGAAATGGGTGCCCCACCTTAAAACCCTCCAATAAATTTCTCAAAACCCCTACACACTCTTATGACTCCCTCAAGAACCTCTTATGTCTCCCACATTCTCTTATGCCTCCCTACAATCTCTTATGGCTCCCTCAACAAAATAACCAAGTAAGAAATGCAAGCATTTTCTTGTCCAAGGTAGGGCACCCAACCCAACTCCCTCCAGACATGAAATAAACTCTTATGCCTCCCCACATGTAAGATCCTCATAGTCTCCTCCTACACCACACTTAGGCAATCTACTCAAGCACCCAACAAGCATTCTAAAACACTAAAAAATACACACATATGCATACAAAAATAAAAGAAAGCATTTAACAGAGAGTTTAACTCCTACCTTTCCATGGTAGAGCTTGGTCAAAGAGTCACACACCAAGCTTCTTCAAGCCCAAACAATCATTAAGAAGCTCCAACAAGATCCGCAAGCAATCCCAAAATTCTGTAACTCCCAAATATGCAAGAGCACAAAAGAAATGAAGTAACCCCCAAACAAGGAAAAGAACTTGAATAAATAGAAAAAGGAGAGAGGAGGGTGAGAAGGCTCCATGTTGGATATCACATCATTCATCCTCAACTCCACCTCACAAGTCAAACATCAACCCCAATGCACAATAAATTGGTGGGTGATAGGAATGACAAATTAATTACACACACAATCCAAGCCCACACCCCCTAAGGACAAATTTTAATTACAAGAAAGAAAGTACAATAGTATTTTACCTTTTTGTCTTCCCAAAACACATAATGGGGTCTATTTTTGACCCCCCCAACCCATATGTAGGGTTGGTATATCTAATTTAAGAGGTGTAGGACAAGTTTGACTTGTCCCATAAGCCTTCAAAATTTGCCCCTAACGCCAAATTCGAATTTTCATGAAGGGGTAGAGTGTACAACACTCAAGATCACAAACACTCAACTTACAACACATAATCCAAGTTCCATCTAATATAATAAATGAATTCCTTTTGACCCATTCAAAATTAATTTAGTAAAAAGATTAATTTACTAATTTAGACACAAATCAAGTAATTAATAAAAGGAGAATACATCACTATAAATCACATACTAAGATCAAATAAAGGAAACTATTAAAAGAGATAACACACAACCCCTTGGTCACAATTGGAGGTGATTCCCCCCATGGGGACCCCTTAAAAACAATTCAAACACACACACATAACAAAATACATGTTACCATGGTGACCCTTGTTGAATTCATCTAGCATTCCAATGTGGTTGGTCTTCAATCCCTCTGTTATTTGTTGTGACATGTTTACCTGCAAAACACATAACACCCCCTTTGGCCTCGTGGCTGCATCAAAAACATCTAGGATAAAATATACAATATAAATCCACAATCATTTTTATATAAATCAAAACATCATCTAAGCGAGTAACGATATCATTTCCAATTTCTAACAACATCTTGATTCTACATTTCATCAATATCCATACGATCACAAGATTAGTTCAATTGTTAAGGTCTACTTAAAATGATGAAAGTATCACGAGTCGGATATATGTATGTATGTATGTATGTATGTATGCATGCATGCATGCATGCATGCATGTATGTATAAAACTATGTCAACAACATACCATCATCAATATAAATTGTCTCTAATAATCTATACACACCATACTATGAATCGAATACCAACAATAGGCTGAGTGTCACTATCATCTACCATCCTGCTAAGTCAAAATAATGCAATAATGTCCATAAGTATAGTCAACAATATCTAAATCAATAGCAAAAGTGTCGAAGGGAAGTGGACATTACACAACACAAGTTATGGAGAACAAATCTCCTCTCATTTTAGGACCCAAAGATATAATGCATGATTTTTTGGTATACGACATTTTAAATTACCACATGGTGGAATTGCCACATGTGATTTGAGGTATCTTAGAAGAATCCATAACAAATATCTCATAATTCATCCAAAATAACAAGTATACACAATTGGAATATTTACAAATTTCAAATTTCATATAAAATGTAAGAGAGAGAGAGAGAGGAGAGAGAGAGAGTGAGAGAGAGAGAGAGAGAGAGAGAGAGAGAGAGAGAGAGAGAGAGAGAAGGTTAGGGAAAATAATAAAGATTAGAATTCACACACAAAGTTTTCAATTTTCATAATTCACACCCATCAAAGAGTTACTCCAAATTATTTAATATTCAACACGACTATCTTTACCACAAAATATGAATGATGTTCGCACCCTTTTTAAGATTAACTTAAGATTGTTATGGAATATACAACAACTAAAAAGGATTGCAATACTCAATACCAGGAGCGAAATTATGATTAATTAACTTCCAACATTAATCATACAATATTATAATAACCTCGAGGATCATCTATGTGGTGAATATTTCTAAGGAAAGGGTTATTTAATAGCCTTACTTGAAGATGGAATAAACCCATAATGTATTCTTCATTCATCTACAATGTACCTTGTTATGCTAAAACTAGTTTCCAAAGTGTCATGTTCCATTTATCCCTAGGACCGTTGTCATGTTGTATTGCAATTATTGTGTTAGTTTGAGGGAATGTAATGCATTGATTGTGTTAATTGACTATAACTCTCATGTGTCATAACCATAGTTTTCCAAAAAAGGTGAGCCATGATATATATATTTTTGTACACCATTTTTTGTAATAACGTGCAAGTCATAGGAAAATGAGGAGGGTAATGAACCCATGAGATTCCAATGACCTTGCATCGTATGTAATAGCTAAAATAGTCTAATCAATATTTTATACTGCCTGAACTACAATTTTTTTTTTTTTGAGTGCTTTCTTGTTGATCAAGTCATGTTCTCAATACTTATCATTGTAAAATAATATAATTGCGATACGAGTTGCATGTGTTTTTGCATTTTATTTATTTCTGTAGAATATGATCACTAAATTGATAATTATAATGGCTCTAAATCATCTTTGAATATAAAGATTTTACCTTTATCCTTGAGCGTTTTAATCCTTGATAGAAATGTTTGAAATTGATTATTTTCACGACTTGTGATACAGTGGTAATCACAATAAGATTTACTTTGTTTCTTTAATATTCTATTAATCATGTGATGGCATGTAAATTGTAATACTAGTAAGTCATGGCCAAGTAGTAGTGGCAATATGTCATTTCGTGTATCTTTCGTCTCTAACATAATTGGGATAAAGCTAGACTCGTTAATAAATTCAATGTTATTAACTAAATAATTTGTTTTTGTTGTGTTTGAAGTAAAAATATATAGTTATTTTTCCTCTCTAGTCATACTTGATTTAACAAATCCAACGGGTAGTGGTGTAACAGTTCTTGGGTTTCCTTATAATTGGGAGGTCCAAAATTCAAATCGCAGTCTTCGTGTTAAGGTGGCCTACTACTGACGATTTGGATACCCTGGTGATAGGGAGCCATGATAATGTGGTTTAATCTATAGGCTCGCCGAGAGATTAAACTACCATCCTTGGATGGTTCCACAACCGGTGTGGGTTGGTGATGCCATAAGGGCTAGGGCCCTCTCCCTAGGTAACTCAAGCAAATAAAAAATACTTGATTTAACAAATAGTCTACTTAGTGGTACCAAAAAGTGATAAGAAAAGGCATTAGATATATGATTGCAATTCTGTTTGGAGCTAGCCTAATTTTTCTTTTTTGCTCGCCTCTTGAGTGGTGGATAATTTTGTATTATTGGACATATAAGAGTTGTCTTAGTATTTCCCTCTACCATCAGAGGTGAACAAAGAGTGGAAAAGAAAATTTTCATCTTTAATAGGATTGAAATTTAACTTTCGAAAGCACTCGTATGTCATATCTTATGCATCATCACTATCATACTAATATATTACCATGACATCCTATTGTTTCAACTTAAATAATAAGGGTAAATCTATTACGACCTTAGGATTTTTATACGTTTGTTTCCCTAATTATAATTGTTGTTTGATAGCTTGTGTCAATTAATCTATTCATGATAATTCTTTCTTTTGTTGTTTGTTTTGCAACTTTTCCATGTTTATTTGTTGTTGTGCTAGATGTACATGTGCTTTTTATATTTGCTCATTGGAAATTTTTAATTGTTCTAAATGTTCACGTATTAACTTTTGTTGTGATAATTTCTCTTGTTTGATTGCATGTGACTATTCCTTGGTCATTTTTTTGCTTGACTCACCCACCTCATAGGTGTGTAGCTTATTAATTGATATAGGTTGTGTTGGAGGTGTAATAAAGGGCTCTTGAGATGTTGATTGTTCAACTTTTCAATACTTAAAAGGCTCATCATTTTCTGTAATGGTATACTCATGTCCATCATGCATGAATTTGACACATTCATGGAGTGTATATGGTAGTTCGACCCAATAGAATATTGTAATGGAGGGCACTGTCCATAAGATTATGTGGTTGGCATCATTTTGGACCCAAATAGAACATATAATATAATTTTTCCCATTATAGGTCATGCAATATTGTCAAATCCTTTAATAACAAGGGATAATTGTTTAATGGAACTCGTATGAATTCCCATATGTTATAACAAAGAGCTATGACATGTATTCAAGGATGATTAATTATCAATTAGTACAATCTTGATTAAGAAGCTTTGTATCCAAACCACGTTTATTAATAGTTGGTATTGGTTCCAGATATGCTTTGGAGGTAAATCCATATTGTCAAAGGTGATGGCATTTTCAGTGCATTGAATGTATTCATAATAGAAGAAAAAAACAAAGGATTGTGTGTATCTATCAAGAGCATCATTCTACAATGGATCATATAAGATGTCCTTATATGTGGTTTATCTCTTTAATAAGTCCAAAATAAGAAATGTTGCAAGCGAGTTGAGTAGTTGTTCCAATACATCATCCCTTTTGTTGATTATTTTGTTGAAAAAAGGGAGTGAGAGGTGGTGGAGTTGGTTAATTTCCCCTGGTTGGTGGCCTTCTTCATATTGTACTGACAACATGGACCATTGAATTCACTATAAGCTGAGGGAGAATAATAAAGGCATGATGGTAGCTAGTACAATTTTGAGATCGAGGGTGAGGCGATGAAATAGGTTTGATACAAGATCTTTGGAATCGAGTAGTGATAGAAACTACCTTAGACTAAATATTTTGCAATAAGAATGGAGGAGAGGAGTGGGTTAAGGATTTTATATGACTTGCTCATTATGATATACTCACATTCATTGATAACTTTCGAAGTAACGACGTTGGCACAAACATTATTAATTTTTTTGTAATGAACAAATTATGTATAAGAGCAAAACCCTAAGGGAAGCTAGGATTTATAGCTGAAGGCCCATTTTGGTAGGGTATTCTTTAAAAATATGGTTAAGTATGTTTGATCAGTAGCGGGTTCACCAAATGATTACACCCTAATTAAATTTTTTATGGCGAGAGAATTCTATTTAGGATTGGAATCTAGAAGGGGTGTATAATCAAACTAATAAATTAAACATTCATACATAAATATGAACATATAGTAAATAGCAAGAGGTTTGATTAATAAGGGGACATGTTAAATATAGTAAAATCACATGAAGATAGTGCACTTGGCTTTCTTTTTACTTTGACAATGAATCTAGACTTGAAATGAGACAATTCAATAAGAATACTAAAATAGATGTTTTGTCTTTGAAACTAGATCTTTGTTTTCCCTACGACAAAATTGGCCAATAAAGATAGAAGTGCCAGTTACTTTTGTTCTTTGTTGTACAAACTTCTCTTATTCTAATAAATAGATCTATGATTGTACAACCTATTGTGACTTTTGAATGTGTAGCTTTGTGTGTTATATGGGTTCCAACAAATGTGTGTAAGTTACTAATATCAGTCATTTCTCCTTGAAACCCTAGCTCCTTGAAAGACTTATAAAAAGGGTCAAGAGTTTGGATTGAGATATTCATGTGCCACCTACATAATACTACCTCAAAAGGGATTCAAACCCTAAGAAGTTTTTTTGTGACCAAAACACCACCATTTTGTTTGAACAACATTCTTTATTTTGGTTAAATTGATTTTTCATTTGTGAAAGAGATGTTATATGTATGTTTGAGTGTAAATTCAATGTGTGTAGACTTTATTTGGTGAAGAAAATTGCAAAAAATGGCAGAAATCCTAAACTTTCAGTTTCATCATTCATTTATCATTCTAACTCCTTGCAAATTACATTCATTCGTTCCGTCAAGTTCATTTCCCCATGAATAATGGACTTATACTACTATTTGGAAGCTTTTATGTTCACTTTATATACATGGTAACTCTTGGCACCGAAGAAGGAAGAATCTTCATCCTCCTTTGTTTCACAATTATTTGTGGATACCCGATTCACCAAAAGTTTAAGGATGTGTATTAAGAACTATAACAATTTATATTAGGAAGTCAAAAATTGTGAACAAGTTTATAGTGGGGACGAGATCAGTCAAGTAGATGAGATATATTTGGAGGATTTGAAACCATTAGGGGTTCTCATTTGCATCGAATTACAGATAAGCCTAAGGTTTTTCCTTGTGAGAACTTGTTCGAAGAGGTATTTGCTATATGCACACTTTAGGAAGGAAACATTATCTCAAGTGCCATGCAACAAGATATAGCATTTATCTATGGTGTAACGTTCAATGAATTATATCTTATGGAGGCACCATATACCTCTTACAACCAACCCACTATCATTGAGTGGATGACAAGAATAAATAATATTGATGATTTTTAAAAATGGTCCTAGACCCCAAAAGGCTCAAGAAGAAGCACTAATTGGAGTTCCCTATTGCATAGTAGGAATTATGTTCCTCAATAGGTTATATGGGACAGAAAAGGATGATCAAGCACACTAATCTTTGGTTCCTCTGTTGGGAATGGTTATTAAAGGGAAGAAGCCATATTTTGGCAAAATACTTGATTACAATTTACATGTTGCATGGAGGAGCATGTTATAAGGGCAGATTTTTCATAAGGCATCATACATAGTGGATGCATTTTGTGCATCTTCAACATTTTATGCTCTAGTGCTCAATTGGCCCTCTCTTATTGGTTTTCCCATCCATGTGGTGTTTGCAAAGCTTTATAAGCATAATTATCACATATATTTGAGATACTTATGAGCAATTCTATCCAATTATATATCCAGTTATTAGAAATATGAGAAAGAAACTAAGAACTCCATCAAGCTAATTGGCATGTATTGGAAATATGAGAAAGAAACTATACTGAGGATTCTGGGATGTTGTAATGCACCCTTTAAATTTCCAAGGTATGCCCTCAATAAATTAACAACAATAGAGATTACTTATCAATTTCGAAATGACATAGGAGGGTTGTGTAAGGGCCAATCACATAAACCATATCCTTCCCTACCTTTCTCGGTAGGGAGGATTCGTTTCCCAACCTACTCTACATAACAAAAAGTATGTTTTGTTGCATAAAATGTATATATTTTGTCATGTGGGTCTACTTCTAGGAAATGGGACCATGAGGGAAAAGTAATAGCTCATCTTAGGAGTGTAACCACAAGGTTTCCCCACATTTATGTGCATACTACATCCAAAGAGGATCAATTTCCTCTTAATCTTCACAGTGTTGGAGAGAGTAGATATATTCCAATTTCAATATAGCACTACATCACAAACACACTCATCTAATAGGTCAAAGACTCCGACGGAAACAACAAATTCTCTAAAGAAAAGCATTTTGTAGGATTTACCTTTTCCCCATGATTAGCAAGCCTCAAGTTGCACCCCATTCGACACAGGTACTAACCACTTTAATTGTGAGTATTCCCTATGGGGTTTGTTTTACTTTTTGTTTCTATTTCAATGACATCTTACTCTCTTCCACCCAAGGGTTGTGTTCATTACAAATCCCACTTGTTTTAGTTCTAAGTGCCTATCCTATTATTAATGTTTACCAAACAGTCATAGTCAACACATGTTGTCAAACTCTATCAGAGTATATGGAGATCGATAGAGGTGTTCATGATCAAAATATTCTCACTCCTCTAGGTCTACATCTAAGTCAAGCTCATGCTACTCCTACTGCTTTTATTTCTCTTGTTAGAACTAATGTGCATAGATTCCAATATGAATATACAGAGTGACGTGTCTCCCCTTATTCAACTCCCCTTACCATTGTATTTTCTCACAATGCTTCAACTCTACCAACCATTTTTATGGCTTCATATTCTCCTCTCACTCCATTGGTTTCCTCTTTTTCCACCAATCAAACCCATCTTCCAAATCCCCAAGCTTCCACTACATCACCCCAGTCTATCCCTATGGTGATGACAACCCCTCCTCAAGTTCAAAACGTTCCAATTGAGGATATCTCTATCACTCTTGTCACCATTTCAACCATTCCTCATTAGTCATTCACTTCTCCAATTCTTACACTACTCCTATCTCAAGATCAAAACAAAGTGTCCCTGATACAACCCATATCATTCATAGAGTTGTTGACTTCCTAAGTAATAAATTTTCCCTTTCCCATCCCATCACCTTGTTGTCATGCTAAATTTCTAGCATGCAAAATTGAAAATTTTAGACATGACAACTAAGCCCCCACTTGAAAATTTCCCCTCCCAGTCACTGTGAACCATTCCTTTGACTAACCTGCCCTCAATTTCACCCTCATTCTAGCTTAGAGGAACATGATAACAATATTATCAAGTGTGTTTAATGTACAGGGATGTAAGCCTAATGTGACTGAAGAAGACAACGAGTTTCAAGGAGAAACAACTATCTTCAGAGGTCTATAAAGGGCCATTTTTGGCCATTTTGCAACAAGTGATCATCCTCCAGAAGGTTACAAGGAAAATCTATGGAGGTAATTGATGTCAGGAACAAGTTAAGAAAATCAAGTCATTTTGGGCACATGGAATGAATGCTCTAATAGAGAAATTCAACTTGTTTGAAAGATTCTAGGAGTTATGGGAGGATTTGGAAGCTCATCAAATACTCAATGGAAAGTTCTTTGAATTCTCCACATGATGGAAACATAAATTGTTGCCTAAGCTTTCAATATTTTTTGTGATAGCTCAAGTCACTATTTGCTGCTCCTTCAAGATGAAAGGGTAAATGGTGCCAAAATTAAAATTGCATGTATAATTGGCTCATGATAATGGTTGGGATGATCTCAAAAGGTTATTTGTAGTCAAAACCAAATAAGGTTTGACCCGCACCCCAAAACACTCTCTCATGCTCTCGGAGCAAAAAAATCACTCCCAATGTCCTAAAATGCATTTGACGGGTGACATCAACATTCCAAAAATCTTGGGCTGGAAATTTTCACTCTTGGTGTCCCCTTGGATTGTACCTAAGGTTCAAAGGAGACAAGGGGACACAAAATTGTGCTCCCCTTATGGATGTTATGTTTTGTCACTTAAAACTTTTGACTTGAGTGGTTATGTGAGAGCAAGGCAAAATTAGACCACATTTTCATGATGAATACCCCCTTGGCACATTTTGAGCACTTTTTGTACCTTTGTCTTGTCCTCAACATGCAAGGGGGACACAAAAGTGTGCTCCCCTCTATCCCATTTAGCTCCAGGACACATGTAAACCCAACTTCAACTCCCGAGTGCTAAGTTCTAGCCCCCAACATCTCACCCACATGACACCACAAGGTAACACTTGTCCAAATCTGGCACAAAGCTCACTTGGGTGTCCCTTATGTCCCCTTTGTCCCTTTGTCTTCTATTTTTTAAGGTGCAACCTAAGCTAGAACCTCCACTTGACCCAAGTTAACCCTGTTTGGGTTAGATGTGAGTTAAAGTGCAAAGGAGTAAGTGAAGTGTTTAAAATCCATATTTAGCCACTTTTTATCTTTCAAATATACTTTTTCCCTCCCAAAATCTCTCTCCCTTTTTGTTATGCTACTAAAAATATGAATGGAACCTCATATGCTAAAAATGGAAAGTTGCTCATATCTCCCAAACACCTTGTCTGATTCATATGAGATTTTAACAACAATTCCTTCTTTGAAATGCCTTTCAAAAGAATCCAACCTTGCATCCAATGGTGGTCTACATTATTTTTAATGGACAAACAAAGTTTCCCAAAATAAAAAAAAAACTCATTTTTTAGATCCACAGAGTTCTGACAATTGAAATCCTCTAAAAATTGGAGCAAAGCCTCCTTGTGAAATAACAAAACTTTCAAGACCACTTTCGTTCCATTTCGACACTAGGGAATACCCACTTCTAAAAATAGTAAGCCTTCCTAAGCCTCACTACCTATATATAGTAAGTGTTGCAAACAGTTCATTCTCAGAGTTGTCACTACCCCTTGCACATCAGGGAAACTCAAAAGTGCCAAGTTAAGCAACTGGTAACTAAAATGGAATTCTCAAAATAAGGCTTACTAAAAATAGTAAGTGTCAAGATATTGGTCAAGAAACAAGGATGTTGAGCCTCTCATGTTGAAGAAAAAGCACTTGAATATGTTTGAAACAATGCAGAACATCATAGTGACTGGACAAATTCATGATTTCACACCATGCACTTTCAGTTGGATGAATGAACAATTCTTCTATTTAGAGAAGGCCTTTTCCAATGAGTGACTAATGAGCAAGAAGGTGTTTGAGGCATCCTGGGGTTAATTTAATTCAATGAGGAAACATTTGTGTTACGAAGGTGAATTTTGAAGCCAAGAAGAGCAAGGTGATGATTTCCATGTTCTAACTCCAACATTGTGTTAAAAAGGATGATCATGTTTCCATATCAGTGCAAGTCTCATAGCAGTGTTTCTAAACACTCATTCAATGCCTTGGAGTGTATCTGCATCTCGTAGGAGGAATTTGCAATCACAATGTTCCAACTCAACATGAGATCAAAGGAATGAAACTTCATTCATGGAGCATTCACTCAAGATCCATTAGAAGCATATTCTTCGTCAGCAGAAGCTTCCCCATCTTCAGATTTTTACTTCTCTCTCTTCTTCTCTCTCTCTCTCTAACATTCTATTTCTTCATTCGGAATGTACTTTATCAATCTTTCATCTTATTCACTTAAGTGACTTAATTTTTTATTATAAAAGTCCATTTTCAAAAATAAGAAAAGGAGTTAACTTCATTCCTAGGGAATGTGAAAATCACAAGTGGTGGTGAGATGATAGGTCACATGGGAGGAGAGGAAGAGACATTTTTGTAAGCTATAAATTAAAATAATTTCTCCATTCCAAGGGGTTAGCATTTTTTTATTTTACTAGTTATTGGATTTCAAATCTACTACAAGCAATAAGCTACATTCTTCTACTTCTTTTCCTTCTTTATGTTCTTCCATACTCTCAACTTTCCAACTTTGCAAACGATTGTGATCTTGTATAACCAAGAAAGAATTGCGTGTTTTTTTATTACTGAGTTCATAGAACTTTATTTATTAGTCTTATTGTTGCTTACATTGTTGTGTTCTTCTAATTGGATGTGGGCCTACTTTAGTTACCGTTGGTGAGACTATGCTAGTTCCTTCTCACAACATTAACCCCCTCTCTTTCTATTTCTCCTACTCCCCTTTACATCTTTCTCAAGAAAATTCCTCCCTTGTACACTTTACAAACACTTTATCACATGTTTAGTGGAGTATTCATGTGTGATCTTTGACCTAACGACCACCCCACAATTTTAGTTAGTTTACATTCAATAATGGGAGTCTCCCCATACCCAAGGAGGGGTTTAGCCCCATGACCATTGGTGAGAACCAATAATATGTAGTGCAACAAATTATTTCACCAACACACCCCTATCTTTCCCACCCCAAACTTTTCCAATATTCATTCCCTGATCTCTTCTTACTTTCCCACATGAGATTCCATCTTGATTGCTATCCTTTTGATCCACTTCTCCATCCATCATTTCTTCTTAGTTTCCACCAACACCCTATGATTTCATTTCAGGTCATATTTTGCAGAGCATCATAACTAAAACTAACATTGTTGTTCCCTTACCCCTAGTCAAACAAGTGATACATTGGATTGTTTAACCTATTGCTTTTATAGGATATGAGTAGCTGACTTGTGGCTTACCATATCATTTTATTATATCATTTATACTTTCTCATGCTTAATAGGTCGGCCTTGGTGATGGCCATATCAAGAATAGATATATAGGGGATTATAGGTAGTATCTCATTATCATTTGAGCATTTGAATTATATGGTTTGGAGGTTGCCCCCTCGAGTGGCACTATTCTAATTGCATATTGAGATCATTATTCTGAAATATTGTGTTATTTGGTGTTCTAACAATTATACAAGTAATTTCATTACAGGATGCAACATCAATTGGTATAAAGAGCACACACACCAACCTACCAACCTTATGAAACCTATCTGCATATTAATAAATTTAGCAAGAGAGTACAAAACATTAGCACCAATAAGATCACTCATGAGGGTAGATAGGTTTTGACACAAATAAAGGAGGATATCTTGATTTCATCAAGAGAAAAGAAGAGAGAAAGAGGAACTGAGCTTGTGTGTGATCCTCTCAATATAAAAGACGCTTCCCTAAACTTTTCAAGTGGAGCAATTATAGGAATGAGAGAAGAGGCACTTGCATCCAAATCTAAAATCCTTACTCCTATGCTACACACTAAAGTTTATCTCTCTTAGAGCATCATTTTCTACTTTCAAGGATGTTTTTAAGACCACAGAGAAAGCAGATGCATTAATGGGAACAATCAATCATCTTTTGAGCACAATTGAGGATAAAGATAGAAAATTGGCCACTGTAACCAATATGGTCATAAAGAACCTTCTTCTTAATGCCTCTCTTTTGAGTATATATGATATAGTGGATGTAGAAAAAGTTTTAGCCAAAGCGAGGAAGCATTTGGCAAAAAAAAAAACTCATTTAGTTCTATCATTATCAATTGCATCTTGATCTGTTTTATTATGATAGCAGAAGTGGGTATCACTCAACTATTGGATGAGTTGAACATGATTTATATAGTTGAACAATTTGATGTAGTGTTGGTGCATTTTGAGCTCTTTTGTTTAACAGTCAATAACAATGGAGAATGCATACAATAGACAACTCTACAATTTTTTATTGACACTACCAAGTGGCTGGAGAGAGCTAGGAGTATCATGTTATTTTTGGATGGAATGCTCTCGGAGTTTACTTGTGGATTAGCATAAAAGGAAGAGGCATGCAAACCTCTAATTATAGATACCGCTCAAATTGAGCAAAGTAATCAGATTTGCATGTTGGCCAAGGCCAAAGGAAAACAAGTGATAGCTTAAGTACATTTTAGTCCAAGAGCTTGTGTACATTTTATTTGTATGATTTTGTATTTAGATGCACGAGCTCCTTTGTTGAGCTTTTTTGTCAATCTCATAGGGTATTTAGGTAGAAGCTATTGTTAGGTGTAGTTAGTAGTTATTTTTAGATACTTGAATTAATACAACTCAGGCTCCTCTATTTCACCATATATTTGTAAACTTTTATTGCTTATTCATCGAAGGAGTATTCAATTCTAAGTAATTTGAAAATCATTTGGGGTGTTATATGAGTTGTTTAAGTTCTCTTTTTCCTTTCCTCTTTCATATTAGATGGATGCATATGCTATGTGAATAAAATCAATTGTTTTGGAATTAGTATTAATTACATAATCTAAATTGTGCTGAGCTAATTTAGATTAAAACTAATTTATTGCAAGTTATTTTGTGTTTTGAATATTAATCTTATATGTTCATTAGAAATCTATTAATTAGCAAAATACATGTGTAGCTTCAATATCATCAGTTTTCCACACCCTCACACCTAGGTGCTAGCTTAGAATTCGTTAGTGTTTGCGGATTTCCTAAATGCTACAAGTTTTGAATTAATGGTTCCTTAAACATTGTGAATTTTAAATAGAGTTTGTGAATCAATTTAAAATCCTTTCTTTTGAGTTTTTTTGGAATTTCCTTAAATTAAGATCAATTTAGGAATTCATTTGGGTTGTTATAAACGAAAGAGAATCACCTTTTGGAGCACCAAATATCACATGTCAACTATTTCACCTCTTGGTTACTAAACAACTACATACCCAACAACTTGTGCATTAGATTAGTTCACCTAGTTCTAAAATGAGTGGTCTCTACGTAGGAATCTTTGGTGTGCATAAAGCTCACATCAACTATTCTTTTACCTATTGCAAGTGTAATTGTGATCTTTTCGGCTATATGTTTGCTACTAGAATTTTGGCTCTTCACACATTTAAAATCGCTTGCTTGAGCTTGGCTTTGAATGCTTTGGGCTTGGTGATGCTTGCTCTTAACCTAGTTTAGAGTGTTTCAAATTTATACAACAATTGCTCCTAGTATCTGTTCTTAAAATAAGGAAGAAAAGGGGCGTCTTACTTGTTCCTTAATAGGTATTTTCTAGATGAGCTCGTGATAGGTTCCACAGGAATACCAAGTGAGTAAATGAGTATGTTTGATTTGTATTTATATTTCCTCAGAAAGCAATGCTTTGCACCAAGGTTGACCTACAAGGGGAAAATCCAACTTGTGAAAAGATATTCATTTGCAAATTTAACCCTTAGAGGGTTAAGGATAGAATCACCCTACAAGGCGATGGTATCAAAAGTCGATCTTGTCCCTACTAGAGGGTTGTCTTGTAGGGTTGGATGCTAAAACACTGATCTAGAGAAGTCTATACATAGGGGTATAAGATGTTTCTGATTGATATAAGTATTCATGTAAGTAACTGAGCAATAAAATGAAAGGACCCATTGCAACATTAGGATGTGAATGATAGTAAATTTGATCTCAATTTATGCGCAAAAGCCATGTATATGACACATAGGCCAAAACTAACATTATCAAATGCCAAATAACCAAATTTGGGTGTCTATAGTTTCTAACAAGAGGGTTATTGCTATCATGCTCAAAAATAAACACACAAACCATACTAAAAAGATGCTAATAATTTTTTTTAGTGAATAAAGTTTTCCACATAAGACAAATGTGGGCAAATGGCCCTACATATCAACATGAGTAATTTCAAAAAAACACGTTTCCAATATTTAGTAAAAAAACACTAAGGGATACGATTTAATCATTTGCAGCGCATAATCTTAAATTCCTTGACAACTTCCTCCAATGTTCATGACCCAAATTTTTTATTTATTCAAGTCCATCTCAAAAAAAATATTTAGTGGTCAAATTAACTATAAGTCAACAAGTCATCGGTTTATTGGTGAATAAGTTTAGCTTACAAATAGCCCATTAGGGATCAATTTTTGCAGAATACAAAGGCTTCAACACCAAAAAAGGATTGAAGGCGGGACGTGCTCTAAACAAATTTGGCACAATGAATACCTCTTAGTCCTTGACACTAAGCCGAATAAGATAATTATTTTGTGCACCTAATCCATACAATTATTGTCCAAAAAATTATCTTTCAATAAAAAATTAACTGTAAGATAGACAATTTATTACAAGAAAAGTAATTAAAAAACCCTTGATCAAATGATTAACTAAACGAATAAAACCAACAATAAGAAGGGTTAGTTAAATGATATTGTTAATTCACTTAAGCAAATTTAATTCTTATTCCACCACATGTGGCTTTTGGGAGAAACGATCCTTCACCACAAGATTAAAAGATTTATGGCCGTGTGATGGAGGGTTTCCATAAAGGTGTCTTCTTAAGAGGTGAATAGTATTATTCATGTTATTTTATTTCATTTTGCCTCATTTTTCGAATTTTTGGATTTTATCTTTAATCTTGTTGGTGGAAAAAAAAAGGCATATACACATGTATATATACACTATATTGAAGATATATATTTATATGTATGTATATATTATATATACCATTACAAAGTATGTGTATATATACATATTTTTATAGATAAAAAAATCTAAAATTATACATGTTTAATATGCAGACTTGTGCACATACACAATCATAAAAATATATATAATAGTATTTGTGTGTTTGTGTGTGCATACATCTGCACAATAAACTTCCCATGCAACAACTTTATAATTTTAAAGTCAAATGTATACACATTTTTTTGGAACAAAACCTGAGGCATTGACAATTACAAGCCTGCAATATAACCTAACCATAACTTCATTTCTGCAATAAGATAAAGCTTAAGGAGAGATAAATTTGAGATGACTTCATTTATGCCATCAAATACAAGCAACTTGTCTTCTGAAATGAGAGTCGGTTACGAGAAGAATGGAGATAAAGATAGAGACAGTATATTATGCAAAGCAACTTTTTTCTAAATTGAAATTATTTCTGGAATCTTTTTGCATACATACATATTTGGGTCTTATTTCTAGGGAGATAAACAGTAACGTGATATTTTCACATAAAATCAAGGAGATTCAATAATTGTACAGCCACATTGTTTCTTCAAAATGTAAGCTACAAACTTGCAAGCTCTCAAATAGAATATAGAAATCCATTCCATAAAGCAGGTTTACAACTTTCAACAACCCACAAGATTATAACTATTTCTGCAGTAACTGATTTACAAAATACGTGGGACATACCACCAAACTAACAATTATACAACTTGAGAATATCAACAAGAATCTACAATCTGTGAAGACGGAAAAAGTCAACATGTTTCAACAATAAGTCAACCAAAGCAATACACCGCTACCAGTTTCAAGAAGTGAAATGTAATACACAATATTGGTAGACTCTAACACGATCAAACTCCATATGCCCAAAGGAAAGGTGCTTGCCTCCCAAACCTAATGTGATTTCCCATCTAGTGGGGATTTATGCATAAGCCTTCACCAAGTCCAAAGGAAAGAAGCACGTTTCAAAACTATATGGAAGGGTTTTATCATAACTACCTAAAAACTCCGGGACGGCGGGATGTGGGGACGGAGTTTCCGGGACGGCAAAAAATTTCCAAAATTCTGGGACAGCAGGGGTTGGCAAGGGGAGGGCTATTAAAATAATATATAAAATTATAAATATTAAAAATATACAGATAAATTTTTAGAAATTGTATTAATAACATTTCATATTTATATATCAGTTCACCATGTGCATACAGTCCAAATTCAGACGTCCATATTAAAAACTCGCACCATACATATAGCTATACTAACGTTATATGTTCATATAACTTTTAATATTAATAGGTATGCTACTGGTTTTCATGGCATGTTGTTACAGTCCATGTGCATTTGTGCTCAAAAATTTCTGTATTCATATATCACTCTTGTTTCTTAATATGTCTTTGTAATGCAATACAGTCGGGTTATGCTTCACGGGTAAACATTTATAAAGAGAAAAAAACAATAAACAAATTAATTAAAAAAAAAAATATATATTTTTTAAGTTATTCACTAAAACTAAATGAATAAATAAATAAAAACTAGAAGTCACCGAAACGTTGCGGGGACTTCCAGCCATCCCCGAACCGTCCCCCACATCCCCGAGACATCCTCTGTTACTTTCTAAATGTCACGGGGACGTTTCCCCTCCCCCCTGCCACTTCAGAAACGTGGGGAAAATGTTTCTCTCATGTGTCGGCGTCCCCAAAACATCTGGGATGTCCCAGACCTGTCTTTTTTGGGGGGGACGCGTCCCCACGTAATACTGCTGCAAACTAACAATAAGTTAGCATTGGAGATTGCATCAGAAGTTGCTCTAAAACTAGGAAAATATTTACCATTTTAACCTAGGAATAATTTTACAAACCACAAGCCATGTTTTGTGAAGATATAAAAATGATCCCTGAGACTGGCCAATCACCTGATTAAGTGGTTTCTTTTATTTATATGTTTGTTTTACTGAAAGAATTTGGCTGACAAGCTGTGACTTTATCTATCAGAAATGAATGAACAGGTGAGGAATGATGATCTGAAAACCAAGAACATTGAGGGGTTGAATAGCTGGATGTGTGATTTATTGAGGGCTATTTTCAAATCTCTGGATTTCTTGACAATCAGGAAATATTTGCCTCAAATTTCTGGTTAATGTGAGAAAAATGATATATCATATACATTCTCCACATTTCTGTGTCTTGGAGAAGATGTTGAGGAAGAAACCAAAACTATATGGTTCAAAACTATGTATTATCCAATTCTCTTTTTAATTGAGTTCTTTATTTTGATGACATGGGCAATTGATAAAATTTTATCGATGGAATTTCCAAACTAACCATAGACATGAGCAATGTTCTACTGAAAATAAGAAGAAATCCCCGGTGAATTTTCTAATTGAAGTTAACTTGTATAGGTTTAGAGAGCAAGAAGTTGCCTCTAATTTTTCTATTGATCTACAAAATTATGAATCCCGTAGAGCCAAGGGACGATTAAATGACAAGGTCCATGTGAAGGACAATATTTGAAGGATCATCTTTCTGTCAGAGGGTTTATCCACAAGAAAAGTCAGGAAGATCTATTTTCTAAAGATATGAACATGACAATCACGTAAGATGCAGAAAACAGAGAGGCGTAACACTACCCATTCCATCTGGCTACGGTGATGGCAATGATGCTGCTGCTGCTGCTGCTGCTGATGCTGATGACAGTGATGATGGTTATGAAAAGGAGGGAGTTCAATATCCTAACGAGGCAAGTAACCAAAGTGAAACCCCAACAACTCTGCTTACTCAAAGGTGAGAGATTACTGGTCCATACAATTGAAATCACTCCTGGTACCAGTACTTTGAATTTTCAATACAAGTGTCAACTTTATCTAAAGTACCTGAATCAATTAAAAAACAATTAAAAATCCTAAAATTAGAAAAAGAAGTAAAATTTAAAATTTAAATAAATCGCGGAAAGTGGTAAGGTGAAAGGATGAGATCGGGTATAGATATGAATTTCAAACACACCTCAATTCCTCTTTTGTCTTCCCTTGGTCCCCTATAACTTGTACACTCAATTGCACACATTAAATCGGCTCATGGTGTATGCTAGACTGTCTCGGTATAGGTACAGTTTTAGTACGCTAATACAACACAATTTTAAAAATTTTAGGTACGGTATGCTTTTGGGTACGTTTTATATATATATATATATATATATATATATATATATATATATATAAAATTTAAAGAAGCATTTGCATACTTAGTGAAATTTAATTCTCATACATTGCATACTTATTGAAATTTAATACTCATAGAGTCATACAACTTTAAAGTTAAAATCATTCATAGAACATGAAAACAAATTTGAAATTTCTCGTTTAAGTATATATCTTGTTGCTTTTTGGTAACGAGAACATATTGTTGTCATGTATCTTGTATGAATTTGAAATGTGTATTGATTCATAATGTTCAAAACATGATAATAAATTAAAATAACATATACATTCAAGTTTAAAATTAGAAATAGGATACTTTAAAATTTTAAAAAATTGCTTTTTAAAAAAGTTTTATTGAGTTGTCTTTTAAAAAAAACGTGTTGACGCTGTGGGTACAGTTGGGTACGTACCCATAGTGGCAGGGTATGCTACAGGTACGGCAAAACCGTACCCGTAGCGTCCCAATTAATGTGGGTATGTACCCAGCCGTACCCATAGCGTACCAGTGCCTGGTACATTTCTAGGCTGGTACAAGGACCTCCTGGGCGTTTCTGTGCAATCTAGGGTGTATGTCTAAATATATCGAAATCAAACAATAAAAGCTACATCTAAAATAATCAAATCATGAGCCATCACAACTTCCATATAAAAATTGTCATCACAGTTAGTCCCAAAAATATTTATTTATCTGGATTTCAATGATAAAAATCATCCTCATCATATGTCTCACTCCTGAAGTTGGTAACAATCCTGACATCAAATATAAATAACCAAGAATCATGACGTATACTATTCAAATCAATATGCAAAACATCCATGAGCATCAAACGTATAAAAATCAACTGAACAACTACTATAAGTCCAAAGCAATAATCAAAATACATTATAATAGCATTTCATGCCTCCCACAAGGTCTAGAAAATGTCAAATCAATATCTAAATACATATAAGAAAGTGTTGTCAAAAGTTGGGCTCACAGTTGCATCTTTTAATCATGGGGTCCCAACATGATGAGTATTATATATTGGTGTTTCATATTTTCATTCTATTTTTTGCAGGTCTAAGGTCCCTAACCCTAGGTATTGTTGGCCCAAAAAAACAAAAAAGAAATTTGAATATTTTCAGATATTTAAAGACAATCAAACCGTCTCCCATGTAAAGCATTTGCCATACTTAGTTAAATATTTGATTTTGACAATCAACCTATTAGACCTTATAGCTTATTCCATTTGAGTAATTCTATTTTCTTTCTTCTCCAATTCGAGAGAAGCAAACCTTAGGCAAATAATAAATCCACTTCATTCGTGCAAAAATACATCTAAAAGACCTCATTTCAAGAACACATTCATTGTTATTCATCAAATTTTCAAGACAGGATTTTCATAACAAGGAGTCAAGACGTTGCAATCAAAGTACCGTGATTACTCGTGCTGCGCAACAATTGGGGCAAATTGAAGAGTAAAAATACTACTCACACTCAGACAAGAACTCTCAACAGATTTGGCAAAGAGTCAACTCTGTTACATATTAACTTGGGAAAGAGTAATAGTAGACTTGGGACTAGCCCAAAACATTGGCATCAACTCAAGAAAGGATTGACTCTGCTTGTTTTCTAGAGAGTAGACTCAATTTTGAGACTTCTCTAGCCACTCGTGATCATTGTGTCTAAGCTTGCAATAGAAATAAACAGCATTCACACCACAATGCTACCACCTTTCATTAAGAAATTCAATTATGCAAGTCACGAGGACTTTGTGCAAGCCATCTCAGGTGCAGAAATTACTTTTTGTGCATAATGCAATTACAATAATTTCTACATAATACAACGTAATTATCATGGATGTTTCCCATCTTGGCTCGAATCAATATTTCACTAGTCATTAGGTTCCGACACACTTGTACTTTATGAAGGTAACAAAGGATTAAATAAATATGAAGTTGGCCACAATGTCAAGCCAAGATAACTTAGTATATCAGCTTGGATATCATCTCTGAAATGCCCTCCAGAACCTCAAAACCAGCTCATACATATTCAACATAACCTTACAAGCTTGATATTGATTATTTACTCAGTGAGAAGCACTATAATCCTGCAGAAATGAGGCTGCATGAATATTATTGTGGGGCCAAGAAAAAGATGTTGCCAATCTTTGCTAATATGAAACTAAAAATCTGAGGGAAAAGCGCGCAAAATAAAGCTCCTGTTTGAGTGATTCATTCTTTCAACTAAAAATGTCACATCAGACTGAACATGACATTTTTTCTGTATAAATTCCAATCTCCATGCATGTCCAAAGACTTGAATATCAATTAAGTCCTAATGCAAAGGAAGCAACTGGAAATGCACACTACAAAAGTTTCCTTCAAACCACATATTGAAAAATCATCAAGTTTTGCTTCTAGAGCAATTTTACAAAAGCCAAACTTCTACTAAAACCATTACAGGCATTCTCATTTTTTACCTTCCAAATTTGTATTAATCATGTCCAGTCCTTGATCAACAACATCATATAGAGTGGAACATTGAGAGCTGCAAGGACTGCAATATGACGTAGTGTCCAAATTAATCGTTGAACCATGTAGCCTGTCTTTCCTTTGGCCATTCTTGGTGCCTTTGGGATCTGTTCTAAATTTGTTTCTGACTCAATTTGCACACAAGAGGATTCTGATTCTTGTAATAATTGCTTCTTTGCAGCTGGACGTGCTACTGCTGTACCTCTGCCAAGATGAATAATTCTCGACTTCAATTAGTAAAAGCACAAAGCATCTTACAAATAGTTTATCTGCATGGACTCAAATCCTCGTTTAAACCATATGTACAAAATTTTAAAAGTGTGTGTGTTTAGAACATATGCACTAAGACCATATCCAGTCATTTTCCTCTGCACATTATGCCTAAAGACCTCTGCATAGATAAACATCATAAAAATTAAAAAGAGAAATCAGGTAATGGTTTTTTGGTCATTTGACAGATATGCAAAGATACAGTATAACATGTTACATAAACAAGGAGAGATAAAGCTTCAAGAAAAGTTGTTGTTCATGTAGTTGCAACATGGATTGCTACCAATGAATAAAACCAATGCAGAACACATTGAACTGTAAGACATATATCTCATGCTTGTCTCAAACACATTCACAAAGCAAACATACCAGGGCATGTGCACACATGTCCAAGCTCAAATAGTCATGTCCACACAAAAAAAGGTGTGAAAGATTATCCAGCATAGATGTTGTGTGGATTACTTTTGCAAGCACAGGTTGCTCCTTAAGTGCATAATTTAAAATCATGACTGTGGGAAATATCATAAAATTACCAACCTTGCAGAGGATCTAACTTCACCAGAATTGCTATTTGAGAGTTTTGTGTATCCTTTCCTGATCAGATGCATGACACCTTCTGCATCCCAAGCCATCTCATAATCATAACTTGCATCCTCATCCTTTTCTTTCACACCACCTTTTGATGTGGTTCCTATAGCTGTTGCTGCAAGTTCTGTCAATTTTCTGAAACAACTCAACAAGTCGCCATTTGTCGGCCAAGAAAGGAAAAGAACAACGGTTATAATAAACAAGCTTGCATACCTGCAAACAGAACTGATTTATTAGTAACGAATTTGAAATAAGGTAACAATTATGTACTAAAATAAGGAAGAAATTCGTGTACACCAGAAGTGTTTTATTAAATCAGACAAAAAATGAGCTTTGAAGATGTCAATATTGTAATTACCAGATATATATGTGTGTTTGCATAGGAAGAAAACACAAATTACTTGATACAATTCCCTCTGGATTGTTTGTTGTGGAAGATGGTAGTGCACTCACAGATAACAACATGAATGACGGGTACAAGTTTCCCTGCTGCCAACTGAAGGTTCCAACTGTATGCTGTACGTGGAATCCACTAGTATTAGAAATTTAGAAGACTGCAACACATCCATTGCTGAATGTATATTGTCACTGGCTTTTCTAGACATGGAAGTAGAGGCAGATAAGAGAGAATTGAATGAAGTTTCTTTCGATTCAATTTTTAAAAATATATACCAGAAATAGAAAATTGCAATCAATATTAGAATTACCTCTATAACGGGTCCATTCGGTGTTGGATGTTGTTACTTTCTCCTTTGCATTCAAGTGTTGATATGTGATTTTCCATATGATGATATGTTCTTTTGATTGTGGGAAATCATGCTTGAATTGGTTGTGTCCTTTCTGCTCTCAAGATCTGTGATTGAAAGGGAATATGCTTGGATTTATTTTCTTTCATTTCTCACATATGAGTACAATCTGATTTCTGGGAGATCGTAGACTTATCTATCTCTATGACTCATCCTTGGGTCAATTGCATTGATCCAAGGAATGTTTTAATTATATTTGGGATGAACAATTATGTATTGACATTTCATGAATTATTAAGTCTG
The DNA here is from genome assembly GCA_019776745.2 of Taxus chinensis. NCBI lineage: Eukaryota > Viridiplantae > Streptophyta > Pinopsida > Cupressales > Taxaceae > Taxus > Taxus chinensis. The sequence goes on along the minus strand of CM034148.1, from coordinate 604,177,665 downwards.
ACTGAACTTAGAAAGTATAAGTTCTTTTAAAATCTTCTTCATATGAAAATATTTCCGTAGTGGAAGTTTTGTTGGATTCCAAAAATTAATCCTGGCAGGTCATTGCAATCGAAATCTGGTCTCAATCATTTTGGCATCGGAAAGGACCTGGACCTTAAGCTAGGTAAGATATGTAAGTTTTCCATCTAAAGCTAATTTCTTGATGCAAATCTAGAATCTGATCTGGGAACGTTGTATTCTGTTTGAATTCAGAATGATGATTTCAGCCTATTAAAATAGACTTAAATTGGAATCAGTAAGGTTGTTAGTTTTAAACCTAAACTATAACCTATTGTTGCTAGGGTTAGTTGATCTAACCTAGTCCTAAAACTATGTACTTGATATTCCTAAGGGTTATCTAAACCTAATACTAAGGTGGGTGACTTATGTTATAACCTAAGGTGTTAAGATTAAACTAACCTAGGATCTAACCTAAGTCACTAACCTATCCTAAACTAATGCTATGGAAAGGAACCTAAGGGGGGTCGCAAGCTTTGGGGTGGTGATTTCAATGGAATTTAAGGAAAGGATAAGGATGAAGGGGCAGGGAGTACTACCAAGGTTAGTGGAGGTTAATTTGGAAAGAGGGAAGCTTACGTGGCAGCATCTCTAAAATGGAAACTCTTGTGTTTTGTGATGTAGAACTCGCCAACTTTGGCGGATGGTGGAAATGGAAAATGGGTGGGAGAAAAGAATTTAATGCAATTAAATTGCATGGGTTCTCGAGCTCGGGCCACCTTGAGAGACATGCAAAGGGAATTTTGTTTGGTTTTTTCTTTTGTTGTGCCTTCCATTTTTCGCTCTGCATGAGCACTGGTTTTTCGAACCAACAGTTTACTCTCTGATGCATGGCAATTTTGAATGTTTCAAATTTACTTCTGTGTCATGGGGAATATATAAGGCATGGAGGAAGCAATATTTTGTTGTTTAATCTTTCATGGAAAGGAGAAGAAAGGGTGAGCTCATCCAGAGGTCTTCTTCACTTTTAAGCGACACTATCAGGCATGATAGGCCCTAACTGTTAAAATCTTGCTTTCCTTTAAATGTTTTCATTAAAACAACTCTGTTCTGATGATGTTCATGCATTTTTGGCTTGACTGGTAGCAATGAATTGTGGGTTTTATGTAAACTTGGGCTCTGGATTGAACTTGGAAATGTTAGTTCAAAAGGAAACTTGTTTTCGTTGTTTTCTTGTTCCCTTGTTGTGGTTTAAGCTTGGAGTTCTTATCCTGTTAAACTGTCGTATTACCCTTCTACGCTGGGTATTTGCAACAAAGTAACCTGTACCAGACTCTGTAGGGTTTACTTGGTGTTGAGATTGGTAAATGTGTTCGATTTCTTAAAATCCTTACTGAAGTTAACATTTTGGTTGTATTCGTTGATCTGGGTTTTTGTGAACTGTTGTGTTTTCATACCCATTTGGGTAACCAGCTAGCGACTGCTGTAAGCTTCTGTCTGTTTGATTTACTTGGATAAAATATTGTTCCATGAAAGGAATAATTTGTAAAAGATTACGTGTTTTAATGCTAAGTTAATTTCTTTTGCTTCGGCTGTGAATGGATTGTTAGATTGTCTGCTCTGCCATGAGAAACTCTGACTGTAACAAGTTTATGATCAAGAGAACTGGAAAATGATTGCGAGATCAGGTTGCTCGTAAACTCAGTAAAAGAAAACTTGATTGTTACATGTTGTGTGTTTGGAAACATGGAATGATTGAATCCTTAACACCTCTTGTGAAGGTGTTTGTTTGCTTTTTAATTTTCTCAGGTACTGTGAGTAATACAGTGTATGGCTTAGTTGTTAATTTAAGGTGTCCATGTATGTTGGCAATATGAGTTATACAGAAAGATTAGTTGTTGAATGGGGTTCGTGTTCTTCTTGCGAATTCTTGGTTGCTTTTTGGATAAGTTGTAACGGAAAATGGTGTTCATCAATTCTGGGTTTTTAAAAGATATTTTGAATTTGACATTAGAAGTAAAATGGTTGAAGCTTATGGAAGATCTATTTTACTTTGACTGTTGTTGCATATTCTTTATAATGGTAAGAATATTTTGACCTTAGGTGTTTTCGAAATTAGGATTTGAATACGTTTCACATACTGAATATTCAATCTTGATTAGTGTTTAAAAAGAAATGGCACCGACGATGATTTCAGTCCAGTTTGATTAGTATTGGATTACCATGTAATCAAGGAAAAATGTTAAGATAACCTAACTTGATTCTCATCTCGAATGGTTCGAGCATATGAAGGAAAATAGCCTGTTTATTTGAATCAGGTCTGTATCGAGTTTGATAGGTTGTAATTGCGTTTATGTAGAATATGATTTTGGTTTCATAGAATGTATAGTGGTAGATCCTGTAAGGATCTAAGGGTAATTCTATATAGTGTTTCTACCTGAATCGCACTGTTGAATGTAATTAAGTGCCAGAAACAGATCCTTATTCCTTGATTAGGTTTATTAAATGGTTATTATTTCATGGAAATTGGATTTAGTTCTAAAACTTGGTTACAACAGTGTTTGGTCATCTTTGTTTTATCTTTGAGTTGAAAAGATAGGTTGGAAAGAGGTTGTAAAAGAAGGAAAGTTATGTCGATTTCTTCTTGTATGTTAATATACTTTTTTTTGAAATTATTTAAGGAACCCAATTAGTAAAGTTATGGGATGGCAGATTTTTACTTTAAAGATGGAAGGAATATTAGGATTAGGGATCCTAATCTGGGAAACTCCTTTCATTTTACAGTAGGTTATGATATTGATATAAACTTACTATTTGTTATTCTTATTGTAAAGTAATCCAGTATTTATTGCTTTACATACTTGCCATGATTGAAAATCAGTTATACTAAGATGAAGGACAGATTGGCAAGTGAACTTGCAAGTGATAGCAATCCATTCCTCTTGTTTAAATTACTTTTGTATGATCCGTTGGATTTAATATTTCAATTGGTTTAGTGTTAAATAAAGGAGAGATCAAATCATGATATACACTGTTTCAGCTTTTTCAGATGATTAGGTGCATAATAATCAAGATGCTCCTTCTTACTTTCTTGCAAGAAATGGGATGAATCATCTGAAATAGATTTAGTTGAAATTACGTCTGTAATTTATATTGTAATATGAAGTTGTATTATAATTGGTAGAAAGAAATCTCAGGGTGTATTATGATTTTGGATTGTGAAGGTAATTGTTGGTTTCAATTATGCTTTAAATTGAGGACAAGTAGAATAGAATATTCCTTCTGTCCTTTTGGTTTTAATAGTGTACTTAGACTCTCTTTATATTGATTTCATTCTAGGATATAAAGTATGAATTAAGTGAAGTCATTTTAATAGGGTTGTTTAATTGAAACAATTAGAGGAATGCAATTGTTTTAAGGATTAGTGCTTATCATGCTCAGTTCATTGAACTGACCCATGCTAGCAATTTTGCAGATGGTCTTCATAAGTGGCAAAGGAAGACAAAATCTGATAAGATGCATTGATTGTTCTAAATTGGTTCTTACGAAGAATTCTGATTAGATTTTTAAACTGTATTGTGAAAAGAAAGGTTATCTCTTTTGTTGAAGGCTATTGTCTTAAAGCATGCCAGAAGTGCATAAGTTGTAATTGTATGGTTTTGGAAATGAATGAAATTGTGAGGAAATTACCTATGAAGAATGTGTATCTTATTTTGTTGGGATGATCTTCTTATTGGCTATATGAATGAGTGTGCATTCTTATTGTTTTGAACAATGGATTATAGATGATCTTCTTAAGTAAGCCATAGCTAATGATGTGGCTGATTACTACATTCTTAATTAGTGACTCATTATAACTTATGATTGTGAGTAAAAAAAACTGAAAATAAGATCACTACATTTATAGGGAACATCGAGAGTGGGTTATGCCCTAAAATGTACCTATAAGAAGAGGAGGACTTTCCCCTCTTGTAATGCAATAATTATAAAAGGAATAAATGACTATAAATCGTTAAGACTTAACGGTATAAAGTCTGATATGTCTCAACCTATTAGGTTGATACATTTCCCTCGTTGGTTGAGTTATTTTTCTAAATTAAGAAACTTAAATGGTTGTTGTCCTATTTTTGTGGATAAAAGGTTGATCGGCCCCAACTGACAACCAGGAAACAATCAAAATCAAATTAAGACCCTTTTCGTAAAACTGAACCCTAATTACAAAAAGGTAACTTAAGGAGTGTTGGACTCGGGGTTAGAGAAGGCTGCCTAATTATGTAGTCTTGTAACCTAAATATAACTTAACGTAAGTAATTCTTGGAGGTATGTACATCTTTCTGAGGCTATTCCGTAGGATGTTGACACACGTCAACTGCAAGGTTGTACCTTCGAGAAGGTTAGGATCTTCTCGAGGATACAACAATGCAGATGACATGTGGCAGCACCCTTCTGCATTGATCGTTAAGATTTACACACCTGGGACTTGATCAAGATTTCTCTCCGGACTGGTTAGGACCATAATCAGGTTATGAGGAAGCCCTTTGAGTCTCAGGGTACCTTGGCACATGGAGTTAACTTTGGTTGACCCTGTATGCCAATTTATCCTTAGTCTTTAAGAGCCTCTTCATAACGTGGACTATGATGTTAACCCGATCTAGAGTGAAACCTTGGGACAAGGGGACTGATAGAAGTCAGTAAAGACATTCTATATAACAATAGAGTGGGGTGAAGGACGTATTCCGGATTGACAAGTATGCCTTCAAGGAATAAGTAATACGAACAGTATGTTATGAATCTTTGGCCAAAGTATCGCAAGCTGCTGATTGCGTTGTCCTATGTCACCTAGTCTAAGGATCATGATGCCGATGAATAGTGGTAACAATTATTCATATAGGTTCCTTGGGTAGATCACTCAGAACCTAGAATAGGGTAAGAGAACCACATATATGAAGTATTCAGTAGAAAACTTCAAGCTCAAAGTTACACATGAATAGATCGGAAGTTCACCGAGTCATGGAATGAATAGATCGGTGGTACACCGAGTCATTACAGCTGCATATGGTTATCTATTATAAGAATGATTGCTATGATATGTGTGTTCTAAATTATGTATTTAGAACAGAGAACATTAATCGTGCAAAAAAAAAAAATTCCTTGTTTCTAAAGTATTAAAATGGGTTTACTTTGATAATTATCTAGCCTTGAATGTGTTCTTTAATTCTTGATGCCTGCCTACATGATGAAAATTATCACAATAAAGAAAGAACTCGAATCAGTAAAATCATACAGGCTTGATTAGCTCCAAAATACGTGCTGATGTCTCCTCACTTAAATAGTTCTGATACCTGTACCAACACAACCAAGAAATTGAAGACTTGGTAAGATAGAATACCTCTTATCTGGGTTTCTTCTTTATCACTTACTTTCCTCATTCTTTTTATATCACTTCCCCATCTAATTAATATTGAGATTAAGCTTTAGCCTTCAGCATCGCTTACACAATTTAGAAAGCATAGAACAAAATAGTGTAGTATTTTCAGAGAGCAAATTTTCAATGTTGATGCTAGAAGTCTGAGATATTACATGGTTATAAGTTTCAAAAAAGTTGGAATTTGACTTAATGGTGAATGAAAGGTGCGGTTTGTATTTAAGGAAACTTCCACATCAAATAAACAAAGGTGTGAACAAAGATGCAAGGATGATAACTTTGCTAAGTCAGATGGAAAAATTTTCAATGCTAATTCTACATGTCAAAGAGAGATTATATAGTTTTGAGGTTCAAAAAAGGTCAGAATTTAATTAGATGGAGAATGAAAGGTGCAGTTCATATTCAAGGAACTTACTGCATCAAAATAACAAAGGTATGAAACAAAGATGCAAGGATGCTGACTATGCTCAAAATTCCAGCCAAAATATATGAAATATTTTTTGCAGTTAAATCTACAGTTATCATTATAGAGGCAGAGTCCAGCATCCATTTTAGGGCACTTCTCATCAGCTTTAGTATTCTATACCTTTATGCTTACCGAGAATTTCAAATCCCAACTGCAAGAAAATTCATTTCAGAAATATGCAGTTTTAATCAACAAATAGTAGGCAATCTTCAAAGCAACATCAAAAAATGTCTTTGTTTGTAAAATGACTACGTTGCTAGGATACGGGTACGAGTTCAGTATGCAGATACTTTGATTTTTAAAAACCCTTGGGTATGATACGTCTTGGGTACATCCGTACAAAACTTGAAAAATATAGTAGGATCAAGGTTCAAAACATTCAATATACTTAAGATTTTACATTTTCATTGATCACGTAACTGCCAATCTATAAATAATGTCAAGAGGAATACAAATAATCTAGAATATATCATCTAGATTTTCCTCAAAATCAAATTTTTTACATGCCACTCCTGCTAGCTCCACTCTCAGTATCTCCACTCTCCACTCCTTGTGAACCCCTTAAATGTCATCTTCGACACCAAATATTGAAAGTTGAGCAAGAGTGGCTGCAAAGGCATCCAAAATCTGTAGTCTCTGGAAGAAAATCCCAAAGTTTGTGAGGACCTCTAATATAGTCCTCCAACTTGTGTGACAAGAGATGCAAATTGGAATGCACATATACCAAATCCTCAATCTTTTTGGATGCCAACTTATTTCGTTTAGCTGAGTCAATAAAGGCATACATATTCCAATTCTGCTTTGTGGAAGAATTACTAGCCACCTCTTACAAATAAAAAGTTTGTTAATTGTTGGAAATTTCAAATTAATAACATACTAAGTTCTAACAATGTATAAACTATATGTTAGTATTGAGTAACTTAATAAAAGTTTCAAAATATACTATACTTGTGAGAGAATTTTGATGGCAATAGGTCAGAGGTACTTGGCATCATGGCCATGTACATACCACCATTTGATTAGGCTCGTGGTGTACTTTTCGAAGAGAGCCTCAACCTCTCTCCATGTTGCCTTTTGACGCTGCAAACATGCCCATTTTTTTTGCGGACCACATTGGCTATAGATGGATTCAAGAAAAAGTCTTTTGAATGCTGCCGTGGTTCCATTTGCAACTTGGGAGTCAGAGAAGGACATTTGCCTGTTAGGTAGCCCAAGTATTTCAAAGCTATAATACTTTGGGTTAAGTGCATAGGCAAGGAGATGTAACAGGGTAGTCATTTTAATTTCACCTCTTCATGACCATAGTATTGACTTCATTCTAGAAGGTCTCTTTTGAATCTTGCTCTTTTGTTTGTATGACCTCTCTAATACGTTCAAGCATAAAGTCTATTCCATCATAAATCTCCTCCCATGCACATTGCATTAATATTTGTGTATCTGATCATGGAGAAAATGGACTCTATAAAATCTGAGAAACTACTCAACCCTTGGCCCTACTATGCTTTATCAAGGGACCAATGATCTTACCTTTGCAACTTTCTTCGTGCTTACCTGTCTCCACACTCTCCAAACATTATTGATCAACCATATTGCTTAAGGCCTCTTTTACCTTCGTAAGTCATCTCAAAACGAGTGTGTGAGAGGAAAATCTTGTCTCTGCAACCTTCAACAACTCTAACCTGGAGAATCTCCTGAATATGACATATGACATATGATGGTTTACGAAAAACATCTGAATTTCATTTTGCCTGTGTAAATTTGCTCAATCCACGGAGGAATTTTCCCAATCTTTTGCAGCATCAAATTAAGGAAGTGGGCAGCACAAGGGGTCCAAAATATGTGATTGTATTTGACCTCTATAAACAATCATGTTGCTCTACAATTTTTAGTATTGTCTGTGATGATTTAGATAACATGTTGGGGGCCCATTGTCTCAATAGCCTCTATCAAAATGTTGGCAATAAACTATGCATTGTTGGCTTCCCCTTCACAATCAATGCCTTTTAGGAAACATTTCCCCTTTCGGGCATTCTGCAACATTTATTAGGGGTCTATTTTGAGCATCTTTCCACCCATCTAAAATGATGGCAACCCTTGAATCCTTCTATGCATCTCTAATTGGATGCAAGAAGTTTGAATGTGTTCCACTTCCTTTGCCAAGAGTGTGGTTCAAACATTTTCATAACCTAAGCTTTTGTACCCTTGTGAAGCTTCATTGATAGCCTTCACCATGTGTTGCCAATATGGAGACCTGAATACATTGAAGGGAAGGCCACATGCATAAATGCATCAAGTAGTCAACTCATCAACAATGTCCCTCTTGTCATTATTGAATGTTTTTTCCAATGTTGTTTTTGGCCTTTTTTCCCGAGGTCTCTTCATCTTAAGGGGGTATCAAGTGGATGAGCATGAATTTGACTTTGAGTTTGGATGAAAGGATGAGTAGCAGACGTAGGTGTGGGCGGTCTTGTCAAAGGCATTCTTTGCAACGGAATTGTTTTAGACCTATCTCTTTTAGCTTGTCTATCAGTCTCCTCTTGCTCAATGATGAGTGGAAGTCGACCATGGATTCCTTGATTTTGATTACCAAAGTCTGAAGGGAAAAGTCTGATCATGGTATCTCCATTGACTCCAAGCCTAAAATATGCCTTCTCAGATCAACTTTTATGAGGATTTGCATTGAGTATGGCAACCATGGCATTTCCATGGAGACAACTTCCCAGAAGCTACATGGTTTTCTACCACTATCAGATGTATCCAAAGACGAGTAATTCCGACCCCATAATTGCTAGTAATTGTTGGATGTGATTTATTCTTTTGCTTGTGGGCCTTACACTCCATCTTGGCTCAGTAGCTCTTCATATCATCCCCAATCTGATGGGCATACTTTGATCATCAGGATCATCATAGTGTTTACGAAGTGAGAGCATCATTGTTGCTTAGGATGTGTTTGAAATAAGCAATAACACTGGGTTAAATATGGAGTGCCATAAATAGAAAAATAAAAGGTGGTATTAACACTTCTTTCCATACTTCTTCTAAAGATGTTCAACATTTATGAACTCTATGGATATCCTCAGACCATCCATCACCTAATCCTTGAAAGTGGGACCAAGAGTTCGAGCATTCAAAGAGTTTCACATTCAACACTAATAGGAGGTACTCTCTAGTCTTAGTGAGTAATTAGATCATGGCATAAAACAAATGTCTGTCTCTAATATCAATGGCTTCCTCTAATACATAAGCTTGAAATACATTGCGAAGTAATGGCACTGGGTTTTTCCGAGGTCTGCATCCTCCTTGTAATGGCAAAAGCCACGAGACAACAAAATAAGGATAACAATGGTTGCCTCCTCTTCGAAGTATCATTTTTGCCTCTTATTAGATCATACACTTGCAAAAGCCAATACGAATGGTATACAAATTAAAGTAATGGTTGAGTGCCTTTCATTTATAGCTTTTAGAGGAGTTTAGGGTTTATTATTTTAAGAAAGTATGACTTAGGGTAGAAGATTCCAACCCAGTGTTACCGGAGTCTTGATGAAGAGGGAAGAGTCATTGTTGAGCCTAAAGTGATTCTCTAAACACGCACTAAGAGGCTGCAGCTACTGGTCTCTTATCAAGTGGAAGAACCTGCCCAAAGAAGATGCGACATGGCAAGATAAAGCCTTCATATAGAAGCACCCATAATTGGCATGTATAGCTGACCTGTGGCATGGATAACCTTTGACTTAAGTATTTGATAATCTCCAAGTTGCATATTGGTAGGAGTATTTGACCTAACTGGGCAATGGCGTTCCCATAGCTTAATTATGGTATCTAGAGGAGGTTGTGTTAGGGATATTAGGATCATTTGACTGTTCCTATTGTAAGGATTGTGGAGGTCGCCCCCTCAAAGTGGCTCACTCATAAATCTCAGTAATCTGCTCTTCATTTTCATTCATATTGCGTGGATCTACACTATTATGCTCTTAATTGCAAGTGATTGTTGTTATTGTGCTTATACGATATGTTTTATTTCAATCTATTTCCGTGATTCTACTTTATCAATATAGTAGCTCCATTGCACCTTGTCTCACCCAATCGAATGAGCAAGGATGAGGATGATTATATGTAATTGACCCAAGCTTATTTACCAACTTGTTAGAAATCAGAATTGCTTGTGAACAAGAACAAAGAAAAGCATCAAATTTGTCTTCTTAATATGAATCTTTATATGAAATAGTTTGATAAGTTCACCTCAATTTGTGGCCTCTTTGCTACTCAAGAATACCTCTCTTCCAATAGAAGCGCAAACAATGCCTATTTTCTTTCATTCACCAAAGTAAAAAACTACTTTTTGTGGTATATGAAGCTTCCAACATTTCTCTTCTGTATGACCATTCACATCACAGTGCCCACAATAGTTCTTAGTATCTTTCTTTGCAATAGTATTATAGCATTATCCTTAACTTTCCTTTTACCTTCTCCCTTTGGCTTGGAGTGACCTTTCTGATTTGAAGCATGCAAAGAGGTCTATGGACCCTTCTTCTTTTCCATCTCAAGATAATGTACATGTGATAATGCTTCTATATCCTTATGCTTAGCCATCAAGACAGGCCTCCTGAAACAGCTATGAAGTCTCCAAGGCACTTCATCAAGGTGTTATTTTCTTGTGTCCTTTCCCATTTTGACCACTTGCTTCTACCATTTGGTATTTCTGGAAATGTTGATTATGCCTTTACCTAAAGTATTGCCTGTTAATAGAATGTTGCACTAAACAAAAATCAGATAATTTTTTTTTCTTGGTAAACTTCTTAAATTGATCACATTTTGCAATTAGTGATAATTTCATGAAAGCCAAAGAATGAGCTTAACTCTCATTCCAAGTGAGTGCATGACTGGCACATTTAAATTGTGCAAAGGGAATTTTCTGTTCTTTACTACTATCATGGAAACTGAAATATACCTCAAGTTGGGCAAGCCAATGCTCAAATTTTCCAGCATTTACACCTATCCACAGGACTAATTTTTTATCTTTTCCTCTGTTTTGAATTGAAGCCCGAGTTCGGGGTGTTTGTTTCACACAGTGCTGCTACTACTCATAGTGTTTGGGCTGTTCTTTTCTTGCCTTTTCTGTTTCCTTTTGAAGCTTGATGAAAATCCTAGCTTCCTGATGAGCCTACATTACTTTCTCCATCCTTTCAAGCATTTCCATTGAATGGGAGACACTTGAAATATCTGCTTTCAACTTCATGAATATTGTTATTTGAGGCTCATCATATTCTTTAAGTATTATTTTCTCTTCTTGGGCCATGCTTCTTCTTGATTCTCTATGCCACCTCCATGTGAATATATCTTACTAATAAGAAACTAAATCACCTACCCCTCTTGCTCTAATTGATCTAGTCAAGGGCATTTATCTACAGAATTAATCATAAAACAAGAAATACACACATACCAAGGAACAAAACTTTCTCTAATACTAATTGATCCGTAATTATGATAGATATATGATTCCTAATTCAGCAATGCCATTCTATACACATGCTAAAATATGATTTGATGGATTTATATTGCTGTTCTTTAAGATATTTTCTCAGAAACATAATTTATCCTTTACAATTGTGATGCTTGATGTGCTGAAAATTGTTGTTGTAGTTGCATTAAATGAAATTAAGCAAGTAAATGATTGAAATAACACATAAAAGAGATAATCAATGTTGGTTATTTTATTAATTAGTATGACATAGAATTTCTAAATATTAAATCAACTACACATCCAAATGTACCTTCAAGCTTCCCTAATGTAACAGTAGTGATTTGTATACATAATTTCATATAACCTATTCACCTTGAAGGTGTCATGCCCACAATTTCAACACCCAAATACAACAATAAACTTACCAGAAATATACATATTTATTTTTTGCCTTTCATTGCTTGTTACACGACACACTTGGGGCTCAAATAGAGTAACTCAACATCACATAAGACACTTACACAAGCATGGACTCACATAGACAACAAGATAACACAAGATGCACGTCAATGCCGTACTTTCGCAAATGAACACATATAGACAAAGACCCAACCACAAAAAGAACCCAAGGATAGGCACGTTCCACAACACATCATTACCATGGTTACATCTTAGTTACAATTAAAATTCCAAGAGCATTTATCGTGCGAGCATAATTTCTCATTCTCCACCTACATATTCTTAATTTCATTTAAGATTTAATCTATAATAAGTACACTTAATTTGGCTCTTTCTCCATTACAATAATCTCCATAACTCAATTGTTATTTGACACATACAAAACACATACAAAACTCTTGAGGCTCATTCTTATGCGAAAGTTCTATTTCTCAAAATATGTTTATTTGATGTTTAAATTTTACTCTCTTTACGCAAGGGAAATGTAATAACTGTTTTAAGGGTTTTATCCACACACACAAATATGCAGGCTTGATTTCAAATTGTAACAAATTGTAAATGCAAAATCAGCGAACTATATCTACCACAAAATATGCCAAAAACACCATGAAACACTTTGGATCCACTCGCCACAATTATATATATATATATATATATATATATATATATATATATATATATATATATATGTATATATTATGCAATAACAAGAACCAAAATCACAAGGAAATATTGAAGAACTCTTTGCTGGAAATTAAGCATGAATTGAATATTGTAGTCACAAGAAAATTATAGATCTAATGCATAGAAACCCCAAAAATCACCAAACTTCAGATTCCGGCCTTAGAAAATATGATAAATCAGATTATCAATCCAAATTGCACAAATAGTTCACCAAATATCCAAAACCCTACCTAAGGTAGGTTGCTCCACTAGTAATAAATCAATAACAAGTGAAAATGACAACTCTCTCCTCAAATCAGTCTTAAACATCAACCCAAGCCAAGGAGAAGGGTTTTTGTCCTTTCCTCAACCTTTAGAAGGGTTTTCGTCCTTCTAGGCAAGTCGCATAAGAATGTTTTCGTCCCCAAATGCAAGAACAAGCAACTCTTAGCTCACTTTGCTCCAATAAGATAATATGCGCCAAAGTCTAGATAGTGAATGGTGCCTTAGATCTCCTATTATATCCTTCAATTGGTGCCAAAGTACAAAAAGCAAGGCTGACTTGTATAAGAAAGAAAAACACCAAAGAAAATATAAAATATTAGTAAAAAACATATCATATAGCTGCTCAAGGTTCTTCTCCTTTGTCTTTGCTTCTTTGCCACGGAGAAGGAATGGTAAGAAGACCAAATATCAGCTCCTTAATGGGAAAGAGGGACATTACAGTTCTCCCTTCCCAAAATTGTCTGTCCCCAAGCAATTGCAATTACCCAGATCCCAAGTGATCCTTGTAGGCTTCATTTTTGTACCTACACAAGAAACAAACATATTAAAGAAAACATGAATGTTTAACAACACTCTCTTAGGCCCATACATAGTTGTAGCTATGCATTTCCTCCTCATGGTTCTGCCTGAAAGTGGTTGGAACATGTTGCCAAACAGCTGCCCATGCCTTAGAAACATCTGAGAGGAATATTAGCATCATTCTTGTGACCCAATCTTCCTCTTCCTCAACCTAAACTATGGAAAGGAAACTGAAAATGATAGGGACAACAACGTCGAACTTGGTACTTGGGTCACTGCTGTCATAAAAACTCTTCTCATTCATACTTGAGGTTCCCTCTATTGCTTCTCCTTTATTGCTCATGCTTCTATGTACCATGAGGGAAGTTTGGAAAATACTTCTAGCACATTTGTAGAACTGATCTAAAAACAAATCTTCATGGTTACCTGGCTGTAGCAGCACCTTAGGCTCCTTAGCATGAGTGATTTGGAGTTGCATTTGGGTGGTTTTGGGCTGCCTCGACAAAACCAATTCTAGCGGAGTTGTTCCCCTTTCAAGAGCCCCTCTTTTGGCTCTAATTTCCAACACGAACACACAAGTTCCTTCATGCCAAAACTATTTCATTGCGTACCAATCACTGTTGTCATAAGAATCATAGTAAGTATGCATAGGATTGCAAGACATCTGAAAATTATGAGTTGGAACCCTTCCCATAACATCTCCAACTTGCATAGATTTGAACACAAAGGGGGGCAAGCAAATTTGGGAAGTAGTAGTGCTTCTACCATACTCAACAACATATAGATCAGTCATCCCACATACCTTTCTTCACGGGTATCCAGCTGGTATGGAATGCTTGTGATGGCGAAGAGGAGTCCACCAATCTCAACTTCCATGCCCTCCTTTATAGGCCCTTTGTTATCTCCCTTTCTTCGGTCTTTCTTAGCTTCTTTGACATGGTGACATAGTGGAAATCTGCTCCTCAATGACTACTGTACTAACTCAATTGGAAATGGAGAGTTGTTAGCATGTGTCAACCATAAAACAAGTGAAACTTACTTTGGTTGAGACTGTTGATAAAAAACAGTGAGTATAGGGATCTTCCCCGATATGAATCATATCCAAACACTGTAAGTGGTGGATTTACCTTCTGAAGCAATAGCTGTAGCAACATATGGTGCAAAGAATTCCTCTCATCATGGATTATCCATGAAAGAAGTTAAATTACTTTGTAATGTGACTGTTGTTCCAAAACAGCAACATGGAAGCTCGCAATGGCAAGCTTAAAACACCACAAATCAACACTTTTATTGCTTCCAATCATACCTCTCAGTCTCAACTAGGTTACAATGCTCGGATCAAAGAACTAACACTCATTCCACTTCAATTCAAACACCAATTTCATGCACACAACTTGTATTTCAATTGGAGGAATCTTTTTATGAGTATGTGCATTGACCAGGAACTGAAAACCCAGATCAAATGACTTTTGAACAACAAATGGAAGTGCGGAGCTTACCATGTGCCTACCCAAAGCGATCTTGAATGATTGGCGCTCCTTGGTGATGAAATTACTTTGCATCATCTCATTCTTCATCAAGTGGTGTGAATGCATAACATCCTCCATAGATTTTCCTTCTAACCATATGCATGGAAATAAACACTCATTAGCCACAACCCTATTGAATCCTTCTTTTTTAGAGTGTTCTCCATAATGGCCACCATGAAGCATCAAAGTTGCCATGCATTCCTCCTTTTCAACAAGCTGCCCACGATGAAACAAGTATGGTAGCAACATAGGAGGAGACAAAGAATATGAAATGTGACTATTTCTACCATACCTTGTGTTGTTCGTGCATGGAACCTCTTCATGGTTCTTACCATGGTCATGTATATCATCAACTTGCCTCCAATGAGCCGCTGCTTTGGAAATTCCAGCAAGCTCATTATCTTCATTCTCACCTGGAAATTGGTCCTCCACCAACTTTACTTCATCCATATGCAAATCTGATTTTTCCTTTTCTTTTGGTTCATGCTCCATGGTTTTCTCCTCAAAAACATGCACTTTTGTACTGTTGTTCTGAATATCAATCAATGACTCATTCCTAGAAAGTGTGTTAGGCACCTCTAGGGCTCCCACTTTACCTCTTTTGAAACCCATGAACTCCATAAGTGACATGGCATCATGAATCTTAGATGAAAGGGCTCTATATTCCTCATACCATGCAGCCATATTATGTCTCCTTGGAAACCTTGGAAGGGTTTCTTCTTCCTCTGATTTTTCCCTATCCAAAATCAATCCAAAACAATCATTAGGCACTAATAAACCATCCAACATCAAGGGAACACTACCTTGGGATGTAGGATCCGTGATTCCTCTTTTGTGCTTTCGTTCTTTCTCCATATCCATACCCCACTCTTGTATCTTCAAGGTGTTGTTTGAAAAATCAGTCAATGGCTTGTCTTTGGCATGAGTGACGGAAGCTTCTATTGCTTCCAAGGGCTGCTCCCTAACCATACCCAATAATTTTGGGTTTTCTTTTTCCTTGAACTAAGTGTGGGGCTTAATCCTCCCTTTCTTCACTCCCAAGAACTCAACAAGAGTCAAGGAATTTCGAATCTCCTCCGGAAGAGCTTTGTACTCTTCAAAACATGAAGCAATGTGTTGCCCCAATGGCGGCCCTACTTCCTCCTCATGCATGGCCTCTCTCCTAGGTAGGGAAAAAAGGATGGAAAGAGCGAGTAGGAGCTTCACTTTGGGTTCTTTGTGGCCACCCTAAGTGTTGATCATCGGAAGCACCCTTTTCACCATTATTACCTCCTAGTGCATGGCGGTTGTGTAAAACATGAGCTAGCAATCCAATGGAGTCCACCAACCTCTCTTGTCATTCTACCAATTTGTCAAACTTTGATTCCATGGCTGATCCACAAACCCTTACCTTAGATCTTATGCTTTGATACCACTATAATGACCCTTTCAAGGGTTTTACCCACACACACAAAATGCGGATCTGATTTTTAAATTGCATAGATAGTTCACCAAATGTCCAAAAACCCTACCAAGGTAGGTCGCTCGACTAGTAATAAATCAATAACAAGCTGAAATTGACAACTCTCTCCTCAAATCAGCCTTAAACATCAACCCCAAGCCAAGGAGAAGGGTTTTCGTCCTTCCCTCAACCTCTAGAAGGGTTTTCGTCCTTCTATGCAAGTTGCATAAAGAGGTTTTCGTCCCCAAAAGCAAGAACAAGCAGCTCTTAGCTAGCTATGCTCCAATAAGAAGAAATGCGCCAAAGTCTAACTAGCAAATGGTGCCTTAATTCTCCCTTTATATCCTTCAATTGGCGCCAAAATACTAAAAGGTAAGGCCGACCTGTATAAGAAAGGATAACACTAAAGAAAATATAAAATATTAGTAAAAAACATATCATATAGCTGCTCAAGGTTCTTCTCCTTCATTTTTTCTTCGTTGTCATGGAGAAGGAATGGCAAGAAGACCAAATATCAGCTCCTTAGTGGGAAAAAGGGACATTACAGATCCATGTCTGTGAAAAAAATCATGCTCATGAAGGGCTCTATGATATTAAACAAATATCATTATCTAGGACCATATTTTTCAATCTTTGAGCCTGTTCTTTGCTTGACTCTTTCCACACAACCCACATGTTATCGATGACCATGCATTATAATGCCTTTTTCATTTTTACAAGTCGTCTCAAGATGATTGTGTGAGAAGTGAACTTTGTCTCAAGATGATCATGTGAGAGGCGAACTTTGTCTCAACAACCTATTAGAAAAATAAAACAAAAGAAAATTATAAAACTTATGAAAATAAAAAATCTACAAGAGATACTATATATTAAACAAATTTAAAAACATATACAAAAATTATAGTTTTACTAAATTAAAAAAAAATAAAAATCTACAAGTACCTTCAGCAGCTCCAAAGATGAGAAGTTTCTAAACATGGCTCGGGATAGGTGATGGTTTGTGACAGACATCTAAATCTCCTCTCCCTTGGCATAAACTTGGTCGGTCGAAGGAATTTTTCTACCAATCTTTTGAAGCATAAGGTTGAGCGTGTGGACAACGCAAGGTGTCCAAAAAACATGTGGATACCTTGCATCCACTAACATCCCCACGACCCTTGCAATTTTTTGCATCATCCGTAATGACTTGGACAACATTTTGAGGCCCCACCACCTCAATGGATTCAACAAGGATGTTGACAATGAACTCCCCATCCTTCACACATACCTCGCAATCAAAGGCCTTCATAAACATTGCGCCTTTAGTGCACACTGCAACCACATTGATAAGAGACCTATTGCTTGCATCTTTCCATCCATTAGAAACAATGGAGACCCCCATTTCTGCCAGTGAATCCCTAACTGACTTCAATGAATTGTCAGCATATTGTTTCTCCTTAGCCACTAGGGTGGTGCAAACTTTCTTCATACCGTGGCCCTTGGTAACCTTTTGGGGCCTTATTCAGTGCTCTTATCATTTCCTTCCAATATGATGACCTAACCACATTGAAAGACAATCCATTGGTGTACAAGCATAGAGAAATACACTCATCCGCAAGATCTCTTGCTTCACTTTGAAAAGACCTCTCCAATGGTCCTTTTGTTCTCTTGTTTGAAGGAGTATCTTCATCCTTAGTGGGGGGGGTGATGGCAAAAATGGGTGTTTTGGGCCCACCACAATAGAACCACTAGCAGTAGGTGGGGCCATTGGTGGCTTCCTTGATTCTCTCCCTTTCTTTAACAAAAGGTGACCTATTTTCATGGCATAGGCTACATTTGCTTCCTCTTGTTTGTTGATAAATTCAAGAGTTTTTGTTTTTGACATTGGAACAAGTTGTGTCCCCTTACATCCTGTCATACCCGTATTAGGTATGTGACTTAAGTGGGCCTTCACCCGACTTTATGAGCTATGGTGCATAACATTGCACCAGTTGCATCTCCATTTAGCCCCCCACCACCTAGAACCAAACTTAAAATTGTCACATGTCTCGAAAGTGGTGATTGTTCATCATGTTGAAAGTGAAATTGGTCATGACCCGTTAACCTAGAACTAGTTGACATTGTGATTGTAAAAATGTAGTCACAAGTTAAACAAATATGCAAACTATCACCCAAAAAAAAACAAATACCCTACAACTTGGAAAAAAACAAAATACGTTCAAGATTCAAAAACTTACATTGGCAGCCAATGGGTTCCTCAATCACCTTAGGAATACAATTGCAACGAAGTTTGATAAAGCTTCAACCATGGATAAGAAATGGAAAATAAGTATGCAAAGAGAAAATGAGAGAGGATAGTTTTTGCATTTGCATTTCGCTTTTGTCTTTTGTGGTCTTTTATCTTTGTTTTTTGTGTTTTAGTTACTTTTTTGGGTTAAAATTAGTTTTTTACTACATTTTTGGTTTTTTATGTTGACTTTTGATTGAAAAAACTAAAAAAAAAACTAACAAACCATTTTAAACTACGAGTACTCCTTGGGTATGTCCTAGACATCCGGGTATGCACAGGTACATCTATAGACGTACTTGGGCATATCCATATGTCTAAGACATACCATGGACGCAGCCAAGGGGTACCATACCCATACCACATGGCGGGGATGTACCAGATTGAAAGACAATCTGTTGGTGTACAAGCATGAAGCAAAATGCTCATCCGCAAGATCTCTCGCCTCACTTTGAAAAGACCTCTCCAATGGTTCTTTTGTTCTCTTGCTTGAAGGAGTATCTTCATCTTGTGTGGGGGTGGTGGCAAAAATGGATGTCTTGGGGCCATCACAGTAGAACCGCTAGCAGTAGGTGCGGCCATTGGTGGCTTCCTTGATCCTCTCCCTTTCTTTAACAAAGGGTGACCTATTTTCATGGCATAGGCTACGTCTGCTTCCTCTTGCTCCTTGATAAATTCAATAATTTTTTTCTTTGACTTTGGAACAAGTTATGTCCCCTTACATTCTCTCATACCTAAATTAGGTATGTGACTTAGGTGGGCCTTCACCCGACTATATGAATTATGGTGCATAACATTGCACGAGTTGAATCTCCATTTAGCACCCCCACCACCTGGAACCAAACTTAAAACCATCACATGTATCCAAAGTGGTGATTGTTCATTATGTTGAAAGTGAAATTGGTCATGACCTGCTGACCTAGAACTAGTTGACACTGTGATTGTAAAAATGTAGTCGCAAGTTAAACTAACATGCAAACTATCACCCGAAAAAGAAACAAATACCAAATTTGGAAAAAAAAAAAGACGTTCAAGATTCAAAAACTTACCTGGCAGCCAATAGGCTCCTCATTCACCTTAGGAATACAATTGCAATGAAGTTTGATAAAGCTTCAACCATGGATAAACAATGGAAAATAAGTATGCAAAGAGAAAATGAGAGAGGATAGTTTTTGCATTTGCATTTCGCTTTTGTCTTTTGTGGTCTTTTATCTTTGTTTTTTGTGTTTTAGTTACTTTTTTGGGTTAAAATTAGTTTTTTACTACATTTTTGGTTTTTTATGTTGACTTTTGATTGAAAAAACTAAAAAAAAAAATAACTAAAAATTCATTTTAAACTAAGGGTACTCCTTGGGTATGTCCTAGACATCCGGGTATGCACAGGTACATCTATAGACGTACTTGGGCATATCCATATGTCTAAGACATACCATGGACGCAGCCAAGGGGTACCATACCCATACCACATGGCGGGGATGTACCAGATTGAAAGACAATCTGTTGGTGTACAAGCATGAAGCAAAATGCTCATCCGCAAGATCTCTCGCCTCACTTTGAAAAGACCTCTCCAATGGTTCTTTTGTTCTCTTGCTTGAAGGAGTATCTTCATCTTGTGTGGGGGTGGTGGCAAAAATGGATGTCTTGGGGCCATCACAGTAGAACCGCTAGCAGTAGGTGCGGCCATTGGTGGCTTCCTTGATCCTCTCCCTTTCTTTAACAAAGGGTGACCTATTTTCATGGCATAGGCTACGTCTGCTTCCTCTTGCTCCTTGATAAATTCAATAATTTTTTTCTTTGACTTTGGAACAAGTTATGTCCCCCTTACATTCTCTCATACCTAAATTAGGTATGTGACTTAGGTGGGCCTTCACCCGACTATATGAATTATGGTGCATAACATTGCACGAGTTGAATCTCCATTTAGCACCCCCACCACCTGGAACCAAACTTAAAACCATCACATGTATCCAAAGTGGTGATTGTTCATTATGTTGAAAGTGAAATTGGTCATGACCTGCTGACCTAGAACTAGTTGACACTGTGATTGTAAAAATGTAGTCGCAAGTTAAACTAACATGCAAACTATCACCCGAAAAAGAAACAAATACCAAATTTGGAAAAAAAAAAAGACGTTCAAGATTCAAAAACTTACCTTGGCAGCCAATAGGCTCCTCATTCACCTTAGGAATACAATTGCAATTAAGTTTGATAAAGCTTCAACCATGGATAAACAATGGAAAATAAGTATGCAAAGAGAAAATAAGAGGATAGTTAAAAAAAAGACGTTCAAGATTCAAAAACTTACCTTGGCAGCCAATAGGCTCCTCATTCACCTTAGGAATACAATTGCAATGAAGTTTGATAAAGCTTCAACCATGGATAAACAATGGAAAATAATTATGCAAAGAGAAAATAAGAGGATAGTTTTTGCATTTGCATTTCGCTTTTGTCTTTTGTGGTTTTCTATCTTGTTTTTTGTGTTTTAGTTACTTTTTAGGGTTAGAATTAGTTTTTTACTACATTTTTTGGTTTTTATGTTGATTTTTGATTGAAAAAGCAAAAAAATAACTAAAAATTCATTTTAAACTAAGGGTACTCCTTGGGTACGTCCTGGACGTACGGGCAATGCTTTAAAAATCGGAACTGGCCGAGGATCAAATCGGAACCGAACCAAATCGGACCGGTTTAAAACATAACCAGTTTACTAAAAAACACATAAAATATTACCATTTTAATGAAAACAAGAAATTTTAAAGATTCCAAACAATTAGAAACAAAATATGCAAAGTTTGCTCATGTATATACCATGTAAGGGTAAATATAGCAAAACGGCACCGAGTGCACTACATATCCGAAACAAAATACATAAACAATGAGACTTTAAATAGGCTATTGAATCCCAAAAACAATATGCTACAAGCTACTACATGTTTGATATCAATCATCAAACTCAACACCATTGCTAAGAATGGGATCCTCATCCTCATCAATGTCATCTTGTTCCTTTAACTCAAACACATTGAAATCCTCAGGGACATTTGTTGTAGTTGTAATAGCACGACTATTGTTTGCCATGTCTGGTGCTACTACTGGTTCATCATCCAAAGCCATCCACCCCAAGTCATTAGGATCAAACTATGTTGAGTGACTCTCCTCTATCCATTATGAGGTTGGATGAATATCATCCAAGACAATGAGATTTGTATTAGGTATCCTATTCAGTAATTGGTTGCGCCTTAGCCAGTGGTTGTATTGCACGAAGACAAGATCATTCAACTGTTGTTCCAAACAGGGTCTATATAACATCATTTAGGGATAGGGTTAGAAAAAGGTAACTTAAAAGCTAAAATTGGATTAAAAAAATGCCAAACCTTACCCCTCAACTAGTTTAGACTGGTCCTGTACGGAACCAGACGGTTCAATGTTGAACCGGTACTGAATCGACCTGTTCCGTACTGAATCGTTCATTGGTTTGGTTTTTCTAGTGGTTAGCAATTGTTTTTAATGAATCGGTTGAACCTAACCAGAATGGTTTTTAAAACACTACGTATGGGTACGCCCAGGTACATCTATAGACATACTTGAGCATACCCATACGTCCAGGACATACCATGGATGTACCCAAGGGGTACCCTACCCATACCACATGGTGGGGATGTACTCAGGTTGGGTTTGAGATTGGGGGACGTACCGGCTCCGTAGGGTTACACCATAGTACATTTCTCAAAAAACCACTCCAAGAGATCTCCTGCTAGGAGAAACAAACCTGATCCACTACTTTATCTTTACCACTCAATACATGTGATCCATAATTCCATTAAAATGATAGATGCTTCTATATATATTATATACAGTGTTACGCGGGGACGCGTCCCGGACGTCCAGGACGTCTTGGGGACTTGGGGACGGGGACGGGAAGTTTCCCTGCCGTCCCCATTTTCCAAAAAATAAGGGGGACGTCTCCTGAAAACTAGGAACGCACCCGGGACGTCTCGGGTGCAAAAACTGATCGGGGACTTCATTGGGGACGTCGTGACGTCCCAACGTCTTTCACACTGCGCCAAAGGTAAAACAAGTTTTATTTTATCATTTTTATGTTTTTTAAAATATTTTTTTAAACTTTTAATGCTTTCTAATTAAAACTAACATGACCTAACCCTAAAAGCAACAAAAAAACTTATAAAAAGAGCATTTCATACTCAATCTAATCACACCAAGCAAGAGCAAAAAAAAGAGGAGCAAGAGTAAAAAAAGAGAAGGCAAGAGCAAAGAGCAAGAGCAAGAGCATGAGCAAGAGGTATGTACATACATTATTGATTTACTACCATTCTTTGTTTTGTTTTTTTAATTTCCAAATGCAAAGTTGAAAGTGAAGGCATTGCATTTGTTTGTATTTTTTTTCCTATTTGGATTAACAAGTGATGGAATGAGATAAAGCATAAAGGGAGGGCATTTTTATTGTTTGTTTTTTTTAATTTTTAAATGTATTCATCGCTGTTTTTTTTTTTAAAATTTTTAAATGTATTCAAAAATTGCATTCATTGTTTTATTGTATTGTATAGTTATATTGTTTTGTATTTTAATTATTGCAGCTTCAAAATGAGTTCCGATAGTGATTATCAAGCTGAATATGAGGTTGAAATGGGTGTGCAAGGAGAAGGAACACAATTAGAAACACCTAATACTGCTACTAGTTCACAAGGGAGTGTTCCTTCGGAGGGCTTTGATAGTGATTTTTGAGTTGTACTTGTGTCATTTTGGTTATGTAATGTCATTTTGGTTATGAGACATGACATAATATTTCATAGCATATGTAATGTGGGTGTAGTTGTACTCTTCTCATGTTGATTATTGAAGAGTAAGACTAAGACTTGTTTTAAATTTTCAGCTTTACTATTTACTATTTAGTCTTTCATTGTCATGTTGAAGTTTTGAACATTGAATATAATATATATAGCTGAAGCATTTTGGGCCTTGGCTTATGTGATGAATAATTGGATTAATCATTAGTGGTTTCAATCTTCAAACTTTCAATTTTAAATCTTAGGTTATTGAATTATTCTTTATTCATGTTATATTTATAAAATTAATAAATTATATATATATTTTATTAGTTGTCCCCTTGCCGTCCCCCCACCGTCCCGAAATTTTCAAAAAAATTTTCCGTCCCGGAAACCCCGTCCCTACGTCCAGATGTCCCGCCGTCTCGGAGTCTTAGGTAACTATGATTATATAACCTCTCGTCTGATAATATGAGGATTAAGGTAAACCCTTAACACATTGAATACATATTAAGCTCATTAATTACCAATTATAACTTATTCCACAAGATACCCATTTGATTTGATACACAAGTTACCCCTTGAGTACATGTTATCTTTACATGTGTTATGCGCGCCAAGTAGTTGGCTACTCCATTATCCCATATACATCATAATACCATGGCCCTAGGTGTATAACATTTCATTACCCTTAACATTTTTTGTCCTTGAAACATGATAAGAGACCAAGCAATAAGCCTTCTGCAATTTTATATACACTAGATGTAATGCTCAATCATCCATCCAATTGAGATCTTAAATCTTAATACGTAATTGTCCTTGATGATGCCGCGCTTCCTTTGAGCTACTCTAATTCCACAATGGTCCATAGTTAATGCTCCTTTGACACTAGGTATCATTATAGAAATTGCTTGTTTGATTCCATGTAGGTTTACAATCATTTCTCTTCTAATGCCAAACACATCCATAGTGCTCACTTCTTGTATTCCATGGATACCCATGGTCATTGCTCTTTTAATTCTCCACACTATTCCTCTACAATTGTTTCTTGTAATGCTGATGTGGATGTTGAAATACCAAAAGTTGTTTAGAATACACTTCTTTTTCTTTTTCCTCCAACTCTTCAACCTTGTATTCCACCTCATTTATCTCTTCAGTAGGTGGAGGGTGTGAACTTCCTCATAAGTACCCAAGTCTTCGTACTCTTCTTCAGAATCTTCATTTGATCTCTACACATTATTCCTCATGCCTTGCTTCAGATTCTTCTTCATGATCTTCTTTAGATTCTTCCTTATGCTATTCTTTGGACCTTTTCAAAAAAGAATGTCCCCTGAAAGTAGAATTACAGGAATGGTGTATTAGAGAGGAAATTATGTGCAAGCAAAAATCTAGAATTCAATGTTTAAAGGAGGGAGACAAAAATTCAGCTTTCTTCCATAAATCTTTGTTAGCTAGGAGGGCCCATAATTATCTCCACTCCCTTTCTCAAAGAGACGGAACAAAGGTATATTCTTCCAAAGACTACAAACTTGGATACCTCTACAACCACTTTTGCCCAACTTTTAATATTTGATGGCGAAGATGACATTCAAGGGAGTTTACAAAGAGTAGAGAGCAAAGCTACTGAAAGTGGGGCTAGTGGAAGTTGCATGCATGAATTTGATTTTGAGGAAAATTTAGATGCTATATTCAAGATTATTTGTATTCATATTGACATGATATTCTATTGGCTAGATTTTCTGTATAGCTGAAAACTTAGGCAGTCATGAGATAAATCTCCCTCATTTACCAATGAGGCTCCCGTGTAAGATGTTTATTAATCTGGTACGTATGAAACTTAATAACTATTCATGGGGTTTTACTTTAATCACAAATATCATGAACCATAGCTAAACAATTCTGCAACAAGTAAACATCTATTTATGAAGTATTTTCAGAAGGGGGTAATAATGGAATTTGGGAAAGAAGAAAGGTAGATATGTAATTCAACCAATAGTTTACAGAGTTGGTTTCATACACATGGATTAAATAAACAAGTAGATCTCACAATATTTAGAAGTAAAGGAAACAAAAAGCTTCTAATCTAAATCTCAGATAACACAAAGTCTATCTAAAGATCCACATAGAAGTAAGAAGCAAACGCACCGTGGACACAAAGTTATCTGGAAATATGCCTTTATTTAATTTCTCATCTTTCAAAAAATGACATCAAGGGCTGTAACACAAAGTTTGGAACTCAAGAATGTTGATTAACAAATTGTGATGATGATCCTTTAACGTGTAGACTTTTCCTCTATTTATAGTGTATAGAGGGCAATTACAAATAGGAAGCTTTCAATGAATTGCCACATGTGGAAGCTATGAAAAGGGAAAGCAGCTGGAAGTATTTTCCCCTAGACTTTCTCTTTGGATGACATGCATGATTTATAACTGAAAAATAAAACCTTCTATTTTGTATGTCTGCCACCTATTTCCAAGTAATTGACTTCTTCCAATAACTTGAAGTAACAAATTTTATAGAAAATTATCCAAGTTTTACAATTTTAATTGATTGCTCAATTGCTTTGTCAAAGAAAATAAGAGAAAGAAGAAGAAAGATGAGAAGAAATTAGAAGAAAGCTGCAACATTCTTAGTATTGGTCTTCTTCCATACTCTGCATGCTGATCCAACCTGTATTGCACTTTTGTTTCATCCACTTCAGCAATGAATGATCTGAATGATATCTTGTCCTGAACTCGAGAAAATCTTTCTCCCACATGGTTGACTCTTTTCTTTTGATTCTCACCAAACTGGATCTGGAAGTAGCTGACTGTGGTTTGCTTGCAGGTACTGCCTTTGACCTGTCTTCCCACTTATCCTTGAAGCTTTTGCATTTCATCTTCTCTAGCACGTGCACTAATAAGATGCTTGCCATAAAAAAATTAGGAAAAACTCATCAACTTTTATTTTTAATTGCATATGAGCAATTTTAAATTCTGAAATGTACTCCAGGTGAAAGAAACTACAAGTAAATTCAATGAAAGCTTCAACTAGAAGATTGGGAGCACTTGCACAAGCTCTTGAAAGGAATTTTCCATGCATTGACTTCCACATGGGCTGCGTTAGAAACAAGAGAATAGTTTTTTTCTGGAAGCCTTGCAATTATGAGAGCTGGATCTATTTCTTCCTCTGATTCTAAAGATATTCTCAATGCATCAGACATTGACTTCTGCTTTCTTCACCAATATGGGCATAAATGAAGTATTCATGTAAATAATTCAGACAAGTATGCAATCCATAGCATGAATATCTAATTTCTTCACCGAGATCTGATTATAAATCCGTCTGACCTCTATTTTTAGACTTTGCTTGCATGCCAAACAAGCTAAAATTATTATTTTATTCACCCATGCACTCACATCAACATGCAGATAGCTAGAATAATAAAAAGGAAGCCTTTCCAACCCTAGGCGCCAAAACTAGATGCTTCCTGACAATTAAAATAAGTTAGCTTTTAGGCATTTAATAATGCAAGGATGGGTCACACTTTTTGGCTATAAGCCAAGCAAAAAACGTGGGGGTAGGAAGGTAAAATTTCACCCTTCCTGTTAGGGTCCAATTCTCTGCTTTTCACTTAAGTTGCTTTTGAGGGAAAAACATAAGCAGGAGGTAGGTAAAATTTCACCCTGCCTGCTGGGGTCTACTTTTCCACTTTTCACTTAAGTTGCTTTTGAGGGAAAAACATAAGCAACGGGCAGGTAAAATTTTACCTTGCTTGTTGGGGTTCACTTTTCCGCTTTTCACTTAAGTTACTTTTGAGGGAAAAACATAAGTAGCAGGCATGTAAAATTTTATCCTGCCTGCTGGGGTCTACTTTTCCGATTTGCACTTAAGTTGATTTTGAGGGAAAAACATAAGCAATAGGAAGGTAAAATTTTACCTCACCTGCTGGGGTCTACATTTCCGATTTTCACTTAAGTTGCTTTTGAGGGAAAAACATAAGCAACAAGCAGGTAAAAAGTGCGACTTGCTTTGGATTTGACTTCCCATATTTGGCATGGACATTCAAGCTGAAGGGAAGCTTTGAAAATTGTGACTGACATGAAGACTTCATTTCTTTCCATATTTTGATTTTCAGTGAAGAAAACACAAGCATAGAATAAAATTTGCCATTTTTGGAAAGGGTCCGGGAAGATCTACCAACAAAAACTTGCAAGTGCCATAACTTTCACTCTGTGGCTCTATTTTAGGTGCCATTTTTTCTAAAAGTGCATATTTTCTCGAGCTCTACACATTAGTGGCAGCATTTTTATTATTTTCACAAAATCCATTATTTCACCTTTTTGAATCGAGCAACCTCTTGCAATCTCCTGAAGGAATCTTGAGCTCTGGTCACCTTTAGATAGATTAATTAGCAATTATACAAATTTTCAAAACCCTAGGCCCAAGAAAAAGGTATGGTAGGAAGAATGAATAGGCTACGGGGATTGCCAGATGAAAAACAAAGAAAAACCAAAATGCAGAAGAAATAAAAACGAAAAACCCTGCCGGAAGTTGTAGACAATTGCTTTGAAAATAACCTACCGATTAGTCAGTCAGTAAATAATATTCCCTGGTGAACACTCCATTGAGAGGCGGAATCAATATTGGCATTAAAATCCTCAGTAGGGTTCAACTGCAACAAAATTTATTTGTCAACAAAACTTTATTTATTTAATAAATAAATAAACAAAATTCTCTCGAACAAAATCTAGCGAAGAAATAGAGCGAGTTTTGGCATGTGGGTATTTGTTGAATTTGGATTTTATGACTCTCTGGGGATACCTTAGAGCAATGCAAACAACTGCAGGCAAAACAAACAAAAAACGACCCTCTACTTTGAAAAGAACGAAATCTTTTAAAAGGGGTAGTCCTAAATTTCAGGGTGAACTCTCGGGGACACCAAGGCCTTTTGGGATATTATTAAAGGGGACCTTTTACAAGTGGTTGAGGAAGTAAGAATGGCCAAAACTATCCTTAAGGAGATAAATAAGATTTTACTTGCTCTTATTCCTAAAGCTAATGAGGTGAAGCATATCTTTGGTTTCCGTCCTATAGCCTTATGTAATGTCTTGTATATAATCACCAAGGTTATAGCGGAAAGACTTAAATCCCTTCTTCATAAGATTATTTCTCCTAAGAAAGGTGGATGTGTTCCTAGTCGCCATATTCATGATGAAATTGTGCTAGCACACGAAATTTTGCACTCTATGGACATTCAGAGAAATCCGGAAATGTTTATTAGAATGGATTTATCCAAAGCCTATGATAGAGTAGATTGGGGCTTCCTTTGCAAAGTTCTGGCCCAATTCGGTTTTTCTATGGAATGGATTCAATGGTTAAAGTCATGTTTCTCTTCTTTTTCTTTTTTTGGTTTTAGTTAATGGTTCTCCTTCATAATTGTTTGGAGCTTCCAGAGGTATTCAAGAAGGAGATGCCTTATCACCTTTCTTATTCACTATTTTGGCGGAATGCATGGGGAGACTTGTAAAGAAAGCTTGCCAGGAAAAAAAATCATGGAATTCAGCTGGCTAAAAACACTCCTCTGATATCTTGTCTCCAATTTGTTTATGATTCTACAATGCTTAAAAGAGCTACCTCTTTGGAAGCTAAACAAATCCATAAATCTCTTCATACCTTTTTGCTAGCCATTGGTTAGCTGATCAATCAAGGAAAATCCAGTATTTTCTTTTTTCACTGTCCTAGGCGACAAGAAAAGAAAAATTTGAACATCTTCCATTTTAAGAAGGGAGTGCTTCCTTTACAATATTTAGGTGTTCCTTTAGCATCTAAGAAGTTAAAAGGATTGGCATTGGTTAAACAAGTTTGAATTAAAATTACAAAAATGGACTAATAAATGGCTATCGTCAGGAGGGAGGATGACATTGATAAAATTTGTCCTTCAAGGTATGTCGATATGTATTGCCTCTATGTTAAACATTCCTGAAACTACCTTCAAACAAGTGGCTTCTATTTGCTAGAAGTTCTTATGGAGTGGACTTCAAGATAAGGAAAAATGGCCGTTAGTTAAATGAGAAACTCTCTGCCGGCCAAAGAAGGAAGGTGGTTTGGGATTTAGATCTTCCACTAAGTAGAATAAAACCTTGGTTGCTAACCTATATTGGAGGTTGCTTGTTTATCCTAATGATCTTTGAGCTGCCACTTTCATAGCAAAGTACGCTGAAAATAATCCTCCGAAGAAAATTATTCACTCATCCCCTCCTACTAAGGGTTCTCCGACCTTGATGGTTATCAGAATGGGAGAGGAAATTATTGAAAGGCAGCTCTTCTAGATAGTTAATAATGGGCATTTAGCTAATTTTTGGACTGATTCATGCGATGGACAGTCGCCTCTCATCTTCCAATATCCTCAGTTCAAACCTATTATGAAGCAAATGCAGGATACTGGTTAGGTTAAGGTAGCCCACTATGGTAAACCGTCTACCCAACCTTGGGGGGGTGAAAAAGAGTGGATTCTAGTTTCTTAATGGTTGATTGTGATAGAGCATGAAACACATATTTTGTTGCATAATGTGTTGAAGGCTCGTCCTCTTTCTTCTTGCTCATTTCCATACAAGTTGGGATGGGGACAAGACCCATCTGGTACTTATACAGTGTCCACAAGCTATGCCTCCTTGCTGTCAGATAATCCTCATCCTCTTCAGTTTCTCTTTAGGCACTTATGGCAGCCACGTATGTGGCCTAAAGTTAGTTTTTTTGTTTGGCTTCTTATTCATAGAAGGGTCTTAACAGGGGCCCTTTTAGATGTGCTCTATGCTTACAGGATGAAGAATCTTCTTCTCATTTATTTTTCCTTTGTCTCTGGGCTATTCACATATGGCAGCAACTTGTTGCTCTGTTTAAATTGCGATGGAACAATTTTGGCTCCCTTGAGTAGGTTTTCAAAGAATCTTCTTCTCATTTATTTTTCCTTTGTCTCTGGGCTATTCACATATGGCAGCAACTTGTTGCTCTGTTTAAATTGCGATGGAACAATTTTGGCTCCCTTGAGTAGGTTTTCAAAGAGAGGCAGAGACTTCTGCCTAAAGGACAAAATCTTCACCTGGTGCTTTGGAGTGGTATCTCTCTTCTCCTATGGAATATTTGGAAAGAAAGAAATAATAGAATTTTTCAGCAAATCAACAAAGACAGATCTTATGTCTGGGAGAAAACTAAATCCAATATAGCTGAAAGTCTAAAACACAAGATACCTTTGTCCCATTACTCTTTCTATGGAAATGGAAGCATATTTGCAATCAACTATCTCTTGAGCCTGACGATGCTTCTTTGCCCCATTTTCATATTACTAGGAAAACCGAGAAAGAAAGCCAATCCAAAGACCCTATTTTGGGTTATGGACAACTGAATACAGATGGAGCTTCCAGAGGTAATCCAGGGAAAGTTGCTATGGGTGGCATTGGTAGAAACAAGGAAGGTGAGGTGCAATTCCTTTTTGCAGAGAATCGTATTACTACCAATAATATTGTGGAGGTGAAAGCAATATATAAAAATATACAAGTGGATGTAAAAATTGGATGGCAGGAAATTCAAATATACTCAGACTCTCAAATCATTATGAAGTTGTTGTTTTGACAATAGGGTTGATCCTTCTCCCAATTGGCGAATTGGGAAGAGGTTTGGAAGATAAAAACAATGAAGGAGAAATTTCAAGAAGTGCAATACAACCACATTCCTTGTGAAAGAAATAAAATTGCAGATGGTTTGGGCTAACTGGGCCCTGGATAATAAGAATCTTCTATGCTATGGCTTGCCTCCTATATGGTGGTCCAACAAGGTCTAAGAACACTATCATCTAGAATTAAAAATCCCCTATCAGGAGGAATTGGTATGCGTGATAGTAAAAGGCACCAAATTCTCAAGTGTTGCAGCGGATTGTGGTTCTACATACAAGAACACGTAGAGTTTGCAAACATCTGACATTGGTGGAGACCTATTGTTATGCAAAGAAGAATGAAGGAAATTAAATATTGAGGGGGAGAAAAGAAAGTAGCGCTGGTCGTGAATCTAACAAAATCAAAGAAGTATTCATCAGATATAAGTCCACAAAAAGACATGAATAAGTGGTGTGACCACCACAAGAACACAAACCACTCAAATGAGTGTTATGCTAGGTAGGCAATATGAACTGGAATACAAACCTTCCTACTTGTTTCGACGAAAATGGAAGAAAATCCTATTGGCTGATCCAAACTTTATTGTTACCATGACACAAGTGTCCCTTGCTGAGCCAGAGGACGCAAAACATCTCTTCCACTCCCAACTTTGGTGAAGGAAACATCCCTACATTTTATAGTGGATAATGGAAGTCAAAAGAACCTAATTTAGAAAGATGTTAAATTGTTTAATTCATAAATAACACCTCACCCTAGTACATCTCGCTCAAAATTTGAAACCATAATATGTGTTGGAAAGATTACGAAACAAACTAGTTTAGATGCCACAAAATATTATGCATTTGACATTTCTTTACAGACCTTCCAAAGGCCGAATTCCGCTCCAAAGGACCACAAAAATTGCAAAATATGAAAATATAAAAAAACAACTATAATAGAAAAACAACTATATTTTTGTATTTTTATGAGTTTCAGATCATAACAAAACTTCTCAACTTCTTGGGCTAGCACTTGTCACATGAGGTTTTGGATTCCAGGTTGAACAACTTTATTTTCTATTTTTAGAATGTCCATTTTCAACTAAAAATATGTATAGAGGAAATGGCATCCAAATGTAAAACCTAGAATTTTGTAGCTTCACATCTCTTCTCAGAGATTGTTACCCTTCTTGTGTACGACTCTTGGCTTCAGTGAAGTTACATTTACATTGTATTTTTCTATACATTGCGTCGTTTCTTTGACTTGGTTCATCACTTTTATAGCCCATTGAATTCATGCAAATTAGTGTGTAGTCCACTAGATTCCCCATTAAATACAAATCAATGGTAACATAGAAGCATGTTCAATTCTTGCATGTCCCATTGAACAAGGTCAGAATATAAGAGGCAGTCTCGAGACACGCAACCCTTCAGATTATCTTCCTTGTTAGTTCAAATGATCTCAGATGGTAAGAAAGGGAACAAGAGATCCTTTCAAAGAATTGGTTGAGGAAGCCCTTGAGAGGCAAAGGTGGGAGACGAGACCATTCACGAACATTTTTTCATGAGTCATGCTTGATTTTGTATCCACAACATAGTTTAGAAAGTGTTTCGAAGGCCTAACACCCTTCAAGGTAAAATTCGACATTCCTCTTTCTGAACAAAAATGTGATGTTTATGACTTGGAAAAATGAATCGACCAATTGGAATCATATTTCTATGACAATAAAAAGATCACATTTGCAACCTTGAAAGCTTTCTTGCATGTTAAAAATTTGTGGGAATCATATTGTCATCAAGAAGATGATGATGGAAAGAAATATCTGAAGGCTGCCCCATTCAAACCATGGGACAATTTTTTAGAGACTGTCAGAGAGAAACACTACTCAATAAATAATTATGATGACTAGTACAAAATCATGAATTAACTATGCCAATGATGATACCAAAGCTTGCAAGATTATACACCAATTGTCGAGTATTGCAGCCGATTTGGTTCTACATCAAGACAGACCAAGAGTTTCATGCCTAGCCGACAGGAATTGGTATACATGATAGCGAGTTGCACCAATTGTCGAGTATTGCAGCCGGTTTGGTTCTACATCCAAGAAGACCAAGTTGGCAGTTTGCAAACATCTGAACATTGGTGGAGACCTATCTTTTACTTTATTAGTTCATGATAACTAAGAAGTTCTGCAAAGTAAAGCTATTTAAGAAAGGAAGTATTTTATAGATAAAGGAAGTAAAGAGAAGAAATGGGGGAGATGTGCATCCCAATTGTAGATAGCAAAGCTGTGCACATAGAAAAAACACACACAGAATTATAAAACAAAGGCTCTAGATCCAGATCAAAATAACACAAAGTTTATTAAGAGATCTAAGATTAAAAGCAAGAAACAAAGACACCGTGACACAAAGTTCTCTGGAAACCTGCTCCTTTGTATTCCTTTGCTCCAAGTTGCTCTCAGGGGTTTCAGCACAAAGTCTAGAACACAAGGTTGCTGCTTACAAATTCTGATCATTAACCCAAAAGGTTCTTCCTCTACTTATAGAATGTAAGGGGCAATTACAAGTTGTTTTAGTTGAACTGGCACATGTGGAAGTCGAAAAGAAACAACTGGCAATCTCCTCCTGAATTCCTCTTTGCATGACATGTATGATTTGCAACTAAAAATAGAACAACGTGCCACCTATCTCCAAGTAGTTGACTTCTTCAAGTAATGGCTTTTAAACCAATCACTTAAGTTGTATAATTTAATTGATCGCTCAATTACTTTGGTAGGAGGAAAGAAGAAGGAAGAGGAAAGCTGCTATGTCTGCATGCAGCTTGGATGGAATCTGGAAGCAGCTGGATCTGGAAGCAAGCTGGAATTGGAAACAAGCAGTTGGAATTGGAAGCAAGCTGGAATTTTGCCTTCGCGGGTATTGTCTTCTCTTTTATCCTTTGAAGCTTTTGCAGTTCTTCTACTGTACATGCATCAGTGCAATGTTGGCCGTAGATAACTCATGCATATGAGCAATTAAAAATTCTTGAAAGCACTCCGGGTGAATGAAAATTCAATGAAGGCTTCAACTGGAAGATTCACAAGATCTTGGAAGGAATTTTCCACGCACTGACTTCTTCATATTCACGGGCTATTCGAAACAAGAGGATAAAGCCTTTGTGCCGGAAGCTTTTGCAACTATGAGATCTGGATCTGGATCTGCAATCTGCATCTAGATATGATCTGCACCTGTAAACAAACTTTGGTAACTAGGCTATGGATGAAAAGCTGCAAATAATTCATCTTTTAATCTGTACATGAGTGAAGTTTTGTCTGACACACATGGTTTTTCTTCTCGCAAGAGGTTTTGAGCCTACCATGTCTCCAGATCTACAAATTTAGAAGTGATGCATAACTCTGTTGTGCTTTCTTTTTCATCTTTCTTCACCATATCTTTGTCTATCTTTGTAACGAATTCATTTGACTGGAATTCTTCAAAATGGTGCAAAATCCTTCAAATTCGAAAATATTCAATGTATTGGACATTGATATAAGTTCCTTTTCCATTGAAAAACACCTGTAATGAATTCCTTAGCACCTGTAGCACCTTATGCACTTATGTAAACAAAGATCAACCTCCTTCAATATGTAAATCTGGAAGCTTTTAGCCTTGTTGCCACCTTGCTTGAAGCAAAAATCCTCTTCAAATGGGGCGCACTTTTCCTCTTGGCTGCACTTTACCTGTGAATTAAATAATTCACAGGCTGCCCCATGCTTATATAACCCTCACAATTCTATAATTAATAATTGCCCCAATTCCGGCAATTAATTAATTAAAAATCAAGCTCTTTCTCTTTAATTGGTGTGCTAAAAAATGCATGTTTAAGGACTCCAATCAATTAAAAATTCAATTTAATCATCCACCCTTCACTCCACTTAAGCTTCACAGTGTGCTTTAAATAGGAAAATAGGAATTAATTTTAATCACCAACCCTATTTTTAAATTCCACCACTTCCCTTTGTTGACTTTTCCACAAGCCTGGGTGCCAAAATTGGGTGAATAAATATTAGCAAATATTTATTTAATGCATTATTATTCACCCAAGGTGGGTCTTTTTTGCACAAAGAATTTTTCACCAATGGGATTTGCAAAGCCCCAGAAATCTGATCCACTGTGATATGACTTTGACAATGGGATTATTTACCCTGCAAGGCAGGAAATAAAATCCCATGATTTCACTTAAGTCAATTTAACCTATGGGAATTTTTACCCTGCAAGGCAGGCAATAAATTCCCGCCTGCCTGCTGCCTCTAATTTTCCCACTGCAACTTAAGTGACCGGGAAAAAGTACCCTGTCCCTTGCTTGCTGCTTCTAATTTTCCCATCAGCTTCAATTCCTTTATTTTTCAAAAATGCATTTTTAGTGCACGACTTCGGTGAACCAGACCTTCGATGGTGACTTCCTCCAAGGCATAACGTGCGTATATGTTTTCCAGCTGCTCCAGGCCAAAAATTGGGCTTACCCGGACAAAGGAATTGTTCTAGAGAAATTTCACAGAAAATGAAACGGGACAACACAAAAACACGAAAAATTGCCAAAAGTCACAAATAAAGCCCAAAACTTATTCCTAGTTAAAACCCTTCTGGTACATAGGTAATGATATGTTCGATCATAACAGCAGTTAAAACGGAGCTAGCCTCATACGGGGCTCAAAATAATTAAATACAAATTTCCCACAGACAAATCTCGACGACAGAATATTAATTAATTTTGGGCAATTTGGTGAAAAAGGCTAATATGGCTGTTTGGGAATATCAACAAGAACTTTCTGGCAATAAAAACACAAAACGACCCATTATTTTAAAAGTTTGTAATATCCCTTCTCAAAACTAACAAGTTTGAAGATTCTTAGCCTATTATTGGTTTTCCATTGGCAATTTGGCAAGAAGTAGATTGCCCTAGCCTGAGAGAGCTAAGAGAAGACATCTTATAATCATCGGTGTCAACCTTGTGAAACTAATCATAATAATCTAATTTTAGTGCATAATATTTTTTATTATAAGCACTTTAATTATCTTATTAGCGATAAAATAATAAAGTAAATAAACACTTTATTTATATTTTATTCCCCAAGGAGAAAAAGCGAACCATATGAAGGAGCAAAGGGGGGAAATAAAATATTAAATATAAAGTAATTCCTTCCAAAGTGGGGCGAACCATTTGGGCCTCTTGTGTTGAGATTTGTGCCCCTTCCAAGCATAAAAGCAAGTTGCCACACTTGGGAGATCATCTATTAGCTATTTTTTATATCAATTGCTTAGTTTTGAGTTGTTGCTCTTCCTTTCCTCCACTAAAGGACAAAAACCCTTTGGGTGGTTACATTATAGGACGGAAACCCTCTCTTACTAAGGTGAAGAAAAAAAAATCTTCATCTTTTGTGAAGGTCCTCCATTTCAAGGGTTTCTATTAAGCTTTAACGAGTGTTTTCAGATTTCCAACAGTGATTTGAGTCTCAATATTGCACAATTACGACATTTTCAACTAGGGTTTGAAGGCAAGGTTGTTATTGAGGATTTTTATGGACTCCATTTCCAGCCCTTTTCTATGGTAACGACCCCTTTGTGGGTGAAGTTTGATGCATTCTAGGGCACAGCTATTCCGGATCTCAACACTATTTGCCTTATTCATAATTTTAGAGGTTGTATTCAACTTTGTTTCAGTGAATTTGGGTTTGGGATCATTTTTTTCCAGACATTTTTGTAAGTTGTCCCTATGCAGACATATAATAAATTTTCAACTCTTGTTTTGATCTTTAAAATTCTGTATTTTGGTGTTTCTGCATTCATAACTTATTATCAATATTTTTGGCATAAGATTTGGGCATTTGATACGAGAGTTGAGTTATTTTGTGGCTATTTTTCTCCAAAACAATTCGTTCTACCTAGGGTTTATTTCAAATCTTTGTTTTGTGGAAGAAAATATACATTACTATCCTAATATCTTCATTTCCAGCTTGCTGTAATAAATCCGAATTTTCCAGTGTTCCCTTTTGGTTAGAATATATCCCATTGGGGACATTACAGTGGTATAAGAACGGTGATTCTTGTCATCTTTTCAAAGGAAATCAAATCTTGATGCACAAGGAGAAACAAGATTAGGTTTATCAGAGAAGAAATCAGACTCCAAGGAAAAGAACTATGGACGATCTAGAGCAAAGAGCTCCTCCTACAGATGACATGAGTTTTCTGCAAGAAGTAATCACACGGAGTTAGAAAGATTTGCCACAGTCCTTGCAAAAATCTCTTCAGCATGCTGCGAGGGAATCTCAAAGGGAAATGTGTGATGCATTGGCAGTATCTATCATGGACTTGGCTAAGGCTTTCCATGATGCCAATCCAAACATATCAACCACCCAAGGAGCAGTAAATAATGGAGAAGGAAGCTCTTCCGGTCAAGTAAGGACCTCCATTAAACCTGTTCAAATATTCAGAGCCAAATTCCTTCAAAGAGAAGAACATCCAATTGAGTTAGGTCCACCAAGTGACACAAAGGACCTAGAGGCATGAGGTGAGGAATATACATCCCTTAGCTACAGGGTGTGAGATATGTTGTCCTTCAGAGATTTCTGCCAGTTGAAGAATTGTAAGGGCACCAGAAAGAATAGAAGAGTTCAACTAGAGCAGCCACGAAGAGAAATACAACAGAGATTGGGAAACGTAACTCTTCCTTCTTATGACAGATCCGATAAGTGTTTAGCAAAATCATGGTTGCAGAAGTTAGGCACATGTTTTTGAAATCCCATGTATGAGAAAGAAGCTCTCAAATTTGCCACCTTACATTTGGAAGGGGTAGCACATCAATGGCGGGTACCATGGGTTGATCACCCAAGGACACAGATGTATCATAACAATTGAAGAATTCAGTCAATGTCTAACAGAGAGGTTTAATAGAATAGATCCGGAGACCCACTTTAAGGAGTTGACTCAACTCAAACAAGAAGGATTAGTGGATAAATATATTTCCAAATTTCAGAGACTTGTAGTGATGGTTCCGGATGTGAGTGAACGAAGGCTTGTGGTGTTGTTCATTGAAGGCCTAGCGGAACCACTTAGAGGGCTAGTTAAGGCTTTCAACCCTTCCTCTCTACAAGAAGCTTTAAAAAAATCTTTGGATCTTGAAACTTCAGTCCCTAAAAGCAAAATTCTTCCTTTTGGACAACACAGGACTGTGCCTTTTGGACAACATAGGGCTGTACCTTTTGGGCAGCAAAAGGGATCATTTGGACAGCCAAAGACAGCTCTAAGTGGGGAGCAAAAAACAACAATTTTTGGACAGCAAGGTAAGATAAATCAATGGAATTCAGATCCAAGAGGGTTGCAGAAAACAAGGAGATAGAGGCAAAAAATGAGCTAAGAAGGAAAACATTGTGCTTCAGCTACAAGGATCCATGGACACTAGGACATCGTTGCCTTGGCAAAGGGGCAGCCCATTACATTGAGGCAATTTCAGATGAGGAAGAAGAAGAAGAAAGTGCTGATCCAGAAGAAGCCGAAGAACAAGCAAAGGAAGAAGAAGTGATTCTCATGGATGGCACACATGCTACCTTATCCGGAGCTCCTACATACTATGCATTTCAAGTTAGAGGTGTCCTACATGGTCAAAGAGTCACCATATTGATAGATAGTGTGGCTACCCACAACTCCATTACGAAAGCTTGGTCACTAGGATGAGATTGACGATGGAAGACTTCCAAGGTTTCATCGTGACCTAAGTCACCAGGTTCGTGTTCGTGTTCGTGTTCGGTGAGGATTAAATTCGGATTAAGTTCGGCAATGATAAAATTTGGCAAAAAAAATTTGTGATTAAATTTGGCTGTTATAATTTTCTTTTTAAAAAAAAAAAAGATATAAATGCACAATTTTTTCAAAATAGCTAAAACATTATTATATAAACTTGAAATCTATATAAAAAGATGTCTCTGTTACATTTATAAACCATGCTTATCAAAGTTAAACTATCAAGAACATATGAAATCATCAAAAAGTTACAATTAAGAGTCACGACTCAAACTTAAACAAGTTCCAAGTCATCAAGAGCACTTGGTGAGTTGATTCAGTATCATCATCACAAGATGCAACACTCAATTCATCAGTCAGGCTCATCTGCATCCACTGTGTTATCTGGAATTTTATGTTGCAAAGAAGAGGTGGAGTCTTTTGTTGCATTGTTCATAGACAATTGTAAATTGCTACGAATATAAACAAGATCTCCCAATTTTCTAGACAACTTGTTCCTCTTTTTAGAATGGATGTGGTCAAAGCAGCTCCAGTTCCTCTCACAAGCTAATGAACTTGCTCCTTGACTCAATATTCGAATGGCAAAGCGTTGCAATTCAGGTGTTTGTGCTCCATATGACTTCCACCATCTGTACCCAAGCATGTCAGCTTGTGACATGTCATATTTGGCTGCTGACATTCCAAACATCCCTTCTCCTGCCTTGTATGCCCAACACTGCTTTCTAATTAGACATGCGGTTGTCAGATCTGGTTCGAACTTCTCAATGGCTTCATAAAGCCCTGTCATAACCTCACGATCACTATCTCTATCTACCTGAAACAACTTAGGCTCCAAATAGCATGCTGCTGCATGTAAAGGTGTGTGCATCATTTTCCATCTATACTCAACTGTATACCATATCTCCATGTAGTCTCCTTCCACATTATTTAGTGCTTTTTTAATAGCTTCCTTGCAACGGTCCATGCTCTCATAAAGCATACCAAGACAAGGGGTGTCGCCATCAACCATGCGAAGCACATCAACAATTGGTTCACACACATTCAAAACCTTTGT
The DNA here is from genome assembly GCA_019776745.2 of Taxus chinensis. Taxonomy (NCBI): domain Eukaryota; kingdom Viridiplantae; phylum Streptophyta; class Pinopsida; order Cupressales; family Taxaceae; genus Taxus; species Taxus chinensis. The sequence continues at coordinate 604,137,906 of CM034148.1, read as the reverse complement.
TGCACTTTCCCAAAAATTTCTATTTAAAACAATTTGCTCTATGTTCTTCCCCTTAGGACCTTTAGAAAGCACTGAATTTTCCCACTCACTGGAACACATAACAAATCTTAGAGCTGCTTTCTCTTCAATCACTCTTTTCAAAGTGATGTAAAATGAAGCAAACCTTGTTTCACATGGCCTCAACAACTCCCTCGATGCATGCTGCCTGTAGAGATTCAATGTGAGGTGGTGATTTCTGATAAAATTTGCAATTGCTCTCCCTCTATGAATTGCTTCATGTATCCATGGAAATTTAGCCAAGTCATGTAACAACAAATCCAAACAATGTGCTGCACATGGGCTCCAGTATATTTGTGGGTATTTCTCTACAATTAGCTTTCTAGCTCCCACACAATTTGCAGCACTGTCAGTAACCGCTCGAACCACATTTTCCACACCTATTTCAAGAATGACTTCCTCTAATATTTCAAAAATATACTCTAAAGTTTTCTTATGGTTCATGGTGTCTATCACCTTCAAGAACACAACACCTTGAGGGCAAGCCACCAAAACATTAATCAGTGGTCTTTGACATATATCTGACCATCCATCACTCAATATTGTGCACCCTGTTGCCCTCCAAGAGGCTTTGACCTTAGATAATTTCTCAGTCACCCTATCTTTTGACCTCTGTAAAAGAGTTGTTCTCAAAGCCTCTGAAGGAGGTGTGTAGCCTTTGCCAAACTCAGCAGCTTTCTGAATTGCGTTTCGAAAATGTGGATTCCTAGCTACATTGAATGGAATGGCACTTGAATAAAATAAATCGGCGAATGCATCATCCACATGTTGTTTTTCTAATCGTTTCCACAAATTTTTCAATGTTGCACTCCCCATTGATCCACCTATTGAGGTGTTGAGCATAGTGGTAGAAGAAGACACAACAGATGTCGTGAACTTAGACATGTTCTCTTGGACTCTCTGTTTCTTTTGGGCCGATTGCATCTTTCCTACAATCGAAGAGGATTGCTCTTTCTCTAGAGTAGCTCTAATCTCTGGAGTCATTGATCCACATGCTGTAACCCCTCCTTCCCAACCGGTTGAATTCCCAAGTAAGTGGTCCACTGCCCTTGTCAAACTACCTCCTTAAAAACATGACCACACAAGAAATCCGGCACTTGAGGTTGTTACCGGTCGCGGCTCACATGTTTCCATCCCTCAGCATGGAAAAAAATTTGCCATTTTTGGAAAGGGTCCGGGAAGATGTAGCAGCAAAAACTTGCATGTGCCATAACTTTCATTCTGTGGCTCCGTTTTAGGTGTCGTCTTCTCTAAAAGTATATATTTTCTCGAGCTCTACACATTGATGGCAATATTTTTCTTATTTTCATAAAATCCATTTTTGTACCTTTTTGGACCAAGCAACTTCTTGCAATCTTTTGAAAGAATCATTATGATGATGATGATTTATGGTAGATGGATGCTTTTTTTGTGTGATTTGTCTATATATAATGATATAAGTATACAATAATATAAATTTATAATAATACAAGTATATATATTCCGAACCGGATTTTTCCGTATTTTTTCGGATTTTTTCGAGAACTCCGTATTTTTGGATTTTTTTTGCCCTTCCGAATTTAATCGGATTTCCGAACCTGGTAACTATGAAGTAGATAGAGATACCAAGACTGCATACCATGTACCCATCCCTGAATAGAACATGCTGCATTTTGAGGGTCCACATATAAATCGTGGATTCATAACACAAGCGTATGCTAATTAATAGTACAGCTGTACAACGAAGTTATAAAATACATAGGCATTAAACAAGTTTAACTTTTTAAATTTAAATATATGACTACAATGCTCAATGACTACATATGTTGATATTTACCATACGGATAATAGGAAAGGTGTACATATAATTTTAAAGGCGATCTCATGAAACCACATAAGTTTATATACATTGGGAGAAAGGTATATGTAAATCTCCAATCTTAAGAGTAAATTATTTATAAAGTAAATGTAAATACTTTATAAATAATTACATTGATAAAGTATATGTAAATATAAAAATTAAAGTATAATTCCCATATAAAGTGAATGTAAATTGACTTTATAAATAATTACATTTATAAAGTATATGTAAAAGTTAAAACTAAAGACTACATAATTTATATAACTACAGTCTACAGTCATATAAATTCAATGACTACATATATATTTTTAAATATTTACATATTTACATATAATTTATTTATACATTATACATTATAAAATATAAAATATATGTAAACCTAATTGAACCATCTATAAAGTATAATATATATTTTAAACAAAATCAAACAAAAGAAAAGCTTGAAAAATACCTGGCGGTGCTAGTAATGGAAGATGAAGAATTGTTCACCTAGGCCACGAGGACTCGCCATCGAGGCCACGAACTGGTCACAAAGCCCACGAACTCGCCACATAGAACTCGCGATAGAGGCTACGATCCACGGAAGTCACAAAGAGGCCACGAAGTCATGAAGAGGCTACGGAAGCAAACGGAAGCCACGAACTGGTCACAGAGGCAAACCAGAAGCAAACTAGGTCAAACGGAATTCGCGCAAATCAGAAGCAAACCAGGTCGAAGGCAAACAGGTCGAAGCGGAAGCCAACAAATTTAAATCACGAACTTGTCAAACAAATTTGTAGTCACACTCGCAGAATGATAAAACCCATACGCCGACGACTTTTTATAAACTCAGACTGTTGTTTTAGGGTTATTTTAGGGTTTTTTTTAGGGTTTTTTTATAAAGCATTTTTTAAGATTTTTTTAATACCAAATAATAACGAATATTTGGCAATTTTTTGGGGATCAAATGAGGTTCGGCGATTTTCCATCTTCATGTCCAAAAATCACCGAACCCTGTGACACAACATATAACTAAGGGGATGTGTGCCACATGTTGGCATCTCCATCAACCCATATATATTATATTACCATATCAAAAACTTGAATCTCCTTACCATCCATTTGAGATTCCTTGATATGCTTTGTTTGCACATGTAGATTGTGAGCTACATCCATATTGATGAAGTTATATTTGCTGCTAAGGGTTTATGGAAACAATTACCTTTTTTTTTTGAATGCACCCTTCAAACTGAAATATTGAAGCTTCCTTCCTTGGAGATGCACTATCATGTGTAAAAGCTTCATCATCAACATTTTCTTCTTCTTCTTCTTCTGCTTTTGCTTCTTCTTCTTCTTCTTCTTCTTCATGCTATTTCCTCTTCCTCACTATTATCATTAAATTCTTCTTTTGTTTCCCATTTGTCCATGAAAACTTGTTCCAGTTCCTCCAAGGACCAATTAGACTTTTCTTTTTTTAACTCAGAAAACCAAATCTGTGCAGGGCCACTAATCCACAACTTGAATAACCAAATATCTGATGGTTTAGAGAATTTATCCCTAAATTTGTTCCACCATTCTCTAGCATCAATCCTGCTATCTCCAAAAAAAGTTACCATCCCCATGATCCACAAAACTAGGGTTTTAGGAATAGACCCTTTTGATCAAAACATGTTCTAACCCTTTCGGTTAAAGTTCGGCCAAAAATCAGAAATCACAGAATACAAACCCCAATTTAATTTTGGAGATATTTCCGAAAATGTAAGAAAGTTAGGAAAATTTCTAAAATTGCGGCCCGTGGAGCAAAATATTGAAAAACAATAAAATTGCAATAACGCCGACAAAATAGATCCAAAAATTCTGAAATTTCAGTGGTATCACCTTTGAATATATTCACATAAACCAAAAAAAAATACTTCCTAATTCGTCATTATTCAGAAGATATATATGAAACCTTAGAATTAGGGTTTCAACCCTAAAACGAACACAACTTTTGCAAAACAGCTCCAAAAAATTTGAAATTTGGAGGGAAGATCACTTGAAGCACTATGTATCCACTCTCCACAAAAAATATTTGAAAAATTCCAAGTAGCTCTCCAGATACAGACGAATCACCAACATTAGGGTTTCATCCCACAAATTGCCCGGAAGTCACTGCTCTGATACCACTTGATATGAACCTTGCATATAATAAATCCATCATAAATTGCAAAAGATAATAAAACACAAGATATGGGGGGCCAAGATGCCCAAATAATCAATCATATGCATAATTAATACCCTTAAGGTAGGGCAACACCATACAATGCTCCTTAAGGGACAGTGCACTCCACAATCTCCCAAAAATGGGAATCCACCTCGAGGGGGACACGTCCAATATACCTCTACCATGTAGAAGACAAAACTCACAAAAACAGTAGTACCTCATAATGATACTTCACATCCTTTAAATAGGATGGGTAACACCTTGTTTGATGTTCCCTAACATTAGGCCGACTCATTACCCATATATAACTAATTCCTATGTGAGCCCATATAACTAACTAAGGGGATGTGTGCCACATGTCAGCATCTCCATCAACCCATATGGTTACATTATAAGATTATATCCCATGTGAACCCATACATATAACTAAAGGGATGTGTGCTACATGTCGGCATCTCCATCAACCCATATATATTATAATACTATATCCCAAGGTACATAGCATTAGTCCCAACACAGGTAGCTATGCCGGCATTGCAGTGTTCGCCCGGGGCTCATATAGGGCAGGGTGGGGTCCCACTATACGGGCCACAAATTCTAGCCCCGGGGTCCGGGGCTACGGAAGTGTGGTGGAATGTTATGATCGTCATGTGCAGATTACACTAAAACCTCGTACGGTTTTGGTTGATAATGGTTCGTTACATTTGGTATCAGAGTGACCACCCAAGTTTGAGTCCCAACACAGGTAGCTATGTCGACATTGTCAGTGTTCGCCCGGGGCTCATATAGGGCAGGTTGGGGTCCCGCTATATGGGTGCAAATCTAGCCCGGGGTCTAGGCTACGGAAGTGTGGTGGAATGTTATGATCCTCATGTGCGGATTTCACTAAAACCTCAAGGTTTTGAGATGTAACGGTTCGTTACATGCCAACAAAATATGTGATGAATGCATCAAGTATGGGGAAGAGCTTCACTAGTTAACTATGAAGAGATCTCAACCATGCTTCATTTGGCAAAAGAAGTTGAAGTGAAAGACAACCCAAGGTATGATATTGAAAATTATATCTCAGTTTTTTGGTCTCTTCCTAAATCGTTGCCATACTTGCATCACCATGGGCAGCTTATTGAAAAGAATGAGCCTATGTCAAGTTTGATGCTTCATAGTATAATGGGTGGTCATCATGGACAACATAGTGGACATGGTGATAAAGTGAAGAACACTCTCAGTGGTAATTTCTATGTGAATTGTAATGAAGATGCGGATTTGGTACTTGGAGTGCCATGGCTACAATCTTTGGGGAAATTTACCCAAGACTACCAAATCATGGATTTCAGGCTCAAGCTTGATGACCAAGAGGTTGTGCTTCCAAGCATGACACATGGGATTCCTTAAGTTGCTACAACCAAGAGGAGGGGGAAGAGCTTTATGGAAGAAGACAAGACATATGGGCAACACATAATGAGGTAAAACCTACAATTTAATTTTTCAAAACAACAGTCATGTTATAAGGATTTTGAATTCCTAATTGATAAGCAGGACTCTTGGAGGGAGTGCTCCAATAAGAGTAGAAGTTAAGGATCATGAATTTTGTGTTTGAAATTGAGCCACAGGTGGTTGTTATCTTGTTATTCCATAACGTTATAACTCATCCGGGATTTGGAGAAATGATTGGAAGTGATAAAAGTCTTCATTGGTGGGTTTTAAAACATGTTGCCATAACTGTTTGTATTGCTATTATAGACATTTTCTAGCTTGTCCAACATTTGGTTTGGTGCCACACAAAAGAGGATAGTCATGAGAAGGGATAGTTTCCAATCCTTTCGGAGCATTTGCAGTCAAAGATGACTCATTTGTAGGCCCCACTACATTGTTTTTGAAGAGATTCATGAAGGGCTTTCAGTTCGACAGCTACCAGTTTTGTCATTCATTGTCTGCAAGAGTTTCAGCTCCCTATCCATTTATTTAACAACCCCGGAGATAAGCATCCAGCCATGAGGAAGAAGGGTTTCCAATCTACTATCATCATTAATGTGGTTTCAACTGTCATAAGAAGGATCCCAGCCACTATCCTTCTAATTTTGGGGGACAAAACACATGGTTACAGCTGTGTTTGAGACAGCCTAGGTGAACTTTTTAATATCTATCACTTGGGTGGAGAATATGAGATGATTGAAAGCCCTGGAAAAGAGCTAGCTTCCATACCTATGAGGCATGAAGAAATGATATTGAGAACTCTTGTTTCTTTTAATGTGTTTTCTACTTTATGTAGGCAAAGGAATAAAGAAGAAAAGAGCAACTGAAATTATTATCCATCTGAGCATATGGTGAAGAATATGGGATTGTAGCTGAAGATGAAGATGTCATAATAGAGGATGGCAAGTTTGTGGATGCAAAAAAAGGTTTAATTTTGCATAGAAATAGATTCCCTCCAATACTTGGATTGAGAATGAAACATATAGGCTTTGAGGAAGGTCTAACCCAACCTAGGACAGCGGGAAGAGGGCAGCCTAGACCATCTTTTGGGCAGCCATGGAATCCATTACAACAAGGTGACTCTAGTTTTTTGGATCAGTTTTGTATGATGCTCAAGCTTGCCTTTCCAAGTTTGTTGTTGAGTGAAGAATGTACTCAAGAGTTGGAGAATGAGGTGTTATCTACCGCAAATGAGAAGGGAAGTATTTTGATGGCAGCCATGAGCCAAACTACCATCATTGATGGTGTTGTCATCATTTATAGCAGCCCTCACCTAATTTCAGTTGCATTTGTATTGGGAATATGGAGTGTTCTTCCACCTTAGTTGACAAGGATGGAAAGAAGAATGAGGATGCCATATTAGGACATGGATTAGCTTGTCAAGATGCTGATTATTTATTAATTTCTTTCTTTATGACCGAGATTACAACAGTTTGGAAGGTTTTTTATACAACTGAGCATGCAAAAAAAGACATTGTTAGTGCTTTTTTTTAAAGTTGAAGATGAAGGGGAATTCAATAAAGAAAGGGGCAGCGGGTGTGTGAGTTTGTTTGCGCAACAGCTCCTCATTTGACAGGCACAAAATCCAGATCATGGGAATACTACAACATGTTCCTTCACCTTGGTATAATGGCATTTTGGCATGAGAGCCTGCAATTGCTCGAGGCAAGCAATTTCAAGAAGGGAAGACTGAAATGTCCCCTTTTTCGAATTAAAACATTTAAAAGACTTCTAGCTCATTCCACTTCCAGTGGGCTGGAAGAAGGTGAACAAGGGAAGTAATTGTTCATGTTTTTTAGTTTTCTTTGAGCGTTTACCATTTTCTTTTATGGTTTCTCTCATTACCTAGGTCCGTTGGGTTGGAGGAGTAAAAGCAAAGACAAAAAAGAAAAAGCAACTTCATTATGAGGTCCGTCATGGGGCAAACTCTCTCATGGTGTTTGGTGTCACCAAAAAGATATATAGGGAGTCGTTTGGGCTCATTTTGGGCATGCATCTTTATTATAATTTTACATTACTTGGTTTTGGGATTGATTGCTCTATTTCCATTCCACTAGAGGGCAAAAATCCTTTGATGTGGCTTCACAAGGAAGACGAAATCCTTCCTTGATATTTGGAGAACGAAAACTCTTCAATTAATGTTGGGTTTATAATATCAAGCAGGAAACTACTTATTTAATAAACTCGCCAAAAAATGTTTGTTTTTGGTTTATAGCTTATATTTAAAATATAAGCATGATGGAACCAAACGGGTCGGCTTTTAAGAGTGGATCATGACCACCCACCTTGTATATAACAAAGTGATCTCATTAGAGATCAGTTCCATGGGTTGTAAACTTGTAACATGCATGCAAGCTAAATGTGCAAGTTGATTACCGATACATGATGCGAATGAGGTGAAACTCATGAGCAAATTTATGAGGCAGTTTGTAATCCCTTTTTGAACGTGTAACTGCATGTGGAAATAATGGGAGTGTTGGGTGAAAGTTTATTTTCAATAAAGATAAGTGATTTTTAGTGAGTTTTTTACTTTCCATGGTTTTCCCGCTTATATCTTGTGTCTCTGTGTACATTTACTTTTTGTTCATGTTGTCTACCTTCTATAATTTGCATTATAGACATCTAAATCTATGTTCTTAATTATTGCACTTCATAAAGTATAATCTTCAGCAATTTATATTGTGGATTTAGAATTTTGTAACATTATTCATCCATTAAATTTACTAACAATTAATTGTTCCACGTGCTTCAAAGAGGTGGATAATGCCTATTTTCAGCAAGGGTTTGGTTTTAAGATGAAATTCAACCCCTCTCCTAGGAGAGAGCAACCCACCTTGGGGAAGAGATTGGTGGTTTCTCGGGCATGGCACCACTCAACTCAGCCATCATTGCATTCTCCATATTTTTGGCAGTTAGGAATCTACTTTGTACTTCATTTTTAGGGGCTTAGAATCATTCATTTCCAACCAATTCATAAGGGCATACTCCGTTGTCATTTATTTAAATTCCAGCTGTGCTTAAAGGCTAATTTCTTGGTTGATAATTTTCCAAAATATTCATGAAGTGGCTCTATATACTTCAAATATTGTGCAAGGTGATATTTTGATGAATTATTGTTTTTTCCTTGTTCTTAAAAATTAGGACTGTTGTTCATTGTTCTATTTTCTAGTTGGCTGATATAAAAATCAGAATATATTTTAGTTTGGATTCGTGTGTTATTTCGTTGGTTTTCAATTCAGCCCTAAAATGGGACTATTACAAAATGAAGCATTCAGACCATTACCTTCAACCCAATTAGCATCTGCTAAACTCAAAAAAGTAATGAGTTTTTTCCCGGTACATGTTGTTTCATATTTCTCTATTCCTTTTGTTGTCGAATGTGATGCATCTACAGAAGGTATTGGGGCTGTTTTGAAGCAAAATAAAGCATCCAATTGCATATGAGAGTAGGAAACTCAGATGTTGAGCATAGGTACTCCATTTATGACAAAGAAATGTCAGCAATCATGCATGCCTGAGTGATGTTCTAGCAGTACTTAGTTTGTGGAAGATTCGTGGTGAAGACGGGATCACAATAATTTGAGTGTACTTCCTCAGCCAAACTGATTTGAATGAAAGGCAGCAAAGATGGATAAGAAAAAATCCAAGTATTTGACTTTGATTTTTGAGTATGTTAAAGGGAAAAATGACATCGTAGTGGATGCATTGTCAAGGAAACCATATTGTTGTTCTATGACAGAAATTACAGCAAATCAAAGGGTTGTTATAACTGTTGAATATGCAAAAAATGAGTTTGTTAGTGTTGTCCTAGAAGGGAAAATTGAAGATGAAAGATATAACATAGTGGATGGCATCATACTCTACAAAAATAGAGTTTATTTGATTCTGGAATCCAAGGTAAAACATAACATTCTGGAAGCTATGCATGACTCTCTTTTGGCGGGTCATCCGAGATACTTCAAAACATATAAACAAATTAGGGAAAAATTTGTTTGGAAAGGGCTCAAAGGGGAAGCTCTTCAACACATCAGAGAGTGCCTCTTCATACTAACAAAGTAAAGGGGAACATGAATTTTCAATGGGTCTTTTAGAGCCTTTTCCTATCCCAAATAAAAAAATGGGCAAGTATTTCTATGGATTTCATTATCGGAACTTCCCACGGTCCAAGGTAAGAGTTGTATTTATGTTGTGGTGAATAGACTCACTAAGTATGCCCAAGTTTTTCCACTTCCTACTACGCATGATGGACCGCTAGTGGATGGAATTTTCCTAAGGAAGTCTTCAGACTTCATTGGCTGCCAAGGAACATTGTGAGTGATGGGGACAGCAGATTTCTGAGTTCGTTTAGGTAAGAACTCTTTAATTTCTCAGGTACAAAGTTGACTCCTGGCACGAGCTACCATTTCCCGAACAGGTGGGGCAAACTAAAATTGGTCAACAAGTGGATAGAAGGGTCCCTAAGGAGGGTTCATAAGAGGGGCAAGTAATCAGCTTGGATCAGGCGGTTATATTTGGGGGGAGTTTTGTTGCAATACTTTCCTTATACATGTCTATCGGTATGACACCTTTCAAACCCTTGTATGGTTATGATGTTTTTTCTTTTGTTGATATGGTTATTCTCGACAGTAGAGTTCTAGGAACTAAGGATCTGGTGCAACAAAGCCAAGATATCATGAAGGCACTCAAAGATAACCTACAAAATGCACAAAATCAACAAAAGTTGTATGCAGATCAACGTAGAGTTGTGAGGACATTTGAGGTAGGAGATATGGTCTTTTTGAGGCTATAGCCCTGTAAAAAGTCCTCTCTCAAAAGGAAATGGAGCTGAAAAGATAAAACCAAGGTTTTATGGTCCCTACAAAGGTCACAAAGAAGGTGGGGAGAAGTTGCTTATGAGCTAGAGCTACTGGCAGATGGTAAAATTCACAATGTCTTTCATGTTTCATGCCTCAAAAAGGCATTAGGTCAACACATCACTCCTATTGAGCTGCTCCATTTGGATAATGAGGGCAAGTTTAACTTTAGAACCAGAAGCCATAGTAGATGTTTGTGAAAGGAAGCTGAGGAACAGGATCATAAGGGTATTTTTTGGTTCATTGGAAAGATTTACCCCCTTAAGGATGCTACATGGGAAGGTGCAAAAATTTTGGGGCATCCAAGTTCACAATTGCTTGGGGGAAAACAATTTTGGGAAGGGAGGATTGCAATAGATACTCAGAAGACTCGGCGAGTACTCGCCAAAGAAAACTACAAACGAGTACTTGCTGAAAAAATTCGCCAAAAAGGACTCAGCAAGTTTTGCCTGAGTAAATTCATATTAATTGGTAATGATATTTTACAAGTCATAAAATTGCCCCTATTACAATACAATTGGTGAGATCCATTGAGCTATGTAGAAATTTCTTGTATGCAATAGTAAAAGCAAGTCTGTTGGAGTCATCAAAATCGTTCATACAAAAAACAAAAACTCATAATTTAGAAACTACCTCCCCTAATACTAGAACAATGTTGGTAAAATTTATCAGTCGACTGTTGTGTATTTGCATGATGATGCGATTTTGTATTGTATTTGTATTCAAAACTAATAGAAAACACTTCTGGAACATTTTATGGACTCGTTTGATACATTTTGTAGCTATATTTTGCTTAAAATTTATATTTTTTAAATAAATTTGTGTATTTTTTAAGTTGTCGAGTATTCCCGAGTATTCGCCGACTCTTGCTAACTCAATTTTTTTTGGGTTTGCCGAGTATTTGCAAAGTACGAGTATGCAAACTATGTTAATATCCACTTCTCAAAACTAACAGGTTTGAAGACCCTTAGCCTATATTGTTTTTCCATTGGTTAAGGGGTGGAGAATAAGGGAAACTAATTCTAATGATCTAATTTTGGTGCATAGTAGTTTTTTATTATAAGCACTTTAATTATTTTATTAGCGACACAATAATAAGTAAATAAACACTTTATTTTTATTTTATTGCCCCAAGGAGAAAAAGTGAACCATATGAAGGAGAAAAACGGGGAAATAATTTTTTTAACATAAAATTGTTCCTTCCAAAGTGGAGCGAATCATTTGGGGCCTCTCGTCTTGAGATTTGTGCCCTTCCAAGCATAAAAGTAGGTCGCCACACTTGGGAGATCATCTATTAACTATTTTTGATATCAATTGCTTGGTTTTGGGTTGTTGCTCTTCCATTCCTCCAATGAAGGATGAAAACCCTTTGGATGGTTGCATTAAAGGACGGAGACCCTCTCCTGCTAAGGTGAAGAAAAAAAAACTCTTCATCTTTTGTGAAGGGCCTCCATTTCAAGGGTTTTCTATTAAGCTTTAACAAGTGTTTTCAGATTTTCCAACAGTGATTTGAATCTCAATATTGCACAATTACAAAACTTTTAGCTAGGTTTGAAGGCGAAGGTTGTTAATGAGGGTTTTCTACCTCCATTTCCAGCCCTTTTCTATGGTAGTGACCTATTTTGTGGGTGAAAAATTGGTGCATTCTAGGGCACGGTTGTTTCGGATCTCAACACCATTTACCTTATCATAATTTTGGAGGCTATATTCAACTTTGTTTCAGTGAATTTGGGCTTTGGGATCACTTCTTTCCGGCCATTTTTGTAAGTTGTCCTTTTGTAGACAATAAATTTCAAGCTCTTGTTTTGGTCACTCAAAGTCAATATTTGGGTGTTTTTGCATTCATAAATTATTACCAATATTTTTGGCATAGGATTTGAGCATTTTGAGATTAGATTTGAGTTATTTTGTGTCTCTTTTTCTCCATAACAGTTTGCTTTACCTAGGGTTTATTTCAGATCTCTATTTTGTGGAAGAAAGTATACATTTGCTGTCCTAATATCTTCATTTTCAGCCTGCTGTAATAAATCAGAAATTTCCAATGTTCGCTTTAGGTTAGAATATCTCTCATTGGGGACATTACACACTTACAAAAATGGCTGGAAATAATGTTTCCAAGGCCCAAAATTCAATTCGTGAAATGTAATCAGCCTTATAAATTAGGAACAATCCAAATATCAACAAAGAAAGGAGTGTTGTGCACTATATATAACCAAAACCCTCCACCATGCAAGTCGCCACCCTAGGAGAGGATTTACAATGAGCTCAAAATGGTGTGTTCCCAAGGAAAAATTTGGATGTAGCCCAAGTGTGACCTCCCGTATGAGGTTTTCAAATTTAGAAATGAGGGGTTTTGTCCTCAAATCAAGTACAAAGAGGTTTCCCATCCTCAATTGCAAGAGAGAGAAAGTAGTTTCGTGATCCAACTCCAAGAAATGAATTCTAAAAGCAATTATGTCATTTTTCCATCCAAGTGACCCCTTTAAATAGCTAGAGGTGGCGCCAAAATCCAAATAGAATCCTCCCAAAGAGGACCAACCTCCTTACAAAACATAAGAGTTCCCCTTTTCACCTTTTTTTTTATCCAACTTGACTTCTCTAAACTATAATTAGAAAATTACTTAAAATAAAAAAATCTACAAAAGCAACTGAAAATTATGACAATGAACACTTCCCTTGCATTTTTCCCTTTAAGCCCATAGGAAGTGGAATGGGACTAAGGTCTTCAAACGAACTATCCTTGAGAAGGGGACATTACACCGTCAAAAATTGAAATCAAGGAAGTATTCATCAAAGGATGTGAAGAAGTAGTGTGAACACAAAGATTACGAAGCACTCAAATGAGTGTGATGCAAGGTAGGTGATGTCAACTGGAATACAATCTACCCTACTAGATTCTTCAACATGTTCGGATCTGGGGGAATCACCAGCATCGGGCATCAATGTCATTTCCTAAATAGGACAACAGAAAAGAAAATCATAATGGTTGATCCCTACTTCATTGATACCACTCAAGTGTCTCCTGCCGAGCCAAAGGACGCAAAATGTCTCTTCCACTCCCAACTTGTCGTTAAGGTAAAAAATTCTGCATTTTATTGTGGATAGTGGAAGTCAAAATAGCCTAATTTTGGAAGATGTCAAACTGTTGAATTAATGAGAAGATGCCACCCTCGACCATACAAAATTGGTTCATTGCATCATAGTAGAGGCATACATGTCACACAAAAGTACCTAATTTTGTATGCAATCAAACCATTTCAGAATGAAGTGTTTCTGTTATGGGGTGCCCCTTGAAGTGTGTGATGTTCTATTCAAAGAACCTTTCATGCCGAATTGATACAGTATCTACCAATCCAATGCCTATGTTGTCAACCTCACTGTAGGAAATCAGCTTTAAAAATTTGAAAGGTAACTTGTCATGCTAAAATATCTTTGATAGCTGCAAATAAATTTGTACTCTTTGACCAGCACCAAGATGTAGTTGCACCTTTTACATCTCAAAATGAACACAAGTTGCTTGTACAGGGAAACTCAACAACTACAGGGGAAAAAAACCAACTGCAGAGCCACCATAGTTTTGTCATGTAGTAGAATTTAGAAATGCAGAAGAATCTTGCCTTCTTCAGAAACCTTGAGGGATTGCTGTGAGCAGAGGAAAGGTACAACCATGCCTTGTTGAAGCTTCATGAAGAGTTGGCCATGGAGGAAATGTTCATCAAACTTGCATATATAGTGCAAGGAGTAACAGACGAAGAAAACTGCAACAAAATTTGCTCAGACAGAAACAAAGGGGTGCATGGGTAAGCCCTTCTGATTCCTGGGACTGTGATCATCCATCATGTTCATTTAGCAGTTTTTGCAAACACAAACAGGATTGGCCTAAAATTGTTGAAGATGGGATATTACTGTCCGAGGTCTTGGCAAAGAAGGTCAAGGGATTCAGGGACCTATTTGAGCAGAGATGAGGCCGAAGAAATTTGCTTTTAGGTACATTGACCAATCACAATTCACCGTGGGCACATGTTGGGTTCACGGTACCCCTGCTCCAAAATACAAAACTTCAATATAAATGAATTTCCGGTGGGTCAACCCCACTCAGGTGGAAGGCAATCACTTCTGTACACAGGATTTCATATGTTTCACCGGAAATCAGAACTAGGAGAAATGGGCAGACTACCAGAAACACCACTATATCATTAGTACATCACTTTGTCAGGGTCATAACTCCTTGACCATTGCTTAGAATTGGAAACCACAAATGCATTGGAAAGCTCATGAAAGAAACTAGTATAGATGCCAATCGAGATTATGCCTTTAGCAATTCTGTTTGGAGTCCTAGACCTTATTAGGCCAAATTCTGCTCCAAAGTGCCTCGAAATTGCAAAAATGCAAAAAACAGAAAATACCTAAAAATAGGAAGGAAAAAAAATGTATTCTTATGAGTTACTGTTCGCAACAAAGCCTCTCAAATTTTTGGAGAGAACACTTGACACACCATTTTTCAGATTCCAAGTTGAATCACTTCATTTTCTATTTTTTAGACTGTTCATTACCTGCTAAAAATAAATATGAGGAAAATGGCATCCGAAAGTAAAATTCAGAATGTTGTAGCTTCGCATCTTTTGCTACCCTTCTTGGTTTCAATAAAGTTACATTTACATTGCAGTATATTCTTATTCTTAGTGTCCATTTCCTTGACTTGGGTTCATAACTTCTATAGCACATTGAATTGCTACAAATTTATGTGTTGCCCACCGAATCCCCAACTAAATCTGGGTCATGCAAACACAAAATGATTCATTTAACAGAATTTGATGGTGTACGCATTTAGTAAAGACATGAAACTGTAGTCCCCTGCTTTAAAGATATGAGAATACTAATGGCATGACAGCTAATTTTTCCCATGCTATCTATATTTTGAGAAAGAGTGTCTTGGATTCTTTTTAATCACGTTCTAATTCAAGTATAGGAAGATTACTTTGAAAATTCTTTAGTTCAGAAGATTACTTGGCACTTTGTGCGATGTTAATAAAGAAGCAACTACCAAATAACAGAATTAGGAATTAAGGGTAAACACCAGTTATATAAAAGCACTTGATGTATAGCACTTACATGATTCCTTGAAAACCCAATCTTGAACTTGAAATCCTCTGTGCATAACAAAACATATCAATGCTAATTAATTCAACTCTTGGGGAGACACGTGGCTAAAAAGAAGAAACATTTGTACTAGGATCTAAATTATAAAATTCAAAATATAGGCCCAAAATAATTAATAACACAAACACACATCCTGCCTGATCAAGAAACTGCTCAAACCATATAAAAAATGTAACGTAACTTATATCCAAACAAGATAAATATTGTCCTTAGCTTTACCATAAAAATGAAGGTTAGTGAATCGACAATGAAAGAAGAAATTTTACTTTCCCATTGAATGATCCATAACGATCCATGAAATTCATTAATAACTCCAATAGAATCCAAAAGCATGTCAGGGTCAATGAAATAGGGAATGTTGATGGCAAGGTCGTGCACTGTGGCATCTGACAATGGCAATGTCTTCTTCATCCAAGTGAAACAGATACTATTCCTAATGCAAAAGCATCCAGGTTCACAAGCAATCCACATCAACCAGAAACAATTAGAGTAGATTTTTCATGTTTGGCAGCATATCCAAAAAAATTCAATAGGTTCATGGTATCTTCTACAGTCTAGAAGAACATCTTTCAGAATTTGGTGCAAGCTAGTAGCTCAATAGCGCAACACAAAAGTGTGTTTATCAGCAGCAGAAGTTGTCTACATGAAATGGAGGTTCAAGGTGCATTGCAGCATCTCTACAGTACGCATACGTCTTCAAATAGATGGTGCAATGCTTGAGATGTTTGGGTGCGAGATTTGATCACCTAACACAATACTCGAGACTTCAGCCAGGAAACTTTATATCATCCTTATCTTCATATGCAGAATCACATTTTTCGCGTGTGGTATCACATCATTTCCAAAGGTGTGTGTTTACAAGCAAAGGTTCATCTCAATGGCACACATCTACCATGGAAATCATGAAGCCTTCTGAGTTCATTTGAGAAAATGTGTAGGGATTTCCCAAGAGGACTTGTAATAGATGCATCTGATTTCTAAAAGGAAAGAATTCAAATTCACAATTATTTGTTGCATAGGAGCTGACAATGAACCAAACCTATAATTGAAATTGTTGAGCCGACTTAATTTTCATCAAGTTGTGTTATGATTGTAAATGCACTAAGGAACATTTGGGCCTTATCTTGTGTAGAGAATTGGGACACATTTAATTTAGGAGGCTTCAATAAATGTCAAATGGGTAGCTTGTAGCTATAAGCTAGTAATTGTAAGCGGGCAGTGCTTGGTTCTATAAGAAATCACCATTACACTTGGTGCAAGAAAAAAAAGTTCAAGGTAGGTCTCTTTCTAGAATTCTCACTAGAATTGGGTAGCTTAATTTGTTTTGGTTGATTTGCTCAAATCAATAGTATTGTGTTGTATCTCCTCAAAGATTGTGTATTGGATGTAGGTGTTTGCAATTAGCCACAAGTCTATAAGTTATTGTTGCCTTATAGATGACCAATAAAGTGTGGTTAATCTAATTCCTTCCATGCGCAAAGGCTGTGAGACGACCAAGAGTCATGTGGTTTTATAACATTGGATGGTATAAGGTGGTTCTTAATTGGACTCCTAACCGCATTTACACCATTTGGTATCATAGCTAAAGGTTATTCCTTGTGAATAGGCACACATCATCTATTTTCCACATTTGCAAGCGTGGGTAGAAAATGGTAAAGACGTCTTCCTACAAATAGTGTTTGGTAGAAGGTGTAAAGGTTGTGAGGATTGCAATCACTTGAACTTGAGGATAAAGAACTGGTGCAT
This sequence comes from Taxus chinensis, assembly GCA_019776745.2. Lineage (NCBI taxonomy): Eukaryota > Viridiplantae > Streptophyta > Pinopsida > Cupressales > Taxaceae > Taxus > Taxus chinensis. The sequence goes on along the minus strand of CM034148.1, from coordinate 604,120,595 downwards.
GAAGGAGTTATTGATGCAAGAGTAGTAAAAGCACCTAGAGCTCTGAGAATTTCCGAAATGGTGAAGTTGATGAGAGGAATGCAAGCCCACTTGAAAGCTATAAAAGCCACCCAACGCCGAGGTGTTGCAGTGGATGAAAGACATGAACGATGATCAAGTCGTTGTGGAAGCACTTGAAGATCAAGTTGTAGAAGAACATATTGATGAACAAGAAGAAAAATTCTTGCATGTAATAGCGACAATGGGAAGTAAGCCCAAGTTGGATATTTTATATTATATTGAAAGTCTAAATCATGAAGAGCTCATTTATTGGATCATTGAATTAGAAATATACTTGAGTATGAAGGTGTGGAAGATCCCAAAAAAAAGTTAAGTTTTCGTGTACTAAGTTGAAGGGTCACACATGTCTATGGCAGGGAGCATGTTGAGACCGAACGAGTGCGTCGAGGTAAAGACAAAATAAAGAATTGGCATAGATTGGTGACAAAGTTGAAGGCCAAGTTCATCCCTACATATTATGTAATATCCCATTTCCGTCTCTAACTAAACAAAACGGAAATAGTGCAAACCCCAATAGATAGTAAACTGAATTTTATAATAGCCAACTGAAAATTATGAAAGCAGTGAACAGTAGTCTGATTTTTTATAACAGCAACAACAAGAATGAAATAATTCTTCAAAAATACATCATTCACACCATCCAAAACATGTAGGGACACTTAGAAATATTTTAAAGCCAATATTGACCAAGAAATCAGCCTTCAAACCCCAGCTGGAAATTATTTAATTAAATAGAATAACAACAGAGAACACCTTACAAAAGTTACTGGAAATGAATGATTCCAAGCCCAAAAATGAAGTCCAAGTATAGATTCCGGCTGCTAAAATATAAGGAATGCAATGATGGCTGAGTTGGATGTCGTTGTGCCCTACAAACCCGCTAGCTCCTCCACAAGGTGGGTTGCTCCCCTAAAAGAGGGGCTGAAAATCATTGTAGAATCAAACCCTGGCTGAAAATCTACAAAATCAGTCTTCTTGAAGCTCTTTGGAAACCCCGAGATGGAGAATCCTCGATAAATTGAAGAGTTTTTGTTCTTAAATCAAACAAGGTTTTCGTCCTCCTTGTTGGCCACACCAAAGGATTTTTCGCTATTAAGTGGAAGTAGTTGAACAATCAGCCCAAAAACCATGCAATGTTAATTTTAGACAAGATGATGATCTACAAATGAGCCAAGTGACCACTTCTTATACCTTGATGTGGTGCCAAAACCAATTAAATGCCCTCAAATAGGACCGAACTCATAATGGATCATTTCTTTTCTAATTTTCATTTGTCTTTCTTCTTAACCAATCCGACCTAATTTTACATAGAAAACTACTAAAGAAGAATGCAATGCTAAAGAAAACAACTGAAAAACATGACAATTACTCCCTTGCTCATTTACTTCTTGCCCACGGGAAGTGGAATGGGCTCAAAGTCTTCCAATCAAACCAGCTTGGAAAAGCGGACATTACAATCCTCCCCTCCCAAAATTGCATGCCCACAAGCAACTGCAAGCTCTCATGCCCAAGTACCATCATGTCAAAGTGAAGAAATATGTTGTAATACTCCAATAATCTAGATCCTGCACCTATCAAATGAAAGAGCTCTTGCCAAAACAAGCTTAAATATCTATTGTCCCTCTTTTTATTGATGTACTTTGGCAGCCCGTGAAGTTTAACAACTTCCTTGAAAAGAAATCAGTTGTTACCTCATATGCTCCATCCTTTGCTCGAGGGGAAAGCAAACTCAGTTGCTCTTTCCCTTCTATGCTTGTACCTGCACATGGAACAAACACATTAAACAAAACAAGAGCTTCTTCCCATGTTCCAACAACCTCTCCATCATGCCTCATAGGTATATTATTCAACTCTCTTCCCATGCTTGCAATCTGCTCAAAATCCCCTTTCACATGATGGACTCTCAAAGGTTCATTCACGCTGCCCCAAACATGGTTGTATTTGTACCATTGCATTTTCTTGCTTAGAATCAGCATTGCAATGGCTGGAAACTCTTCTAAAATGACAGCAAACAATTCCTCGTTGATGATAGGCAGGAAATACTTCCACCTTGTGATTGAAAACACTTTTGTGACAATCATAAAAAGTGTTAAGGGGATGGTTTTGATGCGGACAGCAGCAAAAAGGATAGAGTAACAGCTGTCATACTTCAAAATCTTCAAAAAATTCAATAATGATGGTGATATAGGGGTTGGAATCAGCCATATAGTGACTGAAAATGCTTCAACAAAATAAAAAAATTGAAGTAGGGCTGAGACTACTTGTATGGCTGCAAGTACACTGTTAGGCAAGCTGAAAATACGCATGACAACAGCTCACAGCTCTACAAGATGGAATAGTGAAGCCCATTTGAAGAAACACATCCTCCTTGAGTCCTCCTTCACACCATGTGACTGAAAACATTTTTATGACTATCATACAAGTGTAAAAGAGAATGGTACTGTTGCTGGCTACAGATAAAATATTGGTACAATAGCTGTTATACATGACATCCTCCGCCAAACTCAGCCATGTGAGTGATCCAGGGGTTGGAAACAACCCTTGACTGAAAATTCTTCAACAACAGTCATAAGTTGAAAACTAATTACTTCTATGACTGAAACCATGTGCATGACAATCAAATTCTGCTTGTAGCTAGATCTCCATTCAACCATGTCTTCAAGTGTAGGATTTGTTTCCGAGGAGTGCCCTATGAATTGTGAGAAATGATTCTCCGCCGCTTCGTTAGAATGCATAGCATACTTTATAGGACTGTTCAAAAATCATTTTTCTAACCAAAAACATGAGATAAAGAATTCATTAGAAATAGTATTATTGAACTCTTCAAATCCCAAGTCCTTGTATTCAAAAGATCATCCGGTTCCCAGATTTTTATGCACAAACCATCTAGAACTTGTATGAAAGGACCTATGTGCTCTTTGCTACTCCATGTGTCCTTCACTTTCTTCCCTTCTTTTGATTGCTTCTCATGATGACCACACATTTGCATATGGTTGTCCTTTTCATCAAGTTGCCCATGATGACAACAATATTGCAGCGAACTAGAAGAAAGCAACAAATCTGAAATACTATCATACCTTGGGCTGTAAACAAGGAGCTCACCCTCCTTAGCCTTCGCTCATTCAACAAGCGAAGATTTTCCCGCCTTGACTCCTTCCATATTTTCTTGACACATATCTGGAACATCATTGAGCTCCTCACCGAAGTCAAGAATACCATCAATTTGCTTCTTATTGATTGTTATTTGGAGAATTCCAACAAGTTGATCATCAACATGAGAATCCGGTGAGGCCCCCCTTTTATGGGCATGCCTCTCAACAAGGTCATCCTAAAACTTAGCCTCATAAACCTCTTGCGAATCTGAATTTTCAGCAAAATACATGTCTCTCCCCAAAGCTATTCAGAAAATCAGTCAATGGCTCATTCTTTGGGAGTTTGAAGGATGGTACATGTGCCTCTATCTTGAGCTCGTTGCATTCGACTAGTAATGCCCTTTTTGTTCAATTTCTTCACCATTTTGCTGGCACATGCAATCATTGGAAATCAACAAAACATTATCTATTATCAAAGAATCTTTACCTTCAAGCTACATATTGGACATTTTTTGTTTTTGTTTTATGATTTATTCTTCCATGGGTTGTTCTCTCTCCATTACAACTCTGATTTTTCTTCTTGCTCCACCATTTCAATTTGGAAAATCTTCTCCTCTTCCTTTCCCAAGGCATGTTGAAGATCCTCCTATGGTTCTTGAGCCCTAGGCTCATGCCTCCCTCTACCTTTGTTCACTCCTAAGAATTTTACAAGTGATATGGCATCACGAATCTCATCCGGAAGATCCCTATACTCCTCATAGCTGGAAGCAATGTCATTGTCCATAGAATGTCGTGTTTCTACCTTCGCAATAACTTCTTCCCTTGGCAGAAGATAGGCTAAAAAGGTCTAACAAGTACGATCCATTACGGATCTCGATGGTTGAATATTGTTGTTTTCTCTTGAAGAACTTCTTGGTTGCATATTATGAATCAGTCGTGCCATTTTAACAGCCAACCTTTTTTGCCCTTGCGCAAACATCTCAAACTTGGCATCACCAAAAAAATTATCTGCCAGTTTATCTTCTCCTCCTACATAAATACCCTCCAGGCTAGGAGGATCTTTACTCTGATACCATTGTAATGTCCCATTTTTGGATCTAATTGAAAACAAAGGAAAATAATGCAAACCCCAATAGATAGTATAATAGCCAACTCAAAACTATGACAGCAGTGAACAACAGTTTGATTTTTTATAACAGCAACAAGGAGAATGCAATAATTCTTCAAAATTGCACCATTCACACCATCCAAAACATGTTGGGACATTTAGAACCAAGATAAACCAAAAAATCAGCCTTCACACTATAATATGCCCTCTGGGATAATTAATTAAATCTGAAAATAAATTACTTCCAATTGAACTTAGAAGAGTAAACCCTTCTACATTCACCTCAAATAACCCAATGTTAGCTTCAATTCAATCCAAATGGGGTTGAAGTGAGCCAAGGTGATGGGGTAGATGGGCTAGCTAGCTGGAATTTAAACCTCACTAAACCAGTTTTAATTTATAGCAGTGGAAAATAATTAAATGCACAGAAAACCAATTGAGCTTCAAAAATGAATAACTTTCTCAATACTTATTATTTTTCCATGAAACCAAGGGCATTTGAAAGCTAAAAATACAATCTTTCCATCCAACTATCAAACTAATTTTTCTGACAACAAAACCCCTTTAAATCTGCCCTGGAAATCTGTAAACAAGTCACCTAGGGTTGGGGAAATTAAATAAATAATTTCTAGCCTTGTAGATGCTTCCAAAACCTTTAAAATCTTGCCCCTGGATCTGCAATAAATATCTGGACAATATCAGCTTGGAAACTTGCCAAAAACCCACTCAAAATAATATTTTAAATCCCCAAGCAAGTCAATTTGGCTTTAATTAATTTCAGTATTGAATATGGCTCAAAATATCATCAATAGAAACATAATATACTTGGAATAACATGCAAAAAATAAATTAAATTTAAACCCTTATCCAATCACCATGAATTATACCAAATGAGTCTCCAACCAAGTCTCCTTAGAACTTTGTAGGGCCCATTGAAATGTGGCTTCAACTTTTCCTTGCCACTTTGTTTGAGTGTAGATTTCCTATAGGGATGCAATCTAAGATACACCCAATCATCCACTTCAAAGGATCTCTCACTCTTATGTTGATCTCCATATAAATTTTGTCTACCTTGGGCTTGGTGCAAATTTTCTTTGAGAGCCTTCATGATATCCATGTTTTGTTGCAACAACTCTTGTGCACTAGACACTCTACTATTTGTCATCATTATATCCATGAAAGAGTTAGCATCATAACCGTACAAAGCCTTGAAAGTGAGACATACCAATAGACATATGATGCATAGTATTGTAGCAAAACTCAGCTATATGTAACCATTTAACCCATGCAAACTGCTGCCCTAAAACATAAAATCTCAAGTATCCCTCGGCCCACTTATTCACTATTTTGGTTTTCCCATCGGTTTGTGGGATGATAACTAGTACTTGGGGTGAGTTTTGTCCTAGTTAGCCGGAATAACTCTTGCCAAAAAAAACTCATAAATCTGTTGTCCCTATCACTCACAATGTTCTTAAGCAATCCATGTAATTTGAAAACTTCTTTGAAAAATAAATCAGTAATCATAGGGCCATCAAATTTAGTAGGGAGTGGATGAAAATGAACATACTCAATGAGTCTATCCGCTACTACATACATACAAGTCTTACCATTAACATTTGGCAATCTGGTAACAAAATTCATAGATACACTTTCACACTTTTGCGAGGGAATAGGTAGGGGGTTGCAAAAGACCAGCTAGTAAAAGTCTATTCGTTCTTATTTCTTTGACATACAACACATTCTCTAACATGCTTAAGGACATCTTTTTCCATACCTTTCCAAGTAAACCTTTCCCTTACCAATTTTTTAGGTTTTGAAGTACCCTTGGTGTCTACTTGTAGGAGAGTCATGTGCAGATTTTAAAATCAGATTCTTTACCTTCTTATATTGGGGTCAAATACACCCTCCCTTTGTAGAGTATGAGGCCATCTATCTACCTTGTATCTTTCATCAATTATCACTCCTTCAACCACATCACTAAAAAACTGATCTTTAGCATATTCAAGAGCAATTAAATCCTTCTAACCAGCTGATATAAAAGACACAAAACAGATTTCTACTTCCCTTAGTGGATGATCATAAAAAATCACGAGGTGTTCTTTTTGTCATACCTTGTAAAATGATGTTTCTTATCACCTATCAAAAACTTGAGCATAAGATTCTTATAGTTGAGGGTTAAAGTCCCCCAATGAGTGCAACCATTGTACTCCTAACACAAGATCCATATCCTCCGCGTTAATCATATAAAAGTCATTAACAAGCTCATAATCATCAATAGAAATAGAAAGTTTGGGAACTTTCTTTGTGCATGACAAAATGGATCCATCCGCTACGGTAACCATTAAAATCCGTGGAACTCTTCAACATTTAATCCACAATTTGTTACCAACCTCTTCACTAATGCAGTTATGGGTAGCTCCACTATCAATTAGAATGATTACCTTTTGTTTACCTAACATACCTTCCATCCGGTGCTAGAAAGGAAGATACTTAGGCGTGCCAGAATGGGATGCCAATGTACTTGTCTACTTCATCTTCTCCTTCTTGTATATGCTCATCCACAACATTGTTAGCATCTCAGTTGCCGAAACAGCAGGCAGGGGCCTCGGGAGCGGGTACAGAAGCGGCGTGGAAGCGGACAGGGAGCGGCCAAAGGCCTGCGGAAACGGCCGGGTATGGAATAGGCCGTACCTGGCCATTTTCGCAAGCCTCTGGCCGCCCCCAATAGCAAAAAATGCATTTTGTCCGGTTTTTTTCTTCTCGAATCGTGTTTTTCTTTTTTGGCATTTCTTTCCTTTTTTGGATTTTTGGTGAAGAAAACACAAGGAAAGAAAAAAAATTGACCATTTTTGGAAAGGGTCTAGGAAGATGTAGCAGCAAAAACTTGCATGAGCCATACATTTCATTCTGTGGCTCCATTTCAAGTGTCGTTTTCTCTAAAAGTGTATATTTTCTCGAGCTCTACGCATTGATGGCAATATTTTTCTTATTTTCATAAAATCCATTTTTGCCCCTTTTTGGACCAAGCAACTTCTTGCAATCTTCTAAAAGAATCACGAGCTTTGATCGCCTGTAGACAGATTAGTAATTAAAAATACAACTATGCGAGTATTCCAACTATGTATATACAACTTATACAATATATTGTACATTGTATACATTTATATAAAATACATTATTTAATTTTATACAATCTATAACATACACTATAAATTTAATTTATTCGTTTTGTATATACTGTAGATTATTATAAATTTATAGTTAATAGTATAACTTGTTTTTATCCTGTTTTTCATATACATAATATGTGGTTTATAATTAAATTCCTATTTAAAAGGCTGAGATTTATATATTTTTTAATTTTTATATAGTTTTTGTACTGTTGTATCCGGGGTCAATTTTTTTTTTTGCCGTTTCTGCGTATCAGATACCCCGCTCCCGTATCCAAAATGTTTTGGCTACTTAGGTTAGCATCATCAAAATCTGAAACTAAATCAAAACCTTAATCAACAACTTCAATGAAATAGATATGACCTTTACCCTTGCAATTATGTCCTCTTACCCATGGAGCCTTGCAATCAAAACACAAACCTTTCTTCCTTAATTAATCCCTCATGTCCTTTAGTTTTTTGTTTTGGGGATGATTTCTATGAGTTGGTACATAGGGCTGATTTGGTCTTTTTGGGGCTTCTTTTGATGATCCGAGGGGCTGCCCCCCTTGCATTTTTGTGGGCTGCTGTAAATTAGAGCTTGGCTGCCCTCTAAATCCACTTTTGGACAGCGAATGTGGGACATTAGAATGCTGTCCTTTAAGCCCCTAATCGCCTCTATGAAGCTGCACATTCTAAATCAAGAGCTTTAGTAATACACTCTTTTAAAGACATGGGATTAAAAGCTCTTACCAAACCTTTTAGAGGCTCCATTAAGCCTTCGGTGAAGAGGACTATCAATCTCTTCTCACTAACATCCATGTAATCATAACCGCAATCCTCTGAAAATCCGCCACATATTACTCAGCACTACTTGATTGTTTGAGTTGTGCCAACTCATGGAAATGAAACTCTAGATCCTTCCTATCAAATCTCTACATAATCATATGACTAAACTCTTCCATTGTGTGGATCAAGTCATGTCCTTGTGCGTGCATACCATGGAACCACCACTCATGTGCCATGCCCCTCTAAGTGAAGAGTAACAAATTTGAGGGCTTCTTCCTCTTGCATGGGATTGAGGGAGAAAGTAGGTCTCCAATCTTTTGCAACCAAGCTCTTACCAAAATTTGGTTACGCCCATCAAAGCTAGGGAGATGAGACTTTCCCCAATCTTTGTTGGAGATCCTTAGGAGGTTGCTTATGGCCCTTTTTGGCCTTGGTGCCCATCTTCAGACGCATAAAATTCCTCAAAAGGTCAAAATGGCCCTTGTAGCCGGATGCAAAGTGCTATATTCCATGTTGCATGCTTTCAATGGCTGTCTACCATTAATGGTTCCTCAACTTCCCTCTGGGTATCCTTAGGTAAGAAAATGACTTTAACGAACTTATGAAGGGGGTTGTGTTCAACCCTTTTCTCCACCAATGCGAGCTCCCCTCTCCATTGGAGCTTGTAGATTTGTCCTTGCCCAAGGCATCCTTGATGAACTTGGGCATTTGCTTCACTCATGGATTTTTGAAGTTCTTTCCCACACTCTTGCATCAACTCTTGCAAGAACTTCACTTGATCCGAGGTGAATGCTCCCTCATCCACGACTCCCTTACTCCTCCTTTTGCAATACAATTTTTTCTTTATTGCCCTGCATCCACAAATTACCCACACAAATAGAGGAAGGAAGCTCTGATACCCTTGTAATATCCCCTTGTGGGATATTTAATTAAATTTGAAAATAAATTACTCCCAAATGAACTTAGAAGAGAAAACCCTTCTAGATTCACCTCAAATGGCTTAGTGTTAGCTTCAATTCAACCCAAATGAAGTTGAAGTGAGCCAAGGTGATGGCTTAGATGGGCTAGCTAGTTCGAATTCAAACCTTCCCTAAGCCAGATTTAATTTGCAACAGTGGAAAAAATAATCAAATGCACAAAAAACCAACTGAATTTCAAAAATCAATAACTCTCTCAATACTTATCATTTTTCCATGAAACCAAGTGCATTTGAAAGCTAAAAATATAACCTTTCCAACCAACTATCAAACTAATTTATCTGACAACAAAAAACCACTTTCAAATATGCCCTGGAAATCTGTAAACAAGTCGCCAAGAGTTAGGGAAATTTAAATAAATAATTTCCAGCCTTGTAGATGCTTCTAAAACCCTTAAAAATATTGTCCCCGGATCTACAATAAATATCTGAACAATAGCAACTTGTAAACTTGCCAAAAACCCACTCAATAATATTTTAAATCTCCAAACAAGTCGATTTGGCTTTAATTAATTTCAGCAATGAATATGGCTCAAAATATCATCAATAGACGCACAATATACTTGGAATATGTAATGTCCCCTTTTTTTGGGACATTACCAATAGATATCGGGTCACTCTTTTTAGCAATGTAACCCCTTGGTATGCCTAGCACTACAAGTGGGGGCGTGTGGATAGTTTAGAAAAGTGCACATAGCATAGGAATTTCTTAATATTAAATTAAGAAATTAAATAAAGTGCACAAGTTAGTAGAACATTTTAATATTTTTATTATAATTATGTTTTAGGGAGAAAACATTAAATGGTTGATCATTGGAGATTGCACCTCTTATTTCTATAAAGGAGGGATAGCGTTTCCTTGAGATGTTATGCTGATGAATTATTGATATTTGACTCCCTGCGTGGAGAAGGGATGTATGCCCAAATCTGATGTTTGTTCTCTCTCTCTTTCGTTGTTGAAGTATCTCTCTCTTGCAGTTGAAGAATTAATTGAAGATATCTTTTCCAAAGTATATTCTCTTTCTTGTGTATGAATGAATCTTTCTCTTGGCAGCCATTCTTGTAGCAACTACTATAGCAACTGTTTTGTGGAGGGAAAATACCATAGTTGCTAGTGTTTAAATCCCCTTTTGGTAGCGATTCCTTTGTAAGGTGATTTATGCATGTTTTTTCCTAGCTTGGAGTGCCTAAATTGAAAGATCTAACTGATATCTAGTTGCTGCTATTAAAATTTATTTACAACAATTTCATTTGTATTAAGTCTCCCCTGCTTGGCGTATTCTCTTATGTTCATATGATTGGCTGTAGCTAAATGTTTTGGTGGAGTATTTTAATGTGCAAGCTCTCTTTCCCTAAACCAACATATGCCTACATAGTTTGTGATTACTCCAACGACTTGTAGTTTGCATGTCCTTGTAAGGTTCTGAGGTCTTTCATTGCAGATTTAATGGTGTAGCTTCCTTGTAATATTAATTCCGTTGAAACAACTAGGTTAGTGCATTAAGTATGGGTGTTTGTAGCTTCTAATTGCAGCGAACTCTATAAGATTAGTTTGATGTCTGTTGGGACAGCGAAATCCATGTTCTTTGTCTCTCCAAAGTGATTTATATGATTGTTTATTGCTGATTTGTGGCGACTTGAATAAGACTTGGCTTAGTGGTATTTTGGAGTTCTTATAACAGCGAACTGTAGAAGTAAAGTAATTTGGGTCTTAAGCGTAATTCCATCCCTTGTTGGCAGCAATCTGTGTTAAGTAGACTCCATGATTGTTTGAGTGACAAATAACGATCTAGATATAAAATATTAGATCAGTTCACATATGTCTGTTTCAGTGACTTGTATTGAAGGTGAAATCTAGGTTTGTATGCTCTCTGTCTGGCTGCAATCTGTATGAAGAAATTTGAGAGTGATTCCAAGGCGTTCATTACAGTTGAGTCATGCTTGATGGATGCTAAATCACAGTGACTTGCATTGGTAACTAGAGATTTGTATTGAAGGATTTAAGTCTGATTGGAAGTCATTTACAGATGTGTTTGGACTTCATATTGATGGCAAAAAAATTCTGATTTTTTGAGTTTCATTAGTCCCGCTGAGAATTAATTGCTTAAGCTATTTAGTAGAGGCGATTAAACCCCTATCTTTGGATTTATTGAGTCATCTACTTGAATGGTACAAGTACTTTTGGCTGGAATTTACTATTTGTAGTTGATTACTAATAATTTTGAGTGTTAAAGAGTTTGTTGGTTGCCTTTTCCCAAATATTCTGTAAAAGGGGATATTACAAAATAACATGCAGAAATAAATCAGATTGAAACCGTTATCCAATGACCATGAAATTATACCAAATGAGTCTCCAACCAAGTCGATTTGCGCAGGAATAAACTCAGGAATTAGCAGTAGACTTTAAGGCACATGAAAGACCTCCAAAATATGCAAACACACTCCCAAAGCAAGTCGACTTCACTAGGATAAACCAACAACATGTATTCAACACGAAACCTTCAATTAATCCTCCACAAAGCATGCAAATGAACTTCCATACAAGCGCCTTATATAAACTGAATAATAATATGCAAGAACTTATGAAATAAAGCTTGAGGGGTCACACACACTTCACACAATGGTGGTGCTAAAAAACACCTTTTATTTTTGGATCACAAGTGGGCATACATCCCTCTTCAAGCATGAAGATAAGTTCATAGAACCGTCAAACATGCCAAAAAAGAGACGCCTCTTCTTTTATAGCTTTGACAATTTAAATCTCCAATGTTTCCCTCCAACTTTGGCGCCCAACTCTTGAAAGGAGAGATACATTTAAAAATATTCTTCTTGGCCTGTAAAAGTCAAACTCCAAGTCCAATTATTAATTCCTTCTAGAAATATATTTAAATTAAATACAAGAGAGGAATTAAATAACAATTAAAAGCACCATAGGAATAGACTTGCCTAATTAAATCAATTTATCCCAAATAAATCGATTTGCTTCCAAAAAATGTGACTTGCCCAAGATAATTAATATTAATTTTTAAATGCCCAAGGGAAGTCGATTTCCCCTAAATAAAATCCCTTTAATCCAAGGGGAGTGGATTAAAAGATATCAACCTTCCTCAATTAATTATTGCTTGAAAAAGGGGACATTCAACACACCCCAGCCGAAAATTATTTAATTAAATAGAATAACAACAAAGAACACCCTTACAAAAGTGGTGTGAGATGAATGATTTTAAGCCCAAAAATGAAGTCCAAATATAGATTCTATCTGCTAAAAATATAAAGAATGCAATGATGGCCGAGTTGGATGTTGTTGTGCCCTACAAACCCCTTAACTCCTCCACAAGGAAGGGTCGTTCCCCCAGGAGGGGCTGAAAATCGTTGTAGAATCAAAACCTAGCTGAAAATCTGCAAAATCAATCTTCTTGAATCTCTTTGGAACCTCCGAGACGCAGAATCGTAAATGAATTGTAGAGTTTTCATCTTCTTTGTTGGCCACACCAAAAGATTTTCACTCTTAATTGGAAGAAGTTGAGCAATCAGCCCAAAAACCATGTAATGTAAATTTTAGACAAGATGATGATCTACAATTAATCCAAGCAACCCCTTCTTACACCTTGATGTGGCGCCAAAACCAATTAAATGCCCCCAATTATGACCGATCTCATAATGGATCCTCTCACTTCTATTTTTCATTTGTTTTTCTTCTTAACCCAGCCGACCTGACTTTATATAGAAAACTACTATAGAAGAATGCAATGCTTACGAAAACAACTGAAAAAGATGACAATTACTCCCCTTGCTTATTTCCTTCTTGCCCATGGGAAGTGGAATGGGCTCAAAGTCTTCAAATCGAACTAGATTGGAAAAGGGGACATTACATATTACTAGTTACGGTGTTTAAGAAGTTATAGAAACTGCAACAAAAGGACTTGAGTGTAAAGGATTACACTGAGGCATTCTATAGCCTCACTATCCGAGCAGGTTATGTTGAGGATGTCGTCGAGAAGATCTCCCACTATGTCAATGGATTGCACATATCAATCTAGGATGAGTTTGTAATGTCCTCTTTTCTAGATTAAAATAATTAATAATATTATTTAAGTTGAACCTTGTCGTTTATAATCTTTGGGAAACTTAATAATATTATTATTATTAAAATAAAAGGAATTTTTAAATACTTAAAGTAAAATTAATGATTTAACTAAGTCGGCCAAATGTAGCTTTATGTTATATTATAGGGCAAATTATGTTTTAAAAATAAAGTTGACTTTTAAATAAAGTAAGTCGGCCACCAAAATTAAAGAAAAGAGGAAAAGATATAAAAGGAGGCGTGGGGGTTCATTTCAAGCATTCTTTTGGACATTTGATAATTTCTAATTTAAGAGTTAGAACAATTTGCTTCCTCTTCATCCATTGTGGATGGAAACCATCCATTGAGGTCTATTAAGGACAAAGTCCCTCAATAGAAATCAGATTTGAGGATGAAAACCCTCCAAATCTGCATGGGTGGTCTCATTTAAGATATCACATTGGGATACAATCATATTTCCTTCATCTATTTTCAGTTTTCATGCAATTTCAACTGGGGTTTCTACTGCAAACCTGATTTTTAGCAATTATGAGTGTGGAATAGCCACAGGGGTCAATGCTTGGATCAGCCAATGGTTGTGATCAGCAACTCATCCATTTTTAGAGGTATTGCCAAGTATTTGAGGGTTTATTAATTAATTTCAAACCCTCTCCTAGTGTAGCGACCCTCCTAGGAAGGTGTTCATTGGTTTCTAGAGCACGACACTTCATTCTTTCTTGATATTTGGATTGCTCAAAATTTCTAAGGCTGGTTGCATTTTTTGAATTGAATTTTGGGCCATTTTTGGAATCTCAACTTCTGGCCATTTTTGTAAGTGGATTCATTCTTGTTGCAAATTTAATTAAATATACTCCAGCTGAGGGTTTTAAAGTTCTTTCTTAGCTTGTACTTGTTCTAAAATATTTATAAAATCTCCTACATGTTTTGGATGTTGTAAAAGTGGTTTTGGTAGTGAATTATTGCAATTTTCCTCTTGCTTTCATAAGATTTCAGACTGTTGTACCTTGCTGTCCAAAATTCAATGGACTGTTACAAATTTCAGTTTGTTTTGAATGGGTTTGTGCCATTTCCCTTCCTCTCTAAGTTTTAGCTGGGAAAGAGACATTGAAATGGTATCAGAGAAAAGATCTTCCCATCCTGAAGGGTATTCATGTGAGAAGGTGACAAAGAATATACTGCTATCAAAGGAAAGGAAAGAACAATTCAAATCAGCCACTTGAAGGGCTTAACATGGCCAACAAAGGTTCTAAAAAGGTCAAGTTTGATAGATTTATTTTAGGGCAAGAGAGGTTGGCGGATACTTTGGATTCACTAGCCCTAACCTTGCAAAATCTTCATGGGCCAAGACATCTCAAGGGTGAGGGCAGTTTGTCAAGGGGGTTTCACAATATGAGGCAGCCCCAAGGGTCAAATTTTAGATCTACTACTAAGCCTTTTTGGCCTACCTTCCTCCCAAGAGATTAAGTCATTCCGAAAGTTGGAACATAACATTCAATGGGTCACAACATTGCGGCCAATTATGAGCAATATAGGGCTCTTCCAAATGAGATTTTTCATGCCATCTCACTTGCGAGTGAGCAAGGGTAGATCAAGGCCCATAGATCTCAAGCACCACTGAAGGATCTTCAACATGCCTTGGGAAAAGTGAAACAACTGATTCATACCATACAACATCCGAATGGTGAAGGAAGCCCTTTAAGGGAAAACAATAAAATCCAGCCACCAATAACCGAGAGTGATTCTTCATCTAGGTCATTCTGGCCTACTTTCCTTCCCAAAGAAGAAACCATTCCGGTGAGGGAAACTCAACCCTCCATTGTGGATGACATTACTGCTAGAGCACCTCTTGCTAAGATCTGTGAAGAAATTTAGATTGCCAACTTTATTGGGTTGAAGAAAAACCATGAAAAACCTTGGGAGCCAAGCTACATTTGTCTAGGCAAATGACATGGAGAGGTGTTACTACAAGATTCAAAAAAAGGTATGACTTGTGATAAACTAGGTGTTTGCATTAATAATGTACAGGAAGAACATGCATTACATGTTGAATACCAAGTCTCCAAAATTTGATGAACACACACTTATACTGAGAGGGGGTGAATCAGTATAAGATAATCTTTTACTTGTTTAAAAACTTAATAACCATAATAACAACAATCACACAAGATCTTACAATTATGAAACACAAGATTTACGTGGAAACCCTTTCAGGAGAAAACCATGGAGAAACGACTGCTTGGATCTACCGTCCAAATCCAATCAGAAGATAATAAGGCTCTTACAAAAATTTGTTGGCACCAACCCATTGGAGACACCAATCCCCATCGTTAAGCAATTTGCAGGCACCAACCTATTGGAGACACCAAACCCCACTTCTAAGCACAAACTTAGCAAGAGACACCAATCTCTTTTCTTCGGAATCACCAACCTCCAAAAAAACTTATTTAATGGATGACAATTAAATAGATATCCTTCACAAAAATCTACCTTGAATGATTTTATATTTTTCTCTCCTTTAGAAATTTGCTTGAGTTTGAATGATATATCTTTATTATTCCTCACATGCTTTCTTTTCAACTACATCTCCTTTTATACCTTCTCATGTCACTTCAAAGGGGTGTGATTTCTCCGAAGGGACACTCTTTATTTTCTTTAGCGTTAGACATGGGTCGGCCCATAATTTAAATATTAACACCAAAATAGAGGGGGGTTGGCCAATATTCTTCAATGATCATAAACTTGTCTTTAATGCCTTGGAATGGTGCGATTTGCCCTTGAATAATGGAGATTCGAAATTGATTTTGTTTGGACAGCGATTAGTGGACGGCAATAATTTCCTTTGATAGCAAATTCCTTTGACATCGATGACAATTATTCAACAATCTCCCCCTTTGTCATTGATGGAAACCTTGCATAGAAATAACCTGTGAATATAGGAAGAACATAATACTCCCCCTTTCTGTAATTCTCTCCATTTGAAATTAATGGCAAAGAAACCACGAAGTTGTAAAATAATGTAGTGATTAGCTCCCCCTAACATAATGCTTCTCCTTAAGAATCTAGTAACTAGATGAAAAAAATATCACCTCCAACTTCTGTCTGAGATATTCAAAAGTTTCTTTTGGAAGGGGCTTTATGAAAATATTTGCAATTTGTTCTCGTGTGGCAATGTATTCCAACTTGACCTGTTGTTTTGCTACCTACTCTCTTAAGAAGTGATATTTGATTGGAATATACTTCGTTCTAGAGTGCATAACACGATTCTTTGAAATGTTTATTGCACTTGTGTTATCACAAAATATTGAAATTGGATGAACATATTCTACCTTGATATCTCTCAGAGTTTGCCTCATCCAAAGAACTTGTGTGCAACAAGATGCTGCTGCTATGTATTCGGCCTCTGCCGTGGATAGAGAAACATAAGCCTGTTTTTTGCTTAACCAAGATACAAGACTGCTACCAAGGAAAAATGCTCCTCCACTTGTACTCTTTCTATCATCAATACTGCCAACCCAATCTGCATCAGTATATGTTACTAGGGTGAAATCTTCACCTCTTGGATACCACAAACGAAAATCCAAAGTGCCCTTTAGATATTTAAATATTCTTTTAACTGCTTGCACATGGGTTTCTTTTGGTGTAGTTTGAAACCGTGCCACCATGCATACAACTTGCATAATATCTGGTGTTGAAGTTGTCACGTATAGTAGACTTTGTAATGTCCCCTCTTAGGAAAATTTGGAAAAAGAAGTACTTGTCAAGATCAAGCAAAGAATGGATAAACCCTCTTGCTTCAACCTAAAATATTCCAATGTCAGCTATTTCGAACCCAAATAGGGTTGAAACTAGCCAAGGTGGTGGGATAGATTGGAAGAAAACAATTGGAATTTAAACACATTCAAATCAGATTTTTAATAGCTGAAAAATAATTAATAATCACACCCCAATTGTTGCAATCATTAGACCAAAATTATTTCCCGCTTAACCATCCAAGCAAAAATCTTCAAACTTTGGATTTTGGGCCACAAAAATATGAAGAATAATATTCTAAAATCAGATTTCGCACAACTAACACGAAACCCTAATTTTTCCCAAAAAAGCAGGTCGCCCAACACAATTAGGGCATCAAATCAACCCCAAAAATTATGTAGTTAATTTCTCGTTATTCCTCCTAATTTCTACAACCACATTCAATATAAAATTGATCCCAAACTGTTCTGAAATTTATAACAGTTAATTAATTAAAATGCATCAGAACAGCTGAAACTTCAAAAATTAATATCTTGCTCAATACTTGGAGCTTTTGCATGAAACAAATTGCACAATAAAGTAGAAATAAAGAGCTTTCCAATGTACTATGAAACTGAATTTTACTGATCATTGAAACCCCCTCAAAACTGCCCCCAAAATCTGCCTCCAAGTTGCAGGGTTAGAATAAATGCTATAAATTAATTCCAGCTCATACAACCCTTCCAAAACAGTCAAACAATCAGCCCTTGATATGAAATAATTGATTAGACACAACCACAAATAGATCAGCATAAACAACCTCAAAACATGATAAATCAAACCCCAAACCAATTCGATTTGCCTTTAATAAATTGTAGTAGGGATAAATTTCACAAAAGTACCACAGACCATTCACTAACATGCAAATTTACCCTTCCAATAAATGCGCCAACACCCTAGAGCAAGTCGCTAATGCTAGAATGTATAAACCATGCATAAACACTCAACACAAGAGAACACAATGAAGAGAACAATGGAGTCTTCAATATCTTTAACAATGGATCCAAATGAATCTTACAATGAGAGAACACAATGCAAGAGCTAGGGCATACATCCCAATACTCCAAGTATGGAGTGAAATCAAATGATCAATAACATAACCTTCTAAAGGAAATGCAACCTCCTTTTAAAGAATTAAGGGGTGCAATATCCAATGACCAACCTTTTCCATTTTGGAGGGAAAACATAATAAAATATCTAATACTAAGATACGTGCACTTTATTTATTTTCTAATTAAATAAACCTCTTGGATACCAAGTAACCAACCTAAGTGCCTTTAAATTAACTTTTTTTAAGAGCTTGCACTTGTAGCGCTAGGTGCCAACCTGAAAACAATGCACCATGCCTACAAGAGATGCATAATATTAGGTCTTGAAAAAGGGGTCACATATAGTAGACTCCCAATCATTGATCTGTATAGAGTTTGATTTGCTTCTAGGGATTCATCATCTTTACTTAATTTGTAACCTATGACCAATGGGTGTGCTCATTGGTTTGCAATCTTCCATCCTAAAATTTTTCAACATCTCCTTGATATACTTGGTTTGCGAGATGAAAATGCCTTTGTCAGATTGAGAAATTTGTAACCCAAGGAAGAATGATAACTCACCAAGCATGGACATCTCAAACTCTTTTGTATTTCATAGCATTTGACACATTTTGTCACTACTACCTCCAAAAATAATATCATCCACATAAACCACAACAATTAACTGATCATCACCTTCAGTCTTGATGTAAAGATTGTTATCAACAATTCCCCTTTTGAAACCTTGTTATTGTAGATATTTGTCAAGTCTTGAGTACCAGGCTCTGGGGGCTTGTTTCAACCATAAAGTGCTTTCTTCAATTTGCACACATAATCCTTATTTTCTGATAAGAGGAACCCTTCTGGTTGTTCAATATATACTTCTTCCTCTAAATTTCCATTGAGAAAGGCTGACTTGACATCCATTTGATAGACTTTAAAGTTCTTAAAACAAACAAATGCCAAAAACATTCTAATAGCTTTTAGTCGTGCAACAGGAGCAAAAGTTTCTTCAAAATCAATACCTTCAACTTGAGCACACCCCTTACAAACTAATCTTGCTTTATTTCTCACCACTTGTCCATCTTCATTTAGCTTGTTCCTGAAGACCCACTTGGTGCCAATCACATTTTTGACTTTTGGTCTTGGGACAAGTTCCCAAGTCTCATTCTTTTCAATTTGATTTGACTCTTCTTCCATAGCCCCAATCCAATGTTTGTCTTCGCTTGCTTATGCAAAATTCTTAGGTTTTATTTTAGATAACAAGGACAAGTTTGCATGTTCTGATGCATTTGCTAATCTTCTTCTAGTTTGTACTCCAGTATCTTTATGCGAAGAATTTGACTTTCTAAATGATTCTTCTGGACAAATCGTAGATGGTGCCTTTATATCTTTTCGTTCAATCACTTCTTTTTCATCTTCTTCTTCTCCTTTTTCTTCTTTGCAGTTTGTTTCCTATGGGTAATCAATTTCTTGTGCTCTTTTGGTTCATTTCATCCACTTCTACATTTGCACTCTCAACAATCTTGTGCAATCTTTTATTATAGCATCTATAGGCCTTGCTTCTTGAAGAGTAACCAAGGAAGATACCTTCATCAGATTTGGAGTCGAATTTTCCCAAATCCTCATCATCTCTTCTTATGTAACATTTGCTTCCCAAAACTTTGAAGTACTTAACTGTAGTTGGTCTATCCTTCCATAGTTCATAAGGTGTTTTACTATTGTTGATTCTTATTTGCCCTCTATTCACAATGTAGACTGTTGTATTAACTACTTCTCTCCAAAATGTGTCTGACAACTTAGATTCATTCAACATTGTTCTTGCCATTTCTTGAACAGTTCGATTCTTTCTTTCAACAACTCCATTATGTTGTGGAGTCCTAGAAGCTGAGAGATGTCTCCTTATTCCATGTTGCTCACAAAAATCTTCAAATTCATTTGAAGTAAATTCTCCTCCTCGATCCGATCTTAGGCACTTGATTTTCAGACCAGTTTCATTTTCAACTAAGGCTTTGAATGCCTTAAAATTCTCAAATGCTTCGGATTTCTCCTTTAGAAAAGTAACCCATGTCATTTTAGAATAATCATCAATTAGCAACATAAAATAACTCTCACCTTGCAAACTTTGTGTCCTTGTAGGCCCACAAAGGTCTGTATGGACAAGTTCTAATGGTTTTGATGTTGAATACTCCTTTGATTTGAAGCTTGCCCTTGTTTGCTTTCCGTGTTGACATTGCTTGGAGATAGTGTTTGAAGGCTTAACAATCCTTGGCATATCCTGTACAACTTGCTTAGTGCTAATTTTTACTAGATTATCAAAGTTTATATGACCCATTCTTCTATGCCATAACCAACTCTCATCTGCTTGTCCCATGTAGCATTTTTCTCCTTTGATCTCACTAAGGATGTAAAGGTTATTAGTTGTTCTGCTTGCATCTGCAACTAGTTTTCCTGTACTCGCCTTCCTGATTTCACAACCTTCATCATGAAATGTGAGGGTGTGTCCTTGATCACACATTTGACTAACACTTAAAGATTATGCTTCAACCCTTCAACATACAAGACATTTTCAGTTTTTGTTTTTCCATTGTCAAGGCTAAGAGTACCTTTACCAGTTATCCTCACTGTAACATTGTCTCCAAATTTTACTGTACCTCCATTTACTTCTTTCAAAGTGAGGAATTTGCTCGTCCCCTGTCATGTGGCTTGAGCAACCACTATCAATATACCACTGATTTCCTTCATTTTGAGCATGAAAGCCAGTTTGTACAAGCATGGATTTTTCCTTCTTTTCTTGCTCTGCTTCTTTTTCCAAACTTTTGCAGTTTCTTCCTTTTGTTTATCCATGGCTTTCACTTTCTTGTTCTGCCTAGGAGGTTTCACAAAACCACTTCTACAAAAGTGTGCTGTATGTCCATAGTTGTTGCACTTATAACATATAACATTGTAATCAACTAAAGGAGAAAATGAATTATAGTTCCTATTTGAGGACCCATAAGGACTTATGTTCTTGTTCCAACCAAATATTTTTACACGAGTCCTACAATCTATTGTTCTATGACCAAAGTGATTACACAAAAAGCAATAACCAAAGAAAGAGTTTTGAAACCTGGTCATGTGATATTGCCTTGGAAGAAAAGATCTTTTGATTTTTTCCTTGTTGTCTTTGGGAGGAATGTTGGTATTTTGTGGAACATGATTTTCTTTCTTCTTATTGCTTTCATTTTTATGGGACTTTTGAGAGCATCTGCATAGCTTTTTGGCTTTTCTTCATTTACCTTCTTTGGTGGCTCTTTGGGATTTTCTTTGGTAATCATCTGATTTTCTTTGTACCCAAGACCAATCTTGATAAATGGTGACCTTTGGCCATTGATGATATCATCTAAGATTTCAATGCTTTTTTCAAACTTTAGGCTTTTGTTCAACTTAGTAGTTGTTTTCTCTAGTTCCTTAAGGAAATAATTTCAGACTCATGCTTCTCACAATTTTCTTCTTTTGTCTTCAATTGGATTCTCACCTCTTCCTCTATTCTTTTTGCCTCTTCAAGTTGAATCTTTAGGTTAATGATCATTTTTATGATTCCTCAGGGTTTTGTGACATTTTTGCTTTTGAATCACGATCCTCTTCTTCATATTTCTGAAGCTGTAACTTTTGTTTTAGATTTTTTTTCTTAAGCTTCTTGATCTCACTTAGGGCACAAATGATTCTTCTTCTAGATCCATTTCCCCATCTATTTCGGCATTTTCTTCCTTTTCTGAATCTTTGTCTTCATTGTCTTCACTTTCCAAGATATCCCCTTTTGATTCTATTTCCATGAATAAAATTTCTTCTCCATTACTAGTGGAGATACTTTCATTACTTTCTTCAGATGATCTACTTTCCTCTTTGGAATAGAGGTTTTTCTTGTGCTTATGAAAGTTTTTTTTTTCTTAGGTTTTCCTTGTTTGTAGCTCTTTTTATATTGATGATGTTTGCCACCTTTCTTCATGTTATGATTTTCTTCATCATCACTATTTTCACTTTTTGCATATGGAACATTTAGTGGCAAAATGTCCTAATTTTCCACAATTAAAGCATTTAAAGGGAAACTTACCTTTGTACTTTCTTGATCCTTTCTTAAGCTTCCTTACAAAATGAGCTTCCTCTTCATCCGATTCATTGTTGGAGCTATCGCATGGCTTCAGCTTTTTATTCTTCATCTTCTTTGAGGCTTTGAAGGTAGCCTCTCACTTTGATGATTTCTCCTTTTCGGTTCTCATTTCATATGCCGTTAAGATCCCATGCAATCCATCCATTGTTAGAGTATCTAGATCCGTCATTTCTTCAATGGCGGAAACTTTGGCATCAAACCTCAAGGGAAGGGACCTTAACACCTTTTGCACAATCATTACATCTTCAATTTTTTCTCCAAGACCTCTAATGGTGTTGAACAATTTCATCCACACAAAGAAGATAGGCTGCAATGTTTTCTTCATCTTTCATTTTCAACTCTCGAATTATCTTCTATGAGTTTGAAGCTTGGCTTTCTTCACTTTGTCATCTCTCTTCATAGATGTTATTAAGTTTGTCCCAATTTCTTTCATTGATTCACAATGCATCACCTTGACAAACTCCGATTCTGATAGACCACACAAGATTGCATTCATAGCTTTTGCATTGTTTTCACTAGCCTTCTTTCCAACTATATCCGTTGGTGGAGATGATGGGGCTACATAACCGCTCACAATTGATTGCCAAATATCAAAGCCAAGAGCCATTAGATAAGTTCACATTCTTATGCTCCAAAATGCATAGTTTGTTCCGTCAAACAATGGTGCTCTATTTGAGGAGAAACCTTCTTGACTACGCCATGTGTGCTATCGAGATCTACCTTCTAACAGTTAGACTGTTCTTAAAGGAACCCACTCTCTGATACCAATTGATGAACACACACTTATACTGAGGGGGGGTGAATCAGTATAAGATAATCTTTTACTTATTTAAAAACTTAATAACCACAATAACAAGAATCACACAAGATCTAACAATTATGAAACACAAGATTTACGTGGAAACCCTTTTGGGAAAAAACCACGGAGAAAAGATTGCTTGGATCTATTGTCCAAATCCAATCATAAAATAATAAAAGTCTCTTACAAAAATTTGTAGGCACCAACCCACTGGAGACACCAATCCCCACCGTTAAGCAATTTGTAGGCACCAACCTATTGGAGACACCAATCCCCACTTCTAAGCACCAACTTAGCAAGAGACACCAATCTCTTCTCTTAGGAAGCACCGACCTCCAAAAAAATTTCTTCAATGGATGACAATTAAATAGATCTCCTTCACAAAAATCTGCCTTGAATGATCTCTTATTTTTCTCTCCTTTAGAAATTTGCTTGAGTTTGAATGATATATCTTTATTATTCCTCTCATGCTTTCTTTTCAACTACATCTCCTTTTATACCTTCTCAAATGTCACTTCGAATGGGTGTGATTTCTCCCAAGGGACACTCTTATTTTCTTGGGCGCTAGACATGGTCGGCCCATAATTTAAATTTAACAACCAAAATAGAGGGGGTCGGCCAGTATTCTTCAATGATCATAAACTTGTCTTTAATGCCTTGGAATGGTGCGATTTGCCCTTGAATAATGGATATTCAAAATTGATTTTTTTTGGACAGCGATTAGTGGCCGATAATGATTTCCTTTGATAGCAAATTCCTTTGACATCAATGACAATTAATCCAACAAAAATAAAGTTGTTTTGGCCCTAGAAGCACTGTCAGTCTTCCTAACATTGCAAAGTTTGAGTCATTACCTTTTGAGATTGATTTAAAGAGTTATCCCTTAGTGATTAGGAGAGAGGAAGAAATATTGGGGCATGAACTAAAGAAAAAAAAATCAGATCTGCAAGAAGGTTTTCAAGCGGAGTTCCAAGAAAACGCATGTTGAGAGACATGCACATTAGAAAAGGGCTTTATCAGTTGATATGTTGATGTTCAACTTGCTGGGATTTTTTAGAACAACAATTAATAAGAAGCGACGGTGTTCATGACTCTGGCAAGAACTATGAAGATACTCCATGCATTTTTCAACAAAATATGGATGTTAGTCAAGGCGGAAAATCTTTCACTTGTTGAATGTGAAGAGTCTAAGAGGAAGCAAAATGCTGATCCTAACTCAGAAATTCTGAGTCACAAGGATGGAGGTGTTGAAGATATCTCAATCATTTTTCATCCAGCAAAGGAAGATGAGCAAGTTGTGGACAGCTAAAGGTATGAAAGTGTTGTGGATTTTTTTCTTCCTACCATGTCATTTCAGATGTGTTGTCATCATGGGCAACATGTTAAAAGAATGATCTTATATCAAGTTTGTTGCTTCATAGTACATCACGGAAAATTTGTGGTCAGCATGGAAAGCATAGTAAAAATGGTGATAGAATGGAGAACCCTTTGAAGGGCAAAGGGCACATATATACTTTCATACAAGTTCCAAATTGCTTGTACATGGAAGTTTGGGATCTAAGTGATCCTTGGAGATTCAAGAAGGGCGATCCTTGGGTAAAATGGGATATTTTGGATATGTGTTAGCAACTTAACATAGTGTGTATGGATATGGGAGTTGTCTCAAATTTTTGGATTGTTGTCCACCACATTTCCAGTTTTTCCCATATACATTTTGTTGAGATAGAAGAAGATTTTGTCACAAGAAAGATGCATATTCCACCTACAGCCATTGATTAGATTTATGCAATTGTTACAAGATGGTTTCGAGCCTACCATAAGCCCAAGATTTGAGTAAGAAAGTACAAAATGCTATAGCCAAAGTATGATACTCTCATCTAATTTCATGTGTTGGAATAATAGTACTTTCCTTGGATAGAGGTATATTGGCAAGTTTGATGAAATTCTCTTAGTCTAACATGATGTATGAAAGGGGTCACTTGATGAGATCAATGAGTGCAAATATTTCAACACCCTTATGGTTGTCTGGAAGAGAATTAAGAGCCAAAGTGGATGATCTACTACCTCCCAAGGAAAAGGAGAACATAATGGGGACAGCCATGCCCCAAACTTTCAACTTGAAGGCTAAAATCATCACTACTTTCCAGCTGCTACATTGTATCATTTGCAACCATACAAGTGGGTTTACACCCTAGTGCCTTCAATCAGGGGAAGGAGTTCTTTTTAGTTTGTGACTGCTAGTATGATATTTTCAGTCCTTGCACATTTGTTCACAGCCTCTACATTGCCCAAATTGTTGATTTTTGTAATGAAGTTTCAGTTTGGTACATGTTGTACCCTTCTCATGTTGCTGGCCATGAAAATGAAAAGTATAGGACTGCTGTCATCAGCTAGGAATAGCTGCAAGCTTGCACAAAATAAGGAAGAATCCTTGATAAAAGAAGTTGAAAGAAGGGTTCAGCTGAACGAGATCTTCATGACAGCCACCTAGGTACCTAGTTGGATGAAAATCCAAGTGATTGGTGGTTGTTGCAACTAATTTCCAGCCCATCTACAATCTGATTTTTATCAAATATTGGGAGGAACAACTCACTTGAAATCATGGGAGGAGCCATTGGGACCCAAGGATCTGGTATCCAAAACCCTCTTTGCATAGGAGGAGCCAAGTAGGACAGCAGCAACACAATGACATGTGCATATAGCAACCTTCAATCTTTTCCCGATACCTACAATTTTTTGAGGATCAACTTGAGGTAGAATAGCATTCATTATCTGTAATGTCCCCAAATGGACATTTTTGACCCCAAATGGATTTTAGGCCAATCCCAAACCCTAGATGCAATTTTATAAAATATTTATTAAAAGAAACTTTGCAGATCTGAATTTCCTTCTAGAAAATGCGACTAGGGTTACTTAGAAAACCCAAACATAATCAGCACTTATATTAGAATGTTTTCATCCAAATCTGATCAACATATTTGTAAGACCAAAGGAGCTATGAAGAAACATACAGATTTGCAGATGCAAATAAGGCTGAAATTAATTTATTAAATCTGCACACTAGCTGCCCAAGTAGATAAATAAAATGGTACCTTTTTACACGTCAAAATATTGAAAATAACCAGATTTGTCCTCTAAAAATTAGCTTTATTGAGAGCTTTCCAAAACAGATCATGAACACCTTGAAATACCTCAAATGTGCCCAAGAAGTGGGTCGTTCATCAAGGTAGAAGGATGAAAAGCGAAAGACAACACAGTTGCAAACTTTTAGGGATCAAACCCTTGGACAAAAATCTGCAAAACTCCTTCAAACAACTGTTAGGAAATAAACTGTAAATACTTGTTAATCCATTGCTTGCACAATGGAAACCCTTGTGTAGAGAATCCTCACAAACTCTTGAAGGGTTTTCGTCCTCAAATAGGATATTTCTAAAGGGTTTCGTCTTTAGAAATAAAATAGACAAAGCATGAAGCTTCATACAAAATCAAATACAAGAGAAAATAATCAAGTGCCCCTCTCCAAGCAAGTCCCAGTGCTTAAATAGAAGAATTGGGCCTAATGGCCAACTCCAACAACCAATTAGCTCACTTGTTTTTATTTAATATTTTCCCTTGGCATTTCATTTAATATTTTCTCATATTAAATGTTTTTTCCCATTTACTTTTGCTCCATAACTCAAGTCGCACTTTTCCATGGATAACTTATTTTTTCTAAGTGCTTTTCCCATTTGTTTGTTTTTTCTATTTTTAAGTGACTAATAAATTATTATAAGTGCATCTACATGTTTTGATTTTATTTTGCACTTTATAATAAAATATTAGAACTTAAGTCACCCTTATTTTGTATCCCTTAGCCATCGGTTAGACAAAATAGGCTAAGGGTCTTCGACTGGGAAGGGGATATTACATTATCCATTTAAAAACATATAACAAGGGAAATATCATAGAATGTTCTTTGACAGGAGCTATCCCATTTGATAAGTACAGGGTCCAGGCTCTATGAGCACTACAGAATGACTCATCACTTTGGCATAGTGATACTTGCGCATATGAGCAACTATGTTTGCTTGAGGAAAAACAAACTTGGGAAGGGCACAATGTAATGTCTCCTTTTCTAGATTAAAATAATTAATAATATTATTTAAGTTAGGTCTGGTCATTTCTAATCTTTGGGCAACTTAATAATATTATTATTATTAAAATAAAAGGAAATTTTAAATACTTAAAATAAAATTAATGATTTAACAAAGTCGGCCAAATGTAACATTATGTTATATTATAAGGCAGCTTATGGTTTTAAAACTAAAAGTGACTTTTAAATATTGAGCCATTCGCGTGCTTAGAAGTAATTCAAATAAGGGCATGAATATTGAAGAACCCAACTCAAATCATGATTCCTACCAGCAGGGCGTGGAGGGAGATTTGGTTGTTAGGTGCCTACTTAGCCTGGGGAAGAAAAGCAGGAGGGACAGCAATGAACCTAGTTATTCTAGGTTGGATCTACAGGATATTGTCCTGAATGGGATTAAGAAAGACATCAAAGACTTGAAAGGGTACATTAGTAACCTCCGAAATGACAAGGCTGATAAGGATATCTAGAATGAGTTGGAGGGCAAAACGGAAAAGGATGAAAGCAAATGCAACATCATGGCGGAAGGGTTTATCCTTCAAAATGGTATGTTGAACTCCATTGTTAATGATCTCAAAAACAAAGACAATAAGAGCAAAGTTAGGGAGTCTGACAGGAAGAAGGATATTGAGAAGAGAGACAAATATATCAAGGATCTTGTGCAGCTCTCTACTCAATTCTTTAATCATAGTTGATTCGTAGTGGGTTTTTGTGCGATCTGTTTTAATTTAGGTTCTATGTTTAGTTTTTTGTTGGTTTTGGACAGCACCTAAACTGTATTTTGATTGGTTTTGGGCTGGTTTTGTGTTGTATGCACCTGTTGTTTTTGATATTTGGTTTAGTTTTGCTCCTTGAAATGCTATTCGATATATCTGGATTGTAGATCTTCTGATGTAACAGGGAAGGTTCCCTTGTAAAACCCTCCTTTTACCAATTATAAAAAAAGTGAATTTTAAATAAAGTAAGTCGACCTCGTAAAATTGACGAAAAGAGGAAAATGTATAAATAGAGGTGTGAGGGTTCATTTCAAACATTCTTTTGGACATTTGATAATTTCTAATTTGAGAGTTGGAGCAATTTGCTTCCTCTTCATCCATTGAGGATGGAAACACTTCATGGATGTCTACTGAAGACCAAATTACTTAATAACAATCAGATTTAAGAACGAAAAACCCTCAAAATCTACATGGATAGTCTCATTTCAGAGATCACATTGGGCTACAATCAGATTTCCTTGATGCATTTTCAGCTAGGGTTTCTACTACAAACCTGATTTTCAGCAATTCTAAGTGTGGAACAGCCACAAGGGTCAGTGCTTGGATCAGCCAAGGGTTTTGATAACTAATTCATCCACTTTCAAAGGTAGCACAAAACATTTGAGGGTTCATTGATCAATGGCAGACCCTCTCCTAAGGAAGTGACCCCTCCTTGGAAAGAGTTCACTGATTCCTAGGGCACGACACTTCATTTTTTGTTAATATTTGGATTGCTCATCATTTTCAAGGCTGGTTGCATTTGTTGGATTGAATTTTGGGCTTTGGTATCTCAACTTTTGGCCATTTTTGTAAGTGCATTCGTTGTTGTTGCAAATTTAATTAAATATACTCCAGTTGTGGGTTTTAACGCTCATTTATTGGCTTGTACTTCTAAAATATTTAGAAAATTTCCTACAAGCTTTAATTGTTTTAAAAGTGATTTTGGTGGTGAATTATTGCAATTTTCCTCTTGCTGTCATAAGATTTCAAACTGTTGTACCTTGCTATCCAAAAATTCAGTTGACTGTTATAAATTTCAGTTTGCTTTGAGTTGGGTTTGTGTCATTTCCCTTCCTTTTCAGTTTCAGCCCAGAAATGGACATTCCAAAGTTTGATATGATTCAAGTGCATCACATCAAAGAAGCATATTAGTGTGCATTAAAAGCGAAAGAAAAGTTGTCCCATAGACAACGAGGAGCAACATAAGGTAAAGGAAGGTTCACATGTGGTCGTGGACAAAGTTACAAAGAAGGACAATCTTCCCAAGGAGGTGAAGCAAGCAAATCTCAATGCAAAGATGGTGCGACAAAGGAATCTCTAATTTAGGTAGAGGATCCTATGGTCAAGGTCACAAACACAGTTTCACATTTACATGTTTCAGGTGCAGAGAGAATTAACATAGAGCATTTGCGTGCCCACAAGCACGTAATGATGGCGGTGGAAGAAATGATGCCAGTACACATGTCGCACAAGCTGATGCTGAGAGTGTTGCATTGGTTTATCAGACTGATGAGCCAGAGACTGAAGAATCTTTTATGATAGTTGAGGCTAGCAAAGGAAGAGAATCGTCCCATATAGCAGAAAAAAAATTCAGAACCTCATGTAAGTTTGGAAGAAAATTATACAAGGTAATCGTGGATAGCGTAAGTACCAATAATCTTGTTGTAGAAGAGATGGTTGACAAATTTGGTCAAACGAGGTTTACATATCCAAATACATACAGAGTATCTTGGTTGTTGAAGGGACATCATATCTTGGTGAATGAGTATACTAAGTTTCTAGCTTGGTGCATATAAGGACAAGGTAATGTGCAATGTAATGCCTATAGATGTTTGTCATATTTTGCTTCATAGACATTGACAATATAATAGGAAGGAGTTTCATGATGGTTTCACAAACACCTAAACATTGGTGGATGGGAAAGGACGTATTCTGACTCCTTTGAAAGAAACGAGTGAAAAGATTGACAAGAGTGTAGATCTTGATGATTTCAAGAAAACAATTCCTAAGAGAAGCTTATAAGGGTAACACTTGTTTTGTGTTCAAAGCTAAGCCTAGGAAAGTATATGTGCGCAACAGCGAGATAAGATAAGATAAATATATTAATGTTCAACGAATGACCACAAAAGTAGGTCAATGGGACTGCAGCCCAAACAATATACAAAGTGCAAGCGGGGACAACTCAAAACGAGTTCCCAAAAACAGAAAAAAAAAGAAAAGACACCAGAAAGGAAACCTGAAGCCAATAGCCCCACAGGTGGGGGCAATGGAACAAGCTGGGGAGAAAAACGAAGGAAGCAAAGAAGGGAAAGAAGGGGGGGACAAACGAGGACCCATGGTCTAATTAGGAATGGTAGCCACACCCCTCCTAACATTTGAGGCCGACGAAAAGAAGCTCCTGATGGACTAGCAACCCGACGAGGGGAGCAAAAACTGCCTTCCCTACTGAGATCTGAGACTAACGTGACGACTAGGGGGACGAATGGAGCTGGACAGCCCTTTGGTACGTGTGTGCATCTGAGTTTGTTGGTGATGATCGAGAGAAGTGTGAAGGTCCAACCGGGGACGAACTAATCCATGCACTGTATCTGGGTCAGAAAGGCTCTGTCATTTAGTACCTCCACCAGTGGGTAGAACCGGAAAGAAGGTTGTAATCCGTCTCGTGGGGACAACTCTCAGAGGGGGATGAAGAATCTAGTCTCGTAATAGCAAAGACTCATTGATGTAGAGGGCAAGGCACTGTTAGTTGATATATTGGAAGAAGACCAGGAGAGTCTGAATCCCTCTGAAGAGACAGTGAAATCGTCCTCTGATCTCATAGTATATGGGGTAGCGGAAGATGAAATGAGTCTTTGTCTCCACCTCATGAAGGCTACAGAGCCTACAAAGTCTATCCTCCCGATCAATGTGGTAATTAGTCTCGCACCGAAGTCTGTAAGAGCCGACTCGAAACTAACCCAGAGGTATATGGAGGGCATGCACCCAGTGACGAGAGGTGCACTAAGGGCGGATGATGAGTCCATCACTGATTTCAAGAAAGTGCTCTGCATAAAAGGACATCTTGGGGCACAAACCCCCAGGGGGTTCACCCAAGTAGTCTGAATGAAGCTCCTGTAGATATCCTCCCGGATGGACTTGTTCAACACATGCTTGGTGGACAAGAGATGACTGGGAGCATTCAGAGGATACTGGAAGGGGGGGAGACGATCAATCTGAATACCAACTGAGTCCAACAAGGTAGAAGTCTTGATAAACCAACAACAGCCCCCAGCCTGGGCAATACTCACAGAGGAACAATAGGCGAGATATGGATACCTGTCTTGCTCACCGGAGAGATCACCAAACCTCCTGATACGGTGAAGAAAGGATGATTTGTCAAATACAATCTCCAAATGGAAAGGTTGGGCTCCGAACTTTGCCAAAATAATATGTTGGGGGACCGTCAATTTGCATCTGATGAAACAGCAAAGGAGGAGAGTTTGAATCCTCTCAGCGGAAGCCCAATCTGTGTCCAAAAGGGAGGAGTCCCAGCCAGCAGACCCATAGAGAACAGTGGGGCAGATGAGGGAGTTTATAAGAAACATCTTGGATGAGACGTCCTGGAAGTGGTGCCGAAAAGCACTGTCTCTCGAGAATGGCGAGAAACACATACACTTTATTCACCCTCGGCTGAAGAGTGTGCCTCATACTAAATCTAGGCCCTGAGAACTGGACTCCAAGGTAAGTGTATGTATTAGTAATTTCAACCTCCTATCTCTTGAAGAGGAAATGGAGGTGTGATGTCTGCAACCTGTTGAAGACTATGACCTTAATTTTACCCAGATTGACCGTCAAATGCCGAAGATCACAAAATAAAGCAAGTGCATCAACCTGTCTTTGAAGCCCCTCAGGAGAAGAGGCGAGTAAAACAATATCGTCGGCAAATAGGAGAATAGATATCAAGACGTGGTGAAGAAGGCAACCATCCCCTTCCTGAATGTGATCCCAAAGAAAAGATTCCATCTCATCAATGTAAATGCCAAAGAGGGTAGGAGACAAGGGGCACCCCTATTTAACCTCAATGGTGCTCCTGATGAGATCAGACAATCCGTGTGCAGTACGAAGACGACTAAGGATGGACTCATAGAGGCGCATGATGGCAATAACAAGAGTCTTAGAAATACCGATGTCTCGGAGTTGCTGGAAGAGGGCCATGCGAGGTACGGAGTCAAAAGCTTTTCGAAAGTCTACAAAACAACAATAGACTTTCGAAGAGCGGTGAGGAGCCTCCTCAATAATAGCTCGAAGGGTGAAGATGTGGTCGATAGTGTGGTAACTATGGCGAAAACCAGCCTAACCTCTGGCTCCGAGTTGTTTCTGCTCCAAAATCTTGGACAACAACCTACTGAGGACTGTAGCATAGAGT
Source organism: Taxus chinensis (assembly GCA_019776745.2). Classification (NCBI taxonomy): domain Eukaryota; kingdom Viridiplantae; phylum Streptophyta; class Pinopsida; order Cupressales; family Taxaceae; genus Taxus; species Taxus chinensis. The sequence continues at coordinate 604,088,282 of CM034148.1, read as the reverse complement.
TTGGAGAAAGAATGGCCCACCATAATAGTCTTGTAGTTGTTCGGATCAGAAATGGACCCAACTTTCTGGATCAGGTGAATGATATGATGAGACCAAGTAGGATGGAAGCCCACGCTAACCACCTGATTGAAAAGATCTGTCAAATAGGTACCTAAAACCTCAAAACCCTGCTTGAAGAACTCGTCCTGGAAACCATCCACATCAACTGCCTTGCTACAGTTCAAAATCCTTATTGTCTCTTTGATATTACGATGAGTGAAGGGATTACCAGGTGGCGGGATGCCAATCTGGGTAGACTACTGCCCCGGAACATCGTAAAGGGTAGAGGTGTGGGAAAAAATGGAGATAGGATCGATCATTGTGGAGGTGGGGTAGTGGCGAGGAAAGACAGTATGCCAGAAGGACCGAGGGTTAGTCCTAAGAGAGGTGGAAAGCATATATTTGCGATGGGAAATGGAGGAGTGCTTCTTACGGCGGAGAAGGCACCTGTAGGCAACCTTAAGAGTGGGAAAGGAGGGGAGGGCCTGGGTAAAAGCCTGACGAAGGCGACGGTGAAAGGATTTGCACTCTACATCGTACCATTGGTTCATGGGGCAAGATTTAGTAGTACTAGTGGCCGAGGGATGGGTGGTGGAGCTGGGAAAGGATCGTAGGGCAGCCTCCCACATGGTAGAGGAAAGACGTGAGTACTTGGCCTCCGCACTAGGCATGTTAGAGAATAGGGGCTCAGATGGGAGAAGGTCGCGGATGTGGGATGAGTAAGATCTGTAATCCCCTTTATCAAATTGAAAGGAGGTGCGAGAGTAGAAGAGGCACTTTTGAGCAAAGAGAGATTTGTGGAGTGAGTTGGTAGAGGTTATTTCCAAAGACTTGCCAGATGGATTATCACCCATCTAAGTTGTCGATATGGGTACAGATACGTATATGAGGACCTGGTAACCCAGTATGGCGATTTTTAATTTAGGATTTAGGTATGGCCATACAAAAAATAAATATAAAAAGTTGAATATATTTAAAATATAGCTAAATAAGAAAATTAACCATATAAAATGCATAGCATAAACAAATAAGCAAAATAACCACAGAACATACAAATACTTCAATGTTGATGCAGGAGCATCATAAGCACTTTTGGCAAATCTTTTAAATTTGTCTTCAAAGTGATGGAATAAGGTCTTAGGAGTCTTTAGAAGTCATTGGAGAGTTAAATTTGTCCATCCTAGATCTATAGGAGTCCTAACTCATTTTCCCTACAAAATGAGTAGTTTGAAAATCTGAATTATTTAACATGAGTTATAAGGATAATGAACATTTGAAGGAGTCTAAAACTTGTTGAGATGGTCATAAGGCACTATTATTGTGTTGTAAATGTATTTTCCCCTCCATGTCAATATATTTTCACCTCAAGAGTCTTTTAGACTTGTCTCCAACGTAAGAGGAGGTAAAGATAAACTTGTTTCATGATTTTAGGAAAGATTTGAGAGGTTTTCCAATTCAAGGAGGTTGGTTTGTGTAATGCCCCTTTCTAGGGCTGAAACTGAAAATCAAGGAAATAGCACAAACCCCAAGTGAAGTAAGTACTGATTTTTATAACAGCAGATCTAATATTCCTTGAAACCCTAGCAGCGAACTGTATAGGGACTTCAACTCACCATACAACCATGCAACAACAACTCAAAATACTTCTAAATAACTATTTCAAGTATGACAACATTTATCCATCCAAATTACATCAACGAAATGGAGAAAACAAGAGATTATAGCCAATTGTAATTAATTTTATGACAACAAGAAGGCAACTAGAAACAAGGGCTGAAAATGATAAATAAACTCCTCCAAAAATTACCAAATTGTAGATTCCAACCTTATAAAATATGATAAATCTGAATATCAAATAATAATGGAGTTTTGTATCCTAGAAGGCACCCAAATCCTCTTCTACCCTAGTTTCTCTCTAGGGTAGGAGCTCCAAACAATGTCAAAAGCCTTTGTATGACTCCTTCTCATGCCCTAGATGAAAACCAACAAGATGGTCTTTAATGAGAGTCTTCAACACCACCAAATTGAAGGGTTTCCGTCCTCCAATCTCCCACAAGGAAGGGTCTCGTCCTCCTTGGATGCCACACTAATGGATTGTCACCCAATGGCGGGATGGACTAAGTGCAATCAACCCTAAAGACCAAGTATAAAACTGTATATGCCAAAAGATGATGTGCAAATGAGCCACCAAGACTCCTTTTATACCCAAGAGTCATAAGAGTGTAGACCAACCTCTTAAGCTTTCTTTATCTTATATTTTAATGTTGGAAACTTTCTAACCTTGCCGACCTCATAAGGAGCTTACTTTATCTTTTAATTGCATGTTGAGAGCATTATAACCCAACCGACCTGCCTTGAAAGGCAAAACACAAAATAAAAGCATAAATATGAATAAAGAAACTAAAAAATAGCTCAAGTTCTTCCCTTGTTCAACTTCTTCTTGCCCACGGAAAGGAAGATGATCAAGAAGTCTTAAATTTATATTATTTCGAAAAAAGGGACATTACAGTTTGAGTCTTCGTAGGATCGAATTATCCTTGGAGAATCTCTAGGAGACTGATCTTATCCCTTCTAAACATGGAACAGGTGAAGGATAGCAGTGGAGGATGTTAGAAAGTCGAGAATCATTTGTGTATGTGGTTGTTGTCAACTATGTTCTTGAGTTACTTTGTTAGTCAAAATGTATAAGAAGTAATATATGAGAATTGTTGCAGAAATTCTCCTTTCCAAAGTTCATTTGATGTGTGTTGATGTCTATTAAGAATTCAGAGACTAAAATTGTAATGAAATCTTGCAATTAGTTTGAAATCTGCTTTTGTGTTCTTGTCATTTTCCATGTATTTTTAGACAAAACTTATTGTGCAGACTTAATTAAGCACTCTTAGGCCTAAATTATTAAAGGAAGGAGTTGCATAGGAGTTCCACGGATCTCATTCCGCTGGATTTGAGCCTTAGAAAGGTTACAGAAGAAAAATAAGGTGGATTTTTCCCTATTGGATTCCTAGGATTTGGGGTTTTAAACAAAAAATATTTATATCTCAGCTGATATATGGTCTTCGAAGCTAAAACTTGGTTACAGAAGCTCTTCAATAAATCTCAAGGTCGGATTTTTGACAGTTTCCTTATCCGGAGGCCTTCTTTATACTAGATAATCCCTGATTTGGGGTATTTAAACAAAAATTTATTTATATGCTCAGCTTTGATATATCGGTCTTCGAAGCTAAAACTTGGAACAATTAACAGACCTACATGAGGATGCTCTTGGTAGACAGATTTAGATCATTTGGAGGTACCTAAATTTCTATGTGTGTGTACCCCGGATTTCATCCTTAAATCTAACTAAGAAGTACTTTTAAAATAATGGGTCATGGTGTTTCATGGTCGTGCAAGAAAGATATTTATGACAGTTTCAAGAAGAAGACAGAGTTATCCGCTTGAGGCCTAAAATTTCTCTAGATCAATTCCTTTTGCCGGGTCTTCTTGGCCTGGAGGGTTCGAAGATCAAATTGTGAAAGGAAGTCGCCAGCAGAGGTCTGGTTCACTGGGAAAAGGCGATCGTGCACTAAAAAACCCCTGCGGGGTTGGGCGCATTTTTTGAAAACAAAGGATTTATGGATCATGAGAAAAATAGAAGCAACAGGCAAGGTACTTTTTTTAACCATGATGGAAAAGTCTTGCTGCAGTGGGATTAGAGGCAGCAAGCAGGTGGTAATTTATTACTTATAAAAATTCCCATGGTGAAATAAAAGAAAAGGACTTATAAAATTGGGATTTTATTCCTGCCAAGGGTAAATAATCCCATTGTCAGGTCAAATCACTTAAGTTTGGGATTTCCGAGGGTAACTTGCCATGTTCTATTATTCCAAAAGTGCAATTGGGTAATAATAATGCATTAAATAAATATTTGTTAATATTTATTCACCCAATACCCAGGCTTTTCAACAAAGGGAAGTGGACCAAAATTAAATAAATTTAATTTATTTAATGCAGCCCCTTTTGAGAAGTAAATAATACCTGTTTTTAGTGGCTATGGTCAAAGACACTGTGAAGCTTAAATGAAGTGAAGAGTACCTTAAACATGCTAGTTTCAAAGAGAGAAGCATGATTTTTAATTAATTAATTGCAGGAATAGGAGGGCAATTATTAATTATAGAATTATGAGGGTTATATAAGCATTTAAGGGTTTAATTAATGGGAAAGAAGTGCACCCGGGATGCACCCCATTTGATTTTTGCTCAGACAAAGGTCACAAAAGAGATGTTTTGAAGAAGGTATTTGTGTCTGCATAATTGTTTGTAGAAGTGATACAGGTGCAGGTGAACTTGGAAAAATTCATGCTCACCTTGAGGCAAATAAAACATCAATTTTTGGGGCATCAGGCTTGAATAGTGCAGATTGTTCATGTTTCTGGCCATTTTGTCTAATTAATTGCAGGAGTTACAATGCTTTTATTTATATCAATGTTCATTCTCTGAATCTGAAGGATTATCCTGCACCACTTTTGAAGAATTCCAGTAAGGAAAAAGAATTGTTCAGACAAAGATCTCAACGGAGTCATGTCATTTCTAAATTTGCAGATATTGGAGACAGAAATCTAGGCTAACAATTGATAGAGCCGGAAAGACTTCACTCATGCGTGCAGATTAAAAGCATTGGAATGAACTCTTTTCCATCCACAGAGTTGCTAGAGTTTGAAGGTGTAGATTGATGCATATGCAAATCCATATCCAGATGCATGCAAATCCATATGTAGATCCAGATCCAGATCTACAAAAGCATCCGACACAAAGGCTTCATCCTCTTGTTTCGAGTAGCCCGTTAAGAAGTCAGTGCACCTTCCAAGATTTGTGCAAATGCTCCCATCTTCCAGGAAGCCTTCATTGAATTTTCAAATCATCCGGAGTGCTTTCCAGAATTTTTTAATTGCTCATATGGATTAAAAATAAGGATGACATTATGGAGATGCATGTACTGGAGAATAACTAAAAGCTTCATGGATAAGAACGAAGACATGTCAAAGGTGCAAGCAAATCACGGTCACTTTTCCAGCTAGACGCTTCCAGATTCCAGCTTGTTTCTAGATCCAGCTTGTTGATCCAGCTGCTCCCAGGTCCAGTTTGGTGAGAATCAAAGGTAAAAGAATCAGCTAAGACATGATTTTCCTCTTCCTTCTTCTTTCCTCCGACAAAGTTACGATCTTAAATTATACAACTTAAGTGTTGGTTTAAAAAGCAACTTGAAGAAGTCAACTACTTGGATAGGTGGCCGACGTGCAAAATAGAAGGTTCTAAAATTGTCATACATGTCATGCAAAGAGGAATTCTAGGATGGAGATTGCCAATTGTTTTCTTTTCCGACTTTGTGTCAGTTCAACTAAAAAGCTTCCGACTTGTAATCGCCCCCTCCTACATTCTATAAGTTTCGTTAATGAGTCAGCAATCTTGTGTTCTAGACTTTGTGCTGAACCCCTGAGAGCCACTTGTAGCAAAGGAATACAAAAGAGCAAATTTCCGGGGAAGGTCACGGTGTATTGTGTTTCTTGCTTTTTATCTTAGATCTTTTAATAAACTGTGTAATGATCTAGAGCTATTTGCTTAAAATTCTATGTTTATATCTATTGGTTTCTTCTAGAGGTTATCTATTGATTGGGATGCACATCTTCTCCATTTCTTCTTTGTGTTTATATAATCCCCTTTCCCCTTCTATATATTTCCTTTCTTTAAACAGCTCTTACTGTGTTCCTTGAACCCCATTTAGTATTAACATACTTTAATTGAAAATCTGACACGTCACCGGTAAATGAAGATTTATCTCATGACTGCCTAGTTTTGGCTATGCAGGACAACACTATGCATGTAGTTTTTGTAGTGTATTGGCCTTCCAGAACATCTACAAGGTGATCATAGATAGTGTTTATGTTGGGCATCATTTGTGGATGCATGTGTTGTAAGAGTCACAATATCAGGCCCAATAACTTTAAGGGAGTATGTAATGAAAGATTCTTAGGCCAGAGGTTCAATAATCATTGTCCTTAACAGTCAACTAGTTGAAGGCTTTGGCTTAGGAACCTCGTAGTATGAATAACTTGGATGATAAGTATGACATGGATCTTGAGGGCTATTTGTAGAACTTCTTAAGATATTAGGAATAAAGACAGAGGACAGAGTATAGAGAATGAAAAGGTGTGAGATATAACAATATTGTTACACGGTGCTGGAGATAATAGAAAAGGATCTAACACAGCATGAGGAAGAATCATATGGTAGTTTGGTAGTAGAGTACGAAGGGATACTGGTACTTCACAAGTCAAAGAAGGCGTTTTGCAGAACAGTGAAGTGTGAAGGATGGGAAACAGTCCTAGGAAAACCTTGAATCAGTATTTACAAGAATTTTGGATTTCTTTGTCTTCTTGTTTGTTTGCCATATTGATAAAGGGAGACACTGAACAGAGATAGAGACAAAAGTGCATGTCATTGGTTGGAAGCATCAACCAAAGGTCCCAAGGACTAAATTCATTGATGAAATTCCCAAGACATCTCTTGTTGTATTTAGATAGCATAAAAAGAATGATAGTTTTATTGTGACACTTAATTCAATCGCATAGCCAATATAAAAGACCTTGACCTCAATAATGAATAGTATGATGTTATTGAAGCAGATCTAGATAGATAACATATGAAAACAGGGTTTAAGGTGCAAGGAAGTCATCAAATGCTAAATGTCATGATATTCATTGGTCGAATGTAGAACAAGTACTTTGTGCAAATGTTACAATGTATACACAAAAATAAGACAAACCATCATATTCATTGTATTTAGTTATAATGCTCTCTAGTGTATTAGTAAGAGCATCATCAAAAACCATTATTAGAAGTAGAACCATGACAAATAGCAGAGTCATTTCAGCTAACTTGATCATGCCAAGTACCCTCTACCTCCGAGTCTACCAATGCAAGATGGCCACTAGATGTTTTCAACTTTAAAGTCTTTTGGGTCTACATCCCAACACTTTGTTTCACCTTGCTTGTTCCCATCCTTCTTGTGTGTTAGAAGGCGTGGGCTGGAATGCATGAACACCAAACCCTCCACCTTTTTCACTCCCAGCTTGTTCCAATTAACTAAGTGGATAAAGGAGTATGTACCCATGTTCCACTTAGGTGAAGAAGAATTCACAATATATTGAGGCAAGCTACAAAGTCCATGCAAATTTTAAATTTTAAATTTATGAAAGTTAAAAATTAAAACAAAACATAGAAAAGAAAGAGTTACAAAAATTAAAAAAACTTGCTTTGAATAGAATTTTTATTGCAAGTGCTTTCGAAGTGAGGACATGCTTGCCCATGGAGGTATCACAACGAATAATCGTCCATCTTGAACATGTCTGTAATGTCCTCTTTTCCGGGGAATTACTAATATATGGGTTCATCTCTTTTATCTGCATTGTAACCCCTTGGCATGCCTAGCGCTACAAATGGGAGTCTCTAGTTAGTTAAAGATGTGCACATAGGTTAGTTACTTTTATTTATTTAATTAAAAAATAACTAAAGTGCACATTAAGTGAGTCTTTTAATATTTTAATTATGTTTTATTAGTTTTCCCTCCAAAAGGGAAAAGGTCGGTCATTGGATATTGCACCCCTTAACTCTATAAAAGGAGGTCGCATTTCCTTTAGTGGGTTATGTTGATTGATCATTTGATTTCACTCCATGCTTGGAGTAATGGGATGTATGCCCTAGTTCTTGCATTGTGCTCTCTCATTGTAAGCTTCATTTGGATCCATTGATGAAGATATTGAAAATTCCATTGTTCTCTTCATTGTGATCTCTTGTGTTGAGTGTGTTTATGCATGGTTTCTCCCTTCTAAGATTTGGCGACTTGGCTAAAGGGTTTGGCGCTTTTATTTAGAGTAAAATCTGCATTGTATGTGAAGGGTTTGAAGTACTTTGGTGACTGTTATTGTTGCTGCAATTTATTTAGCCATAACAATTGGGATTGAGGTTTATTTTATCATGTTTTGGTGCCATTTCGGCTAGATCTATAATCTGCTATGTTTAATTAATTATTTCAGAGCAAGGGCCGTTGTTTTGAAGTGTTTTGAAAGGGTAGAAGGAACTGAAATTAATTGATATGATTTATTCTAACCCTAGCGACTTGAAATCAGATTTCTGGGGTTGTTTTGGTAAGGTTTTAATGCTCAGAAAATTCAAATCTATAGTTCAGTGCAAAAGCCTTAAATTTCTAATTTATTTTGCATCTTGTTTCATGGGAAAACACTAAGTATTGAAGGAGTTATGAATTTTAAAAGATTTCAATTGTCTGCAAGCTATCTGGTTGTTATTAATTAATATTTATTTCAGATCTGCAGTTTGGGTTCAGTTTAATATTGGATTTGGTTGTAGAAATTAGGAGGAATAAGGAGAAAGTAATTTTATAACTTTTGGAGTTGATATGATGCCCTACATGCGCTGGGTGACCTACTTTTTAGGGCAAAATTAGAGTTTCGTGTTGGCTGTGCGAAATCTGATTTTAGAATATTATTCTTCATATTTTTGTGGCCCAAAATCCAAAGTTTGAAGATTTTTGTTTGGATAGTTAAACGGGAAATAATTTTGGAAGATTGCAGCAGTTGAGGTGTGATTATTAATTATTTTTCAGCTGTTAAAAATCTGATTTGAATGTGTTTAAATTCCAATTGTTTTCTTCCAATCTATCCCACCACCTTGGTTAGTTCCAACCCCATTTGGGTTTGAAATAGTTGACATTGGGATATTTTAGCTTGAAGCAAAAGGGTTTATCCATTCTTTGCTTGATCTTGACAAGTATTTCTTCATTTTCTAAATTGTCCTAAGAGGGGGCATTACAATGTCACGAAGAGCACTGAAAGACTCATCCCTTCCCGATATGTGAAATATCCCTTATAGGACAGATCTATAAAAATCTGGTTTTCCCTTGAAACCCTTATGACAAAAACACTGAAAACTGATTTTTATTTCAGAAACACAATATATCAATTTGTAAAAATAGAAAACACCTTGATAAATATTTGGAAATGGATATTTCACTTAACCCAAGGACAATGAACTAGCAAACAACAATTCTCGAATTTATTTTATTTTATTTCGCGCTGGGAATTAATTAATTTGCAGCTGCAAATACATATGCAAGAAAATCATAAAAATAATAAACTAGCTGACCGATCTTGTTGTGCCAAACTTAGATCAGCCTCACACACATGTCCGGACCCAGAGAAAGTGACAAAAGGAGTTGTTGCCACCTCTTGGCCTGACATCAGCCTCTCAAGGGGTAACGTCAGCACTGAAAAAGAGTTAAAAACCCCTTGTGTCAGCCTCCCAATCTGCCCTTCAACCTGTCGTGCCAGCTACCAATGATGCCCTAACCCCTAAAGAATGCTTTCACGCTCAAATGCAACTCTCCTTTGAAGCCACCAGCAGATAATGAGGGTTTTCTTCCCCAAGATCTGATCGCTGCAAAGGGATTTTGTCCTCACTAGTTGAAAGTAGAAGCAAGAGTGCTTAACTCATAAAAGTCGAAAGCTAGATGTATATTCCCCCTCACAAATGAACCCCTCCTTTTATATTTTTTCCTCGTCCCAATCTCCAAAGTGGAGCACCCAAGTGGGGGAATTTCACTTTATCTTATAAAGTGACTTTATAATTTCTAATTAAGTGTTGACTTACTTAAATTAGAAAAGGCCCCTTTATTTTCAAATTAAAACATAAGTTGTCGATATAAACTTATTTTTTGGCTTAGTCTCACAAGTACCATGGTTCCCTTTTCTTCATCCCCTTAGCCTGCAGAAAACCGTAAAATACACTAAGGATCTTCATTCAGCACTAATCCTGAGAAGGGGACATTATAGTCCTCCCCTCTCGAAATTGCTTGTCCCCAACCAATTGCAAGCTAGGATGCTACAAAATAGTTGTCCCTTCCCATGTAGCATCCTCAATGGGTAGATCCTTCCAACAAACCAAGACTCCATGAGGCTCTTGTTCCTTAGCTTTCTTTCTTTGACCTCTATAATGGATTCTCGAATCTAAATCAGCTTGCCCTCATCATCCAAAGGTGGTAATTCGGTAAAACGAGTTATACACTATCCTAGTGCCTTTCAGAGGCACAAAACATGAAACACATTTTGTATCCAGCTATGCTTTATCAGCTCTAAATCAAAAACAACCTCTCCAACTTTCCTCTAGTGTAAGTTCCCTTTCTAGGGCTGAAACCACAAATAAGGGTTTAGCTTAAACCCTAATGAACCAGATCTGAAAATACACCATCAACCAACAAGCATCAATCTTAAAATGACTGAAAATACACTTCAACCTTATTAAAATAATCAACAATCAGTCCTCTAAGACAGCGTACTATATAGGGACTTCACATCAACATTTAACCATGCAATAACAATTGAAAATGCTTATAAATAATTAATCCAACCACGGCAATATTTATCAATCCAAATTACATCAAAAGAATGAAGAAAACAAGTGATTACACCTAGCTACAATTAATTTTATGACAGCAGTACAACCAAAACCAAGGGCTGGAAATGATAGATAAACTTCTCCAAAAATCACCAAAATGTAGATTCCAACATTATAAAATATAAAGAACAATAATTTCAACTCAAATTTTCTAAAAGTGCCCTAGATGATATCAATCCCTTCACCCAAGCAAGTCGTCTGGGGTTAGAAGGGAAGAAATAAATATGAAATCCCCCTTAAAGCTCACTTGTGACTTCTGGGTGAAGCCACTAAAGCACACAAGAGGGTTTATGTCCCCAAGTGTGATCCTATTGAAGGGTTTCGTCCTCAATAGGTAACCAAGGAAGGGTTTTCATCCTTCAATGGAAAGAAGAAAAGCTACACTAACTCCACCCCAAGTAAAATGTCCAAATAGATGATAGATGATGATCCTTCTCCATTCGATCCTCCTTAAGTACCACTGCTTTGGCACCAAGAATGAACTTAGAAGCCCAATCCTCATGACCAACCTCTTAATGCACTTTTTAATCTTCACTTAAGAAGACCGACCTCATAAAAGAATTTTTTTTTATCTCCTTGTACCTCTCAAGAAGACCGACCTTAATGAGGGTCAAGATAGAAGTTCCTTTTTTGCTTTACCATTCACCTAATCAAATCACTCCAGGCCATAATTAGTAATTAAATAAAAAGGAATTACTTGCTTCCTTCCTTGAAGCCCACAGAAGGTGGAATGGGCCTAAGGCCTTGTGACTAGCGTGGAAAAGGGGACATTATAGTCCTCCCTTCCCAAATTTGTTTGTCCTCAAGCAAATGCATGTACCCGGATCCCAAATTAGTGGCACCAATATTAAGGACCCAAGCATCAAACCATGTTGAGTTTATTGACACATTGTTTGCTTCCTCATATGCACTTGAGAGTGCATATTCCCTTGTGATTTGGCAAAGTTTGGTTTTCTTGTGGGCTTCTTTTCTTCTTTTTGTTTGCAATAAGTTTCAATCTTCTCCCATGAAGTTTTACATTCATGAGCCTCGAGGCTTTCTTTTCTGCCACACTATTTGCAAAACAAATGTTCTTTGTCATTTTGCTTTTGCCCACTATTATTGCTATTTTAACCTCCTTTACCCTTATTCTTCCCTTTGCCCTTATCATCATTTTCGGAAGACAAGACGTTGGAGGAAGAACCCTTGAAAAATGTTTCCTTTTTGATTGGCATAGCAAATGCTTGCCCATGTGGAGTTCGTATTTCTTCCAAAATTCTTTCCCTTTCGACCATCTTTGAACCAATTAATCAAATGTGAGATTCTTTAATCAATTGTTTGCTTGTAAAGATTCCAAGTGGGTCGAATACATAGGATGAAGGAATTTTATGAATGATGTCATGTATATATCAATTTTCACCCCAATGGCTTCAACAACATGATTGATAGCTCAGATTTCTAAAGCTAAATTCATCACATCACCATCTTTCAACTCAATATTAAACAACTTCAATTGCAATTGTATAAACTCCAACTCTGAGTGATAATCATACAAATCCTTCAACTTATGGAATGCTTTCTATGCAGTATCAAACCCCTAAATGTGACGAAAGATTTCTGCATCAACTAAGGCCATCATTAAGGCCAATGCTTTCACATTCATTTGCTTCCAAATATCGGCTTCTTTTGCATATGTAGATGGTGTTAGCTTTGTGTCCCTGTTGGAAATGTTGAATCATAGATCATTGAAGATATGCATGATCTCCACTTGCCGAGAGCACTCTTACCAGATATCTTTGCCATTCAAACTCAAAGTTGTGACAAGTGATTTTATCTCCACTTGCCGAAAGCACTCTTACCAGGTATTGAAGTCGTTTTATACCAGCAAGATGGAGGGGTGTCTATCACTCTAGTAGGTTCCCTTTTCGATATATCATCAACTGATGTACCAGACCTCTCAATATACCCGTCATTCCTATTTACTTGTTGATATATAGGAAAAGCTCGCCCTTTCGATATACCTATCAGTACATAAAAGAGGCGTTAAGTTACGTGAGAGCAGAAGGGTACATGGTGTTAGAACATTAATCTTAAGTAGGGTTTAACCCCTCTTAAGTGTTCTTGAGTTATAAACCTTAGTTTATAATTAAATAAATAAAAATTATAAAAAAATTATTTATTTAATATAAACTCAAGTTTATAAGGTTTAATTGATTCTTTAAAATCAATTTATAAATGGTAGGGGTGCTTCACGAGAAGTCACAACATTTGAACAATTTTTATATGATCCACGAGGTCGGGTGAAAAATGAATTCACTTGAAATATTTTAAATTGTAAAATTGGAGAGAAGTGGGTGAAGGAGGGGTTATTTACTGGACTATAAATTTGTTTCTCATCGTAAATGAAAATCTACTTTCTATCATAGTTTTTTACCCTTTGGGGTTTTCCACGTTAAATCTCGTGTCTCTATGTTACATTTTATTATGTTTTTCATTATAGTTTAATTTGAATATTTAATTAAACTTGGTAATATTTTATTTGGTTAATATTTGTTTAAATGCTCAAACCTCGCATGGTATCAGAATTTGCTTGTTACTAGCAACTCTAATAGTTTTATTTTCAACATTAAAGTTAAATTGAAACAATATTTTGAATGGCTGATTTAGGATTATTACATCATTTTTTAGGCATGACAATTTTTAAAGATAAAAAGTCTATTGTTTATCTCAATCACAATATGCTACTAACTTGCATAAAAGATTTAATATGGTAGATTGTAAACCAACTTGTCATTTTTATTGAAGTTGGCTGTAAACTTGATCTTAAACCTATATGTGGAAAAGCCAATCCTACTCTTTATAGGCAGCTTATAGGTAGTTTAATTTATCTAACAATTACTAGACTTGACATTGCATATGCAGTAGTTATTCCATCCAGACTCATGCAAGAACCATATCAGGATCATTAGAAGTTAACAAAAAGAATATTGAGATATGTTAAAGGAAAAATTAATTTTGGTTTACATTATACTTCTTCTGATAATGCATGTTTATACAGATATTGTGATTTTGACCATGTTGGTGGTGTAATAGATAGAAAATCTACAATTGCATGTGTTCGCGTTTGGTACAGGTGTCATTTCTTGGAGTAGCTAACAGTCTACATCTCTTCTACTAAGACAAAATATAGAAACGCGATGGAAGCAACGAAAGAAGTCATGTGGTTAAAGCGGTTGTTGGAAGAGATTCACATGGAAGTTAAAGGAAGTACTCCTCTTCTGTGTGATAGCCATAATTGTATTGTTCTTGCTAATAATCCAGTTCAGCATCAAAGAACGAACCATATAGAGATACATATGCATTTTATCTGAGAGAAGGTACTTTACAGTGATATAGATCTTCAGTACTTCCCAATTGAAGATCAAGTTGCAAATTTATTTACAGCGTCATTGTGTGTCGTGAAGTTCTGCAAGTTTCGTGCAATGCTTGACTTTTCAGAGTTGTCATTGAGGGGGAGTGTGCATAACAATGCCACCTCCTGACGATGGCCATGTGTTTTCTTCTTCACCTCTATACTTTTGCTCCAATTTAAAGCATTGTAAAAGATTTTTTTTATGATCTTAGTAAACTTATCACTCTAAATTTATTGTGTAGTCTAGTAATGTAACATCATGTTGTAAAGGAGGTCCTTACTTTATAAAAGGATTCTAGAGATGTTGGTATAGATTTTCCATGAGAACCAGTGAGATGTAGTCTCACAAATCATGTTTAGCCTAAATCATCACTTCTGATTTATGGATTTCAAATTCTTTTGTACCAAAAGATAATTTTAACATGATAGCATATAAAACTTTCAAATGTGATATGCTAGCTTAAACCCTCACTGTGGTTTAAAGATTGTAAATCATGTTGTACAAACAAGTAATGTTACCATATAAATCCCACTTAATATTAAGGTGGTGTTAGAACATTAGTCTTAAATAGGATTTAACCCCTTTTAAGTGTTCTTGAGTTATAAACCTTAGTTTATAATTAAATAAAATATATATATATATATATATATGTAATATTTTTATTTATTTAATATAAACTCTAGTTTATAAGGTTTAATTAATTATTTAAAATCAATTTATAAATGGTTGGGGTGCTTCACGAGAAGTCATAACCATTTGAACCATTTTTATATGACCTGTGGGGTCGGGTGAAAAATGAATTCACATGAAATATTTTAAATTGTAAAATTGGAGAGAAGTGGATGGAGGGGTTATTTACTGGACTGTAAATTTGTTTCTCACCGTAAATGGAAATCTACTTTCTATCATGGCTTTTTACCCTTTAGGGTTTTTCACATTAAATCTTGTCTATGTGTTATATTTTACTATGTTTTGCATTATAGTTTAATTTGTATTATTTAATTGAACTTTGTAATATTTTATTTGGTTGATATTTGTTTAAAGCTCGGACCTCACACATGGTACCTAGGTGGTATGCAAAAAGGATTCGCTCCATCAAAGACATCAACTTAACAAGAACTCCTTGTATGTGGGCGTGTCAACCCTATATACTCGGCGTATTCTTGCTTTCAGAATTTAAGTCTAGCAATAGTCGCAAATGGATAACAAACAAAATGAGAAAAAGAATTTTTTTCTTAATTCTCCTAGGTAATTTATAGGGACAATACCACAGACACCGTTGTTGTGGCTCTATTGGGCAATGAATGCAGTAGTTTAAAGCGACTACTTTACTCGTAAACACAAACCAAAGGCATCATTATTACCAAACGTTGGTGTGTTTGAGTTTTGTGCAATTGATTATGTTTTTCAAATTTTGCTTGATTTTGAAAAAGAAATTTTGCTTTTGAGTTGATTTGCACAATAAATGAATTATTAATTATTTTAAATAAGTCAAAAATTATAAATTCCCTTATTTATTTTGTGAATACCCTCCAAAATTCTTTTGCATTGTCTTTTTTTTTCCAAATAAATAAACTTTAAAAGGCATAAAATATATGAACTTAGTTGCTGTTTTTGTTTGAGGATTTTTACTTCTTTTCCAAGTGACTTTGTGCCAAGAAAAATATGAAATGCTTGCCTTCCCCTATGCGCCCTCCACCACTATTTTGACCACTTGTGAATGGAGATCGGCATTTCAGATTTGTGTTCACTGCCCATCGCTCTTGTTGGAGGTTATCGCCACACAGAAATGAATACCACACAACTCCAATATGTCAGATGAAAGGCCTGTGTTGAGCGCATGTCAGATATGACACATTTCTGAGACAAACACAGGTCAGAATGCAAACTAAAATGCCTTTATTGCAGCTTGCAGGTCGTAGGCAAAGAGAAGGTGCAGATGGAATGCAACAAAAGTGGAATGCAACAAAAGAAGTGTGCATAAACCGGCCTACCAAGAATATGCATGTCTACAAATGAATACTTGGCAGACAGATCTTCAAAAATGATCAATTCCAATGCCTTGACTAATATCATAGCAGTGTCATATAGCCCGCACGGGAATTAGAATGGTTGGGAATAGAAATTTACACAAAAAGATTAAAAATGGTGGATGAAAAACTATTGGAAAGCCCTGAGCTTTGATACCAATGTCAAGCCAGGAATAATGGACTGTGCAAAAGAGAATGAAAATGAAATGGAATGTGCAAACCAAACTTCATATTATTAATCAGCATAAACAAATGATGGGATTTACAAATATAAAGCCATTGGAGTGGTGGTTACACTTCATATTCTCCATGATTGTTCAACTACCTAGACGAACTGTTCAAGTTTAACTACAAGACAAAAGCTCTCCTAAATAACACCTAGGATTGTATAATAATATGTACAATAATATTACAACATTGACTTAAACATCATTCAGTTGTTGTAATGTACTAGGGGCACTTCAATAATTGTAAAAAATTGATGAACAAGTCGCATTTTGGCTTTATAGAGTAATTGTGGAATAGATATGGGCTTCACAAGGATTGTAGGAGGTTGATTTCAGGATGTACGTAGTATGCATAGTATGAACGTAAGGATGTGCAGTAGATATGACTAGATGGAGGATACATTTTTCAGTTTTGGATGCACATTGAGCATGGCTGCAGTAGGTATCAAATCTGTATTTTGATATGGGAGCACTATGATATGCACATATTGTAACATTGACAGTGAATATGCATTGTACACTGTATGTTTATAGCAATATATTGTAGCAGGTATAATGGATGCAAATGAATGCATGGCAGCCATTGTAGCTTGGTTTGGCATCACAACGAGGTTGTGACATGTTTGTTTCAGCTAACACATGCGTTTTAACAACATCCCACTTTGCTTGTTCTTCATGGGTAAGAGGTAAGGCACAAAGTGAAGAGCATCGCTATTCCATTGTGAAGGAAGATTCATGATCATATCCATCATTATGAGGACAGCATTGGGAAACCAAATCCACCAATAGAAGATCATAATGGGACAGCCATGAGTGGACACCTTTGAGGAAGAATCATGGGGGAACCACAACACAAATTACATTGCAGCCAAGCAATAAGAGGCAAGCCAATTCTCTCTTTATTTGTACTTGTGGGGGAAGAATTGGGCATTATTCTTTCATTGCAAGAAGGAGATGCAGCATCATGGAAGAGTGTTGGGGTTTCTATCAGCAAGAGCATGATAAGATGCAAGAGCAGCCTTAACATCAATAAGAGAGCATTATCAGTTCCATTGCATAGAGAAACATTAAAAATTCCGCCAAGAAAAGACAATGGATGAGCACCATAACAGAAGCATGGTAAGTTCACACACAATACCAATTGCAGCAGCAAGATGTTGGAAATCAATTTATCTCTTTCATTGGAAGAGGAGAATCAAACACAATCTCTTTCGTAAGAGGAGGTAAATAAAAGTTACGGGTTCAAGTATACTCTCTTGTGGGTATGCACAACATCTCATTAAGGTCAATTAAGGGGGAGGTGAGTAAGTATGTGTGGCAAAGGAATTTTAGCGAAACCTGAGCAAAGGCTCAAGCAAATTGACAAGTTGTGGTCAAGGACAAACACCAACGGAACTTCACATAAGCTCAGAGTCAAAGGGAGGGATCCTTCTATATTCCATAAGTAAGCTTTTGTGTAAGGTTGTCGGATACTCCGCCCCTACTGCTAGGGCACACGTCTCTGCATGCTGAATACAGATACGGCTCAAGCGCTTCTCGGATACGGCCTGGATACCGTACCCAGCAGTATCCAAATACAAACCTGTAATTGCGCCATATCAGATACGGCCGGATATGGTAAGCAAGGAAACTATAGCCGTATCTGATTTAACAGTTAAAAAATAATACAAAAAACCTCTTCAAAAAGCTAAAAAATGTTAAAATTGCAAATGATCTTCTATAATGCATTTTAGTAGCAACAATTGAGGACATGGAGGTGAGCGTGTTGATTCACTCTTTTACTTCAAGCTTTTACATTGGCTCAGATCAACCTGCAATTCTTTTGATCTGTTTCGTTTTGCCTACTTTATTTCTTTAATCCATGGATACCAAATTTCTTACCTTTCTGTGAGCTGGAAGTGTGTAATTTGCATGTAATTTTAATCTAAATGTATAAGTTCGTTAATAATTTAAATTTGATAAATATATTATTGATATATTATTAATTCATAATCTAGATTTTTATAGTATTTTAAATATTATATATTATGCCATATCCAACCTTATCCATATTAGAGGCATTAAAAACTAGCCATATCCGTATCTGATACCACATCCGTATCCGTATCCATGCAATTCTGTTTTTGTGGGACCAAAATCCATCCAAAACATGAGGTATGATCCATAAGGATCCATGGAATTCATCAATAATCCCAAAAGAAACCAAGGACATGTCAGTATCAATGAAGCAAGCAATGTTCAGTGGCAGGACTATGCATTGCGGCACCTAACAATGGCATTGTCTACTTCAACCAGGTGAAACAAATAGTATAACTCATCAAAAAGTAAATGTGATTGCATATTTGGATTCCTCTTGAAAAGTTACAAAGAAATGGCATTTGTGTTTCAAGTTCGTGTGTAAACATTATAGGCTTCAGAAGGTCAAAGACTTTATACTTCTGCATTCCTCAAGCGGCGGTTTCACAACAGCCAGGGCAGTTCCATGACCATCAGTCTGTGGATACCGGTGGATTCAGCCACTCTAATTGAATATTCAAATCAACGACGAACCATTTGGTCTTCTCATTATGGGTGTTTCTAAGACTTGGTTCTTTGAAAGGATATCTCCATAAATGCCTAAGAAGGGCCGTGGACAAGGTAATTGAAACCAGTGATTTTGGAAGCATGATCTATGAGGCTTAGGAGTGAGTCGATAAATGTATGAGAGAGTGACAAAGTAGTCAGTTTTCTTGATTGCATCTATTCTTTCACTAGGAAAATAGGAGAAATAGAGGGTGTTGAGTGTACATGCCCTTGGATCTATTTGTATTGACCCATTTCACTGAAGGAAGACAAGGAAGATGTGCAGATGTCACTTCCAGCTAGTTTTCCCCACATTAGGGTTTCCAAAAAAAAAAATCATGTGTCATGTGCTTATTTCTGTTCCTTACTGTTTATGGTGTGCAAGTAGTTTAGTATTTCTAATGCACATTCTACCACTCTTAAGTATTCAAAAACTGTCATTTTGCATCAAATCCAAAGGAGAACAGCATTATATGATTTTGTAAATTCTAGAAGTATCCAAACTTGAGAGTTTACAAATCACGAGATGATCAATGGTTTGAAGATTGACAAATAATAAATTTAAGCCATTTTAATCCATGTAAAGAATGAGGACTCAAAACAAAAAGCATCAATTATGAAATAGAAAATCTGTTACAATTTTCAGATAATACCTGGTTTATAATTGGTGAGGAGCGATGTGCACCACAAGGTGTGTCATTTGGTCTGTAAATTGGAATATGGGTCAGAAGAACTCTTGGGAGTGGATTTGCATCTGAAGCAGTTCAAGCAATTGTTACCAACTTTCTAATCTTGAAAAACAACAGAACTAGAAAATTCATATGCAACTTCACCCAGTGCACTTATGGTACCTGCTGATACATTTTGTATGAAGTCCCATGAAGCAGAGGTCAAATTTTCTTTCATAGATCCTGTCGTAGCAAATATGCTGGTCATTATTACCAGGAATGCTTCTCAGCTAATAAACAAAGATTTTTTTAAAAGTTACAATGAAACACTGCTCTAGACCTTGCACAGCCCCCATAATATATGCACATCAAGTCAATATATGTTACAGCCAGAAATATTCCTGAAACATTTTACTTCGCTCACTCTTATCTTTCCAATCAAGTTTTTTATTTGATCTGCTAAGACGTAAAGAAGAATGCTACACTAATCATGTTCCTTATCAAGAATTACTTATCAATAATCCTCAAGGATAAGAATTCCTTCAAGTTTCTGTCTTATACTTGGCCAATGTCACAGATTCAAAGAACATATATACTTCTTTTCTTCACTCCAAGAAGTCATTTGAAAAGGTATAAAGACAAGTGCTAACTATAGTATTTAATACCAGCGTTAAATGAATATTGTAGCTCACAAATTTCTTTATCTTATCAATGCTAACAAATCTTTCAAGTTCTCATTCTTTCTAAAGTTCCAACTGTAATGTCCCTTTCGGGCTCAAATTTGAGGAAGTTAGATTTTCCCCAAAACCCTAATGCAACATTGTTGGATTTTATGACAGCCACATAGAAATTAGTGCCAAAGAGGGTTAGCAACCTGTTTTTGGTCCCCAAAACCCTAGGCGACCTAGGTAAATTTAGATTTTTGTAATTCACACACAATTCTTCATAAACATATCAATAATTTGAAACACTTGATGCACTAATGCAAAATATGTGCTTCAATATCAAAATATAGAATTCTGGAATTAATTATTGGCCACAAACAGCTAAAACTTCAAAAAAATCATATCTTTTGAAATAAAAGGAGTTATAATGCAAACGATAGCTTGAAATGACCACAAGAATAGCAGCTATCAAACAAAATCAAGTTCAGATTTTTCCAACCACAAACACCCACTAAAACGCTATCCCGAAATCCCTGAAGGGTTCGCCCAAGATGGAAATGAGTATGCCAGCCCCATAAAACATGCCCTGGCTGGAATTTGTGCCCTTGCACGAATAGAAACACTTGTTCTAAAATTCTGAATATGAAGCTCACTTGTGACTCCTGAATGAAGCCACCAAAGAAACAAATGAGGGTTTTCGTCCCCAAGTGTTGTGACTATTGAGGGGTTTCGTCCTCAATAGGTTCTAACGAGGATTTTCGTCCTCAAAGGTTGAAAATGTGAGCTCAATGCTCCAATTTCCAAAGAGAAATATCAAGATTCATATGAAGAATCTTACAATGAGCCCCAACATTTACCTTTATAGCCTTTTTCTTTCTTTTCGTTGTGGAGCGTTAAAAGATGCCTTCCCCAAATCTGATCCAAATTTCTAGTTTGACTCGTTTGACATTTCGTCAAACACTTAGCATGCAATTACTTACAGGTTAGGTAACAACAATAGTATGCAAAACAGATTTTTCTAGTGCCCAAATCAGACTCGGACATGAAATATAGGACCATGCAAGCTCAGCCTAACTGCTGCAATAAATCTTCAACAATGACAACTAGGATTTGATGGAAAAATACACATAAATGCTCCCAAAAAAAACTATTTCTTTATCACAAATGACTGCCACTAATTTTAGGAGTTCAAACATACAAAAAATCTGATTTTTATTGACGCCACAAACACTCAAAGATCAGATCTGAAATCTGATTATAAAACTGGTAAAAAAAATCCACTAAAAACCCTCTAATAAATTATGAAAATGTTTTGCTTCACTTCACAAAAATCTGCAGATGATTTGACAATAGAAATCAGATTTAAATACCTCAAAGAACATGCCAAAACAGTCCCAAACTGGGTCGATCCAATAGAAGAATGCTGTAATTTATTCTCCAAAATACCCTCAAAATACATTGCTGGAAATGACTGAAAATAACTCTGAAAATCTGATTACAATCAATGGAAATTTCTGAGTGAAAAACCCTCTCAACTCTTGGGGTTTCCGTCCACAAGAGATTAAATCCACAAGGGGTTTCGTCCTTGGAATTTTAATGCAAAAGCTAAAGCTTCATGCAAGAGAAAATGTTATAAAATATTTCTGGATGCCTCTAGGCAAATCACCTTCTTCTTTATATAGTAAAAGAGACCCAAAGTGACCTTTGGACTTCCCAAAAAGTGACCTTTGGAATTCCAATGAAAGTGACCCTTGGACTTCCAAATCACATTCTCCCTTAGGAAGTACATTTTAATTAAGTGCTTTTATTTTACTGCACTTTCCCAAGTTCTAATTTAAAGTTAAGTTTATTAATTTATTATATGTGCTTTTTTTATAATGTTATATTTTAATTTTAGCACAATATAATAAAGTTAATAAACTTAAGTCACCCTTGAATTCCCCCTTTGGCCGTCGGGTAGACAAAAAGGGCCAAAGGTCTTCTAACAAGATATTCGAGAAAAAGGGACATTACAGTCCTCCCTTCCTGAGATTGCTTGTCCCCAAGCAACTGCAATGTTGGATGCTGTAATATAGACTCACCTTCCCATGTAGCATCCTCTATTGGCAACTCTTTCCACCTCACCACGAACTCCTGAAAAACTCTATTCCTCAATCTCCTCTCTCGGCTATCCAAGATCTCCTCCAGCACTAAATCCAACCTCCCTTCCTCATCCAATGGTGGTAACTCTGTAGAAGAAACAGTGTGTTGCCCCAAAGTCTTTTTCAAGCAAGATACATAAAAGACATTGTGTATCTTACTCTGAAAAGGTAATTCCAGCTCATATGCTACCACACCAACTCTCCTCAGCACCCTGTACGGTCCATAAAATCGAGGCTTGAGCTTTTTAGCTCGACTCTTCTTAAGAGTGCTCTATCTATATGGCTAAAGACGCAACAATACCATGTCTCCTACCTCAAATGCTCTCTCTACCCTGTGCCTATCTGCATACATCTGTTGATTCTGGGGCCGCTGAATATTATCCTTAAGTACCTTAAGGATGTCCTGACTATCCTGTAGACTCTCCTGAGCCTTGGGAGCTCTACTGTCCCTAAAAGCCAAATCAACAAAATATCTTGCATCATATCCATACAATGCTCGGAATGGAGTTATACCAAGAGACATATGGTAAGTGGTGTTATAGCAATACTCACATAAATATAGCCACTTTACCCATGCCTTCTGTTGTCCTGCAACATAGTTACGCAGATAACCCTCTATCCACTTGTTCACAATCTCCGTCTGCCCATCAGTTTGGGGGTGATAACTCATACTCAGAGTCAACTCAGTGTGAACCAAACAGAAAAGTTCCTGCCAAAATATGCTCAAAAACCTATTATCCCGATCACTGACGATGTTCTTCGTAAGTCCATGCAACCTGAATACCTGACGGAAGAACATATCAGCCACATGTGGTGCCTTAAAGCTGGTAGGGACAGTAAAAAAGTGTGCATATTTTGTCAACTGGTCAACTACTGCATAAATGCGATCATTCCCTTGCACTATGGGGAGACTTGTAATGAAATCCATCGAAATACTCTCCTACTTCTGCTCCGGAATCGGCAATGGCTGTAACAATCCTACTGGGAAAGTATGCTCTGACTTGTTCTGCTGACAAGTCATACACTCATGGACATGGCGCAAGACATCATCCTTGAGACCCTTCCACGAGAATCTCTCTCTAATCTGCCTGTATGTTTTAAAGCACCCTGGATGTCTTGCAAGTGGTGCATCATGGAAGGCATGCATAATCTTTTCCTTAAGCTCAGATTCAGGAACTTGTTAAATTTTGCCCTTATACAAAATCAAATCAGCTATTACCTTATATCGGCCATCCTGAATTTTTCCATCCATAATGTCACATGCCCACGTATTTCTAGAATACGCAACTAACAGTTGAGATTTCCAATCTGCTGAAATCTCGCTCAAAGAACACGGGGCAGCGAGATGGGGTTTCCTGGAAAGTGCATCAGCCACTATATTCTTTGTCCCCTTGACATACTCAATGTCAAAATCATATGCCTGAATTTTGCTGACCCTTTTCTGTTGCCTCTCATTGAGCTCCTTCTATTCCAGGAAATATTTCAGGTTGTTGTTGTCAGTCCTCACCACAAATTTCCCACCTACTATGTACTGTCTGAACTTTGCCAAAGCATGCATAATGGCAAGCATCTCCTTATCATAGGTGGATTACAACCTCTCATTATCTCTCAACTTCCTACTCTCGTAAGCAATAGAATGGTGATCCTGCATAAGAACTGCACCAATCCCCAATCCCGAAGCAACACATTCTAAAATGAAGGGTCGTGAGAAATCTGGAAGAGCCAAAACTGGACATGTGCTCATAGTTACCTTGAGCCTCTCAAATATTCCCTGTGCCTCATCTGTCCATCTGAATGCCCCCTTCTGTGTAAGATTTGTCAACGGAGCTACCAAATGAGAATAACCTTTCACGAACCTCCTGTAATAACCACATAGCCCCAAGAATCCACGCAAATCAGAGATATTCCTAGGCGGTGGCTATTCCTGCATTGCCTGTATCTTCTCCTGATGAACCTTGACCCCATTGGCCCCAATGACGTGCCCAAGATACAGTATCTCAGTAAGTCCAAATTCACACTTGGACATCTTAGCAAATAAAAACCGAGTTTCCATTATGTTGAGTACCTCATCAAGATGCCTCAACTGCTCATCCCATGTCATGCTATATATCAAAATATCATCAAAGAAGACCAACACAAACTTCCTCAACTGGTTGTTGAAGAGATGGTCCATAAATGACTGAAACGTAGCAGGTGTATTGGTGAGTCCAAATGGCATCACCAAGAACTCATAGTGCCCGTAGTGACACCTGAAGGTTGTCTTGTGAATGTCCTCATCCCGAACGTGAATCTGATGGTATCCTGATCGAAGATCAATCTTCGAAAAACAGATAGCTCCATGCAACTCATCTAAAAGCTCATATATGCGAGGAATAGGATACCTATTCTTTATGGTTTTCTTGTTTAGTGTGCGGTAGTCAATGCACATCCTCATGGTCCCATCCTTCTTCACCAAAACAACTGAAGAGGTAAAGGGACTAGAACTAGGACGGATGTGTCCCATCTCCAAGAGCTCTCGAATGGCCTTCTCTATCTCATCCTTATATGTCTTAGGATGTCGATAAGGCGTAGTCATCACAGGTTTAGCACCCTCCTCAAGCTCTATAACATGCTCAAACCCTCTATCTGGTGGTCTACCTGGAGGAATGTCACCAAACACTGGGCCGTGCTTATCTAGTTTGGACTGGATGTCTACATGAAAGGGCTGCTCACTATTTGAAGAAGGTTTGGATGAAAGGAAACATTGGGCTGCCCATGCAACCTCTCCATGTCTGACTATAGATTCCATCCTGTGTGCTAAAACAACTCTAGGCCCACCATCAGAAAGAGCCCAAAGCTCAATCTTCTTCCTATCCACCATAAACTCCAACTCTATTCTCTGGAAATCCTGCACATATCTGCTAAGGGACTGCAACCACTGAATACCCAAGACTGTATCAATCTCACCAAGTCCAATAATATAGAAGT
Organism: Taxus chinensis; assembly: GCA_019776745.2. Taxonomy (NCBI): domain Eukaryota; kingdom Viridiplantae; phylum Streptophyta; class Pinopsida; order Cupressales; family Taxaceae; genus Taxus; species Taxus chinensis. Next base: position 604,063,089 of record CM034148.1, on the reverse strand, counting down.
CATCAGTCAATGTGTAGTCCCCCATCTGAATACTAAGCTGCGGAATCCTCTTAGTGCAACTAATAGCAAACCCATCTGCTACGCGTACACTAAACCCCTCGAAATCCTCAACGTGTAATCCTTGCTTCGCAGCCAACCCCTCATCAATGAGGTTGTGCATAGCTCCACTGTCAACCAAACAAACAATTTGATGTCCCTTAAGCACTCCCTTCAGTCGTAAGGGATGATACCTAGGCACTCTTGAGAGTGTAGCAATAGTGACATTGGATGAATCCAATGCCTCACTCTCACCAAGCTCTACTTGGGGCTGCTCCCCCTGTGCATCATGGTCGTTGTCCTCACCCTCTGCATCTGTATCTGGCGAGTGGTCATCATCCTCATCTGAAATCACCTCAATGAGATGCACCTTGCCTTTACCAAGGCAACGATGTCCAGGCTCCCAATGATCTTTGCAATGAAAGCAAAGCTACTTCCTCAACTCATTACAAGACTCCTGATCCACCTTAGGAGGTGGTGCACTCTTCTGCTGAATAGTAGAGCGCTGAAATGGCCTGGAGCTCGTGGGAAACTTCTTATTGGGCTGATAAGAAGTGGGGGATGTGCCCAAGTCCAATTTCGTCTGGATGGCATCATGCAGCATCCTAGGATTAAGAGCCTTGACCAATCCTCTCACCCTGTCGTGAAGGCCCTCTATAAATAACATCACCACTCTCTTCTTAGGCATCTCTGGAACCATAACTGTTATACGCTGAAACTCGTTGATGTATGAATCAACGTGTCCACTCTGTCGGAGCTGTGCCAAATCCTTGTAATACAACTCCACATCCTTGCGATCAAATCTCGCAATCAACCTCTCGCTGAAATCCCCGTATGACCATAGAAGCTCATGACCCTATGTAACTAACCCATGGTGCCACCAATCATAAGCCACCCCCTCAAGGTGTAATGTGGCGAATTGTATGGCCTCCTACTCCCTCATGGGTTTGAGGGTAAGATGGGTGTCGAGCTTGTGAATCCAAGCCCTGACACTGATCTTTCCACTACCATCAAAAGTGGAAAGGGTTACCTTATTGGTAACCTGCTGCAAATCTTTGTTTTGCTGTGCTCCAGGCCTCCTGTCCTGTCCAGCCCTCATGTTATCTCTCCTCTGAGCACAATACTATGGGAGGGGAAATACATCTCTCACATGCTACGGCAAACTCCTCCACTCATCACTGACTGCCATAATAGTATCCGGAAAAGCTACTTCTTTCGGTCGTCCCTCAATCTCTGGTGGGTCATCTCTAGGCAAGAAGTTAGGCTGCATAGGCCTATCTGCAGTCCACGAAGGTCTCCTCTCATCTATATGAGTGTGCCTCCTCTCACGTGTGGCGATCCCCTAACACTTCCAATTTCTGAAGGTGATTTTCTCTGATCCCTGTAACCACTAGCAACTGATACGAATCTATCCCTTTTGCCATGTCTGTCCCGCAGCCTATCCAATGCCAACCTGTCCAAGGTAGAGCCCCATGCGCTCCATAGTCTGTAATAACTGCCTCTGAGTGGCTGCCATATCCCTAATGAATTCTCTATCTGGGTTTGCATGGCCATCCTAAGGAGGACTCTCTTGTCTATCACCCATAAAATCCATTATGTCACCTTCTACAATACCAGCTTCGAGTCATGCTCGCCCACAGGTGTAGTATCTATGTGGACCGACCTCTCTATGCTGCATTCAAAGTTGATTTTTTTTTAATAATACTCTCTACTTCCTTCCCACACAGGCTGGGAGGATACACTGCTCTGATACCACTGAAAGATCCCTTCCCCAAATCTGATCCAAATTTCTAGTTTGACTCGTTTGACATTTCGTCAAACACTTAGCATGCAATTACTTACAGGTTAGGTAACAACAATAGTATGCAAAACAGATTTTCCTAGGGCCCAAATCAGACTCAGACATGAAATATAGGATCATGCAAGATCAGCCTAACTGCTGCAATAAATCTTCAACAATGACGACTAGGGTTTGATGGAAAAATACACATAAATGCTCCCAAAAAATACTATTTCTTTATCACAAATGACTGCCACTAATTTTAGGAATTCAAACATACAAAAAATCTGATTTTTATTGACGCCACAAACACTCAAAGATCAGATCTGAAATCTGACTATAAAACTGGTAAAAAAAATCCACTAAAAACCCTCTAATAAATTATGAAAATGTTTTGCTTCACTTCACAAAAATCTGCAGATGATTTGACAATAGAAATCAGATTTAAATACCTCAAAGAACATGCCAAAACAGTCCCAAACTGGGTCGATCCAATAGAAGAATGCTGTAATTTATTCTCCAAAATACCCTCAAAATACATTGCTGGAAATGACTGAAAATAACTCTGAAAATCTGATTACAATCAATGGAAATTTCTGAGTGAAAAACCCTCTCAACTCTTGGGGTTTCCGTCCACAAGAGATTAAATCCACAAGGGGTTTCGTCCTTGGAATTTTAATGCAAAAGCTAAAGCTTCATGCAAGAGAAAATGTTATAAAATATTTCTGGATGCCTCTAGGCAAATTACCTTCTTCTTTATATAGTAAAAGAGACCCAAAGTGACCTTTGGACTTCCCATAAAAGTGACCTTTGGAATTCCAATGAAAGTGACCCTTGGACTTCCAAATCACATTCTCCCTTAGGAAGTACATTTTAATTAAGTGCTTTTATTTTACTGCACTTTCCCAAGTTCTAATTTAAAGTTAAGTCTATTAATTTATTATATGTGTTTTTTTTATAATGTTATATTTTAATTTTAGCACAATATAATAAAGTTAATAAACTTAAGTCACCCTTGAATTCCCCCTTTGGCTGTCGGGTAAACAAAAAGGGCCAACGGTCTTCTAACAAGCTATTCGAGAAAGAGGGACATTACAAGCACTCCATGTGGGATAATAGAAATACTTTTTTCTATTTTAATATTCACTTTTCCCACTTAAAGAGGGACGACCCCCCTTTTCAAACATTTTTTTTTCTATTTTGAAGTTGGTGCTTTGCACTTTAGCCACCAACCTACTATTTCTAGTGCTATAATTGGCAATTCGCCTTTTTACAAAAATATTAGAAAGCAAAAAATAGCAAATTACAATTATAACACGAATGTACTTCCCTTATTTTATCGTTTAAAGCCCACGGGACGTAGAATTGAGCCCAAGGTTTTCAAAATCGAACTAGCTTGGAAAAGCGGGCATTACAGTCCTCTCTACCCAAAATTGTTTGCCCATAAGCAATTTCAAACTTGGATTCTCCAAAATCGCTGCACCTTCCCATGTGGCATCCTCAAATGGCAAGTCCTTCCAACGAACCAAATATTCCATAATGCTCAATTTCCTTAGCTTTCTTTCACAAACATCTACTATAGCTTCTGATACTAGAATCAACTTACCCTCCTCATCCAAGGGAGGAGGTGGCAGCTCAAGAGGGGTAATGTGTTGTCCTAGTGCCTTTTTGAGGCACAAAACATGAAAAACATTATCTATCCGGCTATGCTCCAGTAGCTCAAGGTCATATGCAACTTCTCCAACTCTCCCATTCACTTTGTAGGGCCCATAGAAATGTGATTTTAGCTTTTCAGCACCACTTTGTTTGAGGGAAGATTGCCTATAGGGTTGCAACGTCAAAAACACCATGTCTCCCACCTCAAATGTCATTTCCATTCAATGCTGGTCCGCATAAAATTTTTGCTGATTTTGGGCATGTTCAAAGTTCTCCTTGAGTACCCTCATGATATCTTGGCTTCGCTACACCAAATTTTTAGCTCCCAGTGCTCTACTATCCATCAAAACCAAATCAACAAAAGCAAGTGTATCATAACCATATAGTGCTCTAAAAAAAGACATACAGATGGACATATGGAAGGAGGTATTATAACAATGTCCAGCCTATGTAACCATTTCACCCAAAATGATTGTTGCCCCGTCACATAGCTCCATAGGTAGCCTTCTTCCCACTTGTTCACAATTTCCATTTTCCCATCGGTTTGTGGGTGATAGCTAGTGCTAGGAGTGAGCTCCATACCTATCAAATGGAAGAGTTCTTGCCAAAACAAAGTCATCAACCTAGTGTCCTTATCACTTGCAATATTTTTAGGCAGTCCATGAAGTTAGAACACTTCCTTGAAAAAGAGATCAGCCACTATAGGAGTATTATACGTGGCTAGAAGTGGATAAAAATGAGCATATTTAGTGAGTCTATCCACTACAACATACAAACAACTCTTACCTTGAACCATGTGCAAGAGACCAGCCGGAAATTCATGTTTCGCTTTGTTTTGTTGACATACCAAACACTCCCGTATGTAGTAAAGCACCTCACTCTTGAGTCATTTCCAAAAGAACCTTTCCCTAACTTGTTTGTATGTCTTGAAGTATCCCGTATGACCAGCCAATGGAGTGTCATGAACAACCCTCAATATCTTTTGTTTTATCTTATATTTTGGTACCAAATAGACCCGATCCTTGTATATAATGATCCCATATGCAACCTTGTACTTTTCATCAATAATTTCACCTTCAAACATAACATTAGCAAACTTATTCTTTGCATACTTAGTTATAATTAAGGCCTTCCAATATGTTTTTATTTTAGACATAAAGAAAAATTGTGCCTTATTTTGCAAGGTATATTCTATCAAAGTGTCTATTTGAGGAGTTCCATTGATCATACCTTGCAAAAAAACCTCATTTTTATTATTTTTGAACTTTAATTCCATGTTTTGGTAGTTGACAGTGAATTCCCCCAAATATTTCAACCATTGTACCCCAAGAACAAGATCCATATCACCTACACCAATTATATAGAAATCATCACTGACCTCATGCCTTCCAAGGGTGATATTGAGATTTGGAATACTTTTGGTGCTTGGAATAGAAAACCCATCAACCATGGTCACTTTAAAACCCTTAAAGTCTTCTTCTTCAAACCTCATACTAGTGACCAAATTATCATCAATGAAATTATGTGTAGCTCTACTATCAATCAAAAATTTTACCTTTTGACCCTTTAACACACCTTTCACATGAAAAAGGATGATATCTAGGGGCACCAAATAAAGTGGAAAGAGTGTTGTCCAAAGATTCAATATCTTCATCTAGCTCATGCGTTGGCATTACCTCTTCACTTTTATCTCCTTCCTCTTCACAATTTGAAAATATTTCAATATAATGCATATTCCCATTGCATAAGTAATGGTTATCTTATGACTAAAGATCCTTGCAATTGAAGCACAACCCTTTTCTCCTCAAATCATTCCTTGTATCTCATACATTACTTGTTTTAGAAAGATCTTTTATTATGTTTGGTACTTATTGTAATGGCCTCTTTGGCTTCCCCAAAGGTTTTTTTTGGACTTTCCAAAGGTCCCCTTTGTTGACCATTTTTTTTTTCCTTAGTTGCCCACTAACCAAAACGGTCTTAGGTTGCCCACTAATTGTGGTTGTCCTTGGAGCCAAATTTTCTAAATAAAGGGATGTTTTAATTGCTTCTTAGAGTGAAATAAGGTTGAAATATCTTACCAACCCCTTGAGGGTGTCCTCTAAACCCGCAATAAATAAAACCACAAGCTTTTTGTTAGAAACAACTAGCATCATCATGACAAATCTTTGAAATTCAACCACATAATCATTCATGGATTTGAATTTTTTCACTTGTGTTAACTCCCTAAATTTCACTTTTGGATCAACCCTATCAAATATTTACACAAGCCTTTGAATAAACTCCTCTAAGGTAGTGATCAATACATGCCCTTATGTGATCATGTCATGGTACTACCACTTATGAGTAACTCCTTCTAAGTGGAGGGTAAAAAACTTGAGTGCCTACTCTACATACATTGGATTCAAGGACAAATAAGCATCCAAATTTTGGAGGCATGCCCTAGAAGAATAATTTATTGATCTATCATGTGTATGTAGAGTTGTTTTACTCAACATTTGTTGAATATTTATTCAGGGTTTATCATTATGAAGTCTTCATCCACCCTTTATGACCATTCCTTGCCTTCAAAGTACATAAATCAAGGAAATAAGGCTCATTGTATATGGCTAGCCTAAAATCTTGGTATTCCACATAGGATTATTCAATCTCATCATTCCCAACTTACTGCCCTACTTTCCCTTGTTCCTTTTCTTCCCTTTGCATAAATTTAGCATGAAAGGTTCTTGTGGGAGGATCAATAGAAGTTATTTCATTTTTAGAAGAGATTCCCTTACCTAGAGATTTATTCAATTCCATAAAACCTTGGATGACTTAGATCAATTCAATAATTGAAGCCCTCATTGTAATTTTGAAAGATTTGCTCCATGTATCTTTGATTCCTCAACATCAACTCTTGCAAGTGATCATCTCATTAGAAGAGGGAGAAATTTTTTTCTTATCCTCCATGTTCTTTACCAGATTCCTTCTTTGGTACAATTTGAACCCTTCCTCACCGGTATTCATGCAGATCTGAAAATCTGAATTTACCCTCACACAAGATGGGAGAAACAATGCTCTAATAACACCGAAATGTCCCTTTTGGGCTTAAATTTTAGGAATTTGGATCTTCCTAAAACCCTAATGGAAAATTGTTGGAATTTATGATATACAACATGTATAAGCTTGAATTTTAATGATAGCCACATAGAAATTAGAGCCAAAGAGGGTTAGCAACCTATTTTTGTTCCCCTAGGTAAAATTTAGATTTTAGTATTTCTCACACATAATTCTTCATAAACATATCAACAATTTGAAACCCTTGATGAAATAATGCAAAATATGTGCTTCAACATCAAAATATAGATTTATGGAATTAATTATTGGCCACAAATAGACGAAACTTCAAATTTTATATATTCTTAAATACTTGGAGCTATAATGCAAAAGATAGCTCAAAATGACCACAAAAACAACAATTAGCAAACAAAATCAAGTTCATATTTTTTCAACTATGTAAACCCACTAAAAGATTTTCCTAAAATCCCAAAAGGTGTCACCCAAGATGGAAATTAGTATGGAAGCCCCAAAAAGCGTCTCATAGATGGAATTTGTGCCCTGGCATAGATGGAACCACTTGTTATTCTAAATTTCTAAATATGAAACTCACTCGTAACTTCTGTATGAAGCCATCAAAGAAACAAATGAGGGTTTTGTCCCAAAGTGTTACAACTATTAAAGGGTTGTGTTCTCAATAGGATCCATTAATGGTTTTCATCCTTTAAGGCTGAAAAGTTAGCTCAATGCTCCAATTTCCAAAGAGAAATATCAAGGTTCATATGAAGACCCTTACAATGAACCTCAACATTTACGTTTATATCTTTTTGTATTTCTTTTCCTTGTGAAGCACTCCATGTGGGATAAAAGAAATACATTATTTCTATTTTAACATACAATTTTCCCACTTAAAGGGGGAAGAACCCGCTTTTTAAACATTCTTTTTATATTTCTAAGTTATCACTTGCACTTTAGCCTTCAACCTATTATTTCTAGTACTATAATTGGAAATTGAAGGTTTTACAAAAATATTACTAAGATGAAAATAGAAAATTACAATTATAGCAGTAATGTACTTCCCTTATTTTCTCCCTTAAAGCCCACCTGAAGTAGAAATGGGCCCAAGGACTTCAAATCAAACTAGCTTGGAAAAGGGGACATTACACCAACTCGAAAGGAAAACAAATGAACATTAACCTTGATTGTAATTCTAATGGGAATTGAAGGGAAACATATACTAGACATTTTACTTTGCCATGGGATGAAACCAAATTGACTTTGTCCCTCCCAGCCTTCCTCCCAAGAAAAGCACTCGGTACTTGCCCAAGAATTGTTATACAACATTCAATGATTTCATAGTACAAAGGACAAGTTTTATTAAAATTATGTATTCTTTAAGAAATCTGGTTAGCCAAGAGACAAATCTAAATACCCCTTATGGGCCCTCCTCAATTGAAGGTAAGGGTTTTTGGTTTAAAGGTAAGAGGGCTTTTAGTTCCAGACAAAGATGATATGACAACTATCAAAAGCGTTGACACCACTTGTTAAGATTCAAGAACAAAACACTGATGACTTGTTAAGAACCAACACACCAAAATGATAAAAATGACAAAGTAAAAGAAACACAATAGAAGAAGGTACCAGGGTACCCAATTATTTAATAATGTAATTTGTTTTGAATAAATGCATCTTATATTATTTCAAAGAAGAAAAGATTTACATAAGATGATCATTATGACTACAATATTAAACTCTCCCTGTATGGGTAAGGAAAGAAAGCAACTAGGCTCGGCCTAAATGGGCAAAGAATTAACATCTTTTTTTAAACCACTCAAGATTGTCTTGTACATCCAAAGCCAAATCTTGTCAGCAATTCGTATACTCCCCATACTAAGTAGGGAGGTGCCTTCTCGAAAATTAGCTTTGCATATTGTCCTCCATAAGAAATTAATTGTTGCCAACAAAAATTGTAAACCATAGAACCTTCAAACTTTGCCTGACCATCCATGGGTACCATAGAAAAGGTGTGTACCCATAGGAGAGGGTTAGTAAAAAGGAAACGGAGTTCAGCTTGTAACTGTCCCCAAAACCCTCTACCTGTGGAACACTTCTAGAAGATTTGATCAAATGTCTCCTTCCTAGACACAATGCAGAAATATTCTACAATACCAACATTACTCAACTTTGCTTTGACAGCTAAACCTTGCTGCATATTAAGTTTTAACCATCCCAGCATCTTTTTTTAAAGGAGGTTCTTTCAATCCAAATGAGCTGGCAACGCCATTGCCGTCTCGCTTGGGGCTCCTTGACTCTCCACCACTTGTTCAATCAAGGAGCAATAGCATTAGACTATCTCACTTGATAATATAGGTGCTTTGTCTTGTAATTGAAGAGGTACAATCCATTGATTTGCTTCCAACACCAATGCAGGCCTGCAATCTCTAATTACAATTTTAAAAGTGAATTTGCAGGAATCATCTTACAAGGCTCTCAAAATATTGGTTTGTCAACTAGCATCAACAGTTAAGGCTTGTTTAGGTCCCACCATTGACCATCAGTGTTCTCCAGTTCTCCCCAATAAAACAAACCTGCCCTTGCCAACCATTTTCCCAGAAAGAATGGCAAAAACCCCAATTTGTTCATGTTGTAAGCTAAAAGTCTAAATAGGTTGAGCAACTAGATCCAACGCATCCCATGGACCCTCAAACTGTCAATGGAGTGAATTTGAGAGTATATGCCAAACCGGTTAAATTCTCTTAAGTGTTAAACTGACAATCAAAAATGTTTTTGCTTTAAACTTACATCATGAAGTAAGAAGGTTCCCCCAATTTTCATCGATAATTTTCTTCACTTGCCATTAAACCGACAGCTTCATCTTTAGTATCCAAACAAATAGTTGTTCCTTCATTTGATTGTTGAGTGGGCTCAAGAATTAAATTCAAGTTATCGACAGATTGTACATTGAGATGTTCACTACCACTTCGCAAATATATACATCCAACTTGTACCTGAATTATGGCTGCCTCTAGTAAATACCCAAGAGCAACGACGGTGATAACATAGAGATATGATGCTAGCAGACATCATGTCTAATGGACCTCTACAACTAAATAGGTTATGTAGGAATACCATACACACTTACCTTTGTTGAAATATGCAAATACAGGTTGACCACATCCTTAAGGAGGCAGGATTTAGTGCCTAGTCAATCAAACATGTTCGAAAAGGAATCCCCCTCTATTTGGTCATAGGATTTATCAACGTACAATGTCATGTCCCTTTTTGGAGACAAGCAGATTTGAAGACCTTAACCCATTTTCCCTCCCCGTGGGTTTAAGTAAGGAAGCAAGGGGAAGACTTGGATGACATTTTCTAAGTAGATGTTTTCATTATTATCATGTATTCCTATTGGGAAGCCAAGCGCTCCAATAGAAGAACTTATTTAATTAGAATATAGAGTATTTTGAGCATGTAGGCTCTAAAACAAATTCGATAATTAAAAGGTACTTATTATAAGGTCGGTCATAAGTTGTGACGTAGCACCCCTTAAATTATAAAAGGAGGATGTTTGGCCATTATGTCATATGTTGAATCTTATTATTTCTTTTGGGTAAAGGTTGTACCTTTCCTTTCTCATCAAGGATGAAAACCCTTTTTTGAAACCACTTCAAGGTTGAAAACCCTTGATAGTGGAACTTGTCTTGGGGACAAAAACCCTCAAGCATGAATATTTGGAACTATTGAATATCTCAAGGAATTTGGAGCTGATATCTTTCTATCTAGCCCTAGATGACTTGCATCATGAACATTTTGGATGTGTTTTGATGGATGACTTGCATCATGAGCATTCTTGCATGGATGGACTTGCACTAATTTTTAAAGGTGAAAGCAATCATTTTCTTGCATGTTTGAGCCACTAATTCATTATTTCCAAGAGGGGTGAATTGCTTGTAAGTCAGGTTTGGCATGTTTGGGTGGATGTTTGGGCAAGCTGATTTGATATTTGCATTCTTCATATTTTTAAACCCCAAGATCCCAAGTTTGTAAATTTTGGAGTTTCCTAAGTAAAGTTATGAATTTTTAAAGTTATGTATAAATTTTGCGGATAGAAGGTTTATAGAAAATTTATATCTTCATTTTTGAGGCACTAAAATAAGTTTTCCTTCATATTTTGATAGCTGGTAATTAATCAGAATTTTTGAGCTTGATTGGGCACATTTTCAACGAGTTTAGGGCATCCAAAAGTGAGTGGGAGTTCTCAAAACAGCTCGCTGCCCTAAGAAGGGAAAAAATTGCAGGTTTCAATGTGCATTTTCAGTCATATCTAACCCTGAGAAGTCTGATTACAGCCATCTAAAAATTAATTTCAGTCGTCTCTCATTCAGCCCTAGCTATTTTTTGGAAGTCCCCCAAAAGGGACATTACATACAATCATTGAAAAAATAGTTATTTGACCAACTTCTCTTTCCTATGCTGATGCAAGAGCATCCATGTCCACAAGCAATCTTGCATCAACCAAAAATATGGGTAGTTTTTCGGGGTGAGTGCATCAATGTTCTCTCAGTGTTTCATCATGGATTTGAAGCATGTTCATCATCAAACTTACTTGGTTGAGTGGATCAACTATTAGTGGGTTTCAATAAGCGTTTATAATCGTTGATAACCTAAAGTGATAGGTTCTAGTGCAGACGCAAAAAGGTCATGGGGAATACCTCCAAAGCAGAATATGATTGCATATTTATATTCTTCTCGAAAAGTTATGAACTTTCAAAAAAATGACATTGGATTTCAAGTTTGCATGCAATATTTATAGTCCCCAAAAATTCAAGGACTTTGCACAGTGAAAAAACCACTAGGGCAGTTTTACAACATAAAGGGGAAGTTTTGTAACTTTCGGGGAAATTAGACCACCATTGTTGTGCATAAAATGGCAGTTTCACTCAAGTAAGTTGTAAATAGAAGGTAATAGCCCAGTTCATTTAGTTTTTTGATCTTGAGCATTTCAAGAAACACTGGTATTTGAAGGGCCATCTCCAGAGGGCATAAAGGAAGGATCATGTGGGCAAGAATGGCAATTTATTGTGGGATTGTCTCTCATGCTAGTGGCAGGAGAGATGACAAGTAAATTCAAGGAGTGCTTGTGAGAGAGAAGAGCTCAGTTGGGAGCTTGAAGAGGGAAAGTGTGCCCAGAACATAATAGAGAGATCATCAAGTCCAATTGAGGGACAGTAATGTATTGTGTTTTCTCATACTCATGTTGTAATTCATTAGAGCAATGTATGTGGTATGTAATGTAATGTCCCTTTCTAGGGCTAAATCTGAAAATAAGGGTTTGGCCTCAAACCCAAATGCAAGAAATAGGACTTTTGGAACATCAGTCATCAAACCCTAACAATGAACTAAAATCACACCCTCAGGGCATCAAAAACCAGCTAGAAATTAGTAAATAAGCCCTCTAGGGCAGCAATTCTCATTCAACAAGCTAAAAATGACAAAGAATGATTCCAAATATTTTAACCAATCATGAAGATATTATTCTAGCCAATATACTTCATAAATAAAGGGAAAAAAAGTGGTAAACCACAGCTCAAATTAATTCAAAAACCAGCAGAAGTACAGCTCACAAAAAGGGTTGAAAATGATGTTTCCAAACCCCAACAAATACCAATGAAGTAAGAAATCAGCTTTATAAATTAGGAGGAATTTGAATATCAACACAAAATGTTAATTGGTGCCCTAGAAGGCACTCAAATCCTTCTCCACCCAAGTCGCCACCCTAGGAGAGGGTGCCAAATTGATGTAGAAGACCTTGACATCTCTATCTTCTTCAAGCCCTAGTTTCCAACCAGCAAGATAACCTCCTTTGAAATCCTTGGAACCACCAATTGGAGAGTTTTCGTTCTCTAACCTTGAACAAGGAAGGGTTTTCGTCTTCCTTACTTGCCACACCAAAGGATTTTCGCCCTCTAGTGGAATGGAATAGAGCAATCGGCCCCAAAACCAAGTAGAATAAAATTATAATAGGGAAGCATGCCCACAATGAGCCTAAGTGACCCATTTTATTGTTAAACACACACTTATACTGAGAGGGGGGTGAATCAATATAAGATAAACTTTTAATAATTCAAAACTTTAATCATCAAAACAACAACAATCTTGCAAGATCTAAAAATTATGTAACACGAGGAACACTTGGGAAAAAACCACGGCAAAACATTTGCTTAAATATATATATATATATATATATATATATATATATATATATATATATATATATAACTCCTTTACAATTCGTGTAGGCACCAACCTACTGGAGACATCGATCCCCAATGCCAAGCACCAACTTAGCAATTCAGACACCAATCTTTTCTGCCGAGCATCAACTCAGCAAGAGACGCCAATCTCTTCGTTTTATGAGGCAACAACCTCCAAACCGATGACGATACCACCTTTGTAGTGTTGTTGTTTCAACGAATAATAGAGACTTTTATTTCACACTTGTAAAATTTGCTCTTCTTCCGAATGATATTCGCTCAAAATCTGCCCTTCCTCATCCAACAAATCTTCCTTTTATAGCCCGAAAATGCCCTTTCGAATGGTCGTGACTCTTCACCCAAGACTCTTCACCCAATGGGGTCGGCCTTCTTCAAGGGAAGTCGACCACATAAAAACAAATCATTTAATCTTAATGGAGGTCGGTTGGCCCATTAAATAAATGTGTTCCCTTCATGAATTCATTGCACATTTTGGTATACAATTATTACATTCACTGTTATTAAATATGATCACTGTAACACATCAATCCGATCATTGTTATTTTTCTTTTGATCGTTGTGCATTCTCCGTTGACATCAATGACTCCTTTGACATCAATGACAGTATCTCCAACTTTTATATCCATAAGGTGGCGTCAAAACCCCATGGAGGGAATTCCCCATGACCGACCTCAATAAGAAGTTTGCTTTATCTTTTAATTTTCCTTTAAGTTCTTCCAACCCAGCCGACCTACTTCATAAGGGAAAATACTAAAGAAAAATGTAAATGTTAATAAATGAAAGACTAAAACATCAAACAATGACCTTCCTTGTCCATCAACCGATGACCTCCCTTGTCCACAAGAAGTGCAATGGGAAAGAGGTCTTCAAATGAATTAATTCGAAAAAGGGGACATTACAGTGCTTGTGAAAGAGAAGAGCTTAGTTAGGAGCTTGAAGAGGGAGAGTGTGCCTAGAAGATAATAGAGAGATAATCAGGTCCAATTGAGGGATAGTAATGTACTGAGTTTTCTCATACTCATGTTGCAATTCATTAGAGCAATGTGTGTGTGTGTGTAAATCTCTATAATTTAGTCACCAGTGCAATTAAGAATGAGTTTTGGTCTTCATTCTGAGTGTGTATTATGTACAGTGGATGCATGAATTGAGTAACGGCAACAAGGACAAGGTTGTCCTTCATTGGACACCATAACCCTAAACTGCATCATATACTAAGCCCTCCCATGCCATGATCAGCTCATCCAAAATCACATCTTCCCACTAGAAAACAACTACTTTGTTTAGACAATTTGCGCCATCAACATCTTGATCCTTTTAACAAGGATTTTCGCTAAAATCTTACAGGAAACATTCAAGAGGGTAATAGGATGCCAACCACCTCCCCACACCCTTCTAGAACCCTTTGAGATAAGTACATCCATTCCTATAATGATTAACTCACCCATGACTCCCCTTTGATGAATACCTAACACATCTTTATACAGGTTGGTCTAGTAATAGGCCACACCTTCTTATCGAAATCCTCTCTGAGACCATAAGGACCTAAAACTTGCAATTCTTTATATCATAGTTTACATACTCAGTGAGTATTCGACGAGTCTGCAAATAATTGTGGAATGTTTCGCAGGGCAGGTATTTTTTTACTTGTGAATCTACAATCATCGAGATTTGGCGAGTCCCTCCTCAGGACGCATGGAAAGTACTCAGCAAGTTCTAAGCACTAACTCGCCATACGTTGCACTTATAAAGAAAAAACTATTGAAAATGCTAGGAAAAATGAGGAAAGACGTGGTTTGACAATCAAAAAGCAAAAAAATAAGGATTTTTCCTCTTTTTAACCCCCACACATTCTAATCATACAACATTTGAGCATCTTTAGAGCAAATTGAAGGGAGTTTATAGTGGATTTCTAGAGTCACTATACCCTCTCGCAAGTTTTCACTAGAACAGGGAAGAGGAAATTGTAAATTCTTGTAATTTGTAATTTGAATGGATATGCAATTTATGATGATGATTTTCAATGATAATCATGATAACTTCATAAGATCTATCAGTTGGTTGTATTCGCATGATGATGCAGTTTTGTACTCTATTTTCATTCAAATCTAATAGAAAACACTTCCCCAACATTTTATACACTTGTTTGATACATTTTGTAATTGTCTTTTGTATAAAACATTTAAGTATTTTTTAAATTGTCAAGTATTTTCTGACTCGAAACGTTTTTGGTTTGTCAAGTACAAGTATGTGATCTATGCTTCACAACTACTTCTAACTCTAGATAGAAAAAGCCTTCTAAATTTTTCCACCTTTTAGAAGGAAAAATTTGAAAATGTTTTGAAAAATATTTTGAATTTGAAGTTCATCCTCAGAGGGATTACCATTAGAATCTCGCAACACAACGATTGTTTTCTCCTTATGCTTTTACTTTAGATATTAAAAATAAAGTTTGGCAAGTGCACAAACTTGTGCAATCCAATGAAGGCACCCACTTGTCTAACTCCTCACACCATGTAATCCTCAAACTTCCTGAGTTGACATTTCAAGTCATTAGTTGCTCACTTCATTTCGCCATTAAAATGATCCAATCCAATCTATACCTAGCTTGTTGAAGGTGAAATTGAGCTTCTTAGTATCTCCATTTATGTGTCTTGACAATCATTTGGCCCCAATCTCAAAGCAACTTATTAATACATTGCTTCCGAGCAAAGAATCCACCCTTCAACACCACACACAGTAAGCACCATGCACCAAATTCTTGCAATACGCTCGAGCAATGAAGGGACACAATAAGTGAGTAGAAATTAGAAGATAGCCAAAACATGTGATGGGAGAGTCCACATAAGTTGAACGCTTGCCACAAGATGGAAAAGTGGCAGAGTGTGAGATTGCAAAGAATCTATCGGATTTGGCATGTAGGTGATCTCTTAATGCTTGATGATTAGACCAATAATACCAACCAATTGAATCCAAATTCATTGGCCTGCATATCCTCTTGCAATCGCTCCAAACTCATTGTTCTTCAAGCCCTCCAATTTGGCCACCATCTCATTCAACCATATTTAAATAATTGCCTCTAACCCACTCAGCAATGCAAACTATGTAGACCATCCATAACCTCAATTGAATTCTACCTTGGTAGAATGATCGTTCTTCGATTTCAATCCTTGATGCTTTTCAAATCCCTTGGTGGAGTCAAAGTCATTGTCCAAGAGAGGTAACATCAATATTAATTGAAATTGATTCATCACCCCATGGAATGGCCCGCTCAATATGATCATGTGTTTCTGGAAGGCACTCTCCACTTTTAGTTCTTGAAAATCTCACTCTTTTTTATCAGATTCCCAATAGGGGAACCAACGCTTAGATGTTTAACTCAGTCTTTGAGTTCTTTGCCAAAGTAATTCCTTCTTTCCTTTTTGGTAACCATCCATCTATCAAGATGATTCTCATTTGAGAAAGAATTTCCGCTTCCTAAATTGACCACTTTCTCAAAGAAAGACATACTAAGTAGAGCTGTTGGGTCATTGGGTGTGTACACCAAACAAAAGCCCCACATTTTCAAACAAACATTACTGCACTGTGAAATGGAGCCTTCTCCTTCATCTAGAACATGAGAACTTAACCAAGAGGAAACAACACACACCACACCTCCTTTACCCACCTCATGAGAGGTGGCAATGTAGCCTTCATTATAGTTCATTAAAATCGTCATCTCAACCTATAAACTTCTATCTCTTGAAGTAAGAGCACCTTTGCAGGATTAGCCATTATTGATTGAACAACCAATAGTCTACCATTTAAAGATGCCCCCTTAACATTCCAGGTTGATACTTTCAGCTTTATGGAGAATCCACCTCAAGTTCCTGTTCAATGACTGCTAAAGGAATTTTGAACTCCAACTTTCTTTGCCTGCAAGTTTCCATGATGAATTCGTTGGGTTGTTGTTTGATTGAAAAATTCTTATCACTGCTCCACTTGGTTTTTCATTTTTGCATTTTATCCGGTCTCCAATGGTCTCTCATATTTGACCTTCATTGTTTTCACCATAGTTACCAAATCCGGTTGGATCTGTATTTTTCAGTTGGCCTAAATAAGTTCTATCCGGGTCAGACCTGTTTTTTGTTATAAAAAGACACCCTTATATATTGTTTAACATAAGATATGTTAACATTTTATACTACGTTATCAATGTTCTTCATTGTGTTTGTCAATTTTTGCATATCTATCAATTGTGTTCATAAATAATGTATATATTTCGCAGCGGTCTTTTCTAATTTTTTAACCCCCTGCCGCCCCGGATGGATCCGGATATCCTGACTTGATAATTATGCTTTTCACCTATGTCTAGTTCCTACCATTGCCTCCAGAATTAGACTATGAACTGAAATATGACCCATGGGGTTTCGTCCCCAAGTTACCATCATCAGGGGCAACATCTATTTGATTGTTGTTGGTAGGAATCCTTTTTTTCCCTTTTAGACTTGGAGGCTTTAGTAGAACGAAAAACCTACATGTCCCTCGTATTTTTAGTTTTACACACCTGAGAACCATATGTAGTTTTTGACTTTGTCATTATGGATTTATCACTCTTACGAGATTTGTTAAAATTTTCTTCAAAAAATTAAAAAGGGAAGTCTTTAATAAAGTTATGTGAGAGAATAGCATGCAAAACAACAATTGGGAAGGTTAAGATACAACACCTTTTGTATGAAAAGAGATCCACTAAATAAAATACAAAATTGGACAGCAGGGGAACGGCTATTAAAATAATATATAAAAAAAATATGCAAATATTTTAACTTTATTTAATGAAATTTAGGGATTTAAATTGTATTTAATCTTTTAAATGGTACTTTCGAGATTAGAATTCAATGTTTTTTGTAAAAATAAAAACTTTTAAAGTAGAAGCATCAGAAAAAAAATTAAAAAGGAGATGTCCCCTCCAAGTCTCTAAAACATTCAGGAGTCTGGGACGCCACCAAAATCTAGTGTGCATGTCCCCACATAAAACTGTATTTTATATTTTTTTGTACCTAAAGTCACACCCAACCCCCAAAAAATGTACCAATGTCCTAAGCACCATATCCGTACTTATAACAGATGAATTCTGCTGTGAACACACATTCCTAAATTTCATTTTCTCAGGATCCATGCCTTTGGCCGGCACTAATCTCCCAATCATTTAACCTTGCTGTGTAATTGATAGGAGCAAATCCCAAAGTTTTCTTTCATGTGAATCAACCAAATATCTGTCTTGAAATTTTTGTACTTCTAATTTATCTGGAAACTTATATTAGGAGAAACTGATGATACGAAGCACAAAGAAATGTTACCATCAAGAGTCTGAGCATTAACAACAACAAATTCCACATTTCCAATCTTCAACCGATAATTGGTCTCTCCGTATACTTTCTTAAATCGTTCAATAACCTGTTGCATTGACAACAGGAGATCAACTTACATGACAGGATTCTCCACAGAAAATATAAAGATGTCAAATTAAGAGCACTATGATCAACGATTACTCTAATATAAAAGGGTTAACTATTACTGGAACAAATAACATATCCTGAAGTTCAGACTTCGGAATTAACGCCTAACACTTTGAAATTACATAGAATTTCAAAAACAGTATATTTCAGATACAACAGCAACAAGCATTCAAACTAGAAAAGGTTTACACTCAAACAAACACACCTCTGGCTTCTGGGAATGAAAACCTGTGTAACCAATATCATGGTTCCCTGAGAGATAATGAACTGGAATGCCTGCCAATCTTGATTTTGAACCTCTTTGAGTCTGATCAAATACATGTTCAAAACGTTCCACAGACTCTTGCCATCTGTAAATTAGGAAAAAAAGTTGAAATCTACAAAGACATGTTTCAAATCTGACAAGAAACTAGAAAAGAGATTTTGCAACTAATAATATTTGTTTATCCCCTCATCATGAACAGAATGGATGCATTTTTGGATTCTGTAACTTCTTTATTTTAAGTAAGCATTTATGATTGGCTGGGTCAAACCAATGTGAAAGCTCTGTGTCGGAAAGGGCTTACAAGAATAGATTCAATAGGCTTATAATTGAGCTTAGGTGAACATCTAGAATAGTTGGAAATGTGGATCTGAGCAGACAACTAGTAAACTTTAGTGTTAAAATGAGGGCATATGTAAGGACTTTATAATTTTCTTCTTACAAGACAATGTAGATATCTGAAATACAGTAAATTAAAAGAGGTGTTGACTAAACAATAGAACATTCTAATTCAAGTGATGCGGTGATAGAAAATCAGTATAGCACAGCTCAGTTTCCTGATCAGAAAATGGACCAAAAAATCACAACAAAATATGCTTGCGTGTTCTTGTGTAATCTCCTCAAGTAGATTTGTCCAAGTGATCCAATACTCTATTTTTTAGAAACAAGATTTCTGGTTGGAAACTATGTATAGAAGTAAGAAATCATTAACATTCCAAACCACTCAAATCGTCCACCATCAGGATATATTGATATGATAAGAAATTCAACTTTGAGCTCCTTTAATACATAAATTTAATCAAGTACAGGATACTACAAGGGACTCACTGTACAATTATTAAATAAATTAATAATGCAACTAGCCATAACAAACAATGTTGAATGCAACTCATCCATTACAAAATAAATAGTTGTAACCACTAATTAATTACAGTCAAAGCTCAATTTTCTCAAGTGAGGGTTGTTCTCCTAATCTTGTTGATGATTCGCATCCAAGCTTGAATTAGACCTAAACCATCATCCCTTTTAAGGCTCGTCTCACATTTGATAATCTCCACAGCTTCTCTAAGGTGTCTCTTCATACAATGATCCTCAACCACAATGTTGATGTTTTCATTCTTCCATACACAGTTTTACCCAGAAACTTGTTCTAATTATTATGGACCATAGAAGAATCAAATCTCTAAGCTATTTTTTAGTGTTCGTTTCTCCTGTCTAGTTAAGGAAGACCCTTTTATTCTACCAACACCAAATAAACCCCCTGTTTCGTTGGCTGTGAATATCCATTAGAAGGGTAAATGTCTCCAATAATATCTTCGGCTAGAAGAGCACCAATGGACAAGTAAGTCCAACTTGTAAGCCAACTGGCGCAAAATGGGCTAAAAATTCTCCTCCTGCCTACGTCTGCTTCATTTGATGAACTTGTTGTGGTTGTTGGTACTCCACAATGCATATCCCTTCTCACCTACTCGATCAGTATTGCAGGTAGTGGCAATCCCTTGATAATGGGAAACATTTTACGAGATTCACAGCCTCCCTCATCTAGGACAATCTCGGATCCTTTAAAGGAGACTGATGGTACAGATAATGTCCCTAGAATGGATGTTTCAAGAACCCTCTCTAGATCAAAGAAACTCTTCAAAAATCTTGATAGAATCCACAAAACCTGCCCAATATTTTCCATTAACAAATTGTAATGCCCATTCTAGGGCATCAAACAGAAAACAAGGGTTTGGACTCAAACCCCAATCACAACTTCTGATGTTTATTACAGCCACCTGTCCATCACTTTAAACCCTAGAGGAACAAACTGAAAATGCCATTAGCAAACAAGAGAGATCTGAATATTTATGACAGCAAAGGAATTCATATGACAGCCACTAATATCACCACTTAGCCCTAGCAGTGAACCTGAATTTCTATTTCCTAGGGCAGTAAACTGTATGGGCTCTTCAAGGCAATATTTTAATGCAATATAGACTGAAAATCAATATAGAAATATGTAATGTCTCTTTTTGGGGGACCTCAAGAAATGGCCAAAAGCTCTCAAATCAAATTTACCAAACTGCTGTTATAACCCTGCAAATTTGCAAATTAAACCCTGTTTTAGGGCAGCGACCTGATTTGGGGTTTCAACCCCACTTTTGAGCCTTCAAAACCCTTCGAATTAACTTCACTTGAATTTCTAAAATCATGATATAACCTCAACAATCATGTAGTGCAAGAAATCTGATTTTTAATGCCCTGGATATGGAGATATGAACTGCAGTGTTATTTTTAAAAATTCATAACTCAACTTAGGAAGCACCAAAAATTATGAAATTCTAGATATTGGCTTTATGAAATATAGACAATAAGATGATAATTTTAGATTTGCCAAAATGTCACGGCACATACCAAAACACCACCTCAATATTGGTTGCCCCACTTAAAATAAAATATAATTTGCACCAAACAATTGATAAAATGGAATATTTCACCTTTATAAATCATAGGGAGTCCAACCATGCAAAGAGATCACATAAAAACTAGCAATATCCTTGAAAACACACCTCCAAGCAAGTCACTTAGGGAAGAAATCTGTTATAACCAGCAATAGAGAGAAATCCACCAAATGATAGTGTGGGGTTTCATCCACACCACTTCTCCACAAGGGTTTTCATCCTTGGGAGTGTCTCAATCAAGGGTTTTTGTCCTTGAGTGATAGAGAAAAGATGCTTAACAACCAATCTTTCACCAAAACTGAGAAATACACATAACATAATCCTCTAATGGCCAAGCGACCTCTCTTTTATAACCATAATGGGGCTTATAATGTAAATGATGGCCGACCTCTTAAGAAAAGTACTTTCTAATTTCTAATTGGTATTTTTGGAGCCTACATGCTCACCAATAAAAAAAATATTTCTAATTTATTGTTGGGCACTAGGCTCACCAACAATTACAATGCTAATTAAGAAATGATCATGAAATGAAGCACATGATGACACTACTAGCTTCCTCCAGCTTGTTCGCTTGGGACCCATGAGGAAGGGAAATGGGCCAAGGTCTTCAATTGGAATAAGCTCGAAAAAAGGGACATGGCAAAATATTCCAAACACTTCATAAGTTCAGCAAGATGAAATTTGGAGCAAATATATAGTTACAAATTTAATTCAAGTGCAAACACAGCTGAAACTTCGAAAACTCATAACTCCATCAATACTAAGAGTTTCAACACAAAAACAAATCTCCAAATGATCTCAGAGAGACCAACTATCCAATAAAAGTGAAATCACAATTTTCCAACCCCGGAAAGTTGAAACCCCTCCAAAAGTGATCCCAAACTTCCCAGGTGGGTAGATCAAGTGGAGGAAGGGTGCCAACACCCTTGAAAGTGCCCTAGTTGAAGTAGAAGAGCCCTATGCAAGGATAAACACCTTGTTCCAAAAATCTGCAAATGAAGTCCACTTGTGACTCTCAAATGAAGCCACCAATGCACGCAAGAGGGTTTATGTCCCCAAGTGTGGTCTTATTGAAGGTTTTCGTCCTCAATAGGTAACCAAGGAAGGGGTTTCGTCCTTCACTGACAAGAAGAGAAGCTACACTAGCTCCAAATCCCAAGTAAATGTCAAATGATGAATAATAATGATCCCCCTCCTCCTCCATTCAAACCTCCTTAAGTACCCTTCTTTGGCACCAAGGATGAATTAGAAGATCAATCTTCATGACCGACCTCTTAATGAATGGGGAAGTGCACTTTTAATCTTCACTTAAGAAGATCGACCTCATAAAAAGGGAAAGACTATTTCTTTATCTCCATTGTAGCTCTAAACAAGACTGACCTTAATGAAGGAGAAGATAGAAGTTCCTTTTTGCTCTGTCATTCACCTATCATCTAATCAAATCACTCCAAGCCATAATTAGTAATCAAAAAAATAAGGAAAATACAATCACTTACAATTACGGCAATATTCACCTTCCTTGCTTTCCTTCATTGAAGCCCACGGAAAGTGGAATGGGCCCAAGGCCTTCATAGTGACTAGCATGGAAAAGGGGACATTAAACAAATCTGAAATCCCTCCTATGTTTAACACTTCTCTTCATCCCTCCTTGCAAAGATCAAAATTGCATTCTGAAGATGCCTTGAATTCCAAACTATAAAGTTTCCGATCCAAAATCACAGCTCTAATGGAGTGGCTAAAAGACTCTTACAAAATGTGTTTTCAATATGATCAATTTTTAAGGAAAATTTATTGTTCTGTTTGAAAATGTTAAATGAATTCAAGACTAATAAAAATGGTTGAAATCGGCAGAAAAGTAAATCTAATTGTTGGCATTGTGGCAATCCAGGGCCTTGTGTCCAGGATTATTCCAAGAGCAAAAACAATTTGCAGGAGAACAATCAAAGAAAGTATACAGCAAATTAAAAAAAAAGTAAAATCATTTTTAACTCATGGAAAAAAGATGGAGCAAAATTGTGTGAAGGGGCAAATTATGTAAAAGAACTAAGGAGGAATAAAAAAATGGCAAAATTATAACCTAATTTTGGGAGTAAAGGAGGACTGGAGATGGGGAGCCAAGGAAAGGAAACGGGAAAAAAGGAGATTGGAAAGGAAAGTAAGCACAAGAGAGAATTGTTCTCAAGAAAGTGGCAAGGAGGTTGGATGGGAGGGGGATTCAATCGAAGTAGATCATGGAGAAATAGAATTAGACAAAGGTATAACACCAAGTAAAACAGAACATAAGCCATGGCTGGAAAGAAGTGGAGGGAAAGAATTAATCAGATCAAAGGAAGACAGGGAGAATGGATGGAGCCTCGTGAGGAGGAGGTATGTTTGTTGAAAAGTGAAAAAAAGGAGAAGGATATGGTGGATACTCAGATGAACTTCAACAACCTATGTGACTTTGATATGTCTATTTAAATTGGAGAAATAATTTTTGAAATCTCAAAAGTTGTTCTATGTGGTCATTTACCAAATATAGCCATGAATAAGGCCACTCTAAACCTCTCCAAGCATGCCCTAATTTGTAAGTTTATAGGCACATGGCCAGTGATGAATATGTTAAAACAAAGGATAGAGACAAAAAGGGAAAGAGACATAGGCCACAAATCAAATTTTTATCAAGAAGGTATTTTTCAAATAACCTTTCAGTCTACTGAAGACAGAAATCCCATCTTCAATGAAGAACCGTAGTTTCTTTCGAACACAAGATTGCTTGTTAGACGATAGACTCCATTGTTTGACCCAGCTGAAAAATTAATAAAAGAAGTGTCTTTTGGATTAGTAGTACAAGCTCCCTCCTGAATTTTGGCGTGAGGACATTTTAGGTGAAATAGTAGAGCAGATCTCATTTGCATCAGTAAATCAAGAATGTAAAAGGAGCTATCATCCTGTGCAATAATTTGTGTAAAGGTTAATTTGGCAAAACTATTTTTCAAGAAGTGATTATTGGCTCTTCCTCAAGGGTTTAGAAACAGGATCTAATTATGAATGCCTTCCATGCTTGACGATAGGGAATGAAGTCAGAAACCGCGGTAAGCCAAAAAAGCAAGAAAGGAATTATTCAGAAAAAAAAAGAGAATGCATATCTTACTCCCTAGCAAATTAACCAATCAATGGAGACCAAAAATCACATCAGAAACCCAACAGAAAGAATTTAGACTGCAAAACCATGGAAAAAATTGTGCAGACAGAGCTAAAACTTAGGATGTAGAAGATCCACACCAAGCCCAAGAGGTTGTGTGGCGGACAATGCTACACCTAGTTAAGCTATGAGGACCTACTCAAGTGGAGTTGTAGATTGTAGAACATGCAATGGAAACTAATAAATAGATGTGGAAACAACCATCACACATTCAACAGATGAGATTGGCAGAATAGTGCCGCTTCTATTCAAATAAAAGAATAGGATAGAGTACATATGCGTACAATACACAGTTTTGATAGGAGAGTGGCTTCTGTGATCAGAAGGGAAATGCATCCTTGCTTATTTACCTAGAGTGTGAGTAACTACAGAGACAAGGAGAGAAAGCTCCTGTGATCAAGAAGGGAAGTGCATCCTAACTGCTTTGTCTATACTGGGAGACGACCATTCAGATGCTAGATATGTGGAGCATGCTAACATGTGGGAGAGATGTTTAACTGATACAAGCATCAGATTATTGAGGCATACCCAATGAAGAAGGTAGCCAATGGCCTCTCCTTTACTAGTTTTTCCATCAGATGCCTCACAATATATATAGAGTCATAAGAAGTCAGTTACAACAGATGACGGTTACAAAGAGGTACGTTACAATTGGTTTCATCTTTGAAGTCGAGTGACGGTTAAACTTCCTCTTGATATGTTTGGCAGTTGAGCTTCTAGTGTTGATGGAAACGCAGTGAGATTCCAGACATCTTGTGAAGCTGGGAAGATGGCACTTGGCAAGCTGCACAGAGACCGAGTGTCTCCGCATGGATGTTGAGTCAAGCACTAAGCTAGATTGATGCACGGTATGTTGTGAAAGCACACAAGATTGCCGCAACTCTTGTGTTTGGCATGAGCTGTTGCAAAGGCTTGCATGGCATTGTTGAAGTTGCGAATGCAACGTGGGGACATCTAGTGTTACAGAAATTGTGAGCACTGCAGATTGGTCTACACAAGACTGCGGAAGCTACGAAAGTTGCGCGTTGCTCACACAAGATTGCAAGAGATGTGCGAGTTGTGAAGCAAGTGCGCAAGACAAATGGGATAGAGCGGGCAAAAGCGACAAGGTAACATGGGTCAAAGCATAGTGTTATGTGTTAGGAAAGCTACAAATAAGTACGAAGCTACACAAAATGATGCAAAGGGTTGCCTTTAATGCCACAAGATTGTATACTTGCCGCAAGATGCCGCAGAGGCTTGCGCAGCATTGTAGAAGCTCCAAATGCAATGCAGAATGATTTGTGCAAGATTGCAAAAGCCGCGAAGGTTGTGCTATGTTAACACAAAACTGCAGAAGTTACGAGGGTTGTGAAACAAGTGTGTAGGACGCAAGGGAATGCGTGGGAAAAAGCGCCAACGTACCTCAAGACTCAGTACAAGGTGCTATGTGTTAGGAAAGTTGCGGAAGAGAGTAAGCTGCGTAGAACACCACGAGGAGTTGAGTCCGTAAGGTTGTATTCCTGCCATGAGATGTCGCATGTGTGTGTGGTTCTGCAGAACTGCAGAAGCTGCAAGTGTTGTGAGATGAGTTGGCGCAAGACTGCAAGAGTTGCGAGTGTTTCACTTTGCTTGTGCGGAACTACAAAAGCTACTAGTATTGTAAAGCAAGTGTGTGGCATTGCAGGAGATACGAATATTGCAAGATGAGTCAGTTCAAGATTGCAAGAACTGCAAGTGTCGCGGTTTGCTTGCACGAAACAGCAGAAGTTGAGAACATTGCAAAGAAAGTGTGTGGCATTGTAGAAGTTGTGAATACTGCAAGGCGCATGTGATGTTGTGCAATACTACGAGCACACGAGATATTGCGATGTCATGATGCACAAGCTGCACGGAAGAGCACAAGTTGCACGGAAAAACACAAGTTGCACGGAAGAGCACAAGCATAAGCAACATTGTGCAGAAGGCACAATGTGTCCTTAGTGCTTCGTTCAGCTTGGCATGGAGCAATCGAGTTGAGTGCTGCCTAGGAGGTCCTTGGTGTCGTGTGTTACCTCAAGGCAAGCTAATTGTGATGTTGCCAATACGAGGTGAGTTAATCAGATGGCACAAGCCAAATTGTAGTCCACAAAATTTTTTGGGTATGATTCAATATAGGAAGGGAATATGTTTTTGGAAAGCTCAACTCGCAATCTAGAGGTTCATAGCCAAAAGGGCCTGTGTTAATATGCTTCGAGCTCCGAAACCACTACAAAAGCTTCCAATATGCCATGCAAGCTGTGAAGTTTCGCAAGAGATGTGAAAAAGAGGAATTTGTACATTTCTGCACGACTAGCACAGATCATTTACTCTTTCTTGAAGAGCAATGGTCCCCATTGCGTCTATCTTTGATTGGTTGTTAGAACTGAACATGAAGTTGCGAATGTTGCACCAATTCTAGGGCAAGCTAAATGAGAATAAAGTGAGGGTCATATCAATGTTGTTGAACCTAGGACAAACCAAATCAGGTTGCCCTTGATACCACAAATGACTTAGCGTAGTATGAGTTTAATGTCTGATATCAAGACTTTGCATTATGGGAGTGAAGTTGAGCAACTTGAGCGCTCTAGCTTTGCAAAGAACTATGAAGTTTCCAACATGTGTTCAACACATGTTGCAACAAGTCAAGCATGCATCTGATACCAAATCTCTCGACTTAGTGCAAAGAACTAATGATAAGGCGGCGTGCTAGTCTTCTAAATTTGATACTTGTGATTCACACCGAGCCCAACATGTTATTCGGGAACAATGCTACAACTAGTTAAGCTAGGCAGACCTGCACAAGAAAAGTTGTAGATTGTAGAACATGCAATTGAAACTAGTAAATAGATGTAGAAACAACCATTACACGTTCAACACATGAGATTGGCAGAATAATGCCACTTCTATTTAAATGAAAGAATAGGATAGAGTACATATGCATACAATGCATTGCAAGGCTAGGAGAGAAGGCTCCTATGATCAGAAGGGGAATGCATCCTTGTTGATTTGCCTAGAATGCAAGTAACCAAAGAGACAAGGAGAGCATGCTCCTATGATCGAGAAGGGGAGTGCATCGTAATTGATTTGTCTAGAATAAGAGATGACCATTCAGATGTTAGATATACAAAGCATATTAACATGTGGGAGAGATAGCTAACTGATACACGATATGCAAAGCATGCAAGTATCAGGTTGTCAGGGTATAGCCAATGAGGAATGGAGGCAATGGCCTCTCCTTCACTGGTTTGTCGATCGGATACCTTACAATAGCCGAAGGTTACCAAGAGGAATTGGTTACAATTCATTTCATCTTCAAATCCAAGTGATGCATGAACTTCCTTTGGATGTGCATAGCAGTTGAGCTTCTAGTTCTGATAGTTGCGCAATGAGATTCCTAACGTGTCGTGGAGCTAGGAAGATGCCACTCGGTAAACAGTGGGAGTTCCCACATGGATGTTGAGCCATACGATAAGCTAGACTATTGCGCAATATGTTAGAAGGTGTTGCAAAAAGCACAAGAGTGTTGCCATATGTGTTTGGCCCAAGGTGTTGCAAAGGCTTGCACAACATTATAGAAGTTGTGAATGTAACATAGTAACGTCTATTGTTACAAAAGTTACGATCACCGCGGATTGGGTTGGGCAAGATTGTGAAAGTTCTGAAGGTTACGCGGTGCTAGCACAAGAATGGGGAGTTGCACGAGTTTTGAAGCAAGTGCGCAAGACATAAAGGATTGCATGAGGCAAAGCACCAAGGTACCATGGGACTCAGCAAAAGGTGTTAAGTGTTCGCCACAGTGAGGAAGAGTAAGAAGTTGCACGGAATGATGCAAAGAGTTGCACTCGATACCATGAGGTTGTATACATTTCATGAGATGTCGAAGTGGCTTGCAAGATTGCAAAAGTTGGGAATGCAATGCCGAATGATTTGTGCAAGATTGCGGAAGCCACAAAGGTTGCACTATGCTAATACAAGACTGCAGGAACTGCACAGCTTGTGAAGCAAGTCTGCAGGACGCAAGTGATTGTGTGGGGCAGAGTACCAAGGTATCACAGGACTCAACAAAAGGTATGAAGTGTTAGGGAACTTGTAGAAGGGAGCAAGCTATGTGGAATGCCACAAGGATCTGGGCCATCGGTTCACGCTGCCGCGAGGCCGTATCCTTGCTGCGGGATGTTGTAAATGCAAGCGTATGCTTCCATGAAACTACAGGAGCTGCAAGTGTGGCAGTTTGCTTGCGTGGAACTACAGAAGATGCAATTGTTGTGAAGCAAGTGTGTGGCATTGCAGGAGTTGCAAATACTGCGAGATGAGTTGGAGCAAGACTCCGGGAATTTGGAGTGTTGCGGTTTGCTTATGCAGAACTGCAAAATCTACGAGTGTTGTGAAGCAAGAGTGTTGCATTATAGGACTTGCGAATACTATGAGATGAGCTGGTACATGACTGCAAGAGTTGCGAGTGTTGTGGTTTGCTTACAAGGAACTGCAAAAGTTGTGAATGTTGCAAAGCAAGTGTGTGGCATTGCGAAAGCTACAAATAATATGAGATGTGTGCGATGTTGCACAGTTTTGCAAGAAGTTGTGGTACATGAAATACTGCGACATTGTGATGCAAAAGCTGCATAGAAGAGCACAAGCATGTGCAGCATTGTACAGAAGGCACAATGCATCCGTAGTTTGTCATCTCAACTTGAGATGGACCAATCAAGCCAAGTAATGCCTGGGAGGTCCTTAGTGTTGTGCACTACCTCGAGGCATGACAATCGAGTGGAGTGTCAAACAAGGAAAGTTGACTGTAATGTTGCCAGTTTGGGGTCAGCCAGTCAGATGGCAGAAGCCAACTTGTAGTGCGCATAAATTTTTTGGGTATGTTTTAATAGGGGAAGATTATATGTTTTCAGAAATCCCAAGTCGCAATCTAAAGGTTCACAACCAAAAGGGCCTACATCGAGATGCTTCAAGCTCCAAAAACAATCTGAAAGCTTCCAAAAATTCCACTCGATTTGTGAAGTCAGACAAGGGATTCAAAAATAATAAATTTGAATAGCTTTCCTCGGCTGCACACAGATTAGTTGATATGTCAACAGAAGTGGACAGGGCCTTCGAGATGGATGCATGTAATAATTCTCCTCAATTTAACAAAAATGTCAGCTTGCAAAGACCCTCGAAGAAACAAATAGAGGAGTTAATTAAGGAAGAAGCCTGTAATTTTCCTTTCTAGGGCTGAACTGAAAAGCAACGAAATAGCACAAACCCAAAAAGCAAATATTCTGATTTTTATATCAGCCAACTGAAAAATAGAACAGCAGTGAACAGTAGTCTGATTTTTAAAACAGCAGCAAGGAAAAAGCATAAATTCATCAAAATATCACCATTCACATCATCCAAAGTATGTAGAGGCACTTTAGGAATATTTTAGAACAAGTATCAACCAAGAAATCAGCCTCTAAACCCAGCAGGAACTTAAATAAATGACAGGAGAGTATGCCCTTACAAAATGGCTACAAATGAATGATTCTAATCCCTACAAATGAAGTATAAAGTAGATTCCAGCTGGCAAAAATATGGAGAATGCAATGATGGCTGATTTGAGTGATGTCGTGCCCTAGTAACCACCAATCAGTTCCCCAAGGTGGGTTGCTCCCCTAGGATAGGTGACCAAACCCTCGCTGAAAATAGGCCCTATCCACCACTTTGAAGCACTTGGAACAATAAATTGAAGAGTTATCGTTCTCCAATTATCAAGGAGGGTTTCGTCTACCTTGTGAAGTCACACTGAAGGATTTTCACCCCTTAGTTGAAGAAAATTGAGCAAACATCCCAAAACAAAGTAAAGTATAAATTATATGCAAAAAGAGATTATCCACAAATGATTCCAAGCAACCCCTTTTGTATCCTTTTGGTGGCGCCAAACCCCATGAGGGAGTTTCCCCCATGACCGACTTCATAATGATGTTTCTTTTCTTTTTTGTCTTTGGTTTTTTACTCCTCCAATTGTTTGCAAAGGTTCCTGGATTACAGCGTCAGAACTTGCAATAGGTTGTAGTCTAGAATATAACAGTGATTCAATTGTGCACTAGACTATATGCAAAGAGTTCGCGAAAAGAGAAACATATCATAAAAATCTCATAATGCAAGCAAATTCGATCAGAACATAGATGGACAAAGGAATCATATTGAAATACTTTCTATCAAGATCCAAGATCAACCTTCTTCCAAATCAGATTACATAGCTTTATACAAAATGAGATGATTGTTGAATTACTAGTCCTTTCATCTCCTTATCATATCTTTAGAGGCTTTTCATATTCTCTACCCATGCGTAGAGAAGGTATACATTCTATCTTTTGTATTATATTACTATATACATACAAATGGATTGTGGAATTATGAATTATATCCATGTCGGCTTACTATCACATTTTACTGTCCAACACTTTCCCGGACTTAATAGTTGTCCTGTCCCAAGACAAAAATTGCCTCTGTCCAGTGCCAAATAGTGATTGCGTTGTGTTACAGCTTACTTTAGTCGTAGTCGACACAGAGGACGGCGTTTACCGGTTTTCATCCTCTGCGCACTACTTAACCGCCCTTTCAGGTTTTCAATTAAGTTAATTTCCCAATCGACCGCCCTTTCGAGTTTTCAATCTATGGGAACTCCCTTATAGGCAGCCCTTACGAGTTTTCAGACTATGCGGTACTACTTACATATATACCAAAATTTTTGCAATTAATATATTTACCTAATTACCTTCACAAAATTGTAATGCTCTTTGTTTACTGGTATTGCTCAGTTTGCTTCAGTTGCTCCGTTTGACTGCGAGGGGTGAATGGTGGTGGTGGTGGTATTATGAGTGCGGCCTTGGCTCTTCGGAGAAGTATATGTGGCAGAATAACCTAGGTGAGTTCATTATCTATGCAGTTGGAAGAATGACCTCTAGGACAACTTGCCTCTTTGACCAGCCAAGTGTTGCTTCAACCTATGAATGCCCCCCCACCCTTTAAGTGTTTCTTACAGTATTTGCAAAACACTTGATTATCAACAATATCAGCATGGCTCCATGTAGGGTCTTTGACACAGGGAGGCATTGTAAATGCAAAAAATCTGAAAATAAAAATATGCAAACCTATCTTTTTTTTGCAACAAAAGAAATATATTTTAGATTTGCAATATTATGAGAGAGAAAAATAGGGGCAGATTTTTGTTTTTGACATACCTTCCAATGAAAAGAACTATGAAGATCAATGGGCAGAAGAATCCGGTCAAGAAATCCTCCAAGATTATAGATGAGTTGTAGCCTCATAATGTACATGCCAAATCCACCACAAATAGCCAACAAGGAATGCAAACCAAGCTCCAAGCTCCAAGCTCACTCCAAATCACAACTCTTCAATGCAACTCCACAAACTCCAAATGCTCACAAATTCTCATTGAGAGAGATATGAGACAAATGGAGAGGGGAGGAGGAGGGGGGGAGGTCTATATAACATTGCTTTAGGGTTAGGGTTGAAAGAGAACACTTAAAAGTAAGTAGTAAACAAAAAAAGGCATATGTAAGTCCTCAAACCGGTTTGTACCTGTTTAATACGGAACCAATCAATAGTTCGGTTTTTATGGCGGTTTGATACTTTTTTATTGAACCAGTCGAACCGGCCAGTTCCGATGCTGGTTCAGCCGGTTTTTGAAACATTGGTCACAAGATGAGATGCCCTATGGTTAGCTCAATGCTCTATTCACACACATCTAGCGGTCAACACATTCCATAAGATCGCATCTCACTATAGCATTTTGCCCAAGAGATCCACATGCTTTACAAGCACCCAACAACCACATCCACACAACCTCCACAGATTTGATTGGCACATTCATGATGACAAAGTTTAAGAGCTTCCTCACGATAATCAGCACCGCTATGAATAACGACTAAAAAGTAGGATGAATTGGTTTGAAAACTGACAAGGTTCATCACCTAAGAAAAGGCTAAAAAGTATCCTCAACTACAACTCAGATACTTTGTGCAAACCATTGTCCAAGGTTGGAATCACCATTCTCCAACTTCCATCATAGCAGATGAGTTAGAAAGGATATTGTTGTAAATTTCAAGACCCATATAAGATATTGTTGGGTTCCTAGGACTCCAATGACCATGCTCTCGTTGAAGACCCTAGAAAGGAGTATATAAAACTAGTCATTATAACATCAATGTTCAGAGCGGGGCCTTCATAAGAAAACACAATTTCCCTTATGTTTTAATGGATCTCCATGACCTATTCTAAAGCCCACGTTGCCACAATTGGGAGGGCAAGCATACACCAACAAAGGGGCCAAATGAAAATCACATTCTTTTTAAAACAAGCAAGCTCACCTGGAGCTTCCGCCTACAGTTTGCCCAACTATCAACATTCCCACTGAAAGTCAAACCCAAGCTGCAATGTCAGTCTTTTGACCTACACCCAGTACAAGATACAAAAGGAGCTTGCAAAGGTGATGCAATTTTGGAATGTATTACCTTAATTTGAACCCGAGCTCTTTATAGGAAACTACAGTGACCACAATATGAACTATCAAAGGGAAGATTCATCTAAAGAACAACTCCCATTTCGAAACGAGCTACGAGGACATGAACAAAGGTTGCAACACCTAGCTTTGTACCTTCCAATTGAATTTGCTTGACAATTTTGATGGCCTTTTCTACAGGCCCGCACTGTGCACGCCTATCGAGGCCATTCAATGCCAATCTCACTCTTGCCCTTCGTTTCACGGCACTAAGACGAACCAATCCACATGCCTTGTGTGTGGTTCCACATTTTTGCATACAAGTCAACCACATCACCGACAACTGCATGTATGGCAAAAATTCTCTCTCCATTATGCTCTAATGGGTGTTCATACCCTGCACTCCCTACCACACTCAAACACCCCCAAATGGCACAAAGTGTCCCTACCATGGCCCATGCCTCTTTAGTGCAACCAACCAGTCTCCATTACTCCAATCCGTCCTCCTACTAGTTCTCCCAACCACAGCCTGCCACCGCGCTCTCATTACATTCACTCTTTTAGTTTGATTGATAACTCCATATTTATTTGTTTTAAAAGCAAATTCTCTTATATAATTATTATATATGTGTAGATATATTTCATTATTTATCATTTATTATTATTATATGTTTTATTTATCATTTATCACTTGTTCCAAAACTCCTGCATAGAGGGAGACTTTTACCATTTCAACTCCTTTACACTTAGCTAAGCCTAATGCATCCTACCACTCACAAGGCTTTCAAAGCATCAATAATCTCATCAATATCAATCAGAACACCTACCGATGCACATCCCCCTTCTTCTCCTAATAGGTACCCTTTGCCATCTCGTTCCTTTACTCATCTTCCTTGATATTAGTACCGTTACGAAACAAGTTAATACTATCAAGGATCAAATTTACAATTATCAATACACCAAACTAACCAAACTAAGCAGTGCTCAATGAACTTATAAAATTGAATACAAATGCCAAAATAACACACAAAAAGTAGAGCAAAAATTTTACTTTGGGAGTATTCTCATTACAAAACATATCTACAAACATGTATATTACAATTTTACTCAGTTTTAACAACTCGCAAAAGTGCATCCACGTTAAAACACCACCCATGGTCTTTGGTAAGGCACCAACAAAATTTAGTTATTTTTTTGTCTCCCGCAAGTAGGGATTGAACTGGCTGGACATAGGCATGCCAATTACTAGTTGGTTCAGCTCGCCTCACTCTCCTTGGAGAGGAACATTCCTCGTCGCATGGTCATTGTGGTACATCGAAGACTTTGCAGCATTTGCAAATATATTCTATTGCCAATGTATCAGGAAATATGTAGAAAATTTAATCAAAACATGTGCGCCATGCAGTCAATCTAAACCTTCTAATATAAAGATTCATTTGTACCAGCCACTTCCAGCTCCTTCAATGACTTGGGAATCCATATTAGTAGATTGTCAACACATCTTAGGAATCATGATTGCATCTTTGTTGTTGTATGCAGTTTTTTAAAAATGGCTATATACATTCCATGCAACAAAACTATTGACATTTCTAAAGTTTCTGAGTAGTTTTTCCAGTATGTATGATGTCACCTTGGTGTACCACTCATTATTATTTTTTAGTATGACTCAAGATTTTTCATTCTCTTTGGGAAAATTCTGTGGAAGCTTTTGGGCTGTTAGTTAAGGCTTTCATCATCCTTTCATCCTCAGACTTAAGGTCAACCGTCAAACCGAGGTAGTTAACCATTCTTTCGTTAATGCTTTCTACACCTATCACAAACCAGAAAAGCAGTGGGACACTTATCTTCATGTGTTGCAGAATATTTAGAATAGAGTTATCCATGTCTCTACAAAACACTCTCCATTTGAGGTTTCCTATAGGTATCAACCCCTTGCTCCTTGTGAGATTCCACTAGTTGTCTGCGCAACTTAATCTCATCAACAAAAAGAGCAAGCTAAGGCTTCTTTGTTTGTACAAAATTTGGATATAGTCCATGCACAAGTTTATGATAGATTGTTGAAGACAAGCCAAATACAAATAACTTCATGATTCCATCCACATTTTCAGATTGCTAATAAGATTTAGCTCAGCCTCAGTAACATCATAAGATCAACTTTTCTTTATGGGTCATATACCATTTGCAGAAATCTTGGAGCTTCCTTCTAAGCTTGATATAATTGATATTGCGATTGAAAGTCAACTTAAGCATTATGAACCACCATAATTGGTGGAAGAGGTTCTTATTTCTCATCCTAAGGACACCGTTCTAGATGTCCAACCTCCTTTGAATGAAGGATTCTCTTCTTGATGTCTACACACACCCTAATAGGAGCCACTCCACTACCACTTAGTTGATCCCATGGGCCCATTGCCAACTCAAGCTAAGTGGAGGTCCCATTCCACATTTGGGTGGTAGATTTCATATCTGCTGCAGAAACTGGGGACAATTTCCCCTAAGCAGGGATGAAATAATAAGACATGGTCACATGGGCCGATTGTATTTTATTAAATGATGAGATATGGTCACATGGGCTTATTGCATTTTATTCAATGATGAGATATGGTCGCATGGGCTTATTCCATATTGTTAAATATTGTATAAATCTCCATGTACATCTTTGATCTCTTAGAAGCTTCACTCCTACAGAAGTTTCCTTGAACATCCTTTATAATATTCATACATACATTTGTAATATCTCATTCTCGAAAGCATTTGGTCGAAGAACCTTAGTCCATACGTTGTTTCCCGATGGCTAAGGGGTGAGAAAAAGGGAAACTGAGTCATAATTAATTAATTATAAAGTGCATCGTAAAATTTTATTCTAAGCACTTAAATTAATTTATTAATGACAAAATAAAAAAAGAAAAGGAAAAAATTACTTTATATTTTTATTTTCCCCTAGAGGAAAAATGCGACCCATGTGGAGAAGAAAATAAGCAAGGGAAAATATCTAATGTGGGTAAAGTGAGATAATTGGTTGTTTTGGGTGGCAGATGGACCAAAGCAAATTATAAAAAGAGGTTGCCATGCATGTAGAAGACATCTTTTTGACATCTCATAATTTCTGAATTTTGGTCTAAGCTTGCAAGCTTTCCAATTTTACTCCAAAGGGCGAAAACCCTTCGAAGTTTTGCTTAAGAGGACGAAATCCCTCTTTAAGCTTAGGAAGAAGAACAAAAACTCTTCTTTCTTTTGAGAGGAAGCTCTATTCAGGAGTTTCCATTAGTTTTCAAGTTTCTACTTCAAAATTCCAGTAGTATTTGTAATGTCCCCATTTTTGAAGACCCTTAGCCTATCTTTCCCCGTGGGTTTTCGGATGTTGCAAGGGGAAAATTTTATTAAATACTTAAATATTATTGGTTGGAGAGTGATTTTTATGATTTGACATTAGAAAGCAATAATTATTTAATTATGAAGATTATTTAATTTAATTCCCAAAACACAAAATTAAATGGGGAATTAATTAAATAAATATTTAGGTGGATTTTATTGATAAAATCACCCTTAAAAAGGGGACGTCACACCTAGGAAAAATAAACTGTTTTTATTTAATAATTTCCCTCTCCTAGGGATTTCAAATTTTGCGCCTCCTTGGTTATAAAAAGAGTGTTAGGATCATCATGAGACTTATGTTATGATGAAGTTATTTTGATACTCCATGCTTGGAGTAGGGATGCATGCCCATTGATGTTTTATTTCTCTCTCTCGTTGTAAGCTTCATTTGGATCTATTGTTAAAGACTCTCATGTGAATTTCAGAGTTGTCATTATTGCTCGAGTTATTTCAGTTTTGGCGCCAAGTTTAGAGTGTGAAAATCATTTGATATTGCTCCTTTAATTTCTTCTATTATTGTTGCAAATATTCTTAATAGACGGTCCCCCAGCATATTATTTTGGTAGAGTTCGGAGCCCGACCTTTCCAACTGGAGACTATATTTGACATATCATCCTTTCTTCACCGTATCAGGAGGTTTGGTGATCTCTCCGATGAGCTGGACACGTATCCATATCTCGCCTATTATTCCTCTATGAGTATTGCCCAGGCTGTGGGCCGTTGTTGGTTTGCCAAGACTACTTCCTTGTTGGACTCAGTTGGTATCCAGATTGATCGTCTCCCCCCTTTCAGTATTCTCTGAATGATCCCAGGCATCTCTTGCCCACCAAGCAAGTGTTGAACAGGTCCATCCGGGAGGATATTTACAGGAGATTCATTTAGACTACTTGGGTGAACCCCCCTGGGGGTTTGCGCCCTAAGATGTCCTTTTATGCAGAACACTTTCTTGAAATCAGAGATGGACTCATCATCCGCACTTAGTACACCTTTCGTCACTGGGTGCATGCCCTTCGTATACCTCTGGGTCAGTTTCGTGTCGGCTCCCACATACTTCGGTGCGAGACTAATCACCATCTTGATCGGGAGGATAGACTTTGTAGACTCTGTAGCCTTCATGAAGTGGAGACAAACTCATTTCATCTTCCGCTGCCCCATATACTATGAGATCAGAGGACGATTTCACTGTCTCTTCAGAGGGATTTAGACTCTCCCGATCTTCTTCCAATATATCGACCAGCGGTGCCTTACCCTCTACATCCGTGAGTCTTTGCTGTTACGAGACCAGCTTCTTCATCCCCCTCCGAGAGTCGTCCCCACGAGACAGATTACGGCCTTCTTTCCGGTTCTACCCACTGGTGGAGGTACTAAACGACAGAGCCTTTCTAACCCAGATACAGTGCATAGATCAGTTCGTCCCCGGTTAGACTTTCACACTTCTCTCGATCACCACCAGCAAAATCGGATTCACACACATACCAGAGGGCAGTCCAGCTCCATTCGTCCTCATGACCGCCGTGTCAGTCTCAGAGCTTAGCAGAGAAGGAGGCTTCTGCCCCCCTCGTCGAGTTACCAGTCCATCAGGAGCTTCTTTCCGTCGGCTTCTAATGTTAGGAGTGGTGTGGATACCATTTGTGATTAGACAATTGGTCCTTGTTTGTCCCCCCAACATTCCCTTTTTTGCTTCCCTCGTTTTTCTCCCCTGCTTACTCCATTGCCCCCGCCTGTGGGGGTATTTGGCTTCAAGTTTCCTTTCTATTGTCTTTTCTCTTCTTTTCTGTTTTTGGGAACTCGTTTTGAGTTGTCCCTGCTCACACTTTGTACATTGTTTGGGCTGCAGTCCCATTGACCTACTTTTGTGGTCATTCGTTGGACATTAATATATTTATCTTTATCTTTATCTTATCTTACCATAGTGACTTGGGTTGGTGATGATTTGATCATGTTTTGATGCCATGAATGCTAGATCTGCAATCTGCCATGTGTTGTTGATTATTTCAAAGCAAGGGGCTAATATTTTGGTGTATTTGGAGGCTAGGAAAGAGCTGGAATTATTTTATATAATTTTATCTAACCCTAGCGACTAGAAATCAGTTTTCTTGGGCTGTTTTGGTTAAGTTTTAATGCTCAAAAAATTCAGATCCTTAATGCAGTGGAAAGCCCTAAATTTCTAGTTTATTTTGCATCTTGTTTCACGAAAAAACTCTAAGTATTGAAGGAGTTATGAATTTTAGAAGATTTCAGTTGTCTACAAGCTTTCCGGTTATAAATTAATATTTATTTCAGATCTGCAATTTTGGGGTCAGATTAATATTGGTTTTGGTTGTAGAAATTAGGAGAGATTAGGAGAGAGTAATTTTATAATTTTTGGAGTAGATTTGGTGCCCTAAATGTGTTGGGCGACCTACTTTTTAGGGCAAAATTAGGGTTTCATGTTGGCTGTGCAAAAAATGGTTTCATATTTTTGTGACCCAAAATCCAGAGTTTAAAGATTTTTGCTTGGATGGTTAAGCGGGAATTAATTTTTGAAAATTGCAGCAGTACAGGGGTTGAATATTAATTGTTTTCAATTGTGTGTGATCAGATTTGTGTTAATTCCTAACTTGTCCTAAAAGCAGACATTACAATATTTGAGGGGCAAATCGCAGATCTACTTTGTTTTCAGTGAGGGTTTGAAAGTCGAATAGTGTTGCTGAGTTCTACCATTTTATTTCAGCCCTTTCATAGTGGAGCAACCCACATTTTGGAGGTTTTTGAGCTCACTAGGGGATATTTAGATCAGATCTGATTTTCTGTTCCTTAATCAGATTTTTAGAAGACAAGATCAGCTGGGATTGGTATTTTTTGGGCTTGAAAACTCCAAATTCAGTTAAGTCTGTACCTGTCTGTCTGCAGATTTTATAAATAAATTTCAGGCTAGCCCTCTTATTGGTCAGAAACGTGGTATTTTCTCATCGTTCTTGCATATATAAAATTTCTGATTTGTTTTGCATAAGATTCCAGCCGTTTTACTTCAGTTGTGAGTGTATTCCGTCACCAAGGCAAGTTGCACTTTCCCTAATTAATTCAGATCTGCAGTATTTTATCATTTTTATGTTCTATAATTCGCTGTTTAAGAGCTTCTTTAGATCGGATTTGTTGTTATTCTGTTTGAGGGTATAAATTGTCTCATTGGGGACATTACAACATTATACACATGAGAGTGTAGCATGTGCACCTGCGACAATCTCGTGTTATTTCCATTGTTGCAATTGTGCTCTTATCAAATTTAGAGGTGAACAATGACATGTTTTCTTTCATGAAAGCAAGAACAAATACCCAGAAATACATTCACGTCCTTATCAGATGCAAATTTGCTTGATAAATGTTATTACTAAATATAATATCCCTGCTTAATAGTTATTCTTGTATTTGTGGAAGACGATATACATGTGGTGATGGTGAAGTGAGTTGTGGGTCAAAGAAACAACTGACAACTCACAGCCATATCAAAATACACAGCTCACAAAGTAAACACAAGATCGGCACAAAACAACATTCATTCTTTCATTCCTCACTAAAATATGTAGACATTACACTCACACTCGGTTCTGCATAATTTCCAAGCGGACTTCTTACACAACCTCACCAGCTCGACCTTCTCTCGAGAGTCGAAGCACTTCCTATGCACACTAACACGCTTTTCCCTATTCACTAAGAGCCAGAAAGCTCTTATTCT
Organism: Taxus chinensis; assembly: GCA_019776745.2. NCBI lineage: Eukaryota > Viridiplantae > Streptophyta > Pinopsida > Cupressales > Taxaceae > Taxus > Taxus chinensis. Next base: position 604,023,337 of record CM034148.1, on the reverse strand, counting down.
AGCTATGTTAGGAACCCACAAAACACTACTAGAAGACTCTTCCAGCCCCAAAATCTCATTTTGGAACCCCTTATATTATCTTCTGCCCGCCAAATACTGGCAAAGATGTGCCATTATAAGTTGTTGATGTGAAGGAGTTCTGTTTGCCACTTGAATGTGAGTTACTAAAACGTTACATAAGTAGTTCGGAAGTAATCAATCAACTACTGTGAATCTTGTTGCCATTTGATCTCTGACATTTTTGACATATTCAGCAGTTGTAGGACCAATACTTTTTGGCAAGCTGTTGATCACATCTTGTGAAGGAACGCCTCCAAAAATTGGTGGGGTACATCACTTCAATCATTGCCTTGATCTTTGTCTTGATTTGGTCTCTACACCTAGCAATGACAATAGATGCAAGCTTGTGCACTGCAATAAGTTCCAGAACATATAAGTTGTGAAAGGTGTCCAAATGTTGCAACCCTAGTAAATTTTCCTTGAGAAAATGATGTTCATGTTGAATCATCACTTTCGACACCTCCTTGATGGCTTTGATGTGGAATACGCATGGCTGAAGAATTTGGCTTGCTGGACCAGCATAGCATAAACGACGGTTAAGAACTTCGTAAAGCTGGAAAAATAGGCTTTGCAAAGTGAAGCTGAGATTGCAAAGAAAGTCAATTTTTTCGAAGCTCCATAGGTAGGTTTGCCAAGCTTTCCAGTTTTGCAAAGCTCACTTAGGCTTGCGAAGCTTCCTAGCCTTGTGAAGCTCACATAGCTTACGAAGCTTCCTAGTCTTGTGAAGCTCCAACTCGCATTTTAAGCTTGCAAAGCAAGCATCTCTCAGCTTGCACAATTCCTTTAGTTTTGCAGAGCTCCAATATGAGCTGCAAGGTTTGCAAAGCGCAAATTAAGCTTTTCACAAAGCAGATTCTTGCATTTTACTGCTGAAACCCATTCCCAATAATGCTCAACTCCTTTCAAAGATATTCAATATAAACTGAGGTGCAAGAAACATCATGTGGCCGTCTCAATCCATGCTTTTTGCACACGTGCATGTGCCTATACTTGAGGCATAGGAATGTACTTTCTTGCTTTGGGCAAAAAACCGAAGAAAGGGAGTGTTGTTGCTCATCCTTGGCATAGCATTGAGAAAATGGAGAATCTTGCCTTCACGTTAGTACCAAGGATATTTGATGATTACAAAAATCCCTTTGATATAATACTTTGTCATATGCCTAGGAAAACATTATCATGTGATTCATGTTTTGGTCTGACCTCATAATGGTTGAGTGTTGTTTTGTCTTTTCTATATGGGTGGGGGGAGTGTCAGATTTTGACTTCATATCCCTTAGTTCCTTCAAGGAACTATTTAAAGGGAGGGTATTTTGACAGGTAATATATATTACATCACTTTAACAGGTTTGTCACTGTCTTGCTGTTCATAACAATATTAGAGTTCAGATAAAAGAAGATTAGCATTCTAGATAAGGTGCATGGGAATTTAACAGAATATTCACAAAAATAGAACCTTATGTGTTGGCATCAGATATTCATATTTCCCAAAATGTGGTAGGAAAAGAAAGTTAGTTCATTTCATGAAATCCATACAATTTACATGTGAAGAGTACTAAATAAGGTTCTGATTAAATCTAAGAAAGACAAAATTTACTGAAACTTAACACTACTGCAAAAACCTTCACTATTTTATCTGCATATATAAAAGGCGGGTCACATGCTAACTGTATCCAATTTGCATAAAAATCAAATAAAACACAATCTACAAAAAGTGCTAGGACCTTAGCATCTATGAAATTGAAAACTAATGCTTTTGATAGGCTTTCCTCTAAGGGCACTACATTATAATATGGTGTGCAATGTCAAATAAAAATCATAAATGTTACAAGAAGAAAGAGAGTGAGCTTCGATTTTCTCACTCCTCATCTGAAAGATAAGGTCCACCATCAAAAAGATCGCCCAAAAATATAATCTCGTCTGGTTCAAAAGACAGCAAAGAAGTGCGGAATGAGCGTCGCATGTAAATATCTGTGAAAAACTGTATAGCTTTAAGAGCAAAAGATCCTGAAGTAAGTCCATGTGATGTACGGTCCGTAAGCTGTCATAAACCACCAATCATAATTCAGTGTCAGAAAATGCCAATCTCCATTGTCGCGCAAGAAATCTAAAAATGTATTAAGGATTACAAATATAAAATCAGAAAAGAAAAACCATATATCTAAATGTAAAATAATGGACCATGGCTTCCTACAAACTAATTTTAAACCACAGAGAGAACTACTGCAAAAGAAATGCAATTTGGGAAGGACGTGAACAATATGTTTTGATGTTTTTCAAACTTTCTAATCGGTTTAAAGAAAAGTTGTTGCCAACAGTCATCCATGCCTTGGACAATGAAATTGATCATTTCTTTATCCTGATATGGACAGACTCTGCTGTGCACAGAGTTGTCAGGTGGCTTCGACAGTATTTTCAAAATATTCCTAGGTCAAATATTCCTATTATTGAGTATTGCATATATATCTTGGAATTTCGGCAACATCCAACCAGGGATCTGACTGAAAACATCACAAGCTGCATTGAAGATGCCCAATAAAGTTGGCATCAAAACTCAAACGTTGATTCCTTCCTCAATCGTGACTCAGCCCTCCTTAAATTGAAACTCAGCTAAACAATTATAATATTAGAACAACAAAATTAAGGCTGTTTGCACAATCTCTTTATAAGGTTGAAGATACTTCATGAAATATGTTTGTGATCATTATGACAATGATCATAAATATATTTCATGAAGAATCTTCAACCTTATAAACCAATTTATACAAGTCAATTTCACCATTTCATTTATAAGTCTGACCCTCTAATAAGGAACCAAAATTTATCCGAGTCCATTTCACCATTTCATTTATAAGTCTGACCCTCTAATAAGGGCCCAAAGGATATCTAAGTGAATGTGCCAAGGTCTTCACTAGATACAAATTGTGTGGAATTCCTCCACTTTTTACCTAGCCTTCTCACTGGTTCTAATCTTTGATGTCTCTCCTCACAGGCATTGACTACGGAAAATGATTTATGCACCAAAATTTTTACCAGAAATTGATGCTCCCTTTTAGCTATAACCCTTTCGGATATGTATAAATATATAACCTGACCAGGTCTGACCATGTTTCTATTTTTTCTCAAATAATTAACAGTAACACATGCATATTTACCTGTTGTAATAGAACATCAAATCAAAAATTTAACTTTACAAGGACTCGCTCAATTGAACATCGAGTATAACAGGATCCAACTCACACACGTAACAGGATTCATCCACAAATAAGCATGGCCACTTGCCCCTTCAAGTACTCAAGTAAGAACTCACCTAAGAAGGTTATTTGTGCCTTCCAACACTTACCATTCCACTAAACCATTGTTGTGTTACAAGCCATGTCATGCTGAGTTCTGTACTATATGGTTGGAATGACGAAAAACAGAACATTTTTAAAGAAACGTGGAAAATTACATTTGAATTGCATTTGAGATATCAAGTCTCACAAGTGTACAAAGTAAATTATATCAAGAAATATGCAATATAGCTGAATGACATTTGACAGATTTAACAGGTCAATTTACCAATTGCCTCATCAGACAGTTCAGCTCAGGCTGAATCCATCTCACATTTTATCTTCGTTATTATTGCTCCTGCATTTGCAAATGCACAATATAGCTTGATACAAATTAGGCGTGATCCAGATTAGTGCAATCTTAGTTGGAAAGCAGAAGTGGATGTTTTAAGGCTTTCTCAATGTGTTCCAATGTTTTTGAGTTTCCAGCCAGAAGTTTTCCTGTTGTACCAATTGTCAACCAATAATATTAAATCATCTGGTATGATGGACATGCCAAAATTTGTTGCAAACTGGCCCTGTTCCAAAACGAAGCTGCGCCAGATTACGTGACAATTGTTATTGTTGAATAACTCCTAATGGTTTTCACCACCTTTAATGTTGTGGTACTTGTCACTTACAGATTTTGTTTCATATTAACCGTGTGTTAATTAGAGTATTTAGTATGTTACCAGGAGATGGGGAGTACTGACTTCAGTTGATATTGCTGATTTGAATGTTATTGAGTATACATCCATGGTTGTATTATTTGTGGTTTGGTTCATTACAGAAAAACGAAGGACCCAAGCAGCCAAAAGTTAAAAAATTCTTAGACTATCCCTTTCCTAGCATAATGATTACATGAAGGAATGACACTGCCATTGTAAAAATTAGGGGAAGTCTTACATAAAAATCGCACAATGATGGAGAACCTAACCTAGGCAGTAATTCACATTCAGTTCTGCTGGTTAGTAGGAATTCAAAAATGCTTGCTTGTGTGATGACAAACGACACATCTAAGTTAAAGTTAAGAATTTGAGCGCCTGTGTTTACAAAATACTAGAAGGATAGCCTTCATTGATTTTTCTTGCAAATACAATAACTAGCTTAAAATCCTTCTTCTACAAGTTTGTCCTATTGTGGACAATGAGTAAAGATCCGCTATGCCAGTTGCGGAAAAAGGAATCGGGTGACTGTTTTTTTGATGTTTTTTTGTATCCATAGTAGGCATAGTACATTTCATAGGTGATACATGGTCGTGTAAAGAGGAACGATAGCTACAAAAGGAAATTAATTTTAATTGTAAACATGTAATTTGCTTATTGAAGCCTTACACTGTACAAAAAGCAACGATTTGTGTAATGTCCCTTCTAGGACAGCGAATGGGGAAAAAGGGTTTCTCCACAACCCTAATGGATCAGATCTGAAATTGCACCTTCAAACACACAAACATCAATCTGAAACAGCTGAGAATGCTCTTCAAACAATCAACACACAATATCAATCAGCCCTCTAGGGCAACGAACTGCATATGAGATTCACATCAACATATAACCATGCAAATAGAGCTGAACTGCCACCAAATAATCTATCCAACCAAAGCAATATTTATCAATCTCAAATATATCAGAAATATGGAGAGACAAATGATAAATCACAGCTGTAATTAATTTTCAAGACAACAGCAATACAGCAGCCGAACCGAGGGCTGGAAAAAATAGCTAAACTTCTCCAAAAATCACCAAAATGTAGATTTCATCCTTATAAAATATGAAGAACAAAAATATCAGATCAAAATACTGAAATGTTCCCTAGAAGGCATTGAACTCAACCCTCAAGCAAGTCACCTAGGGCTGGAAATGAAGAAGAGCTGCACAAAATTACTTTGAAGTTCAAATGTGAAATGTGACCTCCGTGTGAGATCACCCTTGCACACAAGAGGGTTTTCATCCCCAAGTGTGATCCTATTAAAGGGTCTCATCCTCGATAGGTGTCCTTTGAAAGGTTTCGTCCTCAAAGGATATTAAAGAGAAGCTACTTGCTCCACCTCCAAGAGAAATCAATATCAAAATCAGCATAACCCTCCTTTAGCAAGTCGAACCAGCTTATATAGGCCTTAAAGATGTCAATGGGCAAATAGAATCCTCTAGAGAGGCCGACCCCCCCACCTTAATGAAGGAAACAAACATTAAAGTCACCGTGTAGGCCTCCACAAGACTGACCTCCATAATGAAGAAATAGAAATCCTCCTTGTATTGTTTGACAAATCTTCCACCACCTAGTCGAAGCACCCCAATGCCATGATTAGTAAGTAAAATAATTATTACAGAAGTACAACACTTACACCCATGGCGAGTTTTCCTCCCTTACTCCTTCCTTGATGCCCATGGGAAGAGGAATGGGCATAAGGTCTTCCATAGCAAACTAGCTTGGGAAAGGGGACATTACAATTTGACTCTTATTATAGCAATATTCAAATTGAAGCATGGATTATTTACGTCACATATGATTTCCGAAAAAAGGAATCTAGTAACCGCTCTGATGTTTTTTGCATCCATAGCAGGCATAGTGCATTTCCCAGGCAATACATTGTTGCATAAAGAGAAATGATATCTAGAAAAGGACATGAGTTTGCATTGTAAAAATATAGTTTACTTATTGAAGCCTTACCTTCTATAAGATGCAATGGTTTGACTCTCATTCTAGCTATATTCCCTTGGAAGCACGGATCCTTTAGTTCACATATAATTGTCATACTAAGGATCAGATTGTAGCACAGATAATCAATGTGTCATAGAAACATTACATTCATCACTGTGCACGAGATAGTACTCTTTTACAAAAGATATGATAACACACACTAAGGAATACTGCACAATCTAGGATGGATAGAAATGCCTTCATTATTAATCTGGAATGTAAACAGTCTCCAACATACTCAGGCCTGACTCGTATGGATGGAGATCACTTAACTTATTGACCTAACTAGTACATATAGGAAAGAACCCGATAGGTATAACAAATGACACAGCGGCTTGTGTGTAACCTTACCATAACCATCACCAATCAAAAAAATAAAATAGGTGTCACGGGTATAATCATTCCTTTATTAAAAACATGTTTTTTTCATAATGATGCATATTTACAAGTCATACAAAAAAATATGTCACATCGATCACCCATTCCAAAATGGTCGATGTTCCTAACAACATCTATGCAATAGTAGCGTGGGATCCCCAAGTGGCTATGATGACATCAACAGATCAAGTGCTACAGATATAGACTTTGACCCTGACTTGAGCTGCCCCAGTGAATCCGACACTGACAACGATGAAGAATCATAGATAGACTCATACAAAAATGACATAGTGATAAAGGAGTCGCCGCCACTTGTTGTTGCACACTCGTCATTAGTATGATTAATAGATTAACGAGAGCATCACCCTACAAGTTCGGCCTTTATAACAGTCAAAGTAGCCTTTGAACTTGGCTCCACCCTACATCACAGGCCCAGCTCCTCTGCTTAGTGGCTTCCATAATGACAGGCCTCTCCTATCAAATACTGACAACAATGGCCGCATGCAGCTCCTCCTGTCCAGGAAACGGGCTTGACAGGCCACTAAAATGACAGGACCTCTCTAAAACTCGGCATGGTCTCTCATCCATTGTAAATTGACCCTCTCCTACCAGGCAGCCGACAACATGAAAACATAATGCAAAACGAATCTTGTGAATTCTGCCCTTATCTGATAGTGAAAAAGAAATGCTCAATATATTCAATCAAATTCAAACAAGCCTTTCAAATCTGAAACCCTAAAATCTTCATTTCAAATTGGTGCTTAAAGAATGGTGGTCTCCTTTTTGTTTGTTTTTAAAATCTTAAAATTAGAACTTATATATTATAAAGCTAGTTTCTATATGTGAGCCAGCTAGCTCATGTGGCTAGCTAGGCTACTTTGAGACCAAGTAGAGGAGGAAGTATGGGGTTCAACCCCCACTCTCCCCAACTATTTTTTATAAAGGAATTTATAAACTTAAATAGGGTAGTGTTATAATATATGTGTAGTCTTTTGTTAGCCAACCAGCTAGTGAAATGAAGATAAGATCTTCTCATAAACAACTTGAGGTTCAAAACCCCACTTGTTTTTATAAATATTAATCCCAGTTGGATGGTTGTAACTACGACCTAATCCATGACAAATTCTTGTATTGTATAATTCAAATGAATATTCATGATAAATTTAGGATCATTATTTCTATTCTCAATTCAAAATATATGAATGAAACTAACATTCATGATCTGAATACTCTATATGCTCTTTTCATACAGAAAGAAAACGTTATGACCAACTTTGAATCGAAAGAGAATGTCACTCAGGCACTTATCTCCTAGAATCAGAAAAATTTCACTCCTAAAAACTATACAAGACCTAATTTTAAATCTAGGTTTAAATCTTCGAACTATAATTGTTATAATAAACAAAAGTTAAACATAAATTTTAAACCAAAATTTAATGGAACTTGTAACAATTGTGGCAAGTTTGGTCACAGATAAGAAGACTGTCAAAACGAAAATGTCAAAAATAACAAAGACAAGAGGTTCAACAATCAAAAATCAAAACAAAACCAAAATCAAAATCAGTATAACAATCAAAATACAAATAATGATAAACCATTGCACTCTACACTACTTCGTGTGCATTTAACAATAATGAATGAATCCTAGATACTGGTGCCTCAAGACACGTGACCTACATGAGTGATATACTCACTGATATCAAAGAATGTCGTGATCGAATCTACCTAGAGAAAAATTCTATCTTAAAAGCTCAAAGTCACAGTAGAGCTAAGGCTTTTAATGGTTTTATTAACAATGTTTTGTTTGTTCCTAAACTGAAAATGAACTTGTTATTTTGCTCTCAGATTACTCAAGATAATTTTAGTGTTACCTTACTGAGAAATAAATGGTTCATAAAAGATCCATTTAACTTTGTTATTGTTTAAGGCATTATTTGTCAATAAAAATGTGTTATTATCTATCAGGGGTTTTACTTTAACCACTTAGTTCATGAACCATAACTAAGAAGTTCTGCAGCAAGTAAGCAGCTGTTTAAGAAAGGAAGTAGTTTATAGAAGAAGGAAGTAAAGGAAATACAGAGAAGAAATGGGGAAGATGTGCATCCCAATTAGTAGATAGCAGAGCTAATTGCATGCACATAGAAGAAACTTAATAGATATGAACACACAGAATTATAAAACAAAGGCAGCTCTAGATCCAGATCTATAAATAACACAAAGTTTACTTAAGAGATCTAAGATTTAAAAGCAAGAAACACAGTACACCGTGACACAAAGTTCTCCTGGAAACCTGCTCCTTTGTATTCCTTTGCTCCAAGTTGCTCTCAAGGGTTCAACACAAAGTCTAGAACACAAGATTGCTGCTTACAAATTCTGATCGATCATTAACCCAGAGGTTCTTCTCCTACTTATAGAATGTAGGAGGGAAAGTACAAATGGAAAACTCAAACTGAACTGAAACATAAACAAGTAAAGATGACATTTGGCAATCATCCTCAACTATCTTCTCCTTAAGTGACACATGTATCACTTAACTAATAGAATGGTTCCACATGACTTTAAGTAATGGTTGCAAAACCAATAACTTAGAAGTTTTACAATTTCATCCGGGAACATAGAAAATAGAAGAAGAAAGAAATAGAAGAAGTCATGCCAGCTGTAACATTTATGTCTTCTTCTTGTTCTGATATCGGATATACTTGTCAAACATGTAATTCAGCATCCTTCCATCTGTTTTAGCCACTGCTTCTTTCTCTGTCCTAAACTGCAACAACCCTTCATTCAACACTTTGATGCACGCTTCCACATCTTCCAAGCTCGGCCCAAACCTTGCAATGTCCGCCTGCAGCGCCACCAGTCTACTGATAGAATTCATCGTGAAAGGCTTGGTAGCTTTATCAATTCTCTTTTGTACCATCAGAAGAGAACCTTCCAGGGAATTAGGCACCTTAGTTGAGACGATCCGCACGTATGAAGTAACACCTCCGTCCACTCTTTCCTCAGTGAAAGAAATGACACTGTCTGGTAAATCTGATGTCCTACTCTCAAGTGCCTGCATCCTCTTCAGCAAAACTCTGCAGATTTCCAAACGGAAAGATACTGCAAACTCTAGCTGCTTCCCCTTCTCGACTGATCCGTCCGGTACAATCTGTTCCGCAATCAATACATCTCCCGGCAGCTTGTTGATCTCGGCCAAAATACTCAGGTTACTCTCTGCAACTGTATTCATGCCTTCTATGTTTGCCATCAGTTGCTTTAGTTGATTTGCTGCATCATTCATAACCTTTAGGCGGGCTGGCACTTCCCCAAGTTGTACAGAAGCTTGACGAATAATCAAATCCTTCCATTCGTCAATAGCCTTTACTTGATTGCTTGCGTCCTCCATTTCCTGCATAAGATGATCACTCACCTGCTCTGAAATGGGCTGAATGGAAGGTTTAACAACCTTGGCTATGATCTCACATAATTGAGATACTTGCTTCTGCAGCTCTTCTTTCTCCGCCTTTTCACTGTCAAGCCTAAGGAATAAAGCATCCATCAATGTCTGCGTGTCCTGCTTCAATCCTTCAGTGGTGGCTTGACCGAGGGGTACTTTGGTCACTGTCACATCTTCCGCCGTGAGCTCCTCCTCTATCTTTCCTTCTGCCAGAATTGATATCTCAGCAAACTTCTCTCCCGAATCCTCGATGATCAACCTAGAAGTTGCTTTGGCAACTTTAGGCCTTCTGTCTCTTCCGCCCAGATTCTGGAGTAGCTGCAAGTCGTGCTCCTCTAAGTTCATCTCCATTCTCGCTTCTGGAACCAACTGCGAAGTCAACCATTCCGAGAAGTTACTTCTCGGAAAATGAGAAGTCGCTGAGTGTACTACCATCTTCCGCTCTGCATCCTCTCCGTCAGAAAGTGCCACAGTGTTATGGCTGCCATCTTCTGAGTCATCCAAGGACAAAGCCCTTTCGAATTCCGCCATCTGCAGCTTCAACGTATCCTCTGGAACAGGCGCTGAACGAAGTGGCTGAGGGGAGAAGATGAATGTCGCTGGATTCAGTGGAGGCATGGAAGCATCCTGCTGCTGCGGTGCAATAGTTGGTGAAGTATTGGGTACTGGAGAAACCGGAGTTAAAGTCATGGTCGTAGAAGTGATCCTCTCCTTGGATTGAGATCTTCTATGCACTTTCAACTTCTCGACTTTCCTGCTGCTTTCTCCTCCGTGCTTTCGCTTGAGGGAATCTCCTGCGCCGAAGTTGCCCGTGACTTGATTCATCAATGCTTCATCAAGGCAATATCCCTTCGTCAGCAACCAGTTTGAAGTATTCACCAACACAGCTCCCGACCTTTCTTCAATTGTGTTGCAGCCTCCTATGTTATTCTGCAGTATGGCTTTATCTCCTCCCATTTGATGGTAAGTGTCAAGTACCACATTCCCATCATCTTTAAGATCCGCAGGTATCCGCGCTAGTCCAAAGTCGAACACTTGCTTTGCTGATAGCCTGCTGAAATCTCTCTTTCTAACCTCGTACTCACTTTTGCACTTCATCCAGAAATCTTCTAATGAAGGCACATGTGCGTACTCCTGGGAGATTGTCTTCCTGGCTACTCCAAATGGATCGAAGTTCAGCCGTGCAGGGAAGAACTCTTGCTCATACTCAGATAACATTTGCGCTTCCATCCCCCGAGCTCTATGAATGCTAATGCAGCTGTAATATCCCACAGTGATTGGGAAGAAGCCCGTAGACTTGTGCCGCTTTGACTGAAGGTCGTGTAACTCCACAAGTTGCCTGCTCAGCTCCATGGCGATCAATCTATCATTCGGATACCTGGGCATCTTTATTGGTTCTCCAGAAAAGCCCGTAACCCTGAGGTATGTGAAATCTGCAAATTGAATGAATAGACTGCCAATCTTGGACACAGCTTCCCACGCTTCCTTGCTTACCCTGTTGGCCTTCAAGTCTTTGTCTAGCCTGCAGATGAAATCGTAGAAGAAGTCATCGTTGATCACTTTGAAGTCTTTCTCGCATGCAGGTGCAGTAAGCTGCGGGTAGCACTCGAAAATGGGGTCCTTGGAAAGAACACCACATCTATCCAGCTTGGAAAAGACGCCTTGTGAAGCTGCAGCATACACCAAGTATGAAGTCATCTTGAAGCTGAAAGTACGCTTCACGTTCCGGAGTTGCTCACCGATGTTGTTGCTAATAATTTCCGACCAATTGATTATAGAATCAACCTTGTTGATTTCAATGGTCCTGATGAAAGCATACATCCATGTACGGAAAGTGTAAGCATTCGCTTCGCCATTCATCCTGCATAGCAATTTGACGACATCATCTACCTCCTGCACCAAATTGGACCGTGGAAGAGTTCTCGGGAACTTTGAAGGAGATCTAGGCTTCTTCATGTATCGGCTATTCATTATGCTCACGCAATCAGCTCTATGCTTCTCCCATCTACTGTCAGCATCCTGAATGCTAATAGAAGTCACCACCTTTCGCACTGGAATCTTCAAACAATAATTGATGAACTCTGCGTCCAAACGAATTATTGTCTTTCCCGAAGCATCACGCACTGATCTGGATGAAGGATGATAAGATCTAGCACACTCCATCACGAACTCTGGCAATTGGGCTGTACATGGAAAAGCTGCAGCTCGGATAATTCCACTGCTTTTAACCGCACGCATGAGTGAAGTCTTTCCCGCTCTGGATCTATCAATCAAATCGGCAAGAGGTTCCGGGCCTAGATCTGTGTCTCCTATGTCTGCAAGTTTGGAAGCAATGCATGACTCCATCGTGCTTTCTTTTTCATCTCCCTTCGCCATGGCTTTGTCTATCTTTGTCTGAATAATTCTTTTTCTTCTTACTTGGCCGGATTTCTTCAAAATTGGTGCAGATCTGGACAATTCTTCAGATTCGGAGGATATATGCAATGTATTGGACATTGATAAAAGCTCCTTTTCCTTTGTAAAGCACCTGTATTGAATTCCTGCAATTTATTCAGACAAAAATGGCCACCGGAGAATGAATAGTGAATTTTAATTGTAAAAATCTGCACTTTTCAAGCCCGTTGCCCCAAAAATTGGTGTTTAATTTGCACATAAAGAGAGCATGAATCCTTTCAACAACACCTGAGCACCTGTAACACCTATGCAAACAATTATGCAGACAAAGATCAACCTCCTTCAAAGCATGCGCCAAATCTGGAAGCTTTTAGCCTTGTTGCCACCTTGTCTGAGCAAAATCCTTCTTCTAATGGGGGCGCACTTTTCCTCTTGGCTGCAATTCTTTACCTGTGAATCAAATAATTCACCCATATGGCTGCCCATGCTTATATAACCTTCACAATTCTATAATTAATAATTGCCCTAACAATTAAAGGCAATTAATTAATTAAAAATCATGCTTTTCTCTTTTAAAAATAGCATGTTTAAGGACAGCCATCCAATAAATTAAATTAATCCAATTTAATCCTTCACACATCACTTCACTTAAGCTTCACAGTGTGCTTTGACCATAGCCACTGAAAATAGAAATTAATTTAATGTTTTAATGCCTTTAAAAACATTAAATAACTCCCAAATGGGGCGCACTTTTTGAGAGGAAGGGGGCAGCCACTAAATAAATTAAATTTAATGCATTTAATTCCTTTCTTTTATTCCCTCTTTGACTTGTTGACTTCCTCCAAGCTTGGGCGCACTTTTTGAAAGAATAGATTAATTAAAATAATCACTTAAAGGCTGCCATCATCTCACCAAAGGGGGCGCACTTTTTTGCACATATAATTCTATTTTTAGGAATTTTTCCACAATGGGATTCTTTACCCTGCAAGGCAGGCACCAAAATCCCATGATCCACTTAAGTGATTTGACTTTGACAATGGGATTATTTACCCTGCAAGGCAGGCACTAAAATCCCATGATTTCACTTAAGTCACTTTCCTTTTATTTTATCATGGGAATTTTCACCCTGCAAGGCAGGTAATAAATTCCCGCCTGCCTGCGGCCTCTAACTTTCCCACTGCAGCTTAAGTGAATTTTATAACACGGGAAAAAGTACCCTGCTAGGCAGGTATAAAATTCCCACCCTGCCTGCGGCTTCTATTTTTCCCATTGCAGCTTAAATCCTTTGTTTTCCAAAAATGCGCCCATCCCCGCAGGGGCTTTTCCGTGCACGACTTCGCTTTTTCCCGGTGATCCAGACCTCCGATGGCGACTTCCTCCGGGCATAATGTGCGTATATGTTTTCCAGCTGCTCCAGGCCAAAAATCGGGCTTACCCGGCAAAGGAATTGTTCTAGAGAAATTTCACAGAAAACGAAACGGGGACAACACAAAAACACGAAAAATTGCCAAAAGTCACAAATAAAGCCCAAAACTTATTCCAAGTTAAAACCCTTCTGGTACATAAGAGTAATGACATATTCGATCATAACAGAGTTAAAACGGAGCGCAAATAGCCTCATACGGGGCTCAAAATAATTAAATACAAATTTCCCGCAGACAAATCCCGACGACAGAATATAACAACTTTGGGCATCTGGGTATTTGGCGAAAAAGGCTAATATGGCTCTTTGGGATTATCTTGACGCAATACAAGAACTTTCAGGCAATAAAAACACAAAACGACCCATTATTTTAAAAGTACGAAAAATTTTCGGATAGGGTAGTCGCAGATTTCATGAAAAGACTAGAAATGTCTTGTAGATACTTCATTTTTTAATTCTCAAAGTGTAATGTGAGCAGGGACTAAACAGTCAAACTTGGACTAAACTGTCAAAAATTTAGGGAGATACTGACACTCTATATCTATATATTGACCCTTGTGAATGACTATAATATGCCTTGTTATAATATATTAGGTCTCTCCAATGTGTGAAACCCTCTTAAATCAACTGAAAAGACCCAAAAACCTAACCATGGGTGAAATACACCTGTAAAAGTGTTAGTGTTTGGGTTGAAATGCAATCCATACACTGGGTACATTGGCACTAATATGAATAATACTCAAGCATCACATATTTATCCACAACTAGATATGTGATATCTATATGGATTCAACTAGAACTTTTATAATTTGATCATTGTACGATGTTTACAGACTTGCTTTCTTAGTACCTAACTTGGCTTTGATGGTATTTAGCAATGGGAAGCTTGATTGTAGATATCTTAAATAGGAGTTCTTACAAAAGCCTATGCATCAAACTACACCTCTAGAAATCTGGTTCCTAATAAGAAATCAAATGTTTGAATCTGAAAATATTTGGTAGCTGCTTTCTATTTTCATTCCTAAATGGGTTAAAAGGAAAAACTTGCTTGATCCTACCTATATATTCTTGCATTTTCGTTGGCGGAAACTGAACGAACAAAAGGATTAAGGGTGTATGATCCAACTAAACACTAGAAGGCTTTGGAAAAATAGGAATTTCATGTCCTAAAAATGTTTTTGTTTAACCTCCTTTGAACCCTCTATTTTGTCTCTTAATGAAGAAGTGCAGAATATTATAGCAGGAGTTGATTGATCCTAACTTCCATTGATATGAGCTTCTCTTTGAGCGATTGAAAGTTGAGGGGGAAAGTCTTGCAATAATATGTGGATTCCTATAAAAAGCCTTGTAATGGGCTCAATCCCTAATTAAGGATTAAGCCCTAATATTGGCTTGTCAAAAAATTTAATAGAAATCATAGCACACATTACCATGGTTTAATGACCTTATATGAGTGGAACCCCAATTTCTTTTGTAAGAGACAAAAAGCCTAAAGATGGATAAGCCACAAATTTTATTTGCTACAATGTTTGTTTATTAAAAATTGAATCATTGGGAACTTGTCCCAAGATCTGTCAAAATGTGAAAACGTTGCAACATAGAGTGTAGTCAATCTCCACATAGAAATAATTAGACTTCAACACTATATTGAAATTGTATTTGAAAATTGTAATGGAATAAAGCATGGAAGGAATACACATGTTTTCCTTTTCAAATGAGGAACTCCCTTGTTGAAGTACCTCGAGAGAGGGAATAGAATTGCGTGGCACAATTGAGGATCAAGGTTGATTAGCCCTAAAGTTGGAAAATGGATAATTGAAACCATGGGAGCAATTAGGTGCACCAACACACTAAAGGAAAGGGTATCAAAAGGTGTATAATTTCCTCCTAAAGCCTTACCCAAAGACAGATGAAGAGTTTCATAAGGTGTCTAGCCACCACTTAATCTTCCAAGGAGAGTGAGAAGAAGAGTGTCATAAGGCATCTAGTTCCTCAGCTCTAAATATTCCACCCAAATATTCCACCCAATGAACCATGTTGTTATAGATGGATCTAGGTCCCAAATGTGTAATTTGCATAACATTTCAGGGAATGAAGTATACTTATTCCCCATCGTGCATTAACACTAATAGTGTTGATTTACCAAATGTGCAAGGATGGTCGAGAACGAGGCAAAGTTCATGATCTCGTACCCTGAATTGTAGAAGTGTGTATGATTATGAGATGTGTGAAGCCGAAAAGCTCCTGAAGCATGGTCATGCCCTCCCTCACATTTTAAATTAAAATGTTTTCAAAATTTGTTAGGAATTGTGCAATACTGGCTCTTCCAAACATGTTTATTTGTAGAAACTTGTAAAAGCTAATCAGTATGTATTCAGAAAACTTTGATTTGGATGAGCTTAGAAAACTGCACTAGGATGGTACCTATTTAATTCTTGGATATTAACACTATGATGGTTTCAATCCATGTAAATGACTAATTTTGTTCCCGCTAGAATTTGTAAAGCGTTTTTGTTTGTTCAAGATGTAGTTTGTTCCTTTGTATTTTAATCTCTATAATTTGTCTAATGTACTTAAATTACATTTGATATGTAAACATGTCACTATCCCCTCCATTGAAGTTGCCCCATAAAACTTGAGGCGAGTGTGATGTGCCTTGTAAATTGCTACCTTATATACAACTCGTATGAAGGCGATTTAAGTCTACAAAGGTCAACTGATGAGGAGTAAATTTTACCCAAGTAATAATCTGCAACTAGAATGTTATGGGATCCAAAGTGAGGATCAAGGGAAAATCCGTACACTAGGATCTTAGGATATATATGGATGTTCATGCCCCCATTGTACGTTTATATTATTCTTAGAGACTATAAGAAGAGTGAAGGTTAATGTGAAGTTGACCATGTAGAGTTGTCTTAATAGAATTTAATGCATTCAATTCTTAGAAATTTTTGAAAGATTAGTGTAGTATGTCATCACTTAGAAAGCTAGACAAGCAGACCTAGAGATGTATATCTCTTTTACTGAAGTGGAGTAAAGTGCACTTGCTATGAGTAAGAGAGCTAATGTCAAGACTAGCAGCTGTCAAAGAGTAGAAAGAACTACATATGATGTTGAAGTGACTACAACTCCAATATCATATGAATATAACTAATTATTTAGCTCGGCTCGTACTGATCATTCATTTCAACGAATGTAACTATTGAGATTCATATTTTTGCATCCTAGTAATTAGACCAATGATGATATTGACCTCATGTTGTTACAAAAAACTAAGATCAGAATTGTAAAAATACGTTCAAAGCAACTCATACGTCACTGAAGTTTTGCATTATGTTTAGGGAATGTTCTTTTATCTATGAAGTCGTCCATTGAGGGGGAGTGTACAAAATAATTACACCTGATTAACAAACCCTTTTTCCTAAGAGAAAATCAAATCACTTCTTTTAAGTTGGCAATACAAAATTTTAAAAACACCCTATGTGATTTCGTAAACATCATTAAAGTAGTTTACTAAGTAGTACAAATAAGAATGTATTACATGGATATTACTTCAATTATCATATGCTCCATACAACTAATTAATATTTAGGTACCAATGCACTTCATCTAAAATGTAACTTTTGATATTTCTACATGTAATTAGACCAATACGTTTAGGAAGTTAAGCCTAAAATCATCCTATATGTTTTCCTCAAAACAATAATCATTAAGGGAAATAATAATCCTTTCAAAAAACACAAATTATTAAAAAAAAAATTCAAAGAAAATAATATTCCTCTCACGAACCCCAACCGTGTAACCCCATAGGGATTTAATTGGAAAGTGCGAATGATAGGCCTAGGCAACGTTTTCTCCCTTGATTTCCATAAAATATAGGAAGGGGTTTCATATATATAAATAGGGCCCCCATATATAGATGAAACGGCTCTCTCCTGAGGGAAATAGGCCATACATACATACATACATACATACATATGTGTGTATGTGTGTAGATATGTATATATGTATATGCATATGTATATATAGGGTGTGAATGACATTACCCTCCCACTTATAAGTTATTTAGAGAAGGGTAATAAGTAATATCTAGAGTGGAGTGGTAAGCATCTTTGAGTGGAGTGGTTATATATAGATACAGATACTGGGGATCTACATAGAACTCTAAATTGAGGTCATCTAAATCTATATAAAGAGGGGGAAGGGGCATGTTTTCTCCATCTATATAAGAGGGGTAGATATGTATGTACATACGTACACACACACACATGGACGCCCCTATCTAATATCTATAAATAAGGGGTCCAATGTTTAGTCTTTTATGGATATCTCAATCAAGTGTGTTCCTCACCCCCCACCCCCCATTTGCCCATTCACCTCTATATAAATAAAGAGGAAGAGTTAGAATAGAAATTATTGTGCCTACGTTCATTTTTCTTGCAATTGTGGGATGATATGAATGCAAATCAATAGCCCTACTTCAATTTTTTGTTTATTTTTGTGTTAAGTGTTTATGTGTAATTTCAAAATTTGTTATATCCGTCTATGTGTATGCCAACTCTATCTAAACAAAAAGAACTTAATAAACTAACAGCATATATTTTATGCCAACATTATGTCCACCCTTACCTTAGTTCAAACTTTAGGGCATCTTATAATGCCTACTGTTACCTTGGATCAAACTTCAAGGCTCTTACAATGCCCACCCTTACCTAAGTTCAAACTTTGGGGCGTCTTACGATGCCCGTCCTTAGTTCAAACTTTAGGGAATCTTATGATGCCCACCCTTTCCTTAGTTTAAACTTTGGGGTATCTTATGATGCTCACTCTTGATTTAGTTCAATCTTGAGAGAATCTTACAACACCTACCTCATGTCACCTCAAACTCTTGGCCATCTTATGATGTCGAGCCTTTCCTTAGTTCAAACTTTGGGACATCTTATGATGATCACCCTTGTTTTAATTCAATCTTAAGAGCATCTTACAATGTTTGCGCTCATGTCACCTAGGACATTGGGGCATCTTCCAATGTCTGCGATTACCTTAGTTCAAACTTACCCTTACCTTGGTTCAAACTTCGGGCCTCTTATGATGCCCACCCTTAACTTAGTTCAAACTTCGATGCATCTTACAATGACCATCCTTACCTTAGTTCAAACTTTGGGGCATCTTACAATTTCCACCCTTTCCTTAGTTCAAACTTTGAGGCATCTTATGATGCTCGCCCTTGCTTTAATTCAATCTTGAGATCATCTTACAATGCCTACCCTCATGTCACATATGACTCTAGGGCATCTTATGACGTTCATTCTCATTCTTCATCAAAACTTGTAGGCATATTGCGATGCCAGCCATTCCCAACATCTCATTTAAAAAGAAGTAACCAAGAATCTTGTAGACATTAAATCCAAACAAATTCAACTTCAAAAAATCTTCAAAGACTAATGCTCATTTCTAAGAACGTATGATCCGTGCACAACCATGCAGGTCCACGCACTCTTTGTAAGGACATTGAGCTCCTCAACTTCGTAGCAGTTCACAACACGCACAAAGAATCATAGTACCTTCACACATTGGTGCATTGCCTTGCGGACCACCACATAGCTCTCTAGTACCACGGAGCATCCCCTAAGCTCTTTGCCCTATGCACAACCTTGCATCATACTAAAACATTTGAACCACACCCCTCAACATAGTGTGCATCACCGTAGATCTGCGCAAGTGGTGCTCTTCTTGTTTGTGCCATGTTAGAGCACCTATCAACATACCATGATGTTGGAAGTGTAACTGGCCCACCTAGAAGTATTACAACCATCACTCGAGCAGAAGATGAACCGTTCTTGTAACCGTCCTCTTTTTTAACCGCTCTCTATTGTAACTAGAGTTACCTAAGACTCTAGAATGCAGAGATAGGGGGCGTAGGGATGGGGTTTTTGGGACAGCAAATATATTCCTAGATTTTGGGGACGGTTGGGCAATGGTTATTAAAATAATACATAAAATTAAAAAATTAAAAAATATACAAATAAATTTTTAGAATAACATAAACCAATCTTCTTTTACAGGCTCCAAAAAAGGCCTCTTGACAACTTTTCCTACATTGAAGGCCTTTCTAGAAATTTTTGGAAATTTCAAGGAAACAAAAGTAACACAGCTTATCATTTCTCTAATGTCAATTTGCAAAAAAAAATCCTTCTGGTAGGAAAAGGGCAAACAAGAGTAAGTAGGTTTAATGGAGATTTGACGAGTGTATCTTTAAAACGAGAAAATACATGTTGAGGGTTGCTGAAATGAAGCCATAGCAGTTTGTGACAATCCACTATTCACATTTGTGTTAAAAAAATTATGTATTCATATATCATTCTCGATTCTAAGTATGTCTCTGTAATACAATATAGTCGGGTTATGGGTTAACGTTTTGGTCTGTCTTACTGCTTTAATTATCTACACGGCCTTTATCTTCATACAAAATCATACATACAAGTTGTATTAAGTGATTGGAGCTTCCACGATGAATTTTATTTGATATTTACATACAGACGATTTTTCAAATAGAAACAAGTGGCTTCTAAAAACAATCTTAAACTACAAGAGTACATTAGGGCCTTCCCAAATTTATTTCATTTACAAGTTTTTTTATCTCAATGCAATAGTGCAGCTAGAATTGAGGCTATCCATTACCAGACATCATGAAATTTGTGAAGGTGATCAAGTTGTTAATCAATGTGGAACCCTTCATTAGGCAAAACTATGTGACAAAATCAAGATAAGTGCTTTGAGATTGATACATTCTGTTGTATTTGAAATAGTTATATTTAAGATATATGGACTAGTATTTAAATCATTAAAATAAAACTTGAAAAAAAAATGATTTTTTTTTGTGGGGTTAGGAAGCAAGGGGTAGGACATCAAGAGGTCTCCTAACATAGGGGACGTCCTGGAAACATCTCCTTTTTTAGGGGACGTCCCCCCTTTTTTGCATAGGAAGGTGAATGGTGGAATGTTTCGTGCTCGTCCCCAAATCCTTGAAAACCTCCCGGGCATTCGAAACAACTAGGAAATGGGGGGATGCACGCGTAACACTAGTTATAATTGATGTCTTATAATGATTGTATATACACATCCATTCAACCATAGGGGGCCAGAAAGAATGAATGGATTATGGTCCTCTTTCTCACATGTTAGTATACCCAAAGTATCTAACATTGATTGATCATTGTGATCACGTTCTAGTCTATGAAAAAAGTTAGGAAGTGTCTTCCCCCTTTTGATCACGGGATTCTTCATTCTTAACCTTATCGAACATTGGACACTAATATACCTTATTTTACTCTTTCTCATAGATTAGAAGTTGCACTATTCTATAAAAAATTTCACATTCGAGTATGTTTTGGTTTATTTCTATAATAGTTCACATTGCATGTTCTATAACACAATTTGCTAACCAATTTATAGGGTTGTCCTTTACACCGACATCGTGGGCCCTACTGTGTGGGTCATTGGTATTAGAGCAAGAGCTTTTATATGCTTGTAAACATGTGTGCACTATAGTAGAAAGAAAACTTAGATATGTTCGTAGCAAGAGAATATCGGGAAGAATGTCGTAGCAAGAGGAAGATGGCTGATGCCGAGAAGCAATTCTCTAAGGCATCCTTAGATGTCCAAAAAGTTATTCGGGATGCCCAAGAAGAGAAGTGCACTGAACTCTTTGACAAGTTCGGTGAACTCATGATGCAACTTAGTTCGACAATGTCTCATTCTTTTGTGCAACCTACATCTCAAACGGTTATAGCATCAATCCCTTTCAAGATCCAAGCCAATCATTGGCATTCCAGTGTTCGAAGACAAATTCAATGCCACAACATTGGATAGTTGGATTCAACAACTTGAGGTATACTTCTTGGTCAACTGCTTAAGTGACTTAGAGAAGATCGCCTTCCTAACATCGAAGATTTCCATTTTAGTGTCCCATTGGTGGGAAACCTACAACCAACAATGCGAGAAATGCTTCGAGTCCATTGAGACTTGGAGTTTAGTTGTTAGCACTATGCAAGGGTATTACCCCCTCAAACACTTTGAGGATGAATATATGAAGTTCTAGCAATTGGATCATTGTAAGTAGCAATCAGTTGAAGACCACACCAACCAATTCCATGATGACTTTGCGTGTTTGCGTGAGGATTTGACGAAGCAACATAAGGTGCTGAAATACATCAGTGGACTCTCATCTCATATTCGCACAAAGATGGAGTTCTTGACTTCGCACACATTGGGGTAAGCATACCACAACACTGCAACCTTTGAAGCCAAGAGAAAGACGAAGTAAAAGTTTTCCTCTTCACCTTCCTTTGTAGAAGTAGAGCATGACATGCAAATGAGAACAACCTAAGAAGGTTGTGCAACATTAGAACGCTCTAGTGCCTCAGCTTTAGAAAAAGGCAAGAATAACCAAGGTGACAGGTGCCTTTGACACTGCACAAGCTCACACAAGTATTTTGAATGCCACGCATAACAATCCTTGATTATGCAATCTACATTAACTCTTGCACAAGAAGCTAACACTGGTCCAAATGCTACTTGTTTGAGTGCCAACACCTCTACCACTAACACTTCAGAGGAACGAGAACACCTCTGTCAAACCAAATGTTGCGTCAAGGATGTCAGCCTCGTCATGTAATGATTGAAAGTGGGATCCAAAAACATCATTGCCCTAGATGTAGTCCAATGCCTAGGTCTTACCACTGAAGCACATCCTCGACCATACTCTCTTGGATGGCTCCAGTAGGGGAAAGATATCCAGGTCTGACAACAAAGCACTTTCAAGTATGCAGTCAAGCCTATGGAGGAAATTATCACTTACGATGACATCACACTAGAGGATTGTGACATCTTTCTTGGAAGACCATATGTGTATGATTGTGATGCTACATATCAAGCTAAGATAAAGCGATGGACCATTCATGTCAAACATATTTTCTTCAACCTTCACGAGTCACCTCCTAAGACCAAACTCGCTTTGATATTGGTCAAACAATGCCTCAAGCTCATTTCACACATGCAAAAGTTTGTGCTAATAGTCCATCCAAAAGCCCCTGCCCAATTGAGTAAGTGAGTATTGGCGGTGCACCAAGCTGTGGAATTATCGTCGTAAAGCTACTACAACAATACAAAGACACCTTTGAAAAACTGAAAGGCCTCCTAACACATTTTATGGTAAGACATCAAATAAATTGGGTTCACCGTTCACTGATACCCTCTTCCAAATAACCACAATATTGCGGGTCCATTTGGGAGAATGATGAAGTTAAGAGCCAGATCCAAGAGGTCCTTGATCAAGTCTAACTCTTCTCCTTGTGGTTGCTTGATAGCCCTTGTGTGAAAGAAATATGGCATATGGCACTTTTACATCGCCTATCGCACGCTCAACAAGATAATGGTGAAAATTTGGTATCCAATGTTGCACATTGACGACCTCTTGGACCAGCTTTGAGGTGCATAATAATTTGCAAGTTTGACTTAAAGTTAGGTTACCATCAAGTACTAGTCCATCCTACAAACATTTGGAAGACAACAGTCTTTAGGCTTGACAAATGTACCAATAACATTAATGTGCTTGATGAATGACATACTTTGGCCCTTCACCAACTCCGTCATCATCTTATTGGATGGCATCCTCATATACAAGAAGACTTGGTAGGAGCATGTGGAGTACGTCTCGCACGTCCTAGACACTTTGTGCAAACACAAGTTGCAAGCCAACTTAGCAAAGTATACATTGAACACCATGTAACTTTAGTATCTAGGGTACATCATCGATTGCGCATGTATCCATGTAGATTTAGAGAAGATCAAGGTAACCCAAGATTGGCCAACTTTGTGCAATCTCATCTGGTTGTATTTTCTTGGACTTGCAAATTTCTACCATAGGTTTTGTCCTTGGTTTCTCGCACATATCATGATCCCTGGACGAGATCATGTGCGCCAAAGCTACATTCCATAGGATGCCTGCACACCAACCTGACTTCAAGGAGCTCACACAATACCTTTGTGGAACACATGTTCTAGCAATGCTTGACATTGTCCAACCCTTTTAGATTTAGATTGATACATGTGACTATGCACTCGACGTAGCACTCATATAACTTGGACATCTGGTCATATAGCACTGTGTGACATTCAACGACACGGTTCAACGCGATTTCATCCATGAAAAAGAGTTGTATGCCATTGTTCTTGCAGGTAAGAAATTTTGCCACTACATTTTGGGTAATGAGACAATCATCCATTTTTATCATAATCCACTTCAATTTTTTGCATACATAGTAAGCTGTAGAATATGCCCCACATGAAGTGGATGACTTACTTGCAACAATTCCATTTGATGATCAAGCACAAGAAGGGTAAATGCAATACGGCAGCAGATTGCTTCAAGTCTCCTCTAGTGCAAGTGCTCATCACAATGCTTGACACACTCGGCAACAACTTTTTTAACTGGGTATCTCTCTTCTTAACAAACCAAGATTATGCAGAAGCCTATACCGTCCTTGCATAAGGTGAACATGTTCACGAATTCCATATGTCCGACAAGCTTCTCGACAAGTTTGGACATTTGTGTATTCTTGATGGTGCACCTCGCCAAAGACTCGTCTAGGAGGTGCCCTACACCAAGACTGTAGGACACTTCGGTGTCACCAAGAGACCAGTAGCACTATAACAACACTTTTATTGACCATACATGCTCATGAATATTTTATGCCACATAAAGTCTTGCACTCATTGTTGCATCGCCAAGTACATGAGTAGGAAGACGAGACTTTAATATCTTTTTTGATTCCATTTAGGCCTATGAGTCTATCATTATGGATTTCGTGAACTGGACTACCTATGATGAAGCACCATAACGTCCGTGTGTTTGTTGGTGGATAGGTTTCAAAAATGGCCATCACGGTTGCTTGTAGAAGAACATCAATCCTTGGGAAATTGCATGCTCATTTTTCAACCATGTTTGGGTGCACTTTTGGATTATGCATATCTATCATGTTTGATTGCGACTCACAGCTTGTTAGTTATTTTTGACATGCCTTGTGGGAAATGATGGATACACAGTTAGAGCAGTCAACACCGTTCATCCTTAGATAGATGGATGAATGGAAGCTGTCAACCACATACTTGTTCATTTATTGCCATGTAAACTAGCATGCATCTGCTTACATTGGATGACAATTCGCTCTACATCCAACATGCCTGCGAAAAAGCTCTTCATAGTTCTACATGGCATAGTCCATTCTAGACTTGTCTTTGGTTTTAACCAACAACACTCCTAGACATATCCTGCCATGCGCCATCTAATGCTGAGTGCGTTCAAAGGAAAAGAAATGGAGAAGGCACAAACGTTTCTGTAATGCATCTAGGCTGTTAACCAACAAATTAAACAGATAGACTTGCATTAACAACAAAGGTACAAAGAGTGCTATGATACACATCGCACACCTCATGACTTCAAGGTAAGCGATGAAGTCTGGTTGCATCTTCAAAAGGAATGCTTCAATGGTCCGCACAAGAAGATTAAGCCTCTGCATTATGGTCCTGACAACCATACTGCACATTGCTGAAGAGAATACATTCGTCCTTGATTTGCCACAGTACTCGAATCTACATCTGGTATCCAATGTGGAACTCCTTTAGCCATATTTTGCACCTGTTACTTGAGACGACAACTACTCAACATCCTTAGGATTTGGATCCTAAACACTTGTAGATAACTCCAAAAGATCAAATCATTGGAGTGACAACAACCTACACTTGTCAAGGCACATATGAGTTGTTTCGATTGGTCAAGGTAGGGCAATACATTGATCATGCTAAGTGGTATAACCTTCAACAACTTCAAGGTCAATTTCCACAATTGATTGAAGACGTAATGCAGACCATTTCTCCTTAAGAAAGAGCGAATGATCTGTGTGCATCCGATAGGTCCGCACACTCTTCCTTAACATATTGAACTCCTTAACTTCGTGGTTGTCTCGTGCCATACAAAGAGGCTCATGGACCTTCACGCATTGATGCATTGCCTTTCCGACCACTATGAAATCCCCTTAGTACTACACAACATCTCGAGACCTCCATACCTTGTGCACAGGCTCACGGCATACTTGGACATTTGCACCCACCTTATGTACCTACTTTTCAACTAATACTCCCAACCATAACTAAATGTTTCCTAGAAAAATAAAGCAATGGTGACAACTTAAGAGTATCTTATCACTCAAATTCAATCATATTTCTTGCAGTAAAACTTATGCAATCTATCTACATGTCTCTCATCCATACTCGATCCTTTCTTGACACAAAAGTCTCAAACCTGCCCATCATTTGTATCATCCCTTTATCCATAATAACTAGGGGAAGCCCAATCATTAGCCTATCCTTTACCCTCATTTCGCATTCCCTATTGGGAAAAACCAAGGTCACATTCAAGATCACACTCTTTTCTAAATTGGAAGTTTAGGAATATCCAAACGATCTTGGTTTTGTAAGTTCTCCTTCTATAGTGGCTAGGTGTGAGCTCTCTAATGTAATCATCTTACATCCCATTGTCAACCTTTTGAATCCATATGGAGAAGGAACCTAGAAAAGGCCCAAAAAATCAAGATTTGGAAAGTCAAAACATCAATATCAAAGTCAAAAGATAAATATTTAAAACTCAATCACAAACAAAAAAAGACATGATCGAATCATTGGCACACCCTTATCCTAGTTGAAAGCTCAAAACTCCACAAATGGCCTCACAGTAGAGTCAAAGTTCCATTAGAGTGTGGCAGGTTGGCCAACAGAATAGAATAGGAGGCCTCGTATCTATCACTTGTGCCACCTAGCATTTTCATGCAAGTACCTAATCCTCGTAGTTGAACGCATGGCTTCAGATAGAGCTCTTAAGGAACGAGGGAACAAATCATGGGAAGGTAAGGCACCTTTACATTGTTCATTGCATATCATATCTTTCATGGGATATATCTATCAAACTTCAATAGTTTTTCCCTAAACCATAAGCCATACAAAACAAGGTTCCTAAACCTTTTTGATGTTGAAAAAAATCCAATCTTGCCAAATTGATTAGAGTGTCTCATCTCCAATAAAGAACTTATGTTTTGCTACTTGGTGGCGTCCCTTCTTTTTCCCTTCCCTTCATTACCTACCCTTGACCAACAAACTTCTTTCCAAGTCTCTCACTCTTCCTTTACATCATCATTCTTCATTTCTTTACATACATGCTAGCTATCACAACAACATTAAGGTTCGAAGGGTTTCAAGATTGTAAGGACCAATGGAATCAACCAAGCTTCCCCTTTGAACCATCCATACCTAGAGTATCAGTTGCATATTTGGGTTCCTCAAGATGCTCAGAGCTAGATCATTGCTTTACTTTTTGCTCAGATTGGCTCTTCGTTGCATTTGGAGACCCTTCAACTTGTCCTTGTTTCTAATTTGTTTCATTCGGGCCATAATCAAGTCTCATCCCTAAGTACCTAGTTCACTCTTTCTTTGGGTCATCTGGACTAATTTAGCCTTCAGCTTGAACTCAGCGATCTGAACCCATCCTATCACCTTCTTTTTTTGGGTCATCCTAACCTAATTTTAGCCTCTTACTATTATAGGATGTCCAAACCCAACCTAGTATTCTTATATCCTCCTTCAGTCATCCATGGACTTAATTCAACAACTCTGTTTATTAGGCTAGTCCAAACCATGACCTTAACACCTTATCTATCATCTTGTGTCATCCCAAACCTAATTTAGCCTTTACTTTCTTGGCTATCTGACCTCATTTCTATCTTTGAATCATCTAGACCTTGAACTTATCCTTTCCTTCAAGGCTATCCGAACTTCTCCTAATATTATATGCCAATTACTTTTTAGAACTAGTCTACATACACTTGCATTGCATTTTTTCATGTAGTCTTACTAGCATTAGAAGTTGACCATGAGCAACTTTTTGCGCCTACATCAATCAAGACTAAGGCATATATGCATTGCATCCATTTTTCGTGGATAAGGGTAAGTCGAGGTACATATATTTCAATTTATGTTAAGCTTCTCAATTTATTATCATTCATTGTCACTTTAATTTCGGTACTATGTCCATTTTCCACAGCACTACCATCTCGGCGTTACACTATTGTGGCATGTGATGTGCTTCAGGTGACGACATATGAGTATACACATTATTTTTGCTGGCTGGCATTTCTTTTTGCAATACTCTTCGACTAGATTAATCTCCTTGAATGTACATCATATAGGAGATACATTAGAGTTGGGGGGTCGAGCCCAATTCATAACACTTCACGAGAGATTCATCATGTTGCATTCCTTCCAAATACCACCTTGAAATCACCATGACATCAACTTATAGTTGTCCTCCTAGATTCTTGTTCCCAATCTCCCTTGTTGACCATCTTCTTCCTCTATTGGCTAGCACATAGCAGACGTCGGTTGACATGGCCGATGACAGCGTACAAAGGCTCACCATGACATCAACTTACAGTTGTCCTCTTAGGTTCCCAATCTCCCTTGTTGACCCTCTTCTTCCCTCTTTGCTAACACATAGCAGACGTGATTAACCTGGCCAATGACAACGTATAAAGCCCCCTTGTTTTGGCCGACATCATCAACCTATCTGATGACATCATCTAAAATTGAGTTATGACTTCTAGAGTGTGAACATGTACTTATAAGGTTCCCACTTGTCATTTTTTCAAATACAAAACATCGAGCAATCACCTCTACTCACACTCACAAAATCCTCCTTGTGAACGAAGAAGAGGACTTACAGTCAAGAGGAGCTTACACTAAAGAAAACATGTCAAAGTATATGGGTCCTTTGAAGATATCAAGAATCAAAGTTGATAAAAGCAAGGTCTATCTTAGTCATTTGGAGTCCCAAACTTTGAGTTTTATTTAGGATCTTCTACCTATCCATCTTCACTTCATCCTATGAACAATCTCTCCTAAAATGTACACAAGCCAAATGAGTGAGCTTAATACGACCAATAAGTCGACCCCAAGTAAGTACCCTCTAAGCCTAAGCTCTTTTCTTTTGTACTTTGGTTGGTGATTATTCTATGTTTCATGTATTAGATGGCAGAGATTAGCTTTTGTTTTTTTTGCTATTTTTTACGCTCTTGTTATTTATAGCTCTTACTTACCACCTAGTGGCACCTTTTACAGCCTTAAGATTAGATAGCTCATGGTTATTACCTAATGAAACTTCAGTTTATTTATAGCTCTTGTTTCAACATCTAATGACACCTTGGATCTAGTAAGGTCCTTCACCTTATATCTCCTTTGAGATTGTGTGTAGATTCCTTTTATAGACCCATTACAACCTTAAGTACACATGGCCCTTGTGTATAGCCCCAAATTACTTTGAGGGCCGGCATTTTTGTTACATGTAGGATCCAAAATGGTCTTCAGCCTTTTTCCTGTTTTAAAGGATCCTTATATTAGAGATTGTTTGAGGCTCATATACATTATCTACCTTGGCTTTCCAAATGATATACATAGAGTCATAAATTTATGCAAATTGCCTTATTTGCCTGCCTATCTACCAAGAGCAAGGGATTAACAAAAGAATAAGCTTATGCACAAAATTGCCCTTGCACAGTTGGTAGTTGTTCTGGAAGCAATCAAACATTCTTGTGGTTGTACTAATAAGGTGCATAAAGTATCAAACTATTGCAATCAATCATAATGACGTGTCACGTCACAGTCTATTATGTCTTGGTATGGCTCAAAAGAAAACATCACGAAACACTCTAAAAGACAAGGGTGGATCGTAACTACTTTTATACCTAAATCCCAATCATTATGGGTGTGGAAGTAATGGAATCAACAGCTAAGATTTGTCCACCTACTTATGTGAAATCAGGTTCTTTCGGATACCAAAGTCAAGGATAAGCTCCATTGATCTATCTTTGACTCGATTAATATGAGTAAACAACACTTCTCTATTGTTGGTAAGATAGTCCTTTCCCATGAGGATAAGTTGAGGATTAGAATTGATGGGATTAAATACCTAAACCTTTGAATGTCCACATTGTGAATTATATTCGACTAAAAGGACCATTCCATTTTTCAAGTTGAAGGACAGGACATTCGTTTATAGAATGTCCAATGCACATGTGATAAGTATAATAATTCTTCTTTTCATTGCCAATGAAGGATTCAAGCCCTTGGTGGTTCCATTGAGGGAAGAATTTCCAATTTTCATGGCAACGTTCGACGAGTTGGCAAGGGCAAAAGACTCTCTATAATGTCCCCAATTAGACAATTCATGCCCCCAAAGGAAACAGCCACAAATATGATCTATAACAGCAATTTATGGGAAATATATTTGATAAAAAGCATGCAGATCTGAATTTATTCTAGAAAATGTGACTTGCCCTAGAGATGGTTGGCCCATAAAACTGATGTAAAATCACTCAAAACTTTGCCTAAACTGATCAGAATTCATCATACATGCAAGAACACCAAAAATATAAATTTTTTGACCAGGAAGAAGAGTTGAAAATTTATTAAAAGTCTGCAAAAAATCAGCTTATAGACATAGCTAGAAAGAAGTGATCCCAAGCCCAAATCCACTGAAACAAAGTTAATTATGGCAAAGTTGTTGGTGATGAGATCCAGAACAGTCGTGCCCTAGAATGTGTCAAACTCCACCCACAATGGTGTCGATAACCCTAGATCTGGTTGAATCTGAAGGTAGAAATCTGCCCCAACACTTGTGTCTTCAAACCCTATCTGGAAACCATACAAATCTGCAACTTTGACCTCTAAATACTGCTAGAATTCAGAAATAGATCCTTGAAAATCGATGGAAACCCTTAAATAGAGTTTCCTATCACAAAGGATGAAGAGTTTTCGTTTTTCAACCTTGGCAATAGAGGGTTTTCGTCCTCTAATACAAATACTTCAAAAGGTTTTCGTCCTTTGAAGTAAAAATGGAAAGCAAATAGCTCAACAAAATTTCAAATATGAAAATATGTAAAAGTGATGCCTTCTCCAAGTGTGGCGAATTCCTTTTATAATTTCTCTTGGCATCTTTGCCCACACAAAGGCCCAATCAGCTCTTTACACTTTATTTAATAATTTCCCCTTGCTTTGATTAATATTTTCCCCTTGTTTTATTTAATATTTTCCCCTTGCTTTATGTCCCTTACATGGGTCGCATTTTCTTACTAGGGGGAAATAAAAATAAAGTGACTTTTTCTTTGATATTTTATCACTAATAAATTATTAAAGTGCTTACAATAAAATTATTATGCACTTTTAATTAACTTATAAGGATTAGTTTCCCTTTTTTCTCCATCCCTTAGCTGTCAGGAAACAATGAATGGGCTAAGGGTCTTCGACCTGTTAATTTTGAGAAAGGGATATTTCACTCTCTTCTTTTGGGATGCGAAAGACTAGGTACATTGTGGAGGGCCCTAACAATGCTTTGCTTCCACCTTCAAACCAAGTTGGAATGTATGCACCAAGGAAGTGACGGTGAGAAGCTCAACTCTTACATAGATGAGAAAACAACCTTAATATAAACTTAATTCAAAGGATTACATATACTTCTTGTACCTCTAATTTATGGAAAGGTGAATGAACTAGTTAAAATATTGTTGGACTAAGTTGTCAAAGACCTGACAAAGATGGATTCCAACATGCAACAACTCTTCCTTGTACTTGAAGGGGTAAATATGCTTTTTGATGCTTCTTTGAAAACTCACCAACTTTGAATGGTTGCTTGTTTGCTTTGTTGTAGCCAAATGCTAAGGCGTGGGATTGCCACCAAGTGAGGGCTTGATCAACGATCATAATTTTTATGGCTAGTTAGTTGTGTCTTGAAGCGGCTCGAGACTTAAAATCTTACAAGCTAGCTTTGTCCCCCGTCGATTGTGCCATCAAAATGCAAGATGAATATCTTGGTGTCCAACTTGAAGTTAGGTTGAGCATTCGGGAAGGTGGTAGGAAATTATGCATTCTATTTATGTCCTAGGAGTAGTCGTAACAAGCTTGCCATTTGCTCCCAAAAGTTTGATTTAAACTCCATTTTTTTATCGTCAATAGTCGTGCGGCTCTTATGCAAGCAGCTGGACAAATTATGGATTTTGAACTATCTACACCATCCATGATAAAGTTTTCATACATGGAAAAAATCCAAGAACAAGAAAGCAAGATAAGAAATCAAGAAAAAGGTATCTCTTCTTTTTTTTGTCACATGCTTTTTGAACATAAAATAAAATGCACTAAAGGGGTAAAAGTTAGAGGCCCCCTTAGACATAAAGAAATGACTCCCTAGAAATATAAGGTGATGAATTTAAACAAAAATATTATTGAGATGTAGCAACCCACGATATAGACCCCTCAAGGTGAAAACATTAATAATCACATAGATTAAACAATTGACTCAACAAAATTCCCACTTTGCCTATCAAAATATGTGGTCACTCCATAGAACAATCCTCCAAAACTTTTTATAATGCCTTTTTTTGGCATGAAGCAAGGGAAATATTTAAAATTCATATTCCAAATTTGATATGGTAGTTTAGCTCTAGATACCTGTTAGTGCTCAATGGTAATTAATGTATTACCGTATGGTAAATAAGTAACATTATTGTTATATAACAATAATGTTGATTTAGGAGTTTTATTGTTTGTACATGAGATCTGGTTGTTAAACCAAACTCACAATATTAGGACACTTGGTTATAAGAGGTTTCCTATTGTATACGAAACATAGACCTGTATAATTGTATGCTTGTTTAATGGAGAATTATACAGATTATTATTCTTGTGATCAGCGTGTTACATCTGAACCAAATCTACATATGGTATCAAAGTAGTGTCTAATCCTACGTGCAATGGAAGTTTAATGGATGTGTGAGGAGCAGTCTTATTTCTATTTACCCTGTGAATGGCTTCTTTGTGATTATGAGAATATTTTTTAGTTCAGATTCCCTAGTTTTGTTGTAGGATTTCATTTGTTATCTGTGAAGATCATTTCAGATCTAGAGATAAAAGCCTCTGAGATGCTTGGAGACGTAAGGCATTGTGTAAAGAAGGGTGCTGCAACAAAAGAAGGGCCATTCTGCCGGGAGGTGAGGAAAGAAGCTATCAGACTGGCCTTTATTGAATCCACTCAAGTGCTCCTATTGACCATAGTCATATTGCATTTTGGATCGATATTGAATCTTCACCTACAGCTCTGCAGACCTGTATGTTGACCACCTGGACTTGTCCTCCATCCGCATCAAAATATTCTTCAAGCCCGCAGATTTCACAAACAATAAGGAAGCTTATTGATGCGGAACTCTCAAGCTTTGGAAATCTCTGCCATATGACTCTAGAAGATCAATAAATACAAGCTCTGATTGGGAAATTTGACCTTGCACAGATCCTAGAGGCCGTAGACGAGTTTGATTTTTGCACAGCTCCTCTTCTCAACTCGGGTTTGCATTTTTCTGTGTTGTATTCTCTCTTACTCCGCATTGCACTCAGCTCCTTCCTACCTTGGTCTGTGCATCAAGTCACATCCACCATGATTTGTTTGTCTCCTCCTCTAGCTGCATTGTGGTTGTGCTTCATTCGTCTTAGCCTTGCATCTGGTTGGCATACAACTGTCCTACCTCGAATTTGACTCACCTACACTCGGATCCATTTGGTATTTCTAAGCCATTTTATCTGCCAAGTGAATTATGTGTGACGTCAATATTCTCCTGTTTACTGCAAATGGCACTACCAATTGTATGTTTTATTAGACTCTGGAACATCCAGAGTTATACGCCAGACGTCCATGTTCATCGCCATCAGTTTGGGAGATGTCAGATTGCATCTGAATCCATTCTACTAGTGGGATCCAGTCTTTTGTTTCATGCAAGCATTCACATGTGAAGTCGACCAGTCTCCACGCCAAAGTCATGCAAGTGTGTGCAAGTCTCCTTGAAACTGCCGTTATGTGCTGGGTTGTCTATTGAATATTCAAATGGTCAAAATAAGTTTATGTGTCAAGTCAATTAGTATAGTTTTGTTTAATATAGTTTATATGTCAACAGAAAAGGTGTGAGTCAAGTTTTTCAATTAAATGTTTGATTTTAGTATTAAAAGTCGTCTTAGGTCCATGTCTTCAGTTTGTTAAAATTCAAATCACTAGTCATTGGTATTGGTTTTGTCATAAACAATTGTATGTTGTCATATATAGTCTTGTCATGTTTATGTTAAACAAAGTCGTCAATGCATTAAAAAGTGTTATATAGTGTCATCAAATTCAAAGTTATTGTCATTGAAAAGTTGGTCTAGTCGGTCATTGTAGCATCAAGAGTCATTGTCACAAACTCGGAAAAAAAATGTCTTACGGACACATTTTTGGTGGAATCCAATGTCCAATTGAGGTATGCATTTGAGCTACAAATTCAAATTTGTTGAGTAACTAAGCAACATCATACTAGAGGGAAGAGGCATCGAAGGAAGGAGGTTGATTAGCGACCTCTCCTCAATCACCAACAATGGGGCCGCACGGAGCTGTGGTGGCATTTTTTGGTGTGTTTTGCTTTCCGCTATGGTTACAGAGTTCATGTTTACAGTTTTGTGCAGTGTGCTTCACTTCAGTGTTCTTTTTTTGTGTGAATAAATGGAAATTTTACATTGAGGGGGGCGAATATAACACCAATATTCCATTTCCATTCTGTGCCAGATCGGCTAAAGTCAAGGGCAACTTCCAGTGGCAGTGACAATTTCCTATGTTGTTCAAGATCAAGTGGCAACAGTCAACAACAGTGACTACAATTAAGAACATTTTGTTCTTATGGATGTAATGTGAATACTTTTCATGTTTTTGTGTGAGCAAATTCCTATGAAACATCCTAATGTAAATATGTTGTAGGGAACAAAAGCACCAGGTGTAAGACAATTCATGGATCTTGAAACGGTTTGTGGTAGATCCAAAAAACCACCACGAGGTGGATAGTCGATGGGTTCTTGTTCATGTCAAGGTTTGTGGTAAACCTGTTTAAAACCATAGAAGGTTGAGCACTTCTCCTTTCATTTGTATCAAGGTCACGAGCCACGAAGATGGGCTTGCCACATGTGTGAGCATATTGTAGTTAAGAGTGAATGTTTTTCTACCATGTTCGCACTAAGGGGGGAATGTTAGGAAATCATTAATTAGTGCTCACGGTAATTAATGTATTACCATATGGTAAATAAGTAACATTCTTGTCATATAACAATAATGTTTATTTAGGAGTTTTATTGTTTGTATGTGAGATCTGGTAGTTAAACCAACTCACAATATTAGGATTCTTGGTTATAGGAGGTTTCCTATTTTATAGGAAACATGACCTATATAATTGTATGCTTGTTTAATGAAGAATTATCTAGATTAGTATTCTTGTGATCAACGTGTTAAATCTAAACCAAATCTACAAAACCTAAATTGTCTTGTCCAACAATCAAAGAGCAATGAGATAGCATGAGTGAGAAATGAGGGTTTGTTAGGGGAGGGGGAATGGAATTACTTGAACTCCAAAATAGTGGATAAATAGTATAAGCTACGAGGTTGATCCAACATATACCAAAGGTCATAGAGAAATGAGCAAAGTGCCATCTAGTGGTCTGTGATCAACCAACGAGAGAAAACGACCCACATTCTAGAGACTAAGCACCATGAAATCTCAATTTGGAGGGAATGTGGAGTCACCAATGTGTGGAGATATGACCTCTAGGTGATACTATCTATTCAATGGCTAGAATATGCTCCACCAAGGCCCCTTTTGGGGCAAGGGGGGGAGGTGGAGTGGGGGGCTAGGAAACATGTGAACACAAAAGGGGATGCCAAGAAGTACCTCTAAAATCAAATTAACGATATTTGAATAGGAAAATTGCATGGGGGTAGGAATAAGGAAACAGAGATGGGGACCAAGGTTTGGGGACGTATCCCTATGGAACACACCAAAAACCTAGGGATGTCATGGAAATAACACTAGTTTGGTCAATTCCCTTCTCTACCCTCGAAGGAACCTAGTATTTCCAAGCAAGGGTTACAACCAATGTATGACAGAAAGTGATCTAGCGAGTGTGGTGAGGGTTTCACAGTTCAGAAAGGGCAAGTCGAGGCCTAGTTCAACAGGTTGGGAAGTTCTACCTAGCATTACATAGCAGCCCTCAGAGAGATTTGGGAACAACAACGCAAAGAACAGGGGTGTGTTACATGTCCACAAGGGATCTCAAACATGGCAATATAAATTAATGGGCACTATGGCTAGGGATTTAACAGAAACACTAAGAATCTAACACTGTACCCAAGACAAACCACAAGTAAATATGAGCCTACGAACTACAAGAGCTTTGATATCTACTAATATGGACACACATAGACGGCAGAGAACAATATAGGAATAGCCACCTTAAACTTCTTGTTGTACCCTCAACATTAGTGTGTTTATATGGACTTACAAAAGCATTTTGGTGTTTCCAAGACAAGGCCAAATGCTAAGCATAATGCCCATGAACGGGGCATAGAAATGAAATTCTAGGAGACTCAAGTGAACCGAGAGATGTATACAATTAAATATTTACAAAGTGAACAGAATTGCAAGGAGTGACTACCAGCAATAAAGCGGCCCAGGCTATAGTTCCCTCTAGTTGTTTGTAATCTCACTCAAGTATCTTGCATGCCCTCTGTATCTTTTGCACAACCTCATCGGCTTTCTTCGTGATCTCTTTTTCAGCTTTGAACTTCACATCACAATGAACTTATAGAAGAACAACCTAAGATTTCAAATATGATCTCACTTCCCCAACCCTCCAAACATTCTCAGGTTTGTGTCGTTCTTGCACCATTGTTTGTCCCTAGGCTAAACCCAATTCCAAGTTCATAGCATTTTGTCACCATTCTTTCAAGGTAGTCTCATGATGCGTCTTCTATTGTACCATTTGACCTTCAGTCGTGCTACCTTGTTATTCAAATTTGCAGAGATATCATATATCTCTTTTCTCTACTTCAGTAACTTTTGCAATGTTCCTCTATTCAGCATCCCTCGGATTCCATTGGTTTCCAACCGTCAAGCTAGATCTCTTTGTTGTCAAATAGTCATTATTATAGTAGCATTAATCTTTTTGCAAAAAAAAAATGTTTTTCCAAAAGTATAATGAATTTCAGAAAATCGAGACTAATCAAGAAAAACTTGGGAAAAAATCAGAAAACTTAAAACAGCCGAAAAAAAGTGGAAAAAGATGGAAAAAAATTTATAAATTTAAAGACATTTCCATTCCATAGAGATATTGATTAGGCATTTCAATTGCATAGAGAATATATACATCATACAGATTATGAGAGGAAGATAAATGAGATTGTACATCATCAAAATCGGCAAACTGTTTTCTTTCATTAATTTCCATATTGTTCGATTTCATTACATTTGTATTTCAAAATGCATACTATTGTCATTTACAAATGACAAAAAAGGGGAGAAAGCCAACGGCAACAAGGTAGACTAAGGATCAGGAAGCCTAGATGTTGAAGCCCTAGGGTCAGAGCCTCTCCTCATTTGAGAGAGAAACTTGGTGTGGTACGCAACCTCTTTCAACAAGTCTACGTCATTTTCATCCAAAATAGGGTCATCCTCATTTTCAAGCCATTTGGATTTCGAATCAATCTCATCAAGGTCAATCATCTGATCTCCCTCGACAATACGTAACATTATCAAATAGAATGCATATGGTAGTGACTTTAGCAAATAATATTGTACAAAAATATAAATCAACTTTCCAAATGCATTGAGAATTACAAAAACAACATTTTCTATCCTTGAGATTTTTTCATCTTCAAGGGAAGATTGTGGTGAACAAACACCAAATCATTCATCCATTCTTGAGTGAGTCAATTGTTTTTTTAGGAATGTATGTGCTCGAACACACTTTAACTACGTTCGCAACTGGATAAACTACATGGTTGGCTCAAAATGCGCATTGTCGTCCATCGAAGGTGTTTGGCGTCTTTGCCAGAGAATTCCTGCCATTGTGCTACAAAAACAAATTTTGCCAATATTGTAAGATTCACACTTTAGTCAAAATTTAACACCTTCACTGTACGTATGTTAAAAAAAATGTCTACCTAGTTTGAAGGTGTTTTTTTCCTATGATGATTGATTTACCAGAGAAGAAACCCCTTGCCTTCTAGTACATTGGCAACTCTCCCATAGCTGCCTTAAACTCCTCATGTTCAGGAAGAATTCTCTCCATCCACTTAAATAGGGCCTCTCTGAGCTCTAAGTCGTCTCAAAATGAGGAGACGCTAAAGAACAACATTGGATTAAAGAAATATCCAACTACATGGAGGGGAGAAAGCATTTGTTGATCTCATATGTTATCCACTATCTCCCATTATGGCATGTACTTGGCCCTGTTATTCTCTAATCTGCCCATAATAGCCTCTTAGGCCCTATACATGACCTCATACAAATAACCCGTGTGGGATTTATTCCCGTCGATGAGTCTCAAAACGAGGCTCAAAGAATAACACAATTTTCTCTAAATCCTCAGGGGGGTTTATGTTCCAAGATGGTCTTTTACGTTGAGCATTTCTTGGAGTTGAGGGACGGTCTCATTATCCGTCCTCAGTACACCCTTCGACACTGGATGCATGCCCTTCGCATCCCCCTTGGTCAGTTCAAGGTTGGTTCTCATAAAATTTGTTGTGAGACGGATCACCACCTTGATCGTTTAGACAGGATTTTCCAACTGTGTAGTCTCCACCGAGACGGAAACACACTTCATCTTTCAGTGCCCCATTTACTACGATATCAAAGGGAGGTTCCATTGTTTATTTAGGAGAACGCAGGATCTTTCCGACTTCTTCAAGTTTGAGGATCAGAGGTGCCTGGCTTTATACTCACAGGAGGCTTTGAAGCTTCGTGAGCACACTCTTCAGTTGCATCCTAGACCAGACTCTAGCCAGCGGATCACTTCCTTCTTCACAATCTTACCTTTGGAGAGAGGCACTAAGCGCCCTTATGAGACCGACCCTACTTCTTCCTCCAAATTGGTTCGGCCCAAGGAAACCATTCATGGTTCCCCATGCAATCAAGGCATGCCCGTACTAGGGTTAGCCTCAGGAGACAGACTAGATCCACCAAGCATCAGAGGGATAGTACTATGTCCACACAACAGCATAGTAGGCAGACTCTCTCTTCGGTGATTCAACATTCTATCCTCATCTTTTTCCAGTTAGCCTCTGATGTTAGGAGAGATGGATCTATCGTTCCTTGATGGGCTTTCCTCTTTTCTTCTCCTTGGTCGTCTTTCCCCCTTTCTTCCTCTCACTTGTATTTCCACCCCCATTTTGGGTGTGTGTGATTTCTACTTCGGTTGGCCACCTCTTTTGGCTTTTGTACTTCGTCTTTCTCGGGAACTCTTTGGTTTTCTCACATTGTATCAGTGCTCGTTGTTGTCTGCAATCCCTTAGATCTACTTTTGTGGTCATTTATTAGACATTAATATATTTATCTTGTCTTATCTACCTCTTCCCAAAAAGACAGCGAGAAAACTTACCCACATTTTTGTCATCCATACATTTGGCAAAGACGAATCCACCCACTTAGTCGAAATGAACATTCGTTTTAAATTCATTTTTTTGTTGGCAAAGAGTCTGTAAGGCAAGTTGCAAACTTTGTCAACCCTGGCCAAAGTTCCTTGTTGTTTGTGAATGTGTGCATCATATTGAGCACCCTTATGTGATTGTATATAAACTTGGTGATTGTACGGGTCTTTTGCAAAACCTCTTTCACCCATGGAATTTGCATGTCCTCCAATGTCAAACCAAGACTATGTCACGCATGGAGTGCAAAACACAGTTCCATATTTGTTCATTATAAGCCTCCCAGCAGCATTATCTATAATGAATTGGACCACATTTTGTGGCCCAACTCAATCACAACCTCATCAAATAGATGAAAGAGTGTCTCACCAGATTTTATCATATTAGTTGCATCGACACTTAAGAAAATCTATGTCAATGTCATATGACACAATGAAGTTGATGAATGTGTAGTTCCTTCTATCTATCCATCCATCTGACATGATAGTGCATCCTAGTTTTTGCCATTCCTTGTGATTTTATATAAGAACATAGCTCACATCTTGCACGATATCCTACAGCTAATGAACCCGCAAAGCCTCTTACGAAGGGGCTTTGAACCCAGGACCTACAACTACAATTGCATCCACCATACTTAGCCAATATGGAGATCTGACCACATTAAACAACAAGCTCGAATAATGCCAAAAGTTGGAAATTGCCTTCCTTGCCCACTCATGAACAGTCTTTTCCCAACCTGTACTCTCTAACGTGGGTTGTACTTCCGGTGTAGTGTGAGGGCTTAAGAAGGCATGAATGTTTCCCCCGCCTGTGTTTGGCCCACGAGCTATTGAGACCTTGCCTCCTTTCCCCATGCCTATTTTGCATATGGCCCTAGTGTGTCTTGAAACAAATTACCCTGGCATCTAAAGAGGTATAATCCACCTCCGTAACTCTCCTTGTTATTTT
The DNA here is from genome assembly GCA_019776745.2 of Taxus chinensis. Taxonomy (NCBI): domain Eukaryota; kingdom Viridiplantae; phylum Streptophyta; class Pinopsida; order Cupressales; family Taxaceae; genus Taxus; species Taxus chinensis. Next base: position 603,983,051 of record CM034148.1, on the reverse strand, counting down.
GGCCTTCACCTTTATATATGTCTGCAATGTTGTTATAGCTTAATCAATGACATCTATAGGACATTCATTAGTACAAAGTGTAATCTCATGCCCCCGTCTGTTGTCTCATCAAATACCACTAGAAGAGGTATATGCCTCCCTTGCATACACGTCCACAAAAGTTGGATTTGACCTCATTTGTGCCTTTGATTGCCGTGCCATAGTTCCATGCAAAATATTTCTTGTGCGGCATGATAATCAAATCTGCAGTGTGCATAAAACATTTTGTTTAAGCGCAAATGGCAAAATAGTGGATTTTGGCAATGGTGTGACTGTGAACAAAACAGAGTCTCTCCTCTATTGTAATGGGGAGGCACCCTTTATTGCTAAGTAAATGCATGGGCAGGAATATGCACAATATTTATACTAGCTTATCTTTGGGGGGTTTGGGATCTCATCCCAATAGATTTTTACTTGTAAGAAAGGAAAACAAAGGTAAGAAGAAAGGAAGGGAATCATTTATAATAAGAATTTGAGAAGGAAGTAAAAGATTCACTAGTGCTTTCTGATAGGCAAATGCAAATCTTTATTTTAATCACACAAGCATTAGTTAACAACAATGACAATCCACTAATTTTAATTGCCGAATTACAACAGTGGATTATATATATTGAATGTAAAAACAAACAATAATCCAAAAAGATCAAGCCACAACACAGTCTGAAAATCTCTCTTTATTCTCTTGTTTAAATAAAAGTGTTGAATACAAAGCTTCCACATTCTTTATTCTCTTGTTTAGCAAAAAGTCCCTTCTAGTAATTTGTCAATACATATTTATATGCATATTGTCCCTAAAATGAAGGCTACATGCAGCCTTGACGAAGTCAAAATTTCTAACAATAGAGACTTGCTAGTTGATTTGTACTTGACTTGCAACTTGCAAAATCAATCCGTATTCGAATTGTAAATCAACAAAGTCAATTTACACATGTTGAGAAATTGCAAATTGGCAAAGTCAATTTGCATGAGCAAATCAAGGAGTTGTAATTTATAATGACAAAATTACATGAAAGTACATGTGGAGCCAAACTACACACTGCAGATTGTTTATTCTCCTTTTACAGCAATTCGCGCACATCATCCTGCAAATTGGTTGTTTCTTGTTAGGAATCCCTGAACTTAGCTTTGTAAGCATCAAAATGCTGGAGCATGTCTTCAATTGCCTTTTCATCGGGACCTTGTGAATACTTGGTGTATATTTCACTTTGCATACCCACATCAATCATTTTTGCTAGAAGCCATTGAAACTTCTTCAGATCCATTTTGAACTTGTCAAAGGCACTATGGTATTTGATGAATCTATCGATTGAATCAAGATTAAAGGAAGATCCAGGAGTGGATTCTCCTTTTCCCACTTGTTTGACTTGATCGAAGATTGTTTCAACAGGAAGCGGCGCCATGTCTTTATCATAGAAGCTACAAGGAAGTTTTTCAATTACTTCAGCAATATCATTTGCAATTTCAATGCCTTCAATTCTTGCCTCTCTCAATTTGATGAGGCATTCCTCCAAGATGCGAGTACGAAAGATAGCGGCATTATGAAGCTCAAAACTCTTTCCACGCTCATCTTTCGTTAGCGCTCCTTCATTGATGAGGGCATCTAATTTAAATTTTGTAAAGCCTCCAACTTGGGCAAATACACCTTCCACAAATCAACCTCTTATTCAACTTGTTCCTCAGTGGCTCCGATAGATTCAGATTCAGTCTCAATTTTGGAGTACACTGACATTGCGGCTTCAATGGTCTCCTTCCCTTGTTCAATGAGTCTATCAGATCAGGCGCTGGTGGTGCGACCCATATTTCCAATTCTTTCTGCCACAATGATAGTCTTTAAATCTGTGAAGGTTAGGGAGGGAAGGAACGATTGGACAAGCTTATTTATTTTCTGAATAATGGCTGATAGCTGATCCACCTTATCTATTAGTAGCTCTTTGGTTCCTTTATCCATTTTATCAAATACGGTGCCAAGGGCAACCTATACATCTTGTTTCGCTCCTTCCCTCGTAACTTTCCCAAAATGGACTTTTGGAGATCTGATAGTCTGAAGGCAAGATGTCTCCTTCACCCTTGTTTGCGGGAGCTGGCACCACTTCAGCATATTTCTCTCCACCTTCGTCTGTCATGATCCTAGAAACAGTTTTTTAGTTTCCTTTTTCTGGAAGAGGGTTGCCTTAAATCTATGGAGCTGAAATCAATTTCCTCCGGTGGAACCATTGTCATCCTCTTTTTAGATGTCACATTGCTGAGCTAGTTGGGAACCTATGGGTCTCCCTGAGCTGACACTAGTTGCTGTTGTGAGTTTGCTTTTGTTGAATCCAACACTAGGGTTTGAGTGACTTGAAGAGGAGAGGAAGAAATGATGGTTTGGGCAATAGCAGCCACTACAGAAGCAACAGGTGGAGAAGTTGATATGATTCTGGGACTAGATGGAGGAGGAGGAGGTGAAAATGGAGGCGAAGTGGAAACCCTAGGAGAAAGAACTAGTTTTGGAGATTCTTGTTCCCCAGGGGGAGAAGACACTGAAGTAGCGGGAGCAAAAACTGGAGTAAGGGGAACAATGGTTAAACTTGGAAGAGGAATTGAGACAATGGTGGAATCCACTGCCAATAAAGATTGGGAAATATTTATAATTAGGGTAGGGGATTGAGGGTCCAAATCAATTGTTTGTACTTGTGTGGGAACCTTGGTAGATTTAAGTGTACTTTGGGGCCCACCATTTCTTCCTTTGCTTACAATCTTGAAGTTCATGTTGGTGGACCCCTCTTTAATTACCTCCTTACCTTTTCCTTTGTTGGTGTCCAAAGGCAGATCATCCTTGGAGGAGCTTACCTCCTTTTGCTTTGATGAATCTCGTCTTGTATAACCTTCTTTGGAAGAGCCACTTGCATCGAAGAACCACCTTGGCATCTGTAATTTTTCCCTCTTAGGTTTGATTCCTTGGTCAATAAGCCAATTTAAAGTTCGTGCCACCACAACAGTTGTTCGGTCTTCAAGTGAGATGGATTTTGCCTTAGTTTAATCCATGCTGGGTAAGGGCTGAAGCTCAATTTGGAACTAAACATATACTAGGTCTAGGACATCCCATCATCTACTATCGTCCCTGGAATATCCACCATTTCAAAATTTGAGACATGCTGTAAGGTCATATGAGACCAATCTTATCTCCTTACTATTATCTAATCACCACAATCCATCCAATATTCCTTATAATATGGCATATGAACATGGGAGGATCCTAAGGCGCTATTTATCACTCCTCAAATATCAAATGATGGACTTCGTTAGAAAGCTTGGAGGGTGACCCCGAGCATTTTTGTCTTGATACTCTTGGCTTTGACAAAGGAGGTGCATGTATACCTAACAAATGAAATTAGGAAATGTATCCCTGCCTTGTGCTTACTAGATAGGTACTTGTGTACCTCAACAAGTTGGCGTACTTGCTCCATTAGAATCCATTTGTCACTGCAATACCTAGGTACCATATACAATGCACCTTCAAAACTGCACATCCGTATGTAAGAAAAAGTGGGGAATTGGATGAACAGAAATCCCCGTACAGTGATGTTGTTTGAGGTCTCAATGGAACACCTGGTGTTGGCCAATTTATCATTCAACTTGCAAATGACGCAATTAAAGAAAGCATCATTGATGTGGCAGAAGTGCGGCTGCTTTCTGCAAATGTGAGTTGTGGATAGAAGTCATATACCTGTTAAAAATTCTTTGAATCCAATCTGCCTCGAAATCAGCATTAATTTGAGTCCAAAACTTGGTGAGATCAATGTGATCTAAGTCAATATCTATGATCTTTTCCCATATTTGAATCCAAATTTGATGGAGGGGTCCCCTTGGAACTAAAATTCCATGTCTTTCTTGCTTTTGGATCCCTCAAACATGGATAGAAGTACCAAATCGAAAGAAATGTCTGCGAGAAACTCCCTGATAACTATGAGATAAGGCTTGTCGGACTTTCAGCTTATTAAAGGAGATTGAAAGTCTGTTATACACTTGGCGGACAATCAGACTTGCAAAACACCTTAGAAAGTCCGTAATGCACTCAATGAAGAAATTGTCTTACAAAGCACCTTCAAAAGTCAGCAATGCACTTGGCAGAGTTCTGGACTTGCAAAACATGTTGAAATGTCCGCAACACTCTGGGTGGAGAATTCGGCTTGCAAAACACAATCAAATGTTTGTAACACACTTCGCAAAGAACTCATCTCGCAAAGCACCTTGACATGGTTGTAATACTTTTTTGCAAGCTTTGAAAAGATTCAGATATCTCCATAATGAACTTTTACAACAATTAACTATCTTTGGGAAAACATAACCCCGAAGTTAATTTGATTTCTCCAACAAAAACCCAGTTAATTTGAAATGACGTCCATTTCCTTGTTTTCCTTAAGAAGCTAGACTGTCAAAGTTTATTGGAACAGAAGGGTGCACGTGGCGACCATTTATCATCCGGGACTTAGCCATTTTCATAAATTCAACACCCTCACCAATGAGCAACATGTGGCGAAGATCGGTCATCCCGCGAGTCTTCAAGTCTTGTCTGGGGCCTTTAAACATTGCAGAGTGTTGATGAGGGGCAATTGGCATCAATTGGCAAAGTCTAGGAGCTTAGGTGTCATAAATTTCGTACAAATAGCTTAGCCCTGAAAACAATAAGTGTTCACGGTTGAAACATGGCAGCTATTAACCTACCTGCTTCCTTCGAGTTGCTCGAGAGTCAACCGCATGGCATGGTCTTTGGTGACTTAACTAATGGGTGCCAAGTAGCAGGCATCGGAGCCCTACACTCTTTAAATCCTTGGGTTAAAGCTCGACATCTTTCAAGACATTGATGCATGATTGGACACGTGTCACTAATCGACACACAAGGGCTCTACAAACTTGCTCAATGGTTAAGGGTCACCTTCCAAACTCAAAACAAGACCAATGATTAACACGTGGCGTACGACTAGACAGGTGGCAGCAATCGATGTGTTTTCACCTCTTATGGAGCCTGTGGCGAAGATCTGCAAGGCCAAGTATTCATTGACAAAGCTCTTCATGAGCTTAAATTTGACGGTTTGGCCTAGTGCAAATCTGGGCTCGGGGACGTCATATGGCAGCACAACTTGAGTTTGGTCTTTGGTCTATATGTTTTAACTCAAGGCTTCATTTCACCTGCACATGGTATCAATGGAAAGCTCTTGAGGAGAGTACATTTTGAGTATAGTTTTAGTGAAGATGGTGAAGGGAACAGGGTGATTTTCATGACAGAAGTTTGAGGCAGTTCCAGCTAGTTTTCTTTGTTTTATGGCGCCCAGATCACTTAAGGATGCTTTTAGATCATTCTGTTTCAGTTCCAAAAGATGCCTTGAAGCTATTATGACCCTCACGACTCAACAAAATGCAGGGGAAAGGTTAAAACAGGTTATTGATCATGGACGACCGGTTACAGAGGTCTGCAAAGGTGAAATTATGGTCCTTTCAACCAAGTGGCAGCCTAACCTTCACCTTACTCTCCTGATCTCATGGGATTGATCTTCAAACAGATATCTGCTCGTTGGTTTACCAAGTGAAGGTATCTTTCTTGATTATAGATCATCATGACGAACAGAATATGTCAAGGAGTGGATTTGGGCGAATACTTTCAGTTGAAGCATCTTCTAGAGGCTTCTGATCTTTCTGAGAAGAGAAACATGGGGAAAGGAAGATATTTTGGAGCATATTTCAATTCCCTTTTCTTCTCTCTTCTCTCTTATTTTCTCCTTCTCTCTACTCTTCTATATATGTGCATTTAGGCACAATTGTAAATGGTTCCCTTTCCTTGAAAGCAAGGTTAATTTGCTCTTTTGAGGGCCTGGTTTTCTGAGTGCCTCTGACCTTTGGTTTGAGCCTTGTAGATGATTAGTCAACTTGTTTTATGGTGATAGCAAACTGTGTATACTCTAGCCTTTAATACAAATTTGATTGTGGCTTGTACCTGCCCTATGTTTTTGTGTTAATATGCCTCTTACCTCTCTGTTATCTCTGTGATTTATTGTGTGTGGCATTTGCAATGTTGTATTTCACTGTGTCTCAAGGTTTAGAGTGGGGATAAGATTTAGATACATGTTTTGGTTGTGGCTTATATCTGCCCTCTGAATTGGTATTGTGTCTTCTCACTTATTGAACTCGCTGGGAGAGAGATCCACTTTCACTTTGATGCTATCACCGCCCCTTTTGTGTTCTCTTTCACCCCTTTTCCCTGCCATTCAGTAGATTAGTGTTTAGAGTAGTGTTAGCATTAGGTAGTTAGTGCAAGAGCCAGCTTTCTCTGGAGGTCTACTTCAAGGAGCCAAGAGTCCCGCACCTTGGAAGTATTCCCATTGTTGCTGCTGAGATAGCCAAGTTTGCCAAAACTTGGTGATCTTTCATGGGTGGACACATTTCAGTGACAACACAAACCTTTTGAACAAAGCAAAATAAACAAAAAGGTAAATTTGTACCTCACAATTTGCTTTCCAATTACCTGCATAGAAAATCCTACGGTTCTACAAGAACCATATGCAGCTCATAGCACATTCAATTCCCATTGAAAGCAGATATCATAATAGAGATTGATTTTGACACTTCTATATAATTTGCACTTTATTGTTGACAAGTTTCACTTCTGTCACTAACTTTACTACAAGAAATTTAAGTTTCCTGCAAACCTTGAATTTGAAGTTGATTTATTTACATAGTTACCATGTTCGAAAAGTTCAGATAGTTCAAAAGGCAAAAAAAGTTCGGAAGTTACGGAACTTTTCATAAGGTTCGGTTTGGTTTGGTTTAGAAAATTTACAAATATATAATATATAAAAATAATAAATACTATACATATATGATGATATTTGAAAAGAATAACCAATTACACATAATAATAAATAAATATATTATCTATAGAGTTTTTCCTTTACGTGCTTAGGTATTAGTGTTTCTTGTTTTGTTTTTGTTTTGTATTGAAGTTCTTTTAATTTAAACACTTTAATTTTTGAATTAAAAAAGAAAAAATAATGTTCGATCGAACTTGTTAGGTAAGTTCGGTCAGACCAAAAAATACGGTTCAAACAGAATTTTCACTAAGTTCGTAAGAATATGGTAACTATGTTTATTTAGCATAAAGACCTCACACTTCATTTAACATCTAGAGAGGCCAGTGCACTCTGTATTGCAGAACTTAGGGACAGAATTGATCTCAAAGTAAATCTACCTGCACATTTGACTTTGCTTAACTTATTTTCTTATTGGCTGTCAAAAATTGTTTATCTGTAATTTCTGGTCCATAAGAATCTTCTGGCATTTTGGATGTTAACAAAACTATTCCAGTTTTCATTGTGTTATTTAAAAAGAAAATTAAAAGCACATATAATACTGCGATTGGTCTTTATGTAAAGAGCAATTCCAAAACCACCGAACTGTCATTATTCTTTATCCTTTTTTTCATAACTACAGATCTTTTCAACAAATAGAAAACAATCTAGCACCAAAGTAAACTTCTTGAGAATATAAATATAGAACTGACCTGTGGATCAGTTATTACTGCAATCTTGAATCCCTTATGAGGATGAGGCACTTCCATTGAGTTCTACACACAATGCCAAAACCACCCGCAAAATGTCAGACCAATGCACAAGTAATGAGGCCTGATCCATAGAAGCATATTTGAGCATATTATTTCATGACATTTAAAGATTTATTTGATTGTTTCCAACCTTAAAGAAATGCCAGTACTAAATGAAGTGATATAGGAACATCCAGTTTTGTATTTAAAGGACTAGCTTAAGTGCTAGGGGAAAATTAATAACATATCTTAGTCTTGAAATAAAGAACTAGGTTAAAGGATTACAAGAATAAACTAACTTAGATAGAAAGAAGTTGCTACATTAAGTTATGAGTATAGGGGTCAAAAAGCTGAAAAGTAACTTTTAAGAAAGATGCAATTATTTTACAATTAACAAAATGTTAAGTAGTGATAATCCCACATTGGTAATAATAGTGAGGCGGGGAAGGTTTAAAAGACATACACTCAACAAATGTTTAGAGGTGTTTGTGTGCTTTGTAGGCACCCTTGTCTTGTGATTGTTAACAATATGCATGAGAGAAAGGTCATTAGAGTAATGACAACTCATGGAAAATAGTTGTCACAGTGATGACTTAAGAATGAAATTACTTCACCTAATGAAAAATCCCACAAAAATAAAAGTATCCAAATAATACTACACTACTTAAGCCCCGACTACTTGCAACTTCTAAGTTATTCATACCACATGTAAAACAAAAAAGGAGGAAAAGAGGAATAGTCAAATAGGACCTCATACCTTAAGGTAGGTGTTACATCTTTGGCGAATGACTGTATGCACGTGGTCTCTGAAGGACTAAGCTTTTGGCCAAGTTGGAGTCTCCTAACCCTAAGTTGGCCTCTATACCTACTCAAGAAAAAAAGAAAAAAAGAAAAAAAAGAAAAAAAAAACTTTTCTTTACTGCACCAATGTTTTTATAATAACATTAAAAATTCGTGTTTTTGAGGAATTTTCTATATATTTTTTGGGGTTTCTATTCTGTTGTTTGAGTAATTCAGATATTTTCCGAAAAAAATCAGATTACCATAGTTTTAAAAAAATTCAAACTTCAAATTTCCAAGTTCAGATGTTTATATTTGCATTTTTTTTTAGAGCTGCAGGGTTTTAACTTTTAAGCAGTTTTCTAATTTTAGGATTAACAAATTTTCTACAGTAGGGTTTCTTGCAGTCTCAGATTTCTACAGATCTCTTTCAGAAATTTAAATTTCAGAGTCCAAAATAGGTCACATTTATGTTTTCAGGATTCAATTTTAAAATTAGTTTTCTTTATCCGGTTTAAATGCTTTAGCTGCAGATTATCACATATCAGCACCAGAATTTTCAGATCTGATATGAGAAAACCCAGAGGAATTCTCAAACAATAGCATGCATGCTATCAAACAACAAGGGAGAGACAATGAAACCACATAGCATGTACAAGAAGTATCTTGCATAAAGGCATGTTTTGGAATGAGATTTCTAAAACACCTATGAATCAATCCAAGTGACCTTATAAATAAACCCACTGTTGATGTCTGTTGGGGTGGGATCTAGGATGTACCACTTACCACGATGATGACCCGGGTTCAAAACCCAGGAAAAATGGTCTCTGCGTTAATGTAGCTTGGTAGAAGTGGCAGAGGGGTATGACAAGCTCAGCTTAAGAGAAATACTTCTAACATAATTAATATACACAAGTTCAGCTTAAGGGAAGTACTTCTAGCATAATAAATATACTGCATATAGAAGGAATGACGCGCCCTTTCGGATAATTAGCATGATTAACAGCGGTCGTCTTCTAGAAAGAAACAAAAGACAAAAAATTCGTATTGGGAATCAACTTCGTTTTTAGTATTGAATCAATCTTTATTGATCTATCTTTCTAGTTGATCATCCTTGTGAAACTCCGTAAGTGAATTTGAAAACGCGAGCTCTAATTTGTTGTTGGAAAGCATGCCTATGATAATTTGAACGGCCATAGCCAAACACAAACGGCCCATAGGGGAGGTAAATGTACATGTCAAATGGTCCACAACAAAGAAAATTTGACACAAACATTTAGCATTTGAAAATAAATGTAAATGTAGGAGATACCTGGTGAAGGGGAGGCCATGAGCATTTCCAGTAAGGCAGCCAGAATGCGACCATTTCTCCATAGATCAGACTCCCAAACCAAATGCAGCACAAAAACACGGTGAGCCTCTGCATTCTGAATTCAACAATTCCTTAAGATTCACTCAAATTCTACAAATGTTTGACTGGTAAGAAATGTTAACCAAATATAACTTAATTGAAACCCGCCATTGACAAGAGCTTCAGCCCTTTTGTGGACTGCAAATCCAACAGACGGAAGGATCTCACAAACTTAATTTGGACCTAGAATTCGTGCTACTTGGAACTCTACAAATGTTTTCGAAGGGGTGTCTTGCAACCCACCAACTTAGATGGGAGATGTAGGCAGTAGGCAGAAGTTGAGATTGGAAGAGAGATTTTATTTTTGGGGATGAGAGAAATTTTTATGTTGTTTTGTTTTTTTAAGGAATGAGAAAAAGTGGAGAGTGGTCATTATTTACATGGGAGAATGTATCTTCAAAGCAAAACAAAAGTAAATTTTCTCTTTTTTCTCTTATTAGGGGCTTAAAGTTGGATCATAATTTAATTTCCATAGTGGTAGTTTGGACGAGCAAGAATCAACTCACGAGTAAAAAACAATCTCAACAACATAACATTTTCTAGAAAAAGGAAGAATTCTTGTAACACAAGAAATTGTGATATCTTCAAAGTGGTGTTAAGCCACTTAATGCAAGAGGGGAAAGCAAGACCACAAGACCTTAAAAATTATGGGTTAACAAACATAATTAAGAGGGCCTTTACAATTTGCAAAAGAACAAAAAATAAGAAGAAGCAAACAAATTGTTTTCTGGTAAATAGATGATTTGATGAGGATTGTAAAGCAGCGAGGAGAGCTATTAAAGAAACGGGCAGGGAGAAGTTGAACACAAAGTTGTACAAACAAATCATAAAGAAAAAAAGGTGAGTTCATGACCATAAGGAGGGAAGAGCTTATATGCTTGGGGAAACATAACCCAAAAGTATTTTGGAAGGAACTTCAATCAAAGAAAAAACATACAGAAAACAACAATATCACAGTCAATCAGTGGTTTGAGTATGCAAAACAACTTTATGAGCAAGATTCAAAAGTTGAAGGTCCCCCCTTTGGTCAACACAACAACAAAAAAATTTACTATGCAAGAAGTTGAGGAGGGTGTTATGAAAATGGGGGTTGGAAAATCCAAAGACTTGGATGAGTTTCAGGTAGAATATTTAAAATGGGGGAAAGAATTTCTCGCTCCTCACATTTTCAACATATTCGACAACATCGTTCAGCAGAGTTTTCCTGGATATTGGGCTACCAGTCTTGCGATACCTCTTTTTAAGAATTGAGATGTTAACAATCCTTCTAATTATAGAACCATCATGATCAACCCATTGTTTCCAAAGTTGTTTGATATCATGGTGGAATACAGAATCAGCAAGTGGGTAGAAGAAAAAGGGAAAGTAGGGTTCAGGCCTAAGTATTCAACAATAGATCATGGTATCATTTTGAGGCACATTATTGTAAAAATTTGTAATGATAAAGAGGAAACTTACTGCTATTTTGTTGACTTCGAGAAGGCTTTCGACACAGTTCCTAGGAACAAGTTATGGGATAGAATGAAGGAGTTTGGTATCACAATGCATCACAAAGTGCCTATTCATAGGCTTTACGAAAAGGTGCTAGTCAAAATTAGAATTCAAAATAGTATCTCAGAAATTTTCAAGAGTGATGTTGGGGTTAAACAATGATGCCCATTACCACCTACTTTATTTGGCCTATATATCAACAAACTTGATGAATGGCTAAATTTGCAGAGTGAAGATGGTGTTCGACTAGGAGAGTGTGATGTAAGACTTGTCCTTTATGTTGATGGCCTTATCTTGATTGTTAGGTCCACTCAATGACCACAAAATCATTTATGTGTGCTTGAGCACTTTTGCAAAGAAGTGGGGATGCAAGTCAACATCAATAAGACCAAGTTCATGAACTTCTCCAATAGAAAGAAAAGAACCCAGTATGATTTCTATTTCGATGGAAGCATTTTAGAGGACGTAACAGAGTATAAATATCTTGGGTTTGACTTTAATAACAAGTTTGGTTGGGAGGTTTATAGCAAAAAGAGAGCTTGAGGGGGTGGAGAGCATTTTATGCTTTCCAAAACAAATGCAGAGAGGCGGAATTATGGGATTGGAAAACTATGCAACCTTTGTTTGGGTTTTTAGTAACTCGAGTGGTGTTTTACGAATGTGAGGTTTGGGCTAGCAACATTTCAAACTTAATGTGGAAACAATTTAAGAGGATTCAAAAAAACATGATTACTAACAAGTTCAAATTAAAGATCTCAGTCCCATATGAGATTCTTTTAGTTAAAATGGGTGTTGTACCTTTAAAAGTTATTGTTATGCTTCGTCTCATAACATATTTAAAAGGGGTCGAGCAAATGGATGGAAGTAGATGACGTAAGGTAGTCCTCAACGAGTTTTTGGAGAAAATAAAGAAGTCGTGGGTGAATCAAAATAACAAGTGGCTTTAAAAATGGAACATTTACTTGAATACATGTCCTAAAAATAGCTAAGAGATAAAAACTTTTGTTATAGATAAATTCCTCCAATTATGTAGGGAAAGTCGTTAAGGAAAAAAAAGATACTATCTGGAGGAATTTTACTCTACATGTGATCATCAACAAAAGGCTTTTATAGGGGCTAATATATCATGGAAAGCAAAGATCTTCACAGCTCAATCAAGGACTAATTCACATTGTCTTTGGTGTGAAACAGGCAGATGAAAAAGACCTAAAGAGGTATGGGAAGAGAGAGTTTGTGTCTTATGCACGTATAGTGCAGTGGAGTCAGAGAAACATTTCATGTTGGAGTGTAATGCTTACAATGACATTAGGGCCCAATTTGCTAGGATGGTGGTTGTTGCATCTGTACATGATATTTTCAGTGACAATATGGTTGAAAAAATAGGGGAGCCGGTTATCAAACTCGCTAATAGGAGATTAGAATGCCAGAAAGATCTTTAGCAAGATTTTTTGTCCCATAGGTTGCTTTTAGTAGCCTCGTGGACGTTAAAAGTTCTTCTTCTTTCTTCTTCTTCTTCTTCCTTATTTTGGTTTTGTGGATGTTATTAAAATATCTTTATATTTATTAATATCTTTATATTGCGACAATTCTTTCAAAGGTTTAAGTTAAAATGTTTAAAAAGTTTTAGTTTGTATTCAAAGAAAAAATATTGAGAAATGTAGCAAACCTTTTTATCAAAATTCACAATAGAAGAATAAACTTTCAAGAGCAAAACAATAATAAGGAATTGAACTACAATCTAACTGCACAAATATTTTATTTTTCATCTTCTCTCTCCTTTAGCTATATTTTTTGTTCTTGATGTCTCATAAACTATGTTAGTCGCATGGACATTATTAAAATCTATGTATGTATATTTGTTTATCTTTGTTGGAACAAGTTCCTTCAAAATTTTAAGTCCAAATATTTCAAAATCTTTGCACTTCATTGAGATAAGTTCTTTCAAAAATTTAGAAGCTTCCAAACCATGTAGTGTGGTAGTTATAATTACATCATTAAGCATCTTATTTTCCATGGAATTGTTATTAGAATCGTATAGAACAAGGCCACCATGACAAGAAGCATTTGACAATACCACTTTGACAAAAAGCATTTGACACATTATTTTGAACTTTAAATTTTTTTGTTAATTGGAACTCACCAATATATCATATTATTTTTCAAAAATTAAATAAAATACAAGTTTCAATAAAAGGTGGTTGGCTGGTATACATGGCCTGATCAAGGATTTTTAGACAATGGCTACATAGATAGAAAGAAAATGCAATTTCAAAAAATGCTAAATATCATAACAATGTGTGTGAAATATCAAGCACATATAAGTGCAGCACCATGGGGAGGTGGAGGAGAATCATCCTTAGGGCGATACCAAACTGGAGATGCGCCTAAGGAGGATTGGGAGTTGCCCACTCGTCCCCTTCAAGAGTTTTACCAAAAAGAGCCAATCAAAAAATAACTCTCCACCTAGGAGGAGGGGGCACATCTATTTAAACATTGTTCTTCATAAGGCAGGGACAAAAAGTTAAACCGGAAAAATATTTTCCCCACATTGGGGGGGCTCCAACCCCTCCATTGAGGAGGAGGATTGGAGAAGTGAATATGGGAATAACTATTCCAATGTTTTGGCATCGATGGTGGGTAACCCTTTAGAGGCTATTTTGGAGGCACATTGACACAAACAAGGTTAGGGTGTTTAGCAAAGAGCCACCTTACACGTCACAGCCTTCAGAAGACGCACAAAAGAAAAATCAACAAAAGAAAAATGCATCAAAATAAAGATCAAATGAGCAAAAATTTGAACAAAACAAAGCTTTGGGATATCTTATTTAGAGAAATAATAGCATCATAATGATTCCCAATTATTTGGCCTTTACACAACATATGAACATGGAAAATATTCCATGTATTATAACTCAACACTTGTGTTTCACCTTATATCATTGTGACACTCACAATTTTTCTAACACTATTACTATGGTTATTCATCCATCATCATGATTTGGTGAGCATTAAGTTGACATCCACATTATACTCTTAGGAACTATGAGTTCTTAAAAACTTGAACTACTTCCCTAAGGCAATTGGCTCCACTTATATAGTCATTCATGCAACCTCTTAAGACTCCTAAATTTATGAAATTCAAATGCAAGGATCAAAGGACCCAAAAACAACCAGTCGGCCTTCTTTGAAACTTGTTCCTTCAAACATTCAATTATTCAAAGTTTGCAGCTCAATGATTACGCAAAAGATAAGACATTGTGCAGGGAAACTATGAACTATGTAGACATTATGTAATGAACTTGTGCACTCAACAAAACGCAACATCGTACTCCACAACTTGTCGTCAATAAAATTCTTCAATGTGCAACTCATATAATACTCCACAAAATACAAACACAACTAACTCAAATTGTTCAATTTTTTTGGGTTGTTACATGATTACTTGTGAACCCAGATGCTCTTGCATCATATACCTCATGTAATTTTGAATATTTGATCTCCTACTCAAGGAACTAGAATGCCAAGTTGTATGGCATCCCCACCACATAGCCAAGTCGCATCTGCAGTCTTCTTGATTTTTCACTTAACCAAATACTTTGTATGCTCATCGTTGCTTGTCTTTCTAATTCTAGTGTACATCACTCTTTCCACTTCATCACACTCTTTCTATGGCATTTGTATTCTCCAAGCTACTCCACCACCTACACTTTTTGATTCTTCATCACCTTCCCGTGTTGTGCGGTAAGGATACAAATACGCTACATTAAATATATTTGAGATATAAATGTCCCCTGACAATTCAATCTCACAAGTGTTTTCTGTAATATTTATGATGATTCTGCATGTCCCTATCTTCTTCCACTTAAGTTTACTATATGTTCATTTAAGAAACCTTTCTTTTTATAACTTTGCCAAGATCTTGTCTTCAATTTTATATTCAACTTCCCTTTTTTTTCCTCTAAGCATTGATCATATTGCTCACTCATCTTTTCCAACTAATGGTGCACTTATTTCATGTTTTCTATAAATCCCCTGGCTTTAACACTTCGTTATTCATTGTGTGGTAAGTCTCTCAACTCTGTAACTTCTCTTGGGTTGTTCCCGTATACAATATGGAATGGTGGTTTCCCTGTAGTCATGTTCATTGAATTGGTATAAGAAAATTCTACTTGCCCCTAAGCCCAAATCCAAAATTTCTAGCTTATCTCCTATGAAACATCTAACCAAATCTTCAAGGCTTATGTTTACAACTTATATATGTCCATCAATTTTTGGATGATATGCTAAACTAAATTGCAACTTTGTATCCAACTTCTTCCGCAATGTTTGCCACAAATGGAAAACAAGATTTGTATTTCTATCAGACACTATATTACACGGTAATCCATACAGTATCATAATCTCCTTGAAGAATTTTTTTGTAATATGCATTACATCACTAGTGTTTGTGCAAGCAATAAATGTGCCATATTTGAAAATCTATCTTCCTCTACAAAAAAAGAATCAACACGTTTGTGTGTCATGGGAAAACCCAAAACAATGTTGGAACGTAATCTTAAGTGGGTTATCAACCCCTTATGAGTTCATAAAGATTATATTCAATGTTGATATTAAATATATCTATAAACTATAAAATATAGTTAATAAAAAAATATGAATATATATATTTTTATTTATAATCTAAGGTCTATATTAATTAGTTTTTAACCAATTAGGTTGAAAGGGTGTTTATGGGGTCACATCGGATCACCCAAAATAAATAGGGCACTCGAGGCCCGTAAAACACATATGGGTGAGAGAGGAGAACTGAGGTGAAAAAGTAAAGTATTTGACTATGTTAAAATCCTACGAGTTTCTAAATTAATGGAAATTTAGTTTTGTAGGTTTTTAACCTTATAGATATTTTCCCACGTAAAATTATAGTGTTATTTATTTACTTTATTCATTTAATGTATTTTGTTATGTTTAATTTTTAATTTAACTTTATTTAATTTAGACCCGATCCTCTCACATTGGTACCAAAGCGGGTTAAATTTATTAAATTAATGTGGTCAGGTTAAGTTAAATAATTTAATTCATTAAAATGGTAAAGGTGGTTGGGGTAGCTAAAGTTATAAAAGTACTCCCTCATTTATTTGTTCACAAAACATCTCACACGTCTCCCTCTCATTTATTTTTTACACACAACTCTATCTATCTCTTTCGAAAACCTTTGTTTTATTTTTCACTTGATGCGAAGTAGGCCCATTGGATAACTTAACTACCAAGGAAATCAGGAATTAAGAAACTATCCAAGCACAAGAGATTAAATTTACTAATAAAATCACATTGATATACTTTTAATTTGTGTTCCATTGTTGTTTTAATAATTAAAAACACATCATCTTTGATAACATTCCAATTGTTTAAAAGATAACAAGTTCAATTAAAAAATATGAGGCATAAATGTATTCAGTGCACTTATCGTTTGACATAGTCATCTAAACAAATTCCGTATGAGGACATAATGTCAGTATTTGTATACTATTGTTTAATGTCTTACACATAGTATACCAAATCCGTAGAAGCATTGCCAAGTGGCTTGAAGCACATGGTGTGGAATCTTGTATAAAAACTAATTATCTTGTAAAAATAAATCCACACCCAAACATCAAATCAATTGCTAAACATGTTACAATGGTTTGATTTATTTTAAGCTTCCACAAGAAAAATAGTCAAGCTTGTGCTTGGCATACAACTTTGCAAACATTTCTGGACCTTAAACAAGTGCACTTATATATGGAAGCTATAAATATATTATTGGTGGAGGATAAAACACCTGAGGTAGTTGGTTATATTTGGATTTGTATCTATTTTGTTGTGCTTATTTCCTCGGGTTTTTGCTTGGTCTTATTCTCTTTTACTAGTCACCCACTAGTCCTTTTCTCATATTACTAGTCGTGTGTATTCCTATTTGGTGTACTTCAATTGGCTTATCAATAATCTTAACTCGAGTTATAAGCCAATATTTGTAAGCTTCCAACCATTGAAAATGAAGGTTTAGACTTCATCTAAAGTCATGTTACAATTTCACCTCATATTTACTTAGTTGGCTTGGTAAATTAAGTAAGTTTGTACTGCCCACATTTTTGAATTCACATTTACTCTACTGCTAGAAAAAAAATTATAGACTTAACAAAGTAAAATAAAATCTATTTTCCCTTTGTCGTGTAAAGGTTATACGCTTTAACTTGTAATTTGAATTGGACATTGCATTGTTTGTATTTCACAGAAGTGCATACTTCATGTCAATTGGTATATTGCCCCAACACCAACCGTTTTATCCTCCTCCCTCGCCAATAATGGTTACAACAGAACCTACCTCCTCCTTCAAACTCAGTGTATCAATCTCTTAAAGCTTAGATGGTAGTAGAGTTATCATTAAAAAGTAAAATATTGTAACTCGTAACTCTAATAAATAAGGCATTAGGGGCTTGTTGGTCATGATGTTTATGGTTGATTTCGGTTTACTTTATCACATGTAATAAATCACCAAAAAATTAGAGGACCACGAGGTTTAACGATACTTGTGTTGATAATACGTTGTCGAGATGTATGGGTGTAAAATAGGTGCATGACTCCTGCTTACAACAAATGAGAGAAACATGCACACAAAGAGATAACTTGACAAGATAGTTGGATAATATAATGATGACTTTCTTGGTATAGGTTGATCCCAGGAACCAAATGGCTTCCTTTGAAGGGTGTCAACTCATGTTGACAATCAAGTGATAAATTAATCTGAAATCAAAAGCAATTATAAACACACACACACCAAAATTGCTTTTAAAAACGATGATTTTTTAATGAAATTTGACATTATGGCTTTTCCATAATTTTAATTATTTTAAAAAATCTGCAAGTATTGTGGAATCATAATAGAAACTAGACTAAAAATAAAGAATACCGAGCCAATCAATCGATAAGGGAGTTTGGCATAAATCCTACGTCTCTGAGTCCATAAATATACGATTGACCTATTAAAAATAAGCATTAATACACTTACAAATGGTTTATAAGGCAATAATTGATCTTCTCCAATTGTTGTAATAATCTCCCTACAAAATAAGACCCAGTCTATTTTGGAAATTTTCTCCAAAAATGATTCTAACTCCCACAATTCCCTTCTAAGCTTACATAGTCCTACAATCGTTACCCTTCAAATAACAAATACCCCTTTTTATAATGTTTCAACTACTTATCCTCTGACAAGCCCATGTGCTGAGTTTGAGCCTCACCAAGTGTACCCTTTGTTATCCTTTTGCTTAGCTTGGGAACTTAATCCCACATGTGTTTCTTCGGGATGATGTTAGTTGTTTAAAAGGTATGTGGTGCCATCGTTGTATTTTTTTGCAAAGCCACTTTTGTTCGTCATGTTGACTAGGTTGGTGGGTAGCATGCTAAGTTAGGTGTCAAGCTATTGGTGGAGCTAAGTTTGGCATGGAATGTTTAGGCGGATGAGTTGGAGATGGTGATCAGTGAAGTGAGCTAATGTGGCATGTCGGGGCAATGAGCTAAGTAGATGAGTTGGCGGTGGATAAGGTGAGCTGGCGGGTGGTAGGTCAACTCGGTCAATAGAGCTAGGGTAGCTCAACTCGCCTGAGTCAGGTTGTCACCTAAGCAACTCATTTACAAATGCATAATATTTACAATACTGCAATATATATCCCATATGTATCATGATATGAATAACACAAGGAATTATATATATAATCTCTAACATAGTGATATGAATATTGGAGGCAATGATACGCCTCTGCAAAAAGAGCGTTTCAACCTTGGTTTCTTTTTAGTGCCCCCAGTCAGCAAATAGTGGGGGTCCACCTATCCGATAACGATTGTCGAAGATCGGCATTACAAAACCAATTTTAATTACTTACCACATGTGCCACTTGTCATAATTTTATTGGTTCACTTAGAGGATGTGCACATGTTGGCATGTCATCACGAACCTGTGTGAAGTCCATTATTTTTACCAGTTGGCCAAAAATTTTCAGCGGGCTATACCTTCTGCATACGACCTATGTTTTCAGTGTTCAAGATACTGCCGAAAATCTCTCGATCTACTCTATGCAATGCAACTAATTGTAATAGATTCTAGGAAGATCATAGATTGATGTTTCTCAATGAGGATCCTCTAGATCACTCCTCCCCACTCATAAACTTTTGGACCTCCAAAAGTGTTTTCAATTAGTAAAGAGGTGAGGGTACTTCTCCCTCACCTTTTTGGTCTCTATAAAATTTTCCTTGTTTGGATGCATACCATTCAAACTCACATGAAGATATTCAACATCACCCCTTCATGAGGTTCTCACCTTCCTGTCCAGAATGATATCTTCCTACAACTCATCCAAATACTCGGGAGAAAAATCATCAACGAAAGCTACAGAAACATTAACATCATGATCAATAATCATAGGTGGTTCATATAACTTCATATTTTCAACATTCACAACAAAATAAATTTTCATATAAGGTGGTAAATCCAACTGGAAATTATTATTACTAATTTTCTATAAGATTCAGAATGGACCATACTAAATTGGTTTTAACTTTTTACCTTCTCCTGTAAGTCTTTCCTTGTTGATGTGAAGCCAAACTGAGTCACTCATTAGGAATTTGTGATTGGTTTTATGTTTATTGTGCCTAGCTTTGTATTTTTCGTGACTTCCAACTATTCTTAGACAAACTGCGATGGACCTGTTGTATCTTCTGCACAAGTTTCTTAACTTTGTAAATATCACTATGTCCACCAACAACATTTACTTGTCCAAAAGATAAATCTAATGGATATTTAGGTAGATATCCAAAACAAGTCTCAAATGGAGACTTCATAGTAGAAGAGTGAAGTGCACAGTTATGAACATGTTGCACATAATACAAATGCTCATCCCACAACTTAGGATGTTTACCACAATAACCCCTAAGCATATGTACCATTGTGCAGCTTTATAACCTTTATTTGACCATCAATCTGTGGATGAAAATCAATGATTTTCTTTAGCTTGGTGTCCATAAAATCCCACAAAGTAGACCAAAATTCCATATGAAACTTGGAATCCCAATAAAAAATAATAGAAGTGGGCAAGCCAAAATGAACACATACAAACTGATGTTGACATGTTGAGTTTAGGTGTTTCCATTGATGTAAAAGTCCATTAATGACAAATAAGATGATGGAGGTATGTTATAAGGTGCTTATTAGGATGATGACATGTAGTTTTAGGTGATTTCATGATTGTATGAGTGGATTCACTGAGATTGGATTGGTATAACAAGCCTAATCAAGTGACCTAGCTAGCCTAGGTGATAGAGCATAGTGGATGGATCTACATGGTGACTTAATAAACATAGTAGAGGCATGGAGAGCATGTTAGGAGAGTTTAAAGACACCCACATGAGTCTCAAGGTGCAGGTACATGTTGACGACCTTGTTTTAGGTGCACATCTAGACCTATTATAGGTGCTTAGAGGCCAAATGAGGCATGCATATGAGATATAGATCCATGTGATATCATGGAGAAATGTAGAGGTGTGAGACATGTTGTCTCAGGTGTGTTAGGGCCTTTTAGAAAGGTTTCATGATGAGGTATGAGGTTCTTCTACTATGACCTAGCTTAAACCATGCAAACCTAAGGGATAGTCATGAAAATGAGATGGGATATGCAGATAAAGACCTATTTGAGCTAACATTATGATTGGATATGGTGCATAAGGGTATCATAGAGGTGTGAAGAAAATTTCAAGTCATTATGAAGAATATTTTGTAAGTTATGTTGTTTTAGGTGAAACAAGGTCTAAGAAAGGGTGATTTCCAACTTGAATTGCAACTTCTGATGCTTATTGTGGATTGTTTAATTTGCATGGGACCTTGTGGATTTCAAGGATGTTTTTTCATTAAGCTAAGAGCATTTCACAAAAAAATGAGGTCATTTCATTGTCACATTTTTATGAATGAATATTAAGAAGGTAAATTGTTTTTTTGTGAGTTTGAAACCCTAGGTCAAAAGTGACTTGGAGAAAAAGGAGTGTGTTAAGTCTATTTTGATTCATTTTTCAAAATTAATGTTTGAGGTTGTAGAGGAATCCTCTAGATTTTTAGAATGGTAAGTTAGAGCATGTAATGATTTATCAACCCCACTCAAACAAGAAAATTTATGAAGATGTTCAGTTTATGGCAAAGTTATCCAAAGGAGGTATGAAATAAATCAACATTATTTTTAGCATAGGATTTTTGCTTTATGTACATGATGGTTTCAGATCATGTTTGAGGTCCTAGAGGTCAAAGTGTGCCTTATTTATGAAGACTAGTCTTTAGGCAGTTTTGGGGCAGTTTTAGAGATGGACCTGGTTGAAGGTCTTGCACTTAGAATTGGAAGGAAATATAAGATGTTATGGAAATTAGACTAAGATATATTTCTAATGGTATATGGTTTTTATCTTGATGATGAGATTTGATGTGTGAACTAATTCATTTTTGTGAGGAACAAAGGTTGTTTGTTTTTAGGACATGATTGCTCTGGCTAGAAGATAGAGGTATAATACACATGTTTTGGATTTTTTGATGCTTACTAACCATCATAGAGTGAACAAGGATGAATTTCGTCCTTATTTAAGGCATTTATAAGTCTTGAAAGTGGTAGAAAGGGTGCAAACCAGTTGAATTTCCAAAACTATTTTATGGGAAGCTCAATTTAGTGAAGAGGAAAGGGAGTTTAGTTTGTATGTATGGATGTTTCAAGATCTCTAGAAAGTATTTATGTGATCTATAGGTTATTGGATTTCTAATGAGTGGTTACATGTCATATTTTAGGTGTTGCGGTGTGATCTAGAGGTCCATAAGTGAAGACTAGCTCTTGGAAACACTTGTTTTGTAAATGATACAAGCCTTCTTGATAACATTATGAATAATTGGATTAGTGAAAGATAATGTACAAACATGAATGATGTTTTTATGTCATATTTTATATGTATGATGCATTTGGAATCTTGAATAATCATGAGGATGAGGTTTGTGGTCTTTGGTGAATCAGGTGATGGGGTTTTGAGTAATTTTTGGGATTGCTTAGTGTGTTTGAGCATGGCCAACCTATATGGGTCCATTTTATGAATTTATATGAGTATTATTTTATTTTTTTGAGTTGTGTTGGTCTATATATTGGGTGAGGACCAACCCATGATGTGTTTTAGAGTTAAAAAGCATATAAAGTGCTTATTTTGGTTCATTTTTGAACTAGTTGAACATGAGTGAAAAATGTGACCTAGGTGAGGAAGTGAAAATGGTTCAAGGGAATGAAATTATATCTGAGGATGTGAAAAAAATTATGAAGAAGGCTAGAGAGCTTGAATGTAAGGGTTTGAAGCCAAATCAGTCCATGAAAGATGAAAAAAAAGTGAGTTAGGAGAATGAGGGTTTGAAGGCGTGTGAGTTGAATAAGTGATCTCCATCAGTTGTGGAAGAAAAAATATTCAAACATATTCATCAAAAGTTTGTTGATTTGGTGCTTGATCATCTTAGGGGGTTGTAGTATCCTTGTGGAGTTGGTGCTCATTGTAGGGGCTTGGTGCTCTACTAAACTAGGGGTTGGTGCTCATAGTGAAGTTGGTGCTTCACCAAATCTCTTTGATTTATGTAATATAAGTATATTTTCAGTGGTTTTTCTTCCCCTTGATGGTTTCCCACTTAAATTTTGTGTTCTTGTGTACTCTCTTGCTCTTGCTCTTATATATGGTTGATTCAATGCTTAAGTAAACACACATATGGTTAATGTTTAATAGAATGGTTATATGAATTAAAATAATGATGTATGGAAATGGAATAAAATTTTAAAGGATTGATTCATACCCCCTCTTATTCCTTTGTACTTCTAATAATTGGTATCAAAGTAGGTCCTCGAGAAACAAGTTTAACAACAGTAAGGAGATCCTCTTGAAGCACAAGTAATGGGTAAGTATTCAAGTGTTGAGGCTTCATTAAGGATGACGTATGAAGTTGCAAATTCATTGATTCATAACTTACAATATCACATCAATTGTATGGATACAGAGCATGGTCAAGCCATCAATGGTTTGGAATCACATGTTGAAAGAGCATTTAAATCCCTAGAGGATAAAGAAGAAGCTTATTCGAAGTATGAAGAGAAGTTCAAATCCATATAATATGATTTAAAAGATGCATATAATATATTTAAGATTTATAAGAGGTTAGAGAAGAGCTCTGAAGCTCTTGCTGGAATCTTATAAAGTCATAGATATGTGAATGACAAGACATGCCTAGGTTTCAAGGGAAAACAAAAGTAGAATGATGGAGGATCTAGATCAAGTTCTCATTCTGATGTGAAGGTGACCAAGAAGGCTAGTTTAATAAGGTCTAACTCTGTTATACAACCCAATGCAGTTAGGTATGGTGCCTCTTTCAATGGTTATTGCTATATTTGTAATGATTTTGGTCATAGAGTTAGATATTGCAAAATATGATCTCCTAGGAATGGTGAAGGCATCTTCAAAGGTGTCTATCATTCATGTTGTGAGTATGGCTATAGAACTAAGGACTATGGTTGGAACTTAAGTATGTTTGAACCTAGAAGCTGGAAAAGTGTTGTGTGCTTCAAGTGTCACAAAAAAGGACACATTGCTAGTTTCTGTCACCAAGGTGAATCTACAAGAGCTAGTATCAATTTTCAAGCATCCAATGACAGGAAAAGAAAGAGTTCAAGAGAAAATTCAGTCCTATGAATGATTATAAGATAGTCAAGTTTGCTCCTATGGTCAAGAAGGATGTTGTTCAGGCCAAAGAGGTCAAGAGTATTGATTCTTATTTTTAAATGGATACCATGAAGCCTAATTCAATGAAGTTTGTAAAAGTGGGTTATAGTTCCATTAAGATGGAAGATAATTTCATCAATCCCAAGTCAGAAATAGGAGGTATGTTTGATTTGGTTGAAAGGACAAAGGTTGAATGAGATTATATGTGTCTCTCTGTTATTCAGTCTTTTATACATGAGAAGTTGAGGAAACTAGGAATTTGGGATACTTCAAGAGTGATAAGGTATGGGATGTAGCCTATCCATGTGATTTTTGAATTCCTTGCAATTTGTAGGTGTTTGAGTTTGTAGTGAAGTTAATAAGTACTAAAATTTTGGTCTAGATAGTCAAATTCTAGAAGATGGTATAAGTTTTGATGGCTCACCTCTGTTTTGCAATGTGTATTGGCTCAGTCTTAGATATTTGAGTGAGAATGTGTCATGAAATAATCAATAAAGGTTTAAAAGTATGAGATTGTTTGTGTTGTGTCCTATATCATTAGTATGAGAGGTTTGTGATTCATTCATCACAAGCTTTGTCAAGATGACCCTGTATGTATAGGTTCTTTTTTTTCCATAAAAGTTTCTATTTTTCACTAAAATGCCTGTTGAGAAGAGTCATGATTCAAATGTGCTATGAAGAGTTCAATGTTCTTGATCTATGTATTTGTGTTGTTTAAAGGTTTCAAGGTTCTAGAAGTGTATCTCAAGGTCATAAGTCTATTAGGTCTGTCATTACCCACCATGTCATTGTCTTAAAGGTCTAAGTCATATCAAAGGTATGTGGTTAAGAATCTTGAGAAACTGAGTGTATGTTTGTAGAGTCAGAAAGGGTTAGGTTGGTCATTTATACAAAGTGGTGTTAAAGACTAGAAGTTGTTAAATCATATCACAAGTACAATCATGGAAATTCAGTGCATCAAAGTGCCTCTAGAAGATGGATGAAGGCCTGGAAGGAACTAAAAGTGAATGATAAGTAGAGTTGTGAGTGATAGTTGTTTGAATGGATAAAATATGTATGCAACTTGATGTGAAATCATATGGCCCAAGGTTTAGTGAATGGTGATGCTCTAAGGTATTTAAAAAAGTATCAAAATATTCATTGTTAAGTCTTAAGTATGATCATCCTAAATGGGTATAAAGGTTTTGTTAACCAATTTTTGAATGAGAAGCTTCAAATTATGACAAGGTATCTGTTGATGGTGAATCACAGCACCCCTGAATGTTTGCAACACGATGGGTTGAAACTCTCAGTGAGATTGCATAACATGGAGCTTTTCCCAAGTGTGGGACCTTGCGAAATCGGAAAAGCTCTCCGGATGAAGGCCGGTTCCTATTCCTCTGTTCAGATGCACACGTAGAAGATGCAGAGGGTTTACTAAAAAACCTAATCTAACTACCAAGGAGACAGGGAGAGAGAAATGCATAAAAATAAACCTAAGCTAAGGAGGTGATGCACCGAGGAATGAAGAACACCTGTCTTGCCAAATAAACACAGACCATTAAAATGTAATGCAAGATCATACACAGATAGCCAGATTCACAGTGAAGATCGAAAGGACACAAATAAACACGCAGAGGGTTGAGAAAACATCCACAGATATGCATTAATTTGCTCCAAGGGGGGATACAACACTGCAAAATGCCAAGAGGTAAGGTTGCATTACAGTTTCAAATGGGAGGTTTTAACTCCACAAGTTCACCTGCCAAAGAGAAGAAGGGAGGGGCAAAACAAGAATGTCCAACCTAAGCCCCTCCTTACAATTTATAGGAAGAATGAGAGAGAAAAGAGAAAGAAATTCGAAATCTGCCCCAACCACCTCCAGAATGCACTTAACTCATCTCATTATGATGGTAGGTGAGAACCCAAGCGAACCCAAAAGTGGCGAACTGTATTTTGCATTTTTAAGAATTTGTTCTCACCCAATTAAAGATATCCAGTCGTAGTTGAACAGAGGACCTCGTAAGCTTTCCAAAAAGTTCAACCTTGCATGAATCCGAGCTCCCAGTCAAAAGTTATGGCTATTTGAATATCTGCGCCAGGGTCTGCTTCCTGTCAGCGCTCAAAATGTTGCGCCTCCTGAAGGTGCGCCATAGGCGCATCCATGTGTGTGTCGACATCCTCTTCTGTGCGCCAAGGGCGCATCCTTTACCCTATTGACACTCATTGTCGTGTGCCACTTCTGTGCGCCTTGGGTGCACCATTTCCTCTGTCGACACTCATTGTCGTGTGCCACTTCTGTGCGCCTTGGGCGCACCATTTCCTCTGTCGACACTCATTGTCGTGCGCCACTTCTGTGCACCAAGGGTGCACCATTTCCTCTGTCGACACTCATTGTCGTGCGCCACTTCTGTGCGCCTTGGGCGCACCATTTCCTCTGTCGACACTCATTGTCGTGTGCCACTTCTGTGCGCCTTGGGCGCACCATTTCCTCTGTCGACACTCATTGTCGCGCGCCACTTCTGTGTGCCAAGGGCGCACCATTTCCTCTGTCGACACTCATTTTCGTGCGCCACTTCTGTGCGCCTTGGGCGCACCATGGGTTTGAGCTTCTTTGATTTCTCCATTCTCCTGCTTGTCTATATCTACCTGGGGAAAAGATATATACAACAGTGTCTTGGGAATACATGCATCTATCTACAATATTAGGTATGATTTTGATACTAGTTACCCTCAAGGTTGAATCTTACTCAATCTATAAGGTGTTGATGAGCTCCATTGAACTGAACTGTATATAGCGGCTTCAAAGACTATAGTGGTGTCTCAATTAGATGAATGAAATATTTTGATGGTTGAAAAATTTATACAGGGTTTCCAGAAGCTCCAAAGAGGTAAGACCCTTAGTTGATATGCATATGCTCAAGAGTGTGATTTGCTGATATGATCACAGGTTCTAAAAAGTAATAGACTATTCTAAGTTAGTAAAAGTTGTTGAGTCTTCATGGGTATGTCCGTTGAGTTTTTTAGATTAGATTGAACTAGGAAAAGTATTTTCAAGCTCTGAAGATGATAGCTTAAGTTTTTGAATACTTCAAATCAAAATTTGTGCACTTTTAGTTGTTTCTACCTTAACCAGGCTCAAGGAAACTATAATAAGGGGTTTGAAGAAAATCCTATGCTTGAGGGAATAAATGGAGGATTTGAAGGCCAAGATTTGGAATAAAGTATCTACATTTGACCTACATCAAGATTCAAGAAAAATTAATCCATGAGAAGACCTCAAATGATGGGAAAATATGACAATCTAGGGTAAAATTGTAAGCAACAATTAAAAGACCTAATTTGAATATGAGATAGTGGATTATAGAAGATCTTTGTGAAGAAATATGTTGTGAATCTTTTGGTAGTGCTTAAAAGGCCAAATGGGGACTCCAAAGTGTTTTCAGTTTGTATGGAAAGTTGTATCAAAATTAGACGTGAAAAACCCTTAAGGAAGGGGTTCAAGGCATTGTATGATTGAGAAATAAGTGAAAAAGACACCTACAGGTCTGAGTAGACCTACTGAGACAGGGGGAGTTATTTATGACCTTGATCCAAGTGCCCTAAAGTGTTAAGAATCCCTAGAAAGATGAGTTAAAAGAGTGTGTGATTTGAGACAGTGCATCCAAAGGCCAAAAGATAGTTGAAGCAGGGTACAAATACAGTGAAGAAATAAAATGTGGTGTTACACGTCTACAAAGGAAGTTGAAGCATGAAGAACTACTCTTGGTCTTCTACTAGGGGTTTTAGATGCCATGAAGGCTGTACAAACAAGTGTAATAGTGAGATGTGCAAAGACATTGAAAAATCTCCACTAAGACAATGTATGCTCATTTATGAGTTATTACAGTGTTTGAGATCAAACATATGGTTGTGTATGAAGGTTTTATGATGCATTACAAATGGTTTTTGTTGAAAGAAAGCTTGAAACAATCTAGAGAAATGAAGTATGTGAAAATTTTACATGTAAGGTAGGTTTGTTATATCTTATACCATTGAGTAGTCAAGTGCATCTTGTCAAGGGTCTGTAAGTGGTCATTTTTGCACCAAAATGTGGAGCTACAGAACTATTAATGTCACTATAGGCAGGGGCGATCATTTTGTTTCTTGATTTGATCTGAGATGATCATAAATGCAAAATAATCTTATCTTGTCACTCACTTAAGCGTGTAAAGTGTTTAAAGTGCGTATGTGTATCATCACAAAGAACTCAGAGGGCATATTGACTCCATAACATTGGGTCACAGGTCTGAGAAGGTATTTTCAAGGAAAGAGGAGCTAAGTTTAAACTACATTCAAATGTAAAAGGTGCCAAGAAGGTAATAAATGTATATGAATGGTGATTGTAGGGTTTACTTGGATGTTTTCCTTATTGAGTAAAGTGTGCATGATATCAATGCATCAAAATTACATGTTATAAGTTTGTAGGGGTCACTTGGAGCAGGGGGAGTTGGTTATGACTCTAAAAAAAGGTGAAAGGTGATCTATGATGTCTATTAGTGCTATAAAAATGGTGCTAGTCATGTTTACAGGTATAATGGCTTGGTGACTGGGTCATATATCCAATAAGAAGTGAAATAACATGCTTTAAAGGTAAAGAACACTGAAAAAGTTACTTCATGCCAGTAATGAAATGTTTAGATCATATTCAAGGCATGATAACAAGGTATGAAGTCTTCTTTTATGTTTTTCAGTTAGAGAAGGATGGAATAAGTCTAAGGGGAGGCATGAGGTTGTATGTTATATTGAGCTTGTGCTTCTAGAGCATGGCAAAATTTGCACAAGATACACTGAAAACTTGGTTCAGGGATTTTAGCATTTATAGTGGTTATCTAGGCATGATAATGATAGGTAATTTGATGATGTTATCAGCTAGAGGAATGGTTTGGTTAGGTGTAAGAAGTGATAATTCATGTTTAGTTTGATTGTTGGCATGTATGAGTGCCTTATATAGCCCTGCTTAGGTGTGCTATAGTCTTCCCATGATGAGAAAGAAGCCTAAAACAGAGTCAAGAAGGAAAGGAAAGGTTTATGTACTTAATTGAAGACTTTTGTTGATGTTTCCAACCAAGAGGTAATCATGTGAAGAAGAGAAATATGAAGACCATGATGCTCAGATATGCACTTTGTCATTAATGTAAAAGGGGGAGAAGACTATGTGGTTTTCCATCAATGACAATGGGGGAGGTTGTTGTAATGCTCATTTTAGGTGTTGTCATTGATGTAAAATCCCATTAATGAAAAAGAGAATGATTAAGGTTCTATAAGGTGCTTAGTAGGATGATGACATGGAGTTTCAAGTGGTTTCATGATTGCATGAGTGGATGCAGTGAGATTGGCTTGGTCTAGCAATCCTAATCAGGTGACCTAGCTAGCCTAGGTGATAGATCATAGTGGTTAGAGCTACATGGTGACTTGAGAAGAGTAGTAGAGGCATGAAGAGAATTTTAGGAGAGTGTGGAGACAATCATATGAGTCTCGAGGTGTAGGTATAGGTTGAAGACCTTGTTTCACGTGCACATTTAGACCTAGTCTAGGTGTTTGGAGGCCAAATGAGGCATGAGGATGAGGTATAGAGCCATGTGAGCTCATGGAGGAATGCATAGGTGTGAGACATGTTGTCTCAGGTGTGTTAGGGCCTTTTGGAAAGGTTTCATGATGAGGTATGAGGTTCTTCTATTATGACCTAACTTAAACCATGTAAAACCCTAAGGGATAACCATGGAAATGAGATGGAATATGAAGATCAAGACCTATTTGAGATAACATGAGGGTTGAATATGGTGCATGAGGGTGTCATAGAGGTTTGAGAAAATTTTTAAGTCATTATGAAGAACATTTTGTAAGTTATGATCTTTTAGGTGAAACATGGTCTAAGAAAGGGTGATTTCCAGCTGAAATTGTAACTTCTGATGCTCATTGGGGATTGTGTGATTTACATGGGACAATGTGGATTTCAAGGATATTTTAAAACAAATCTAAGATCATTTCATAAAAATAATGGAGTCATTTCATCATCACATTTTTATGAATGAATGTTAAGAAGGTAAATTGCTTTTTGTGAGTTTGAAACCCTAGGTCAAAAGTGACTTAGAGAAAAATGAGTGTGATGAGTCTATTTTGATTCCTTTTGTAAAAGTAACATTTAGAGGTTGTAGATGAATCCTCCAGGTTTCCAGAAAGGTAAGTTAGAGCATGTGATGATTTGTGGACCCCACTCAAACAAGAAAGTTTTTGAAGATGTTCAGTTTTGGAAAAGTTTTCCAAAGGAGGTATGAAATAAATTGACATTTTTTTTATCATTGGAGTTATATTTGATGTACATGACGGTTTCAGATCATGGTTGAGGTCCTAGAGGTCAAAGTGTGCCTTATTTATGAAGACTGGTCTTTAGGCAGTTTTGGAGCAGTTTCAAAGATGAAGTTGGTTGAAGGCCTTCCAATTGGAGTTGGAAGGAAATGTAAGATGTTATGGAAAGTAGACTAAGATATATTTCCAATGGTATATGGTTTGTATCTTGATGATGAGATTTGATATGTAAACTAACTCAGTTTGTGAAGAACAAAGGTTTCTTATTTTCTGGACATGATTGCTTTGGCTAAAAGATGGAGATATAAACACATATTTTGGATTTTTTGAGATTTTGTATCCATTGGATAGTGAATGGGGGTGATTTTTTTCCTTATTCAAGTCATTTAGAAGTCTTGAAAGTGGTAGAAAGGGTGCAAACTAGATGAGTTTCAAAACTGCTTTCTGGGAAGTTCAGTTTGGTGAAGAGGAAAGTGAGCATGGTTTACATGTATGGATGTTTCAAGAGCTCTAACAAGCATTTATGTGATATAAAGTGCAATGGATTTCCAATGAGTGGTTACATGACATATTTTTGAGGTGCTATGGTGTGATTTAGAGGTCCATAAGTGAAGACTAGCTCCTGGAAACATTTGTTTTGTGAAGGATATGAACCTTCTTGATAACATTATGAATAATTTGATTAGTGTAAGATAATGTAAGACTATGGATGATTTTTTTATGTCATGTTTGATATGTGTGAGGAATTTAGAATCTTTAATAATCATGATGACGAGGTTTTTGGTCTTAGGTGAATCATGTGATGGGGTTTTGAGCTATTTTTGGGCTTTCTTAGTGTGTTTGAGCATGACCAACCTATATGGGTCAATTTTATAAATGTATATGAGTATGATGTTATGTTTTTGATTTGTTGTTCAAGATATTGGGTGAGGACCGACCCATGGTGTGTTTTAGAGTTATGAAGCATATAAAGTGCTTGTTTTGGTTCATTTTTGAACTAGTTGAACAAGAGGGAAAAATGTGACCTAGGTGAGGAAGTGAAAGTGGTTCAAGGGTATGAAATCATAGCTAAGGATGTGTGTAAAACTTTAAGAATTTTAGAGAGCTTGAATATAAGGGGTTGAATCCAAACCAGTTCATTAAAGAAGAAGAAAGAAAGAGTTAGGAGAATGAGGGTTTGAAGGTGTGTGAGCTGAATAAGTTATATCCATCAATTGTGGTAGAAAAAATATTTAGATATCTTCATCCAAATGTGGTTGAGTTTATGCTATATCATATTAGGGGGTTGTATCCTCCTTGTGGAGTTTATGCTTCACTAAACTAAGGGTTGGTACTCCTTGTAGGGTTGGTGCTCTACTAAAATAGGGGTTGGTGCTCCTTGTGAAGTTGGTGCTTCACTAAATCTATTTACTTTGTGCAATATATGAAGAGTATCAGTGGGTTTTCTTCCCCTTGAGTATTTTACCACTTAAATTTGGTGTTATTTAGTACTCTCTTGCTCTTGTTGTTGTATATGGTTGATCTAATGCTTAAGTAAACACACACATGGTTAATGTTTAATAGAATGGTTGTATGAATGATAATAAATGATGTATGGAAATGGAATAAAATTTTAAAGGTATGATTCACCCCCCTCAATCCTTTGTGCTTCTAACAACTGAAATTAGAATAAATGTGCAGTCCCTTCACCAGTAATTTGTTTAGTAGAAGGAATCAAAACACACATTTTGCTAAATCTATCCACTGAAGCACATATAAATAGTCGTGTTTCCTTTGTGACATGGGAAAACCTCCTACAAAATCAATGGAAATACTTTCCCATGGATGTGTATGGACATGAATTAGGAGTTTAAATTTCTAACTTCATGTTGTTAGGCTTGCTTGTGGCACAAAGTACACATCATTTTTTATACATGGTTATAAGTTCCCACATTTAAGGCCAATAAAAATACATTTGTAAATGTGATTCAACTATTTTACCAACTCCAAAATGACCTGATATAAGAGAAGTGTGAAATTCCCTAATCATATGCACTTTTTCATCTTGTGGAATGCAAATTTTACCAAAGGTGATACAAGATTCCATCATGCACGTGATGATCCAATTCTCTCTACTTGTTTTCCACTCATCAAATCTTCATACACTTAAATATCAACATCATTAGCATATTGTTCTTTATAACTATCATGAACAAGAGAACTATGATGTAAAATACCAGATGGCCAACATCAACTGGATGATTAAGCTAAAATGTGAAATAAGATCCCAATCTGATGTTATTGTAGCAGTCTAATAAATATGCAATTAAGTACAGAAAATACACCTAAGCAACTAAGTAATAAATTATGAAACTCTAATTACAAGGTGGAGAAAGAGGTACTTATCTTATTTGTAATAAAATTTAGAGTGTAGTGAAGTACTGACTAGATGAACAGAGTAGAAAGAGCATCACACAAAGACCCATAAAATGTCGATCTAGAGAGATAGGTTGGACTGTGGCACCTCAGAGAGGGACAAGGGCACCCACGTGTGCCCTTTGCTTGTTTATGGGTGCATGGGTATGTGGAAAATCTCAATAAACCTCATCTGAGTGGTCTCAAGATGTTCGCTATTAGTCACCTTTGGTAGACTTTGAGGTTGCACTAAGATCACCAAGGTCATTGGAAACCTACAATGAAATATGAACATGCAAAACACTCAAATAGATATCAAATCCTAAAAAATAAAGATGAAAAATGAGGGTTCAAACTGCCCTTAGCTATCACAATGGTGAACTTATGATTGAGCACTGCACTACATCTCATAACCAATGTAGTTTCTCTGTGTGTGTGTGTGAATTGTGCCCTAAAGGTGGCACTTGTGTCGAGTTGCACTTGGTAGTCTTTAGCAAATAAGCTAGATGTAAATAAATGTAATAGATGTGTTCATGGAATAGAATGAACTTCACTCCTATGAAGTGTGTATACAAAATAAAAAACTCTTGTGTCCCTTGGATGGTGCTAGATAGATGCAATAGAGCTCTTAGATGCTTGATGGATGCAACCTTAGGTGGTGATAACTAATGCTTAGTGTTTGAGCCTTTATCATGATCATTTAAATTTATATTTATATGATTACTTTGAGGTTAAATTTAATAATTAACCCCAAACAACTAAAAGGTAAGATGCTCAAACAACTAGAAAGGACCCAAAAAGTGTGATTAAAGTACAAAGGGGATGAGGGTGCTTGGTGTTGACATCTTGGTTGGGTGCTGATGTCCAGGATGATAAATGATGAAGTATAAAAAGGTAGACTGAGCAAGTAAGGGTGTAAGAAGTGATAACATAAAGCAAAGAAAGGTGGCCAAAGACATGGGTTAATTAATACTTTTCTTACTTAGGAATCATATAAATAGTAGTATGTAACCAGGACTAGATAATTTCCCAAAGTGCATGATTTTGTGTCTACAAATTAGAGGTATATATAACATATCAATAACCTTATTTTGTATACCTTTCTTATACCTAATCATGAGATGGAACTGCTTCAAGAATCCCATCAAATGGAAGTGTCCAAGATTGTTGTAGCTTGGTCCATGTTTAGAGGTACTTGAGGGGCTAATGATCTGTATGAATTACTATTTCCTTGCCCATCAAGTAATGTTTCCATTTTTTTTGCACTCTTGATTTAATTTAATTTGAATTAAATCTAATTGTAGAGTCACTATTGAAATAAATGATGTATAAATGTTGCAATAGGGTAATGACACAATCAAACTAAAATGTAGGATATGAAATCCTAGGCAAGAAATATGAAGAAAAGATAACTTAGCTGATATCCACACAATCTGGAATTGATGTTAGGCATGAAGAAGTGATGAACATGATACCAACAACATTCTAACTAATCTCTATAAATTTTGGAGCTCAAAACAAGGTTGGATTAGGGGTAGCCCACACTAGGACAAGGGCACTTGGGTGTTGATGATTGGATTTGGGCACTCATGACTACACAAAATCTCTCGATCTAGCTTTTAATGTATCGCAAGAGTGTCACAATTGCTCTCATTTGATCACCTGATAGTCACTCCTGGATCATTGAAGATACATGTAACTTGCAAAATAGAGAGTTCACAAGCCCACAAACCACATCAAGCCTAAAAAGGAAAATGTAGAATGGGAGTCGTATTGGCTCCGAATGTCACGCCAGAGAGTGAACTTACGACCGAGCGCTACACTACATCTCTGATTATGCTAAAACATGAAATAATAGCCTAATCTAATGCAAGTTTGTAATAAATAAATTGAAACAATGAAGTACATAAATTAACCCAAACAACTAAGCAATAAAGATATGAGTTTGAACCCTAATTACAAAGAGGGTTAGAAGAGCCTTAGCTGATTTAAAGAGGTCACTTTAGTGTGTTGAAGTAGGGATTGGATGAAAAGAGATGGAATACCGTCTGCACAAAAGCCTGGAAAAATCCAGATCTGAAAAATTTGATTGGACTGGGGTGCCTGGAGAGGGATGGGGGCACCCGTGTGTGCCCTGGTCTACGTAGATGCTCAGAAAACCTCCTTTAAGGTTTCACAAGAATTTCACACTTGTTCACCTTTTGTCATGTTTACGTAGATGTAAGATCACCAAGGTTGCTATAAACCTGCAATGAAGAAAACACCTACAAAAGTTGGTCAAATAGACATCAAAACCTAAAAAAGAAAGATGCAAAATGAGGGGGGGAGACTGTCCTAAGCTGCCACAATGATGGACTTACTACTGAGCATTACACTAGATCCCAGACCCAATGTAGTTCTATGTGTGTGTGGAATTGTGCCGTAGGTTGCTTTTGTGTGTGTCACACTTTATATGTAGCGAGCAAGTAACTAGATGTAGAATGTAAATAATGTGTACATGTAAACAATAGAATCCCCTTCTATGAAATATGATGTAGATGAACCAACCTTTTTCCCCTATGATGGAGCTAAATGGGTTCAAATGAAGCTATATATTCCTTTGATGGATGCAACCTTAGCTGGAGATAATAGATGTTTAGTGCTTAGTCCCTTATTATGATCACATCACTTTATATTTATATGATTGCTTCTCTTGAATTTAATAATTAACCCTGAAAAGACTAACTACCAAAAAGTTAAGATGCCCAAACGGATTAAAAAGACCCAAAAAGTGTGACCTAAGTACAAAGAAGACAACGACACCTAGAGGAGATGAGGGCGCCTGACACTGATGTCTAGAATGACAAATGTCGAAAGGTGAAAAGAAATACTAAGTAAGAGTGCAAGACTAAAAGCAGAAGAATAAAGCAAAGAAAGGTGGTCAGAGACATGGGTTAATTGGTACTTTTCTTACTTATGAACCATATGAATAGCATAAAGCAAAGAAAGGTGGGTCAGAGACATGGGTTAGTTGGTACTTTTCTTACTTATGAACCATATGAATAGCAGTTAAAAAGTGTGAGCTTTCCAATTTTCGGCCGAAACTCCTGTGTCGCGTACTTCAGAGCTCCTTGTCCCAAATCAAAAAATGCAAGCTGTTTCAATTTCGCCCGAACCGGCCAAACCGTGTACTCCGGAACTTTTTGTCTCAAATTTCTCAAGGTTCAAACTTAAAGTGCACTCTGTTCCATTTTCGGCCGATTCACCCGATTTTTTCCCAACTGTCCCGAGTTCCGAAGTGCATCCTGTTCCCCGATCGGCCGATTCGCTCAAACCACGTCCTTCGGAACTTTTTGTCCCGAATGTCCCAAAGTTAAAAAGTGCACGCTGTCCCATTTTCGGCCGAAACTCCCGAGTCGCGTACTTCAGAGCTCTTTGTCCCAAATCAAAAAGTGCAAGCTGTCCCATTTTCGGCCGAAACTCCCGAGTCGCGCACTTCGCTCTTTTCCGTCCCAATTGTCTTAAAATGCATTGGTGCGTCCTCTCCCTGTTTTGCCCAAATCAGCCGAGCCGCGTGTTTCCATGTTAATTGATATAGAAAAACATGCCAATGGACTAGACAAAGTGTGGAGTGATAAAAAGATGGAGCGTGGAGACTAAACCTGTCTCCTTCTCCTTTCTTTTCTCTTCTTCCCATTCTTTTCGTATTCTTTGTAATTAGTTAAGGTATTGCAATTGGCGATCCTTAACTATTCTTTAGTTAAAAGAAACGGTTACGATGAGTAACTGACTTGTAAGCTATATAATGGCCTTTCCACGCCATTTTGCAAGGAGGAAGAACTTGGATTTTTGCTGAAAGTGTAAATAGATCTTAAAGAAATCAATACAAAAGGGCTTTCCATTCTTTGTCTATCTAATTCTTGTTATCTCTGTGTTTTCCTTTAATATTGTGAAGATCATTTTGTTCCTGATTCGTTAGTCTCTCTGATTGCATACTGTTCAGTTTTGTAAATACAGTGATCTTGTATAACCAAGAAGGAACTTTGTGTCCTTGATGAATGAATCTGAAGAAGGTTATTTATGGAACTTTGTGTCTTTAAATTTAATCTCATTCAGCCAATGCAAATGATCTTGTCTTAAATTCTTTGAAGCTTCACATACATGAAGAATTATTCTGCTATCTATAATTCTGAATGTTGCTATTCTGCTCATCTTCTTATTCCCTTTCCTCAGTCCTTGTGTAATTGATGATCCTTGTGGAAAACACTTTCGTAATATCCAAGTTTGACCATAAAACAATGTTCTGTACATTTGTAAATAAGTTCATTTCTGAATAAGGGAACCTCTCCCATTAAAGAGGAGGGACTTCTTGTCCCCTGACTGTTGCTCTTCTAAAAAGTCCTATTTGACGACCAACACTATTCTATTCTACATTCTACATCTTCTATAGCTATCATAGCTCTCTACTACACAAAGTGTGACTGGCACAAGAGCACCTAGGAACCAAAAATACATCAGGGTGCGTAATGTACCTGCAAAACTCATGCGATAGAGTTAATCGGTTTGGCAGCAAAGGTCAGTTCGACCCCTTCTTCTTCTTCATGTGTAGGTGCATCATCTAAAGTTCAACTAGCAAATCAAGTGATGAGACATAAAGCTAGGGTTTCAAACGTGTGTGTATGTCACTACTGAACACCTATTGCTGAGTGTCCTGCACAGTGTCATTTTGTTGTTGATGGTGTATATTTTCCTCCCATATGGATGAACCTACAAAAGAGAATATGATCAAGTAGTCAAATATGCACTGTATATGTATAAAAATAATGTAAGGAAGTATGCAAAGAAAATGTTAAAAATGTGAAAAAGAAATGTGCACCTTCCATTAAGAGGAAAGAGTGTAGAAAGGATCCTATAGCTGATGTCGTATGCGTGCAAATTTTTTCATGTGAAATCTCACACCAATGTTAATGGAACTAAGTGTAGGGAGAAATATCTGATGTCGTCCTCCAACCTTTAATTGCTTCTCGCAGTATAAAACACCACTACAGATGTTGTGCATGAGTGTTAAGGATTGTCTTCCATATAAAATCTGTTGTGTAAATTCCCAGTGCTAAAGGACTCTTTACCCTGTCAAAAGCCTCTATGACATGTTGAAGAACTAGTGTAATTGTCCCCCTGGTTAGCATGCATACCAAGAAAGATCATTTTATTTACCCTGTTATTGGCTCTTAGGGAAGGTCATTGTGCTAAGGACCCAAGTTTGATTCCGAGCCTTATCAAAACTGAAAAGTATGTTGTACCGGTACTGTGTTGTTATGTGTATACTCTGTATGGGGTGACTAATTCAACCAAATAATGCCCCCCTCATTTGGGGTGCAAGTGACGTTGCTGAAGGAGTATGTGGCTCAAAAGAGGACCTACCGCTATGCTGAAACCTCACCCTATCAGGGGGAAGGGGATGTTCTTGGTAGAAACAAAGGCACATGTAAACAAGTGGCTAGGAAATAAAGTGTTAGTACAAGAAAAGAAAAAAACTCATGCAAAATATGACATGTAAGCTAAGCAAGCAATGTGTAAGCTAGAACACACAAGAAGATAATGTCGACCATGAAAAATAGGTTGCAAACATGGGAAATTACTCACAATAGTCGCAAGACAATCCAGGCCGATGAAAGCCAAAGACATACAAATGTGCACACAAGACAAAGGGTAAAGCCCACAAATAATGGCATATAATGACAAACAAGTACAAGCAATATAA
Source organism: Taxus chinensis (assembly GCA_019776745.2). Taxonomy (NCBI): domain Eukaryota; kingdom Viridiplantae; phylum Streptophyta; class Pinopsida; order Cupressales; family Taxaceae; genus Taxus; species Taxus chinensis. Next base: position 603,944,492 of record CM034148.1, on the reverse strand, counting down.
CAGATAACCATGTTGTGGAAAATAGTCTTGTAAAACAAATGTTGACATAAAACACCTGTTAGCATATTAAAGAGATAAAAAAGTATGTCAAAGCATGTATAATCTAATAAATGAGTGTGTTATGAAACAAAATGAAACAATAACACATGTAGTATATGAAAATGGATGCCCTCAGGAGCCGGTGTGGGACTGATACTAGGTACTGTGCCAAAAATCTATGTTATGTGTAATGGACCTGTACAATATGTGATCACAACTAGAAATTAAGTGAACATGCATGTGTTTATGATAAACATAATGACATACAAGATATATATCTAGCATGTGTAATAATAGTGAACCTATAACAAGTAAATGTAAGGAAGAGTAAACACAAGCAAGCTATACAGTATGTTGTGGATGGATGAAAATGGAATGCAAAGTGAATGATAGGAGCAACATGCCCCTTGAGTGAATGGAATTATATGCAACAAGGTAAATGTATTCAAGAATGAACCATAAATGAGAGTGTGTCATTGGGAAATGGTCAAACTATATGTTGTGCGTAAATGAATGTGTAATGATGATATGTGACATGGAGATGAGGTGTGAGAATGTGTGATGATTTAGCCTAAAACATATATCACAAGAGGATGCTAGAAGAAGTGATGATGTAGCCTATAATATTTATCACTAATCTAGGAATGTCACGTGAGAAAAAGGTTGAATGGTTGAATGTGTGAGTGGGGTTAGGTCCATTTGAATTGTAAACCCTTAAGAGTCTAGTATGGACTGTGAGAACTAAAGTGTGTCATCGGGTAGTGAGTGTAACGTACGTATAAGTAGATGAGTAGAATGTGTATTAGAATGTGTAGTATATGTAGTGATGAGGTAAGATGATGTGTATTTACAAAAGTGTAAGATGTATAATGTATAATGTCTATTGTAGTGTTGATTGTAGTGTGTGAGGTTCATGTGTATATGATGCCCTCAATAGTCAAGTGTGAACCGAAGCATAAGAGCGTGTCATTGGGTAATGACGGTATGAGTGAATATATGGGAATATGATTGTGTTGTATGTGGAAGTCTAGATGTGAAGTGATGAGATATTGAGATGTTTGATGGTTGAAGTTAGGGGGGAATAAGTACAATGCCCTCCAAGTGTATGTTGACGAGTGTGTTATTTTATGATAAATGGGTGAAACATGAGTATAATAGATAGTGTATGATGTTGATTAAGTGATGTGAGAAATGTGGAGAGATCTTATATATGCGTGAATAGAAATAGATGGTCATATATGTATATATGTATGTATGTATGAGTGACAATGTAATATATAAATGATATCCATGAATTATGTAATGGGAAGATGAAACTGGGTTCTCATTGCAAGATATCCCACAACAACCATGTAAGAACCGTAAGAACATGAGTGCATCATCAAGGGGTAAGGTAGATAAGGGTCACCTACCAGAGACTAAGTTTGCGTGAAGCGATGGAAGCATGTGTGGAAAAAGAAGACAAGGACCATGCGATGGTGGAAAAAATGTGTCTTGGCTATTAATATGAGGAGTAGTTTCTTTGAAAAAATGAATTGGAAATGGAAGTGGAGTGGGATGGGGAGAAAGATTGAATGGTGGTAGATTTGGTGGTATGGATGACACTGTAAAAGACTTGATAGGAGAAGAAGTTTGATTCATTTTAAGAGGCGGTTGCATACTTTGACTTGGGAATTTTGTAGATTTCTTGAGAGGAGGAGGTGTTATATTGATTTTTAGATGCAGTTTCTTATGCGGTGCTTGACTTTCCATAGAACTACCATTAGAAGTGATGGCGTGGTGCTCATTAGACATAGATGAATCAGGTTTAGGAACACCATTAAGATGTAACATTTGTAGATGGGAATGCAACAAAATGTTGTGCAGTAAATGAGATAAAGCGCTGAAGCTCAAGATGTTTGATTTTTCATTGTAAAGTATAACAATCATTGTCATTATGTCCATTGATTCGATGATAATTGCAATATGGACAACCTTGATATTTTGCTAGCCTATAATGAGGATAGTAATGAGTAAGCACTAAAGTGATCAATTGATGACTAAGGAGCTCAATAAAATCTCATGTTGCTTAGTATTGCGATCAAAGGTGAGAGGCTCTAGTAATGGTATGACTTGAGGCTCACTAATTGAGCACATGTAGTAGATATAGAATGAAGATGAGATGTAGAAAGAAAACAAACATGAGCCTGAGAAACATCCTTAAGATGTTGGATTTAAAATTTGAGGGATGTAATCTTAGATTCCATATCCTTAAATTTGTCTTCAAATAAATAATGCAAAGCTTGAATAGACTCCAACATGGCTTGATTAGATGGAGGATCAAGAATACTAAGGTCATTAAATAAACGATAAAAAATAACGCTTCATGCAGAGGCATATCTCAGGGAAGATACATGGTGTCTAGGGCCTTTTTAAGAACAACTTGGCAATTAGGATGCATTTGAAGTAAATCAGACAAAGAAATTTGAGGAATTTTAGGAGCCATGATAAAGAAGATGATATGCCAAAGAAGGACCCTGAAGACACCTATAATTACGCCCAAGTAATTTAAATACTTAAATTGCGCTAATTATCTCCTTTCCCACAAATTGACGACATATTGTCAATAGCGCTCATCTTCTCTTCCATTGTCGTTAATTGATTACATTACGCTAATTAATTAAGTCACCTATCCAACACATACCCTAATTAACAACCCTTCGTTAATCAACACCTTCTATCTAGTCTAATTAATTATTATTGATTAATTAGCCTCCCTTCTCATTAAATCAATAAATCACTATTTAATTGGTTTAATTCCCTCCTAATGGTCCAAATCACACTAAAATCCATCTAAAAGCTTATAAAAGCTTGCACATGTATTAATTAATCATCTTGATTAATTAATACACCCCCTTTATCCACATGAGCCACTTAAGGACAAACTAAACCCTCCTAAAGTTAACTCAACCCCATCTAAACCCCCCTTATCCATAACTAACTCTACATCTCCATTAGTCCCACATTCATGAGGATGTGTTGAATCCTTTATCCTTTGGGCTATATAAACAACCCTCCCTCTACTTCTACACTTACACCTAAATCTCTCAAGAGACAAAAGAAAGCACATAGTTTCATACTAATAGCCTTTTGTCATTCTTGAGCCCTCCATCCTCCATTCTTGAAGAGCTAAGCCTCACACCCAAGCATCCATTGAAGGATCAAAGCAAGAAAATATAATTTGATTTCCATTGAACTACTTAGGTTCATTTTAATGTTAAATTAGGCAATTAAGGAGAATAGAGTTCATTAATTTACATTATGTTTTGATCATTTCAAAGTTATAATGTTAAGGGTAGGACTTGCTTATTTCTTCATCATGATGGTGCACATTTCTCATTTCTAGCTAGGTTAGGAAGCTATTTCTAGGTGGTAGTTTCTTGCTTTAAATTTAGCTAAATTGTAGAAATACTTGTACACATTTGGCACGCCCGGTGGGACCTTAGTCCCATGGCATTTTAGTTTAAGTTTCATTGTTTTGGCTAACTTTTGATATGCACATGTAGTAATTAATGTCCATTTTCTTGGAATTTTTTCTCATTTGATATGTGTAACCTCATGTTCATAGCCATAATTTTAATGGGTTATTGCCATTCTTAAGCTAACTTGTCAAAATTTGAGATATTGTGAGTTTTCTTGTGTTTGTTGTCCATATTTTGGTTGCAGGTCTAGCGCAGGCACATTTTTAGGGGCACAGGCATGGTTTTCATGGTGCAGGTGGCACACACATCTCTCTGGTGGCGTGCAGGCGCACTGGTAAAACCTGTTACTCTATTTTTGCTGACCCCGGCGCATGCGCGCTAACCCTGGCACACACACCCTAACCAGCGTGCAGGTGCACTAACCCAGGCACAGACATCATTTCATACTATACCTTCACTACATTCTGAAACCTATCAGATTGGTGCACATGCCCTAACCAGAGCGCACATGTTGTTTTAGTGGCACAGACACATTTTTCTGGTAATGCAGTTGTTTTGTCTGTTTTTCTATTTTTCTCAGAGTAGCGCATACACTATTTTTGTGGCGCACACACCTCTCTGGTGGTGCAAGTGCTTAATAAATCCAAAAATTTCACAGAGTGGCGTAGGCACTATTTTAGTGGTGCAGGCACTGTTTTCGTGGCGCACACATCTCTCGGGTGGCACAGGTACACTGTGAGCCGAAAACAACGTTTAGTGGTGCATACGCCCTAACCCGCGTGCGAAGGCACTAAAAAAGGGGCACATGTGTCCTTTTGCATTTTTTGAAATTAAGGTGTTGATGTGCTAACATTCTTGTAGGTTTATCTAATCATATATTTGTCTTTGCAGGTTGTTTTTACATGTTTGTATTTGATTAGGTAATATTTTGCATTGTTTACTTATAGGAATAAGGATCATGTATGCTCTTCCCTCACGTCCCTTGGGGCGATCTTGGGAATCAGAAATGATTCTTAAGTCCTTTTGATGCTTTGAGGTTGTTAGGAGTATTTGAGTTGGAATTGGTTAATTTGGCATAGTTGAATTAAAGTGTTTTTCCATTTGATATCTTTTTAGATTTTTGAAGACAATCACGTATGCTCTTCTCTTGCGTCCTTGGATGATCTGGAGAATCAGAAATGATGCCTTCTCTTTTGATGGAAAACTACTAAAAATCATCATACAGGACCAAAATGCCATCACTTGTCAAAGAACGGAGGAATCAAAACAAAAGTCAGAAAACTACTAATACAGTTGTTATACAGGTTGCCAAATGGTGTTCGAGAAAACCACATCTAATTAAAAAAGATAAAATGAACAACATATTCAAAACACTGTATTACAGGTTTCAGAAAAGGGTACATCCCTCTCCACTCAACTAGAACATAACCCCTTTGGCATAACACCTTAAGCTACAACAATGGGGGTGGTTCCAGGAACCCCAAAGTAGTCCACGCAAGAGGGAACCTTGTGGATGAAACGGGAAGTGCTCCGCACTACCTATCTGACTAGTAAATCCTTTGTGAGATAGAGTTACAAGTTGTCCCTACGTGACCCTTTTAAGTACACAATTGGATGCATTTATTTCCCACTATGCTTGAAGGGGGAAAAGTCAAGATACTCCCAAACTAGTCATTGCGACTTTTTGGGTAAATCATCCCGCTCGTGGATAATCTTTGTAGCACCTAGGACGAGAGAACCACCTAGGAAGATATACTTTGGCCAGGAGCCCACTTTGACCATTCTAAAATAGTGTTGAGTTGTGAACCATATTTTCATTGTGAAACATGTGACGTGTTACTTTCACCTAGTTTTTACTTGCCTTAGGGCGAGGCGAAACTCTGCCGAAGTGAAGCCAACATTTTTCATCCTTTTTTTGATTTGTTTCCTTCACATTCTTTTGACACTTTGTTGATCAGAAGAAGGGTGACTACCTTTGTGTTACCAATCGACTGTTTCTATCACTTTTATGTCCGTTTACGCCCATCCATGTTTGCGGCTGGGTAAGTTAAACATCTAAAGTGTGTGGAGGCATATTCACGTCATTGGTAGCCATTGTGATCTTGATACCCATGTCAAGATCATCATTGTAGTTAGGCATGGTTCATCACCGGACTTCCTTAGAAGAGTTAGCTTGTTTGTATCGTATCACTACAATTTCGATATTTACGTCTTGTTTCTTGTAAACTCGACATAAATATCTATATTGTAAGGTTACGCTGCACACATTTTAACTATTCCTAGCTATACTTTGAGCTTTTTAGTTTGATTCTATTATTACCTCGATTTTAAAGAGTGCTAGGTGTTACCATTTGTGCGTGTTATATCAATAACACCTTGATATCAATACTTCACTTTCTCGCAAAGTGGGTTAACATATCTTGGTGATATTGTTGTGTCATTCGCAAATTGTAATTGGCACTTTTTGAGATATAGGTCTTAATCGAGTTTGAGCTCGCTCATCGTATATCTTGATTGGGAGGTCACATTGACTTCTTGTATTTACTTACGTTTTGTTCATTCCCTTGAACTTGGCATAAGTGAAGACATCTTGTTAATCATCTTGTGACGCGAAACTACTTTTTGAAACGTAGTCTAGGAGGTACTTCATTTAAACAGGTTTCGATACCAAACACTTGTGTCACTGGTGATTTATCACTCTATTTGGTATTCTCACATTGTTGATTTATTCATACTCTTAACAAATACATCTTGCATTTCACTTAGGGGTGGTCACTAAGCTTTGAACACATTTACAACTTACCCTAGTGAAACTATCATGAAAACATGGCTCCTAAAACACGTCTAGGATTAAAGAAATAGACATATGAGGAACAACAAGTGCAAGCTTGGGAAACCTCTAATAGACAAGGGTCAAACCCCTTCATTGGACATGATCTAGGACCACTGTTTTCTACAGAAAAGGAAACAGAAGAGATGGTCGATCATAGTGGAAATGAATTAGAATCTCCACACACAGAAACTTGATTTTGACCCCACTTTACTAGACGAGTTTCTTCTTAGAAACAAAGATAGAGTGTTGGCACGGGTCATAGAATTAGGGGCCAAATTGCCCACTGAGAATGAAACAATACTACCTGCAAATGACGCTACTGAGGAAGAACATCCCCTTATCAATATGGAAGATATTTTAACACACGGACATGCTTCCACTTCTTACGCAGGGAATGATAAAGTGGTAGGGCATAGAATACCCTTTATCAAAGTGCCATGAAGAAACAAGATAGAACATGAGACAGGTGAAGAACCTCCACAATACGAGGAGGAGGAACCTTTAGAAGAAGAAGCCACAATCCAACAACAAATCAGTAACCTAAGCCAACAACTAGCTTTGCTTACTTCCCATGTACAGAAAGACGTAAACAAGAACGTTCAAAAGTTGAGGCCTAAGGTTAAGATCAATGAACTCCATCAAGAAAACCAAGGAGAAGAAGACACAGGGTATCATCGTGTATACATCCCCACTTCTCCCACTAGAGAACAATTGCTCGCACAAGAAGTGCAGTCTATGAAAGTGATGCTCACAAGCTTACAAGAGAGAAATATAGGGAGCATTAGGAAATATCAATACGAAGAATTATGCCCCTATCCTTTTGACAAGACAATGACCCTTCAACCCTTTCCAAAGAAATTTGATATGCCAAAGTTCGACAAATATAAAGGGAAAGGAGATCCATGGGATCATGTTAAATATTTCTACATGGCATGTCAAGAGGTGTCTTATAGTGACAATTACCTCATCATACTTTTTCCCAAGAGTCTCGGAGGTCAAGCCTTGGAGTGGTTTACACGCTTACCATGAGGATCAATTTTCACCTGGCCAGAATTGGCAGAAAGATTCGTGTGTCACTTCTCGTATAACATAGAGAGTGATGTCACCATGGTAGACTTATGTGGCACCAAGCAATGCCCTAATGAGACTTTCGCCAGCTTCCTCCAATGGTGGAGAGGGATAGCTAGTCACTTCCCTTGTGCTTTCCCTGAAAAGCAGCTGGTTAGTATTTTCGTTCCCAATCTCAACCCGGATATAGCTTTCCACCTCCAAATGCATTGTGTTCACACTTTTGAGGAGGTTATCGAGAAAGGGATTCAGATAGAAAAATATCTCATTGCCAAAGGCACCCTCAAAACCCAATCTAGAGACAACCAAAATGTCAAACCCACATGGAAAAGCTGAAGATCTTTAACAAAAACAAAAATGTGGTGGGAGATGGAATCACTGATTCCAAACGTGTTCAAATGGTCCAAACTGGTCAACCTTTTAAACTGACCAAGGGCCCAATTCAACCACCACCAAAGTGAAGAACATTCACCTCTCTCAATGAACCTTTGTCAGTTATACTAAAACAATTGGATGCGGCCCACATGATGACCTATCCTATAACACAACCATTTGACGACAACGCTCTGAAACCTTCATGGTACAAGGAGCATGAATATTGTGAAATGCATCACGTCAAAGGACATAAGACAGAAAATGTCTACGGCTTCACCATTATATTCAGGACCTCATTGACAATGGGGAGATAGAGGTGGATAACCCAGGCAAAACACAAACACCTAATGAGAAAATGGGGATATATAAAGAACCATTCCCCAAGCATGATAAGTCAGAAAAGTCAAAGCCGGATCGGGGAGAGTCATCCCAAACTTATAAAGCCACGAATTACTTGTACACCAAAAGAGACAACAATCATTATGATTCACTTATTGGATGTATTCACTCTCCTGCTGACCGTGTCAATACCATCCGGATCAAGGGAAAGGACTGCACTGTGGTAACAAGGCGTGCTTGCCTCGTGATTCTGGAACCTTCTCCGTCGACCCCGCAAACTGGTAAATATAACCTTTTAGAACAACTTGAAAAGACGTCTGCTAAGATTTCAATCTTAGATCTTCTCAAGATATCCAATGTGCATAAAGACATTCTGTACCAAACTCTTCAGGGGTCGGGAGTGCCTTTAGAAGTCGATCCTACACACCTTCAAGCCGCAGTGGCAAACATCACACCAAGTGAACATCTCACTTTCAACCATAGGGAGATCCCTACTGAGAATCCAACACATAATCTTCCCTTATACATTGAGGTAGTTGTCACCCGCAGGAAAATCAAACGAGTGCTTGTGGATAACGGATCTGGGTTGAACATTTGCATGCTCAAGTTGGTCAAATAGTTGGGACATACGGAGGAAGATCTTGAGTCCCATATTATCACTATCACTGCATACGACAACATGGAAAAAGGGAGTCAGCAGGCACCATCACGCTGCCCATGGAGGTGGGTCCCACTTGCCATCAGACAAAGTTTCATGTCCTAGACTTGGAACTTCCATATAACATGCTTCTAGGCCGACCATGGATTCATGCCATGCAGGCCGTGCCATCAACATTTCATCAATGCATTAAGTTGAAGCATGAGGGACATACGGTTACAATACAAGGAGATTCAGAGCCCTTTGCTCATTGTAGAGCTCTCAATAGCTTTGCACGAAAGGGTACATATGCATGTCCCTCCGTAGATATAGCTGTCCCTCTCCAGTCTGAGGCCATGGAATCCTGGGTGGATTCAGATTCTCTTAGTTCTTGCGCTCATGGGGCATCTACTTCAACATCTCCATTTGATTCATGGGAGATGAAAATCCTTGAATATGGCTGCGGGGAGTATAATGTACAACAAGCGCTCTTGGTTTCAGACCTCTCATTGTCACCCAAGACTAGAGGTCGACCCAACTACCACTTCAGAAGACCTAGAGAGGAACACACTATTGGGTCATTCTTACCTGGAGGCTTGTTAGCTGAGGAAAAATTGCTTGATCCACCTACAACTTGGGTCCCTGAGGATACTCAGCCATCTTGTTATCAAACCCTAGAATATGAAAAATCTAGTAGAATGATGTACTCCATGGGCTACAAAGGCCTAGGATGTGGGAGGAATGAACAAGGACAAAGAGAACCAGTCCCTCTTCCACATTTCAAAACAGAAAGATACGACATTGGGATTCACCCTTATGGAGCACACCCCAATGATCAAGATGCTACTTGTTCTGAGCATGAGGATAGCTCTGACTATCTAGATAGTGATATGGATTCCCATTGTAGCCAATATGAGGATCTGGCCTCCACAAACCTTTTCATGAACAACACTGTCCTAACCATAACCCCCATGGAACCAACCCTTGACCTTGTATACCCTTCCCTTGTTGAATGGGACCAACAACGTCACATGCCACTAGATTTATTCGAGAATGACGAAGCTATCACAAGTTCATGGGCATAAGGGATACAATTCCCATTGGAGATCACAAGAAAGGTTTCTTTATTGACTTAGATACCTGTGCCTACTTCGGCGAGGAGGCTGAACTTCATGGTCAGCAAAACTTAAAGAAAAGTGAGGGAAAAAGTTCTAAAGAAAAGCCTCGGAAAAAATCAAAGTCCAAGTCACACAGTGAAAACCTCTTTGAGGCACTGGCTGACAAACAAATAAGAAAATCAAAGGACAAACAAAGTGACCACACCAAGGATGAAAATCTCATGGAGACATCCTTGGATGAAGATCTCAACCTACCTCCTGATCCTATGCGTATGGAGGACTTATCAAAATTGTTAGTCAAAGAAACCATTGATGTCAATATTGGTACAGAAGAAGATCCCAAGATAGTAAAATTGGGAGCATCACTCTCAGCTAGAGAACAAAAGACATTCACTATGCTACTGCGAGAGTTTATTGATGTGTTCGCATGGTCTTACAAAGACATGCCCGGCTTAGATCCAACTTTGGTCGTGCACAACCTAGTCATGCACGTAGACGCCAAGCCTATCAAACATAGAAGCTCCGAAAGATGCACCCAAGAGTGGCCCTGTTGGTTAAAGAAGAGTTGGAAAGATTGCTTGCAGCAGGATTCATCAGGCCAATTGATTATTCTGAATGGATATCGAACATTGTTCCTGTCCAGAAAAAACCTATTGGTATCTGAATCTACACGGATTTTAGGGACATCAATAAAGCTTTCCCTAAAGATGATTTTCCACTGCCCAACATTGACATGATTGTTGACTCAACAACAGGGTACGAAATGCTATCACTCATGGATGGCTTTTTGGGATATAATCAAATTAAGATCGCTGAAGAAGACCAACACAAAACAACTTTTACGACTCCTTGGGGCACCTTCTGCTATCAGGTGATGCCATTTGGCCTTAAGAATGTAGGAGCAACTTATCAGCGGGCCATGACAGTAATTTTTCATGATATGATTCATGATATCATGGAAGACTACGTAGATGACATCCTGGGAAAGTCCAAAACAAGAGAGGATCATCCTGTCATTTTGCGCGTATCTTTGAACGCCTGCGTGAATACAAAGTCAGGCTGAATCCAAAGAAGTGTGTCTTCGGTGTGCTATCAGGGAAACTATTGGGCTTCATTGTGTCAAGACGAGGTATTGAGGTAGACCCTGCTAAAGTGTCTGCTATTACTGAAATGCCTCCACCTGAGAATATCAAGCAACTGCGCAGCTTACAGGGAAAATTCAAGCCATTCGTCGCTTCATCTCCCAGCTTGCAGATAAATGTCACTCATTCACCCATTTGCTTAAAAAGGACGTCACTTTCATCTGGGGACCTGAGCAACAACAAGCCTTTTCTTTGCTTAAACAGTACTTGGCTAATCCACCTGTCCTCATGCCTCCCACTCCTGGAGAACCACTCTTGCTCTATATTTCCACTACGCAATTTGCTATTGGTGCACTGCTCGGCCCAATATGACCTTGGTCATAAGGAGAAAGTGGTGTACTATCTGAGTCACACCCTCATCACCTATGAGCTCAATTATCCTCAAATTGAAAAGGCTTGCTTGGCCGTTGTTTTTACCTTTTCAAAAACTTCGCCATTACCTGTTAAATACTAAGACCAAGCTCATATCCAAGGTCGAACCCACTCAAGTGTTTGTTGTCCAAACCTGCCCTCATAGGAAGAATGGATAATTGGATCATTCTACTCATTGAGTTTGATATAGAATTTTTCCATCAAAAATCAATTAAAGGACAAGTACTTGCTGAAAGACCAGCTCAGTGGAAGCACCATTACGCAAAGCCAATGGAGGTGTTGCCCCACTTGCCATCAGACAAGATGTTTCACGTGCTTAGACATTGAAGAATCTGTTGTATGGCAGATATGCATTCTGATGGATCCTTTACATTTCATGGATCCATGCCATGCAAGCAGTCGTCCATCATTACATCCTTCTGGCAATGCTATACAAGCTGAAGCATTTCACCTGGGACATACAGTACACAAACACCATTGTAAACTCATGAGCCACTTTTCTACATTGATGAGAGCTAGCTAGCAAGTGGAATGTTGCATCATGTAAAGGTTGTACATGATTCGCATGTCCCTCCATAAGATATAGTTGTCCCCCTGAATACAAGGTCTGAGGCCATGACAATCTCGAGTAGAGTACAAATTCTCTAGTAGAAACTCTAAAGCAGAACATGGTGTGGATCTACCTTTGAACAAATCTCCAAGAGCACATTTATGGGAAATGAGTGGATTCCATGGAATATGGCTGTGGGTCTTTGCTATAATGTATTCAACAAGCGAATCTTGGTTTGCTGACCTCTCCTCATCACCTAAGATCTAGAGGTCGACCAGCTTGCATACTGACATGCTTCAGGATCTTGCCTAGAGAGTGAACATACTATTGGGTCTCAATTCCTACCTGGTATGAACCCATCTTCAGCTATCTTAAGGACAACACATTACTTGATCCACCTACTACTTGGGTCCCTGAGGACACTCAGCCATCTTGTTATCAAACCCCAGAATATGAAAAATCTAGCAGAATGATGTACTCCATGGGCTACAAAGGCCTAGGATGTGGGAGGAATGAACAAGGACAAAGAGAACCAGTCCCTCTTCCACATTTCAAAATAGAAAGATATGGCATTGGGATTCGCCCTTATGGAGCACACCCCAACGATCAAGATGCGACTTGTTCGTGATGTCATGAGGCGCTAGCACCTTCTTATCTAGGCACCTAGCGATGCCGGATTTGGCATGTTGTAGCACACATATGAGGATTCTGGCGCTTGCACGCGAACCTTTTCATGAATAATGCTGTCCTAACCCTCACCCCCATGCAAACGCAACACTTGACACATGTATACGTCCCATTTCCCTATGTGTGCGCGTGCACGCACATGTGCTTGTACCAACAACGTGTGTCACGTGGGTTCGTAGATATTTGTGTCGAGAATGACGTGTGCTATTGCAGATACATTCATGGCGCATAAGGGCCCCTATACAGATTCCCATTGGAGATCACAAGACAGGCGTTTGCGCCCCCTATTCGACGCCTTAGACACCTGCGCGCAAGCGCACCAACATGACTTCGGTAGAGGCTAAAGGCCTGAACTTTTGTGGCATCAATGACAAAAATTTAAAGAAAAGCGAGGGCAAGAGTTCTAAAGAAAAGGGCCATCGTCCGCGAAAAAATGGTACCCCCATATTGCATCATATGCGCCTCAATCGGTCTCGTGCGATCACCATAGTTCATCTATAGTGTTAGAGCCTCATAGTAAATTTTCAAAAATGCTCAGTTTTACATCAATTGGTTGCGATGTTTTTACCCCCCCTGCTAAGCTAGTCATCAACCTATCATTCATCATCAATGCGGGCCGGCAAGAGGCCCGTTGCGCATAATAAAAAATCTATCCCCCCCCGCATCACTATAGATCATATCATCCCGTCCATATCCATCAAAATACATTATGTTTCTGTTATTTTTCACCGTATGGGGGCATTTTTTTTTGTCCGATACCCCTTTCTTCTCCCTCTGGACAATTTTATTGCTCCTTGGCGATTTTTATTCTTCTTCACACTCTTCGTAAATAATTATTTTTCAAGTAATTATTTTTTTTCTTAATTTTTCCACTTAACAAGGACATTATTTGTCGTTTGTTTCTTCTTTTCTTCCACGTAGGGCACTTTCTATTGCCCCTAGGCCCTTATTTTTCTTCTTCTCCTTTCTTATACTATTTCCCACGGCTTATCACAATTCAGAAAGCCAAAACAATACAAACATTATACTATATCAAAAAAATCTAAAAACAAGGCAAAATTTTTCAAAAAATTCCTAAAAAGTAAAACACCCTATAAAAATGGTAACTTGCTTCTTACGGCTGAAAATTGTGTCTTGCGCATGGTATTTTCTCCATATCCTGTTGGTTTTGTCTCACATCTTCCCCGATTAAGACAACTCGTAGATCACTGGATTCACAACCATTCACAAAAGCTGGTTGCTTGCTTCGTCTGTACTTTGGGGCACTTTTGGTTGCTTGGTGCTGTTTCATTGCACACAAATGCTTTTCATGAACCCCGTGTCCATTTTCATTTCCCCTTGCATGTATCCTTGCTTGGGGCATCATTTTTAACCCTTGTCGTCAATCACGAACTTGTGGATCTCTTCATCACTGACAACAAAACATTTGTACAACTATCTTGACCATTGTTGGGTTAGATATGTGTGTTCGTACTTATTTTCCCTATTGAATGAGCTTGTTTCCTTCTCGTATTGCATTGCATTATTGTATGTTACGTGAAGTTGGTGCTTTGAGCAAGGGACAATTGTTTGTAGTATGGCTTTTTATGTCATTCTACCCTTGTCGTATGCTTATATTTTTTATAAGGACTAATGATGTAGTTCCTATGGCAATATGATGACATCCAAATTTGTTCAAAACAAATAAGCAGCTAGAGGCTAAGCTCTTCTCTCCCCTCATCCATATTTCTTCTACATCGACTTCCCTTTCACCCCTAATTCTCCCTCTCATTGGGGCATCCTGCCTCTGTCCCCATTCTTCTTGCCTATCTTCTCACCTTTTTTGATCGCCGATCGACTTCTTTCATCACCCCATCGACACTCGAGGGGGCATCTCTCCCTCCTACTAATTTTTCTTCTATCCCTTCAAAATTTTCTTCTATCTACTATCTTTGAAGTGGCGTCACTTACGCCACCCCAAAGAGGGGAAAATGTAGACACCTATCATTACACCTGAGCAATTTAAATACTTAAATTGTGCTAATCATCTCTTTTCCCACAAATTTACGACATATTATCAATAATTCTCATCTTCTCTTCCATTGTCGTTATTTGATTACATTACACTAATTAATTAAGTCGCCTATCCAACATGTACCCTAATTAACAACCTTTCGTTAATCAACACCTTCTATCTAGTCTAATTAGTTATTATTGATTAATTAGCCTCCCTTCTCATTAAATCAATAAATCACTATTTAATTGGTTTAATTCCCTCCTAATGGTCTAAATCACACTAAAATCCATCCAAAAGCTTATAAAAGCTTGCACATGTATTAATTAATCATCTTGATTAATTAATACACCCCCTTTATCCACATGAGCCACTTAAGGACAAACTAAACCTTCCTAAAGTTAACTCAACCCCATCAAAACCCCCCTTATCCATAACTAACTCTACATCTCCATTAGTCCCACATTCAGGAGGATGTGTTGAATCCTTTATCCTTTGGGCTATATAAACAACCCTCCCTCTACTTCTACACTTACACCTAAATCTCTCAAGAGACAAAAGAAAGCATATAGTTTCATACTAATAGCCTTTTGTCATTCTTGAGATCTCCATCCTCCATTCTCGAAGAGCTAAGCCTAATACCCAAGCATCCATTGAAGGATCAAAGCAAGCAAATATAATTTGATTGCCATTGAACTACTTAGGTTCATTTTAATGTTAAATTAGGCAATTAAGGAGAATAGAGTTCATTAATTTACATTATGTTTTGATCATTTCAAAGTCATAATGTTGAGGGTAGGACTTGCTTATTTCTTCATCATGATGGTGCACATTTCTCATTTCTAGCTAGGTTAGGAAGCTATTTCTAGGTGGTAGTTTCTTGCTTTAAATTTAGCTAAATTGTAGAAATACTTGTACATAGACCCAAAAGACTGATCACGAGTGGGGTTCACCAAAATGATTATGCTAAAACATGAAATAATAGCCTAATCTAATGTAAGTTTACAGTAAATAAATGAAACAATGAAGTACTTAAATTAACACAAACAACTAAGCATTAAAGATATGAAACCCTAATTATAAATAGGGTTAGTAGAGCCTTAGCTGATTCGAAGAGGTCGCTGTATTGTGTCGCAGTGGGGACTAGCTGGACAGAGATGGAAGACTGTCACATAGAATCCTAGAAAATTAGATCTTATAGATTTCATTGGACTAGGGTTCCTGGAGAGGGATGTGGGCACCCGTGGGCTCCTTGGTCTTGATTTTGGGCACCTTGGTCTGCGTAGATGTTGAGAAAACCTCCTCTAAGGTATCGCAAGAGGTTCACACTTATTCACCTTTTTTCATGTGTATGCTATTGTAAGATAACTGAGGTCGTGGTAAACCCACAATGAAGAAAGAACATGTAAAACCCTCAAATAGACATCGAACCCTAAAAAATAAAGATGCAAAATGAGGGGTCAGACTATCCTCAGCTTCCATAATGATGGACTTACTACTGAGTGCTCCACTACATCTCAAATTTTAATGTAGTTCTGTGTGTGTGTGTGTGCGCGCGTGTGCGCTCACACGTGGAATTATGCCCTAGGTTACTCTTGTGCGTGTCACACTTTGTGTGTAGCGAACAAGTAGCTAGATGTAGAATGTAAATTATGTGTGCATGGAAAAAATAGACTTCCGTCCCATGAAGTGTGATGTAGATGAACCATCCTTTGTCCCTTGTGATGGAGTTAGATGGATGCAAATGGAGCTATAGATGCCTTTGATGGATGTAACCTTAGGTGGAGATACTAGATGCTCATTGCTTAGTCCCATATTATGATCACATAACTTTATATTTATATGATTCCTTCACTTGAATTTCGTAATTAACCTCGAAAAGACCGACTGCCAAAAAGATAAGATGTTCAAACGACTAGAAAGGACTCGAAAAGTGTGACCAAAGTACAAAGAGGAAAAGGATGCCTAGAGGAGATAGGGGCACCTAAAGTTGGCATTCTGGCTGGGCAATGACATCTAGAATGACAAATTTTGAAAGGTGAAAAGACATACTGAGCAAGTAAGAGTGCAAGATTGAAAGCAACAACATAAAGCAAATAAAGGTGGCTAGAGACATGGGATTAATCGATACTTTTCTTACTTAGGAACCATATGAGTAGTAGTATGTGTTTGAGACTAGATAGTTACCCAAAGTGCATGATTTTGTATCTACAATCTCAAACTCCATGTAGTTATGGTGAGTGTGTAGAAATTGTTCCCTAAGATGCCCTTGTGCAAGTTACATTTGATAGCGGGTTATAGTATCCAGAATGTAGCAATGTAGTAGAATGTGTGGATGGAATAGAATGAAACTTCCCCTTCCTATGATTATGTATGCAGAGTATGCAAGTCCCATTGTCCCTTGAATGGATGCTAGATGGATGCCTTGGAGTGCTTTAGGTGCCTTTTGAATGCAAACTTAGGTGATGATAATAATGGTTAGTGTTTGGTCCTTTATTTTGAAAACATAACTATGTATTTATATGATTCCCTTGTTTGAATTTTGTAATTGACAACTGGAAGGCTGACCCATAAGTGAAAAAGATGCCCAAAAGATAAAAGAGACTCAAAAGGAGATGAGTAAGGTAGAAAGGGTCAGGGGCACCCAGAGGGGACATGAGTGCTTGGGCAGTGTTGTCCTGGTTGGGCATTGGTGTTTGAAGCCATAAAAGATAAATCAGTAAAGTTACGACTGGGGTTGTAGGGTGTGTAAGACCAAATAGAAAACAAGAGACAAAGAAAAGAGGCCAAAGATAGTTATCAACCACTAGTTTTCTTGCTTATGAATCATATAAATGCTAATATGCTTTTAGGACCTAGAAATGTACCCAAGTGCGTGATTTTGTGTCTACATTTTCCCCCACATTATGTTGTTGAGTGAATACTTGATAACATAAAGTAGATAAGATATGTGTACCTTATGATCATATAGAGCGTGCGATCGAAATAGTGTGCCAAGTGGACAAGTGAAGCGTGGAATGATGCAAAGTGAAGCATGGAGACTAGGAAAGGAAAGTTACCCTAGGGTTGAAGCGTATGCATTGCATTGTACTTGTTGTTGTGCTTGTATTTGTTGTTGTAGGTTGCTTATTGTTTCATATTAAGGATGGACCTGCAAAAGAAGAGAGAAAGAGTAGTCAAAGTTCTGTATATGATAAATCTAGAGAAAAGTATGCAAAAGTGTGTAAAAGTGTGTAAAATTAGTAGTAAAGGAAAGTGTGCACCTGATGTAAAAGAGTGTAAAGGATAGAAAAGTGTCCTTAAATGCTGTGAAGAGTGAGTTTTTTTGGGCAATCTCACCCCAAAAGTGATTTTTTTGGATGCTATCTCACGCCAAGTGCAAGTTTTTTGGGTGATCTCACGCCAAGTGTGAGTTTTTTGGGTGATCTCATGCCAAAGAGAAAGTGTTGGGGAGAGAGGTCTAGTGTTACTCTCCTTCCATGACTCTACCCAATAAGCACCATTGTACAGATGGTACATCCCTGATTTGTTCCTATTGTCATCCTTTTGTTCCATTGTATTAGTTCTGATTGAAGGAGGAGATTGCATGCATTATGTAACTAAAGGTCTGTGCCTGTAACTGTAGAAATGCTCTGAAGACTTCTGTGAACTATGTTGATCTGATAAGATGACTGTATGTTCCCCATGAACATTAGTGCCTAGGGGAGGACACAGGAGTGCCCAGGTGCTATTGTCTGGTTCTGGGCGTTGGTGTTTGTACTGTGATTCTAACCCAAGTTTGATTTGGGATGTTCTATGACTGTGTTCCTTGTTTTTATGTACCATGCAGATCTTGTATTATAGCTCTGAGCTATTATAGGGTGATTTGTTCACCCAATGTATGCCCCCTTATTTGAGGTGTATGCGATGTCAGATAGGAGAATGCGGCCCAAAGGAGAGGACCTGATGCTGAGTTGAATTGTATCCCTACAGGGGGAGGGGATGTGCATGGTAGAAACTAAGCACATGTAAACAAAGTGGCTAGTAACATGTGTTAGTGGAAAAAGTAAAAACATGCAATAGAAGACAATGTAATCAAGCAAGTGTGAAAACAAAGTGGACCATGAAAAGTGGGTTTCAAACATGGGACATCACTCATAATGTCACAAGACAATCAGGGCCGAAGCTGGCAAAATCATAAAGCATACAAGACATAGGGCACAGCCCAAAAATAATAGCATACAATAAAAAAGTAATGGCAAGCAAAGTGTATCAGATAACCATGGTGGCATATAGTCCTGCAAGGAAAATGTTGCACATGAAGCACCCATTAGCATGTTAGAAAGATAAAAATTATGTCAAGACATGTATGTATCAATGGAAAGTAATGTGCTAGTAAGAATATGAAGTAGTATATGATGAAATAATAACACCTATAATAATGTGTGATAGTAGGAAAGGTAGATGCCCCAGGAGCCTCGGTGGGACTAGAAAAGGATACAATGTCGAGCATCATTACAGCGTGTGAAAATCTGTAAGAAATTTGCATTCACTCCAAAATACCAAGTGAACATGCATGTGTGTATATAGAAAGATAATGACATACTGAGTATCTGACTAGCATAGTAAGCAAAGTGCATCATGTAAGTAGTATAAGCAAGCAAGAGTAAGTGCAACCAAGATATGCAAATGCAATGTATGAGTGTGATGGAATGGTATGCAATGTGTGAATGTGATAGGAGTAACGTGCCCCCCAAAGAATGTGTATGAGATGAGGTTCATTTATAAAAGACCCCTCAAAAATCAAGAATGAACCATAAAAAGAGTGTGTCATCAGGAAATGGTTTGAAAAATGTGTGCTAGAAAGATAGATCATGAAGCATAGAGCATGAAAAGTGAATGTGCAATGAGGTTCATTTCAGATTTAGACCCTCAACATTCGAGTATGAACCGTGGAAATAGAGTGCATCATAGGGTAATGATGATACAATGCATGTATCAAAGATGTTTAAGAGTATTGAGAAAGATTAAGATGAAGTATAGAGCATGATAGTAGATAATATAGTAGAAAATTGATGATGATTAGGAGGGGGGAAGAAAGTGTGATGCCCCCCAAGTGTATGATGTAGAGAAGGATCAAGTAAACTCATCTAGAAGATCATCAGTGTCAGGGTCATAACCATAGGATCTAGATTAGAGACTTGGTAGGAAATAGTGTGGGGTTGATCATATAAAGAGCCTGTGTGGCGTAAATTATACATGCCCATAGTATATTCTTCATCAGTAAAAGGAGGTTGAGGACAATCATGTGCATACCAATCGAGTTAGATTTTGAGTATAGCCCAAGAAATGATTCATTGCAAATAGAGATGCGAACCAAAAGGCATGGGAAATGTAATATCAGTATGATTGGGATCCAATGTGCCACCAATGTAATCAAGCCAAGACTTTCCAAGTGTGAGTGGAGAGGAATGAGGAGTGTGTGCAAGGAAGACTGATAAAATGGAAGATGCGGAGGCCATAAGCAACAATAATGAGTACACATCCATGATAAAGGTGAGGAGAGTGAGGTGGAGGAAGGAGATTAACAAGTGTGAATCCTATCTCAGCCAAGCCATCATGCATGCAAACAATGTCAGAGCAAGTAGGGTCGAATGGAATGTGAGGCCAATAAGAGTTCATGAATGAAAAGAGTGCATGTAAAGGGGTCGAGTTGTGTGACAGAGTGAACTTGGGGAGATGAAAGAGGTGGTATGATGTTCCAATGTATGTACAATCCCCTTGAAAAGGTATCATGGCATTAGTGGATAGAGGAGGCTTCTTGAATTGATATTCACTAGGGCCAATAGTAACAAAAGTATCCTGGAAGTAGGACTCATCAATTTTGATAGGAGTAAAGTTAAGATTGCTGCAATGTGTCATCATTAAGCTCTACGACATCAGCCTCATCATCAGAATCATCGGTGTTGGCATTATCTTATTGGATAACATTATCAAGGATATTGGTAGGGATGGAGCCAAATGTAGCATTGAGAGGATCCATGACATAGATGGAGTAGTATCCATAGTGGTAGACATGGTGGGTGATAGGATATCAGTAGTATGAGTAGGAATAGATGAAATGCATGTAGAGGTAGAAGAAGGATGTGAAGCACTAGACTGACCAACATCATATGTATTAATATTCTGGTATGGAATAGGCTGTGATGGAGGGATGGGCATGATAGTGATGGGGTCAATGCAAAAAAACTTGAATGGGTCAAGGTCCGCAGCAATGGTATGTTCATAGCCA
Source organism: Taxus chinensis (assembly GCA_019776745.2). NCBI lineage: Eukaryota > Viridiplantae > Streptophyta > Pinopsida > Cupressales > Taxaceae > Taxus > Taxus chinensis. Next base: position 603,923,607 of record CM034148.1, on the reverse strand, counting down.
TCATGTAGGAATTTAACACACCAATGAACTGTAGAGGGAACAACATGCATTGCATGAATCTAGGGTCTACCAAGTAAGCAATTGAAATGGAATGTGGCATCAATAACAAAGAATACAGAAGGAACAATTTTAGGCCCAACTTGTAGAGGGATGGTGATAGTGCCCATACATGTGCGAGTAGTGGAATCATAGCCACAATGACTTGAGAGGATTTATTAATTAAATCATCAGTAATGTACAATTTTCCTAAGGAGGGATAAAACATAGATTTATAATAGAGCCATTGTCAATGAGTACATGCTTAATACAGATGGTGCCAATAGTAGTGGTGATAAGAAAAGGTGCAAAGGGATTGTCAACAATAGAGGGAGGGATATCCTCATCACTAAAAGATATAACATGTGGTAGATTTTTGAGGGATTGAATGAGGTGAGTAAAGGAAACAGGTGAATTATTGCTTTCAATGTGGATGGAATGAAGGGCGGCCTCTAATGTATGACAAAATTAGGGTGCACTATGCAAGAGATCATAAAGAGATATTTTTGCTTGGTGTATTCTTAAGTTGCTCAATGATGTCATAACCCTTAGAGGTGGTGGTAGGAACTGTAGGAGTGATAGGTGGTGGGATAGAGATAGGTGGAACATTAGAGGATGAGTGCGGTGGTGGTGACTACATTGATGGTTGGATCAGGCATTGGAGTAATGAAGCAAGGAGGATGCTAAGTATGAACTTGCATAAAATCAGTAGCAATAGTACCATGCCAGAAACCTTGGTTGGAGTAAAAGAAGGATATGAAGATTGATCCATGAATTCAAAAGAAGGAGATAAATTTTGATGCATTCTTAGAAGGTAGGGTTTGAGTGGTCGGGTTCACCAAATGATTTAATTTAATTTGAATTAAATCTAATTATAAAGTCACTATTGAAAAAATGATGTACAAATGATAAATACAGTAATGACACAAGCAAACTAAGATGTAAATATGAAACCCTAAGTAAGCAAAGAGAAATGAAGACTTAGTTGATTTCCGCGCAATATGGAACTAATCTGGGTAGGGAAAAGTGATGAACATGATGCCAACAACATCATAACTGACCTCTATAAATTATGAAACTCAGGAACAAGGCTCAGACATGGGTGCCTAGATGACAGAGGGAACGCCGGATCTGAGACTGCTCTTGGGCATTATGACTGCAAAAGCTCTAGATTTGGCTTTTATTGTGTCGTGAGAATGTCATAATTTCACTTTGTTCCTTGATTTCACTTGATAATCACTCACTATGATCACCGAAGGTACCCGTAACCTACAAAAGAGAAAGTTCACCTAATCCCACAAACCACATCAAAAAAATGGAAAATGTGGAATGGGGAGTCAGACTGGCCCCGACGGTCACCCTGAGAGTGAACTTATGACCGAGTGTTGGAACTACATCTCAAACTCCATGTAGTTCTGGTGAGTGTGTGTAGAAATTGTGCCCTAGGATTCCCTTGTGCAAGTTACACTTGATAGCTGGCTGTATAGCTAGAATGTAGAAATGTAGTAGAATGTGTGGATGGAATAGAATGAAATTCCCCTTCCTATGTTGTGTATGCAGAGTATGCAACCCTTGTTCCCTTGAATGGATGCTAGATGGATGCCTTGGAGTGCTTTAGGTGCCTTTTGAATGTAATCTTAGGTGATGATAGTAATGTTTAGTGTTTGGTCCTTTATTTTAAACATATAACTATGTATTTATATAATTCCCTTGTTTGAATTTTGTAATTGGCAACTAGAAGGCCAACCCATAAGTGAAAAAGATTCCCAAAAGGTAAAAGAGACCCAAAAGGAGCGAGTAAAATAAGAAAGGGTCATGGGCGACTAGAGGGGACAAGAGTACCTGGGTGTTGATGTTCTAGCTAGGTGTTGGTGTTTAAAGCCATAAAAGATACATTAGTAAAGTTCCAACTGGGATATAAGGTGTGTAGGACCAAATAGAAAACAAGAGATAAAGAAAATAGGCCAAATATAGTTATCAACCACTAGTTTTCTTGCTTAGGAATCATGTAAATTCTAGCATGATTTTGGGGCCTATAAATGTACCCAATTGCATGATTTTGTGTTTACAATTCTAGGATAGTTTCTTGCCACAGTCACGAAGGTTTCAAAATGGTAACAAACAAGATTTATGTTCTGCATCAAGACACCCCCCATTACATATTCACTGACATCTGAATCGATCTCAAATGACTGTTGTAAATTTGGAAGTGCTAAGATAGGAACATTTTTTTTTTAATGTATCAAAATCTCTTTGATGTTTTCCTCCCCATTAAAAGACCTGTTTAATACTAGTCAAAGAATGCAAAGGAAATTCAATAAACAAGAAGTTAACAATAAATTTTATGTAGCATTGAACTGCACCAAGAAAGATTCTAGATTTTGTTACATTATTGGGTTTAGGCAAGTTAATAATGATCTCAAATTTTACACGATCAATTTTCAATTCACCATATCCCACAACATAACCCAAATAAACCAAAGATGTTTTCCCAAATTCACATTTAGACATCCTTAGAAATAGTTTCTCCTTTCTCAAAGCATCTAAGACTTTCTGAATATGTATGACACGGTCATCCCATGATTTAATAAAAATCAGAATATCATCTAAGTAGACTATCAAAAAATCATCAATGAATGTCCTAAAAATATCATTCATCACACACATGAATGTAGCCAGTGCATTGAACAATCCAAAAGGCATAACAAGCCATTTAAACAAACCCTGTTTTGTTTTTAAAAGAAGGTTTCCAAACATCACCTTCACCGATTCTAACCTAGTGATAACCACTTCTTAAGTCTAAGTAAGTGAAATAAACAAAAAATTTCAACTGATCCAATAAAATTTCAACTTTTTTTTACCGTGATTTTATTTGAGGCACGAAAATCAACACACATTCACCATGTGCCTTATTTATTAGGAACTAAAATGATATGTGAACCATAAGGAGATGAAATTGGAAAGACGATTTGTTTTGCCAAAAGTTCCATCACCTTCTTATTGATTTCCTTGTTCTTAAACATGGACAATCTATACATACCAATGTTGGGAAGAGGTGCAACATGTAATCATTGTATCTCATGTTGAACCCCTCTTTTAGGAGATAGACCCTGTGGATCCTAAAAAACATCATCAAAGTTAGAAATAATTTTAACCAATTCATTATTATGTTTTAGATCACAATCCTCAAAATCTTTTTCATGATCTTTCTCTTTGGATTTGATCACCATGAGTACAAAATTATTTCTTGAATTTATAATCCTTTTCATCTGCCCTACGGTAGCCAAATAGAGACTTGTTTTCACACAATGAACTCTAACAATGTAATCAATATCATCTTTAACAAGCATGTAGTTATTCTCTTCCTTGTAGAAGATTGCTTTACGATCATAAAAATAAGGAATTTGTTGGGGTTAACACAGTGGTTGTACAGACAATATATCATATCTAAGCATACATGCAAATAAAAGTGGATATTCTACTAGAAGAAATATACAAAACAAGAGACATAAATCAACACCAAATTTAACGTGGTTCACCTAGTGTGGGCTACGTCCACCAAGAAACAAACCAATCTATTATCCAAAGCTTTGATAATATATACAATGAAGATTTACAATCTTCCACACCTCTTAGATGTTTAATACTTTCTTTCTATCAAGATTTTTCTCTACCACCAAGAATTATCTCTCACATAATTATCTTGTAATTATGATCCTTTCTTGCTTCTAAACCCTAACTTTTATGCTTATATAGTCGTTTATAGACTTATGGCACTTAGCCATGCAATTACAATCAATAAATCTATTTTAATGCTAAAAATAGATATAATTCCCAAGAGTTAATTAAAACTTCATCGCACAAGTAACCGATGTTGGTTTTGCCTAACCACTGCTGGTTCCTTACTTGCCTGACCAATTCCCTGACCGTCTACCCTTAACTGATTCCGGTTACTATATTTTCTAGCAAGTTCCAATTACATGATAAAATAAAGTAATTAAGCTTCATAACTCAAAAATCTCCCACTTGGAGTTTAATTACTACACCATTCCTATACAACGTCATTCTTAGATCCTTCCTTGGCTTTGTTTCTTCCTCTTCAAGTCTCAAACTTGAAGACCAATAGAAGTGGAGTGTAGCTCCAATTTCTCCTTTGTTAATGACTTTGTTAGCATATTTGCAGGGTTCTTGCTCATATGAATCTTTTCCAGATTCAATTGTCCATCCTCCAATACCTGCCGTATGAAGTGATACCTCAACTGAATGTGTTTCGTTCTCAAATGAAATGTTAAGTTCTTTTGCCAAATGAATTGCACTCTAACTATCACTAAACATTTTACAATCACTTTGCTCCTTTCCCAACTCTTCCATGAACCTACTCATCCATATCATCTCCTTGATAGCTTCTGTAGCTGTAACATACTCTACCTTTGTAGTAGACAAAGCCACAACCTTCTGCAATCTTGAAATCCAGCTAATTGCTCATTCCACCTACTGTGAAAATATATCCAGTAGTACTCCTCCTACCATCTAGATCTCTAGCCATATCTGAATCAACATAGCCACGTAATGAAATATCTGAACCTCCATAGCATAACTGCATGCTAGATGTCCCTTTTAAATACTCTAGTATCCATTAGACTACTTTCCAATGCTCTTTACTTAGATTAGCCATATATCTACTCACAACTCCCACTACATGTGCAATGTCTGGTCTAGTACAAACCATAGCGTACATGAGACTTCCAACTGCTGAAGTATATGGACACTCGTGTCATGTATTTGACCTCCTCATGTGATGAAGGACACCGATATTTGCTCAATTTGAAGTGTCCAGCCATAGGTGTGCTAACAGGTTTTCAATTCTGCATGTTGAACCTTTCTAGCACCTTGTAGATATAATCCTCCTGAGACAAATACAATTTCTTATTTTTCCTGTCTCTATGTATTTGCATGCCAAGGATTCTTTTTACAACTCCTAAATCCTTCATAGCAAATGTGTGAGCTAGCTTTCTCTTAAGCTCACCAATGTCCTGCATACTAGATCCTGTAATAAGCATATCATCCACATACAGTAACAAAATAATATAGCTCCCATTTTCAAGCTTCTTGAAATAAACACAATGGTCAGATTCACATCTCGAGTAACCATGCTCATGCATAAAACTATCAAACCTCATGTACCATTGCCTTGGAGCTTGCTTGAGCCCATATAGGCTCTTTTTCAACCTGCACATTAGTTTCTCCTTACCCTTGACTTCATACCCAAATGACTACTACATATAAATATCTTCATCTAAATCACCATGAAGGAAAGCCATCTTCACATCTAGTTTCTCTAAATGCAAATATTCTACTACAACTAAACTCAATACAGTACGAATAGAAGTCATCTTAACAACAGGAGAAAATATTTCACCAAAGTCAATACCTTCTTTCTTATAAATCCATTTACTACAAGCCTTGCCTTGTACCTTTTCTGTCCACCCTCTTCTTCCTTAATCCTATAAACCCACTTGTTATACAATGTCCTCTTACCTACTGGAAACTTAACCAAATCCCAAGTTTGGTTATGTTCCAAGGAGTCCATCTCCTCATCCATGCCATGCTCCCACTGAACGTGAGTCTTATCCTGTATTGCTTCTTCAAAGCTCTCAAGTTCACCACTATCAGTCAACAATAAATAAAATAGAGGTGTAAATCTTTCTGGAAGTTTACTTACCCTTTTTGACCTTCTCAAAGGAGTTTGGGGTAACCGGAGGCTCTATCTGGGTCTCCTGAACATTAGTATCAACTTTTATGATAGTGATCGACACCGGTCACCTCTAACCAACATCGGTTCCTGCTAACCGATGTTAGTTTTGATCCTTTGTAACCAGTCTGGCGGTTAATTTGACCGATGTCGGTTAGGGACTAACCAACCACGGTTACTGTGTATTTCTGTAGGTGTTTCTTTAAAACCCGAGAGTTCATTTTCATCAATAAAATTCTCAATTTTCTCATCCTTGGGTACCAAAATTTGATCCTTGTACATTCTCTTTTCATTCCATTCAACATCACGACTCCTAATAATTTTAGAATTCTCTAAATCCCAAAAATGGAAAAACCGAAATCACCAGATCCATAACCAATGAAAGTGCACCTCTTGGATTTTGCATCCAACTTTTTTCTATTTTCCCTATCAACATGCACAAAATCTTTTGAACCAAAAAATTTAAGAAAAGAAAGATCTACCTCTTTTCCAGGTCCAAGCTTCCTCTGGTATTCCTCCATCTAGTGAACTTGAAGGGCCACGGTTAATCAAATAAATCACTGTATCAACTACTTCTGCCCAAAACTGCAAGGGCAATCTAGAATGTATCCTCATACTTCTAGCATGTTCCATGATTGTCCTGTTCATTCTTTCTGCAACACCATTCTCTTGTGGTGTTCTTGTAACCATTCTTTCTCTATGTATTCCATTCACTAAACAATAATCATTGAAAGCCTTGCTACAATATTCACCACCATTGTCAGATCTAAGACACTTTAAATTAGAATTTGATTCATTCTCAACAAGGGCTTTCCATCTTTTAAAAGTCTCAAAAACATTAGATTTATGTTTAATACAATAAACTCATACCTTTCTTATAGCATCATCAATGAAAGTAACATAATACTGGGATCATCCATGAGAAACTACCTGAGCTGGTACCCACACATCAGAGCGTAAAAGCTCCAATCTCTGCTCATTCTTAGTTGCCCAAACTTCGAGAAATCTCACTCTCTTTTTCTTTCCAAAGATACAATGCTCAACAGAAATCAAGATCTAAATCTTTCAAATATGATAACTTACCCTTAGCCTTTTAAGATATACATTCCTTTTTGACTCATATGAGCCAACCGATTATGCCACATGCATACATCTAAATCTTGAAGTAGATAATGTAGAAAAGGAATTAGTAATACAAGTAGATAAATATAACATTCCTACCTTCTTACCTCTTTCCACAACAAAAGCACCCTTGGTGACTTTCCAGGATTCTCCTGTAAAAGTAATTATGGAACTAAATTCACCTAGTTTCCTTGTAGAAATAAGATTCCTCCTGCGGCTTGGCACATGTCTCACATCTTTCAATAGCCATGTATTTACATTCTACAATTTTAGATGAACTTCCCCTTTACCAGTAATATTGCAAGGTTCATCATCACCCAAATAAACATGCCCAAAATTGCCCTGGACATAATTTATGAAATAACCCTTATTAGGGGCTGCGTGGAAAGAAGCTCCTGAATCTAAAACCCATGATTCAATTCTATTATCTGAAGGAAAGAATAAGAGCATCTTGCATTACCTCTGATGTAACAAGATTTTCCTCCTTACCTTTGTTTGGTTGTTGGTTCTCTTTATCCTTTGACCAACAATATTTCTTTGTATGTCCTTTCTTTCCACATTTGCAACAAGTAATTCTCTTACTTTTGGATTTAGATCTGCTTATCCCTTGAATTTGATTTCCCATTACTCTTACTCTTTGATCTCTCTTTCTGCCTGCCCCTACTTTGTACATTCAAAACATTTCCAGATGTTGATTCCTCTGTACTCTTCATGTGAAGTTCTTCATTCAATATTATACTAAGTACACCATTAAACTTCAAAATATTATTAGCAGATGTTGCATTACTAATAGCCATTACCAAGTTATCCCAACTATTAGGCAGAGATCATTAAGAATAAAATTACTTTTACTTCATCATCAAATAGTATAACAACCAATTTTAACTAATTTACTAATAGATCAGAAATCATTCAAATGACTAGAGGTAGATTCACCTTCATGCATCTTAGAACTAAATAGTTTCTTCATCAAATAAAATTTATTTGAAGCACTAGGTTTTTCATATACATTAGCAGGAGATTTCGTTAAGTCTACCGTAGAATCTACTTCTGTAATATTGGAAGCCAGGGATGTTGCCAGGCTCAATCTTATAGATCCCAACAGCCTTTCTATCAAGAATATTCCATTCTTCATCAATCATCTTTGTAGGTCTAGAATTCTCATCCAACGGTAAGCACAAATCTCTTTGATACAGATAATCCTCTACCTGCACCTTCTATAATTGATAATTTCGGTCGTTAAATTTCTTTACCTTGTATTTATTATCTTTTTCCATTTCTGTAGCTCCCACTCAATCATGAAAACCCTCTATGCGTAAATCTGTCAACACACAAAACCCTTAAACAAAGCTATGATACCAGTTGTTTAGGTTAGCACACTAGTTGTACAGACAATATATTAGATCTAGGCATACATGCAGATAAAAGTGGATATTCTACCAGAATAAATATATAAAAGAAGAGACATAAATCAACACCAGATTTAAAGTGGTTCACCTAGTGTGGGATACGTCCCCCAAGAAACAAGCCAATCTATTATCCAAATCTTTGACGAGATAAACAATGAATATTTACAATCTTCCACACCTCTCAGATGTTTAGTACTTTCTTTCCATCAATCTTTTCTTCCTCTTCCACAAATAATTTTCTCTCACATAATTATCTTGTAATTATGATCCACCACCTTACTTCTAAACCCTAGCTTTTATGCTTCATATAGTTGTTTATTAGCCTTAGGGCAATTAGCCATGTAATTATAATTAATAAATCTCATTTTACTGCTGAAAATAAATATAATTCCTGAGAGTTAATTACAACTTTATCACACATGTAACTGACATGTTGGTTCTACCTAACTACATGCATCGGTTCTTTACTTGCCTTTGACTGATGCTGGTCTTACCTTGATCGATGTCGGTCTGCCCTTAACCGATGCCGGTTATTATGTTTTCTAGTAAGTTCCAAGTGCATGCTAAAATGAAGTAATTAAGCTTCACAACTCAACATACTTCCCAAAACCACACCACAAATATCTAAAGGAACAACATCCAAATCAACCTCATCAATGAACTTATATGTAATGACACACATGAATCTACAAGTTTTCATTACATGTAATTTTGCATCATCACAAACTTATCCCAATGGATACGACTTAATATGTGGCTTGATTTTGAGTCCCATTTTCTTCACAACCTCCTTTGAAATCAAATTAGCTTGAGATCCACTATCAAATAGAGTGTCTATTTTTGTATGTTTAGAAATAACTCTAAGGTGGAAAAGCTCATTTATTTTCTTTTTATCATGCATAAATTGTTGTTTAGAATAAGATGCAACATTAGATAAACCAACACTAGAAGAAGAGGAAGAATTACAACCTTGTAAACCCATGGCTGTGATATTGGTTTCATCATTGGAATCAGATCCAAGATCCTGCACCACATTGTTGGTTTTATTCTCTTTTCCTTTCTTATTGCTAAACACTTAGATTCATCATGATTCTTTTTATAATGATTACAAAATGCCTTTTCATCTTCTTTCTTAAGAATATAATTATTCTTTTGCTTACCCTTTCCTTTACCTTGTTCTTTAGAACCTTTTTCCTTGCCTTTGGATTTATTGTTCTAGTTTTTTGAGGAAGAAGAATCTTTAGTAATTTTACCTCTTACTTCCAAAGGTGTAGCTTGCACACATACCACATCAAGATTATTAACATTAAGCACAAGAACCACATATCTCAAATAACTATATAGTCCAACAATATATTTTAGTAGTGTTTCTGGTGTATGGAGATAAATACTAAGAATAAGATCCCTTTTTCTAAACTCATGTGTATAATATTAAACACTTTGTCCCCTAGTTTATCTCAAAATTTTCCAATCCATTATGGCTTGTTACATATAACCCAAAAGATAAAATTGTTGTCTTAGATTAGAAATAAAATCATTCCATAAAGAGATTATTTTACCTTTTTTCTCATCTACTTCCTGAAGCTTACTCTCCAACCAAATGAGTGCTATGCCACCCATTAGAAGAGTTGCCAAATGAATTTTTGATTCATCATCAACAATTTTCTGAACCCTACAATATACTTCAATATGTTTGATCTAGTTATCCAACTTTTCTGCATTTAGCTCTTCATTATACACTAGCAATTCAAACTTTATATCTAGTTTTAATCAAGGAAGAAAACCATATTTTTGTTTACCAAATTTTGAAGATGGAGATTTGGATTCAGGTGAAGAAAAAGAATTAAATCACACACTTGGGTACATTTCTAGGTCCTAATCACATACCATTATTCATATAATTCCTAAGCGAGAAAACTAGTAATTGACATCTAGTCTTTGACCTCTTTTATGTCTTTCTAGTTTCTCTTGGTCTTACACACCCCACAACCCAATCTGATCTTCATTGCGTTTATCTTTCTTGACTCTAGACACCAACACCTAGCCAGGAGGCCAGTGCCTCAGGCGCCTCGTCCCCTTTGGGTGCCCCCGACCTCTTTGTATCTTACTCGCTCTTTTGGGCCTCTTTTGGGCCTCTTTTATCTTTTGGGCATCTTGTTTTCTTATGGGTTGGCCTTTTAGTTGTCAATTACGAAATTCAAACAAGGGAATCATATAAATACAAAGCTATGTGACCATAATAAAGGACCAAGCTCTAAACATCTACTATCACCACCTAAGGTTGCATCCAAAGGCATTCTAAGAGCATCAAAGCATCCATCTAACACTCACTCAAGGGACAAGGGACTACATTTTCTGCATACATGCATAGGAGGGGAAGTTCATTTTGACATCCACACATCTACTTACATTGCTACATCTAGTTATTGTTCGCTTATCAGTGCATCTTGCACAAGAGCTTCCTAGGGCATGATTCTCACACACACACACATAAGAACTACATGGAGTCTGAGATGTAGTGCAACGCTCAGTCGTAAGTTCACTCTTTCGGGTGACCGTCGGGGGTCAGTCTGACTCCCCATTTGCATCTTTTTCTTTTTAGGATTTGATGTGTTTTGGGGTTTTGGGTTAAGATATCATTTGTTTTACAGGTTATAAGTGAATTTATGATCATCCAGTGCATGCACAAGTGCGATCAACATGTGACAAAATTAGCCATCATTGTGACACAAGAAAAATCAGTTTCTGAGGTCTTTTGCAGTCACATGCACCAGAAGCAGTCTCCAGTGCCTAGGTGCCCCTGAACCTAGTCCAGATACCCCTAGTCCAGGCTATATTCGACAGTTACAGAATTTACCAGGCACAATTGCGACAAGTTCCTCCTCCTGTTCATTAGTTCTCCACAGTCCAACACACTTTTGGATTAATTGTGAAATCAACTAAGTCTTTTATTCCCTCTCTTGCACCTAGGGTTTCATATTTCATTAGCTTATTGCTTGTGTCAAATTTGTACTTTATTGTTTTATTGTACATGTGACTCTACAATATCTTAGGGTTTAACATAAATTCAATTTTGTTAAATCATTTGGTGAACCCATCTTTTGAATACTATAAGATCTTTCTTTCTTCTTCTTGATTCAATATCCTAAGTTTCTTCCATCATGGCTATTTCCATCTATGAATTTTTACAAGCTCATCCTAAATGTATGGCTAAAATCAACTCTCTTTTGGCTAATACTTACATTCTTGTAATACTTCTCTAGATCAGGTATATCAGTTATTCATTGATGTGTTTACTCAACACCTTACTTTCCCATCTGATGTAGTTGTCGCTCTTTCTGTCTAGCGACAATGATCCTCCTCTTTATATCAATGCTTGCATCTTAACATAAGCATTAGGTGGGTACTAGTTGATAATGGATATGAGCTCAATTTGTGTAATATTACATTTCTTCAATAGCTTGGCCTTTCCTCAAGAATCTCAATCCAACATCCATTTCTATTCGTAGCTATGATTCTTTTGCACGACCCTTGCATGGGCCATATCACCTTACCTATCACAGTTGGTCCAAAAACCATCCCCATGGTATTCTTTGTTATTGATGCCAAGCTCCAATACAATTGCTTACTTGGTAGACCATGGCTTCACACTATGCATGATAATACCTTCTACAATTCATCGATGCGTTAAGTTCCTACATGATGGTTGTGCATATACTATTCTTGTTTATCATGACCCATTCAAATATTGCACTCTAGACCCACTCACTGACTCTCCCTACTCCATTTCTCTATCACAATGTCAGTCATCCCCATAATCCTCCTACATATCTCACTGATGATTATCAACTCGCGGAACCTCCTACCCCTACCACCGACATGATTCATCTCCAGGGATCCATTTGTGCATTGGACATCATGCCACCTGCTTCATCTTCTCAAGAATGCTCTGCATCGACACCCCCTCCTTCTACTAATGCTATGGTACTTTATTAGGGGTCTGTCCCATACATTGGACGTCATATCACCTTCCTCATCTTCTCATGAGCAACATGCATTTGTGCTTCCTCCTTTCACATGCACTTTTTCATGAATAATTCTTATTGGCCACACATTCCATTCAATCCCACTTGCTCTGACATCCTTTGCACATATGATGGCTTGGCTCAGCTTGGATTCACACTCAATGATATCCTCCCTCCACCTCATTCTCCTCATCTTTATCATGGATATGCAACACATTACTACTACTTATGGCCTCCACATCTTCCATCTATCAAGTCTTTGTTGCACACACTTCTCACACATCTCCACTTACTCTTGGGAAATCTTGGCTTGAATACATTGGAAGGCACTCTTGATCCTGATCATATTGAATATTACATTTCCATGCCCTTTGGCCACATTTCTATTTGTAATGATTCATTTCTTAGCTATTCAAAAAATCTTACTCACTGGTATGCACATGGATGTCAACTACTGCCTTTCACTGATGAGGAATACACAATGGGCATGTACAATTTACGCCGCAATGGCTCCTTATATGATCAACCACATACTATCACTTACAGATCTCTGACATCCATCTCCATTTGGCTTCATAATGACAATGATGATCTCTTAGACATGTTACTTGATTCTTCTTCACATCATACACTTGGGGGGCATCATACTTACTTCCCCCCTTCTAGCATTATAGGTGTCTCACATTTCTACTCATTTCGCTTCATGCTTCGCATCTAGTATTTCACACATCATTACACATCTTGATACACTTGTATCATCATTACCCTATGACACACTCTTGTGCTACAGGTTCACACTTGACTATTGAGGGTATACTACATCCATGAACCTCACATCATACACACGACACATTTCACACTTGTGCATTCATGACACATCTCTTTGGCATCACATTCTCACACATCACACTACCCTATGATGCACTCTAGTTCCATGGTTCATACTCGAATGTTGAGGGTATAAATCTTAAATGAACCTCACCTCACCACTGCACACTATTCACGCTTCTATGCTTCATTGATCTATCTTTCTAACACACACATGTTCAAACCATTTCCCGATGACGCACTCTTGTTCTATGGTTCATTCTTGACTGTCGAGGGGTCTTTTATAAAATGAACCTCATCTCATACACTCATTCCACATTCTCTCGGGGGCATGCTACTCCTATCACATTCACTTTGCATTCCATTCCATTCACTCATCAACAACATACTGCATATCTTGGTTGCACATATTCTTGTTTGCTTATACTAGTTACATGTACACTTTGTTTTCATGTTAGACAAATATCTTTGTATGTCATTATCTTTATCATATACACATGCATGTTCACTTGTTCTCTAGTTGTGAATGCAGACTTCTTACAGATCCTTACATGCAAATATGGATGCTTGGCACTGTACCTCTTACCAGTCCCACTGAGGCTCCTGGGGGCATCTACTTTCATACACACTACATGTGTTATTGTTTCATTTTATACTACTTCATATTCTTACTAGCACACTACTCTATATCAGACCATACATGTCTTGACATACTTTTTATCTTTCTAACATGCTAACGGGTGCTTCATGTGCAACATTTTCTTTGCATGAACTATTTGCCACCATGGTTGTCTGATACTTTGTTTGATATTGTTTTCTTATTTGTCCATATGTCATTGTTTGTGGGCTTTGCCTTATGTCTTGCTTGTTCATTGTTTTATGTTTTTGGCCGCTTTGGCCCTGATTGTATTGCAACATTGTGAGTGATGTCCCCTGTTTGAAACCTACTTTTCGCAGTCTACATTGTCTTCTTTCTTGCTAGCTTACACATTGTCTTCTATATGCGTATTTGTCTTGATTGTACTAACACATGTTTCTAGCCACTTTGTTTGCATGTGCCTTGGTTTCTACCATGCACATTCCCCTCCCCTTGTAGGGTATCAGTTTTAGATCAACATTCAGTCCTCTCCTTTGGGCCACATCCTCCTAGTGACGTTGCATGCACCCCAAATGAGGGGGGGCATACATTGGGTGAATCAGTCACCCCATACAACAACTTAGAGCTTCAGTACATGCCTGCACAATACATGGAACAAAACACAGTTACAAACACAAAACGACCTATATTATGACTTGGGTCCTTAGTTTAGCATAGACACCAACACCCAGATACATACATGAGTGCCTTGGGTGCTCCTGACCTTTCCTGGGTGCCTATGACCAGGGGGCAGTTACAATTACTTTCTCATATCACACAATTTTTTAGCAGTTTACAAAGTCAGTTTACACAGTACAGGCACAATCCTCCAATAATCAGAATGCATTCTATCACCTTTTTTCTACTTGGATTGAATTAGATCGAACATGAAAAAATAAGGATCACACCATCTGCAGTGGTGTATAAATTTTGGGAAGCAGTCAGGGATGGAGAATAACACTAGACCTTTCTCCCCAACACTCTTCTATCGTGGCATGAGATCACCCAAAAAACTCACACTTGGCTGTGAGATCACCCGAAAAAAACTCACTCTTGGTGTGAGATCACCCAAAAAACTCATTCTTCTACAACATTTTTAGGACACTTTTATCACTTTTCACTCATCACGGATCAGGTGCACATGTTCCTTTTACTACTTTTTCACATTTTTACATACTTGGATCAAAGTTTTCACATATACACATACTTTGACTACTCTTTCACTCTTCTTTTACAGGTCCATCCTTAATACACAACAAGAAACAACCCTTCATCAAGCAAAAAACAATGACAACAGGTACAAACACGACACAACACATACGCTTCACCCCTAGGGTCACTTCCTCTTCCTTAGCTTCCATGCTTCATTTTTATCACTCCATGCTTTTTCTTGTCTCCTCGGCACATGGTTTCGCCATTGATCTACATGGTTATCAGGTATGCATCTCTTATCTACTTTATGTTATCGAGTATTCACTCAACAACATAAAGTGGGGGAAAATGTAGACACTAAATCATGCACTTGGGTACATTTCTAGGTCCTAATCACATACCACTATTCATATGATTCCTAAGTGAGAAAACTAGTAATTGACATCTATCTTTGGCCTCTTTTCTATCTTTCTGGTTTCCTCTTTGGTCTTACACACCCCACAACCTAGTTTGATCTTCATTGCTTTATCTTTCTTGACTTTGGACACCAGCACCCAGCCAGGTGCCCTTAGGTGCGTCCCCTCTAGGCCCCCGACCTCTTTGTATCTTACTCGCCTCTTTTGGGCCTCTTTTATCTTTTAGGCATCTTGTTTTCTTATGGGTCAACATTTTAGTTATCAATTACGAAATTCAAACAAGGGAATCATATAAATACAAAGCTATGTGACCATAATAAAGGACCAAGCTCTAAGCATCTACTATCACCACCTAAGGTTGCATCTAAAGGCATTCTAAAAGCATCAAATCATCCATCTAGCACTCACTCAAGGGACAAGGGATTGCATTTTCTACATACATGCATAGGAGGGGAGGTTCATTTTGTCATCCACACATCTATCTACATTGTTACATCTAGCTATCCCACTATCAAGTGCACTTGTACAAGGGCATCATAGGGCATCAATTATTACACACTCTCATAAGAAATACATGGAGTCTAAGATGTAGTGCAACACTCAGTCATAAATTTACTATGTCAAGTGACCATCAGGGTCAGTTGGAATCCCCATTTGTATCTTTTTATTTTTTAGGATTTTATGTGTTTTGGGGTTTTGCAGGTTATATCTCTCTTTATAGGTTATATGTGAATACAACGATCATTCAATGACACACATGTGACCAACAACGAAGGTCAGCGACCACCTTGCGACACAAGAAAAATTATTTTTCGAGGTCTTTGGCAGTCATAGGAACCTATAAGCTAGTCTCCAGTGCCTAGGCGCCCCTGACCCAGTCCAAGTGCCCAAGTCCAGGAAGATCCGACAACTTTAGAATTTATCAGGCACAATTGTGACAATTTTCTCCTCTTGTTTATCAGTTTTCCAATCTGGCACACTTTAGGATATATTGTAAAATCAACTAAGTCTTTTATTCTCTCTCTTGCACCTAGGGTTTTATATTTCTTTAGCTTATTACTTGTGTTAAATATGTAATTTAGTGTTTTATTTATCACAAGTGACTCTGCAATCAGGTTTTTACAAATTCCATATTTTTTAAATCACCAAGAGACTGTTTACTGATCATAGACCAACTCTAATACCAAATGATACAAAATCATAAGCAATCATAAACACAACAAAAAATTGCTGTAAAAATGATGATTTTTTGGATGAATTTTTAACATTATTACTTTTCCATAATTTTAATTATTTTTAAAAATTTGTAAGTACTATAGAATCAAAATAAAAACCAAACTAAAAAAAGAGAATACTGAGCCACGCAATGGATAACAGAGTTTGGCATAAATCATACACCTTTGGGTCCATAAATATGTGACTGATCTATTAAAAATAAGCCTTAATATACTTATAAATGGTTTATAAGGAAATAATTAATCTTCTCCAATTACCACAATAATCTCCCTGTAGAATAAGGTCTAGTCTCTTTTGGAAAATTTCTCCAAAAATGCTTCTAACTCCCACAACTCCCTTCTAAGCTTACATGGTATTGCAGTCATTACCATTCACATAACAAATACCCATTTTTATATTGTTTCAACCACCATGGCATATTGGTGAGACACTTATAATTTTACCAATAGGTGATGAATTCGAGCCTCACCAAGCACACCCTTTGTGATCCTTTTCTTAAGCTTGGGAACTTAATCCCACATGCCCCACTTGGGGATGATGGTAGTTGTTTAAAAGGTATGTTGTGGCATGGTTGTATTAGCTTGAAAGTTTATTTTGTTGGTCACATTGAATAGGCCAGTGGGTAGTGTGATAAGTTGGGTGCCAAGCTATTGGTGGAGATAAGTTTGGTGTGGAAGGTTTGGGCGGATGACTTGGAGATGGTGATCGATGTAGCGAGTTGATATAATAGGTTGATGTAGTGAGCTAAGTAGTAAAGTTTTTATTGGATAAGGTGAGATGGTGGTTAGTAGGTTAGCTTAGTCGACTGAGCTTGGGGTAGCTTGACTTGCCGTGTCGGGTTATCACCTAAGCACCTCATTTATAAATGCATAATATTTATAATACTACAATATATATCCCACATATATCATGATATGAATAACAAAAAAATTATATGTAGAAGCTCTAATATAGTTATATGGAGATCAGAGGCAAAGACACCCCTCTGTAAAAAGAGTGTGTTGACCTTGGTTGAGGGCCCGCAACCAAGAAATAGTGGGACCACCTGTACAATAATGAGTGTCAAAGACAAGTGTTGCAAAACCAAGTTTTGTTCTATACCACATGTACCACTTATCATAATTTCATTTTTCTACTTGGTAGATGTGCACAAATCTATGTCATCATGAACATGTGTGCTAGTCCATTATTTTTTTGAGTTGGTCAAAAATTTTAGCAGGCTATACCTTTTGTATACGACCTCTATTTTTAGTGTATAAGATACTGCTGGAAAGCTCTTGATCTTCTTTACACAATGAAAATAATTGTAATAGATGAGGGGAAAATATTATATAGGTGTTTCTCAATTAGAATCTTATAGATCATAAATGATAAAATATATATGATACAATAAATATTTTGATATTTTGACAATACAATGATGAACTAAAACTAATCTTCCATGGGGATATGATGACCTTGTTCTCCGTAATGGATGACATATGATAAGTCTGATGTAATATAGAGTTCTTAACAATACTCAAGCCACTCCTACTCAGTGGTGTCTTATATTTCTTGGATGATTCCCAGCTGATCCTCGATGTCATCTAGATTCGGTGTCAGGACGATGATGTAGAGACTCAACTCTTGTATGATGTCTTATTGGTCTCAAACAAAGGGTTAAGAGATGATTTAAAGGTTACAAATAATGTTGATGGGGTATGTTTTACCTGAAACAATCATCTACAAGAAGAGACCACTTAAAAATAGACATATTAGAAGTAAATACTTTCTGATAAAGATTAGAGATATGCCAAAAATGTGATAAAAGGGGTTGAGACAAAGATTGCTGGCAATTCAAAGGAATCATGGGTGATTTAGATAAATCATTTGTGATTCAAAGGAATCACAGGAAATTAATTTGAAGGTAGATTTAATTGGAATTCAAAGTGTAGACTTCGAAAACAAAATTTAATGATTAAATTGTTTTGATACGAGATGCGTGGATAAAAGATAATATAAAAGAAAATATGTACCTTATTTATGACGTAAAACATAGATGATAATGATGTAGAAGAATCATTGTGATGGTATGAGATCTCCCAGGTTTGGAAAGGCATAATAAAGTGTTGGGATGTCATAGACGATGTCTTCTTGATGTCCAAAGTGTCAAAGATTTGCTTGTAATGTCCAGGGGTCTGGATTAAGGAAATTTTATGGGATTATATATAATCATAGATGATTAGTTAGAATCTATGGTGATTTAGAAAAAGTGGGGAAACCCACTTGGAAGTGGTTTATACCACTTCCAAATGAGTTATTTTAGGTTTATAAGTGAATAGAAATGTGTTAGGGAGGTTAGAAGGTTAGGCTAAAATGGGATAAAATAGGTTTTAGGCGGCTCAAGCGGTTTAAGTTATTTAGGGTGAGGTAAATAGGTATTTATGGGGGGTAAACTATGATTTTATAGAGATGAGAACATGGTTTATATAATGATAGGATGGGTTTATTATTTCAAATGTAAATGTGATGGGTGTGGATAGGTCACGTCAGGTGCCCAAAAGTGGGTGTTTACATTTACCCCTTTTTTTCAAGTGGTTTGTAATGGAAAAACCGTTGGGAAAAATGAGTGAGATGATCAAATTTGTGTTGGATAGATTATTACCCCTCAAACCGAGGGTCATTGCAATAAACTGTAATGTTCATTAGTTTGAATAGATTACTTGATGGAAAGGTTTGTGTGATGTTGTGTTTCAATTTAAGGTGCCCCAAGACTAAACATGAAATAGATTGCCAAAAAGGTGGGCTTGCATGACCAGGAAGTCAAGTGATAGGGGAACCAATGGGTTCTCAACCTATAAATGTATGAATTACAGGAAGTAGTGGGAAAAGGTTCCCTAAGAGCTTATAGTATCACAAATGTATCAGGAAACATGGGCTTGGTATAAAGTATGCTGCCATAAAGATGGGATTAATGTGACCAAAAATTCAAGTGATAAGGGAACTAAGGGTTTCTCAACTTATAGACATATGACTTGTAAGAAGTAGTAGGAAAAGGGTTTCGAAGAGGCTACAAAATATAATGTGGATTAATAAAGACTTTTCTCTATATAGATAGAATGAGTTTGGATTTTAGGAGGCTCTTGGAGCCCAAATAAGGAAGCACATACTTTGAAAATGTGTTATTTTTACAATGGATGTGTAAAGTTGTAAGACCACTGAATGGGTCAAAAAGAGGGATATGATGATTAAAATGAGGGTTTAATGAGGTTTAGAAACCAAATAGTGATGTTTTAGATAAAGGGGGTAATTGCTGGTGATTACTATAGGTCACAGGAGATTTATAAATTATTGGTGATTAGCCAGATCGCACAATGATCGGCGTGGTGGGAATTTTTTTGATATAAAAGGTGCGTAGGTGTTCATTTGCTGTTATTGTGATTGTGAGAGAAAAACAACTAGCAAACCTAGATTTTCTAAATTTTTAGTGTTTTTAGAGTGATGGAGGTAACCGAAGGAAGCTAGAGATGACAGAGGACCCACCCATGCAGAGTTAAGTAGATGTTTAAATTCTTGCATTGATTTTTGTTTTTTTTTGTTTTTTTATGGAAAGTGAGGAATCGCGTAGAAATAACTTGCAATTTCTTATGAAATCGCTAGCGATTTAGGAAATCGTGGGTGATTCTATGAGGTTGAAAACAATTTGATGAAATCACTTTCGATTCAATTGTTTTTATTATAAAGAGTTATTTTAAGATTTGTTTGGTTGATTTTTGATTAATTGCATTTGATAGTGTGTTGTCAATTTTTATGGATATAGGATAGGGACTGACTGACTACACATGATAGGATCCTAAAGATATTGGGTAACATTCATTATCAATTATCAAATGATGATTGGATTCATTTAGAGGAGGTTGGGTTTGGAGGGATGTGTCATTATAGACGTATCCATAGGGATACGAGGTTATTATTGGCTTTATTCAAGAGATGGGATCTCGTTACAGGGACTTTCTAGTTACCTACAAGTCAAATGAATATCACTTTGGATGACATTCATAGGATCTTAGTGACTTCTCCAGGGTGAGTAGGTATATGTTATTGATGAGGCAAGTAGGGGTGATGTTATGCAACACTTCTATGGAGATTATGCTCTGGATGTTATTTATTCATCCAAAGGTTTTGTAAATGGGTCATTCTATAGTGTTGATGAGGAGGGTTGGGCATCAGCTATGATGATGATGTGGATTAAATTTTATTTCCCTACTTGATTTAGCAAGTGGAAAATTTTCTTGGATGTTGATTTGAGTGGTGGTGGACATGATGGATTATGGGACAAAGTTTACTTGGGCCCCTACCTTACTAACACAAGTATACAAAAAGTTATGTGCATGGAGGACGAGGAAAAGGTTTGGGGTCAATGTGTCTTTCTTGTTAGAGTGTTAGGCTTACAAGCACATTGAAGTGGCTTGGATGAGAGGAGCACCATGGGTTGGATGGGTGGATATAGAGTGTCATGTGGGATTTATGAGATGGAGATCTTATTTTGTGGTGGTAAGGCACGTGAGGGGCGAGGATTGTTATAGAAAATGCCTTGCTGGTTTACAAGGTGGATATGTGATTTTGAGGCCATATGTAAGTTTCCCAGTGTGGTTAGGGGTGGTGGGAGGGATGAGAGTGATGCAACAGGATAGGTGGGTGCAAGATTGATGGAATGACTTAAGGGAGATGATTAGATTTGGTCGCATTAGGTGGCCATTTGGATTGGTGCATGATGTGCTGGAGGTACCTGTGGCCTATATATGAGATGACGGGGACATTGATATGTAATGAAGCTAGTTGAGATGACTAATGAGGAGGGGGTGGGAGTGAGGTTAGATGTATAGGGGGTTGTAGTGGGTTATGATGATGCAGGGGTGATGAAGGTCTATACAATCTGGTGGTAGGGGTAGTTAGATGGATTTGAGATATGTGTGTGAGCTTGAGTGGAGGTTCCACAGGAGGGTAATATCCAGGGGAGAGGAAGGGTGATGGAGTGGACTTGTTAAAGGTTACCATAGATCCTAGAGGAAGAGAACACCGCATGGTTGATCAAGTGAGTTACCTTGATCACTGTGAGAGATAATGTCATAGATATGCAAAATGCTATGACTAGTGATAGGGATGGGCTCAACCAAAAATTTATGATAATATAGGGTGAGCTCACATAGGCTAAGGCAGATAGAGACATATATTGATGTGATAGAGAGACTTTATGGTAGGCCTTCGATGTGACAAGCCAATTGATATTGGGGGCTGAGGTATATGAAACTAAAGCTTAGACTAGTGCGTAGATGGGGCCACTTGGTAGTGTGAGTATGGCTCAATATTAGGAATTAGGCAATGAGCTTCATTATGATGAGTAGTGAGATGGAGGCTTCTAGATGAGCCTCAATATGTCGAGTTTTTAGCTCAACAATAGGAGGTTCCATCAAGTAGTTCTGTGAGCGCAGGTCAGTCATTGAGAGGTCTAGGTGAGTGACCAACTAGATATCCTATTGGTGATCAGGGGATTATTGCTAGAGGGGGCATTTGAATGACAAGCTTACAATTTACCAAGTATTTGTAAGCCTATTTTGATAGATTTGGATGTATAAACATTTTGATGTATGAGGATTTTCAAAACCCTTGATGATGTAGATATATTGATGTATGAGGATCCCTTGATGATGTATTGATATGTTGAGTTGTGTGATGTTGTGTTATATTTTGATTTTTTTAATGGTTTCAATGTGATGGATGTATTTGAAATGTGCATTTGTGATTCATAATATGGTTAATGATTTCAATAATGCATTATGGAAATATTTGAAATGTATGGTTTAGATTATATATATATATATATATATATATATATATATATGTGTTATAATGTTATTTTGATGATTTTGGATATGCTTGTGACAAGTGATGATATTTTTGTACGATTAATGCAGTATACAATGGTTAAGAACATAATGTGGGATGTTTGTTTCCTTACTATTCTTAACATATGTAGTGTATGATGGTAAACTTGTTATATGTGTGATATTGTATGTGCAAGTTTGTAATTAATGTTGACATATGACTCATAATGGTTAGTAATACTAGGATCATAAATAGATGTGGGATAGTTGTATTTATCCTTTTTTGAAATGGGAAATGTTTATATGTAGCAAGAATTAGGACATGGTTCTTCTTGATAGCTCCTAGGTTTTACCCTAACTTTATTGTATATAGTACAAGCTAATCGATGCAGGAAACTTACATTTTATGGGAAATATGATCAATGTGGGAAGCTTTCCTGGGATGGTTTCCTTTTTTTATTTTGATACAAGGGATGATCGATGTGAGAATCCCCTTTTTGATATGAGGACTGATCAATGCGGGAAGTCCTTTTTTGTATATTTTGATTGGGTAGCAATCCTTCAAGGGAGTGGTCTATGATTTTATTGATTTTTTATTTCATGGTAGCCATCATTTGAGGGAGTGGTCTACAAATTTCTTGAATAAAATTTTATTTTTGATAGCCATCCTTCGAGGGATTAGTCTATATTTTGATTGTATCCACCCCATAGATATTTTTATTTTTAGCTAAGGGAAAACCTAGGTAACCACTTAGAGGGGGGTAAATAAGTGTGCTACCTACACGTATATATTTTTCATGTCGTTAAATAGGATAATACAGGGGATGGTGAGAGTAATAATTGTGGGGTTCCCTAATTGTGAGAAGGGAACTTATCCATGTGGAATATACTATGAGTAGATCCATGGTGCCCATATTTAAGGTGATAATAGGTATGATGAAAAAAAACCACATAATTCCAAATCATTATGAGAGTGATAGGATGTATGGGCTAATGGATGGAGAATGTAGTTTGAATAAGGTCTCACTAGTTGATATTTTAAGAGTAAAATAACTACAGGTGCAGGGCATTAAGAGGATCATTTTTAGGTTTACCATCAAGGGAGGCTAATTGATAATCATTAGACCCATATTTATGAGTGATAATAGATGGTCCAAGAAAGTTAGGAGAAAACTTCCCACATGCACTATTTTCCATGTTAGTGACATGTTGGTTTTCTTTGAGAACTAGATCACCAATTTTGAAGTCACGTTGGCTGAGGTGTTTATTATATGCTTGTTTGATTCATTATAGATAGATGTTTATATGTTCAAGGGAAGTTAGATGATGTCCATATAACAATTCCAGTTGTGATAGGAATTCTTGAAGATATTCTTATCCTGGGATAAATATTTAAGAGAAACACATAAGGAAGGGATCTAGACTTCGAGAGGAAAAACAAATTTGGTGTCTTATACCAAGGAGAAGGGAATAACACCCATAGGGGTTTGAAAGCTAGTATGATATGCCCATAACATAAATGGGATTTGTAGATGCTAATCTCTACCAACTTAGTCAACTATTTTCATGAGGATTTTATTAAGGTTTTGATTGGATGCTTCGGATTGGCCATTTTCATGTGGATAATAATGAGAGGAAAATATTAGTTTGATATTGTAACTGTTGCAAATTTTTAAATTTTTGAATGATTTACCATTATCCGTGATGATTTTATAAGGTATACCAAAGTAAAAAATAATTAGATGATGGATGAAGTCGACGATTTTATCTACTTTAGTGGAGATAAAGGGACTTTATTCCACCCATTTTGTAAAATATTCAGTTGTTGTGAAGATGGAATTATGTCATTGTGATGAACATGGGTTGATAAGGCTAATGATGTCAAGCCCCCATTGCAAAAAATGCCAAATATTTTGAGTCGGTTGAAGAGCGTGACTAGGGATATGTGTGAGATTGGAATGTTGTTGACATTTGAAACCCTTTTTGACATAATCACAACACTATTGGTTAAGTGTGGGCCACTAGTAGCCCTTGCATAGGATCCAATTAACAAAAACTAAATTGTTGAAGAGTCCACAACATATGTCTTCATGGACTTCTTGGATAACTAGACGAGCATCCAAAGTTTTAAGACTATTGGAAGCACAACCATTAAGAGGGGGGTGAATCAATGTGATTTAAAAATTTCATTCACTTATATATTAACATCCATCAACCGTTCAATTTAACTTTATCCATTATGAATCATCAAGACAACCTAACCATCAAACACATGCAAAAGGAACACAAGAACCTATGAAGACCACTAGTTAAGTAGGAAACCATTATAGGGAAGAGAACCCACTGATCAAAGAAATGTAAAACTATATTATAATCAAAGATAAAATGTAGTGAAGCACCAAATTCATATGGAGCACCAACCTCTAAGTTTAGTGAAGCACCAACCCCACAATGAACACCAAGACCTAAATTTAACAAACCATAAACCTTACGAGGAAGCTAAAATTTCCTAGATGACTCATCACCAAATAGTCTACCTGATTATTTTTCACCTTTATAATATATCCAAAATAATTGATGATGATTCTTCTTTAGCTCTTTCTTCTTCTCTCTTTCTCAAAATTGCTTTATAGGCTTCTTTACACAACAAGCTTCTTCACCAAGCTGATTAGGTAATCTGGCCTTGAACATCATATTATCACCACATGTTAGCTATATATAAAAACTTATATACCTTATTATTATGGTCTCTAGGACCTTCTACACCTCTACACACTGCCCTCTTACTTGTTCTTTTCCATACTAACTGACACGCACAAACATGTCTTCTTCACTTGCATATATACATGACTCATGATCATACAAACACCTTAGTCAACCTTCATAGATAAAATGCACTAAAAAAATATTAATAAAGTATTAACACATCATTCATTCATCTATCTAGGTCAAAAATAGCTTATGAAAACTCAAATCCTTCATTAGGACCCAATTAGGCCTACATGCGTAGAACACCTCCTTCACTAAGACTTAGTCCTCTTGGCCTATATAGCCTTCATCAAACACTAGAAACCTCTTAGAAATGTTTTCTAAGTCAGCTCCATGCCTTTTAAAATCTTCTTCAACTTTGCACCATCATGGCATGCTATGAATCCACCATTAGGATCAACTATCCTCATTAGGTCCGTGACCTATAAAACTAGTCTTCACATATTGAGCTCAAATACTCATCAAATCAACTCAACCATGCATGTATGTCACAGGAACTAGAAACCTTATTACCCCAGGGTCATCACCATATGATGAGAACACTTTCATTTGGACTGCAAGTTTCGATGAAAACCCTTGTAAGATGCACACCTAAAACTATCATGAACCCTTAAAAATCAATCATGGAAGTTTGACCTTCCAACACTTGTACTGACAAATCCAAATAATTATGATGGATGCATAAGATCATATAATAATATATGACCACTCTCAGAGAGATAAAAATATTGGTCTTACAGACCAATCTCTAAACCTTACTAACTTTGTCATGAACAAGGTCAACTAGGTTAATCTATGACCTACTTCTCACGAAAACAAATTGACCTTCAAGTATTCTTCAACACTTGAATCCTATCATATGGGATATTAAAAAAACCACCACATCCATTGGACATTACAACTCAGATCCTAGATGCACAAGACCATCTCTTCACCATGACCACTTAAAACTGCCCCAGAACAATTGTTGCAAGATTATCTTCCACATACCCCCTAAGGATTAAAAATCATTCTAAAAGCACCCTAAACATGTAATATGGCTTCCATAATTCCTCTACTAATGCATTTTTTCAACATGTTCAATGAAAAACTTGAAAGCAAACATAACTTCTTCATAAACTTACCTTTTACTGCGGGGTCCACTCATTTTCATGACACCTCAATATAACTTAGAGGTACATGAGAGAGTCTAATAGAGCCTCTAATCATCAAACCGTGTCACCCAATTAATTCTGGGCCATATTGAGAAATATCTTCTCCATCTCTACCTTATTAGGGTTTAAGAAGGGTTTTAGACCACCTTACCTTCTTAATGATTGTTCATAAAGCTCTGCCCCTTAAACCAGAAAATAATGCCATGAATTTTGAGATAATAACTTTTCCCAACTACCATGAAGAGATTATCCACCCATGCAGAGGTTACAGGTACCAATGAACACAAAATAATCCTTCTCAAGCTTGGGGTTTGCACTTCCTTGAGCTCGATAAGCCTAAAAACCACTTTTCATGTTAATTCTTGTAAACCAGAGCCTGTAAATTTTTCCACACCTTTAGGAAAACCTACTATACCCTACCCTAATGCTCACTTTCTCATACTTAGCTCAGAAATATCATATTAGCTCATTAGGCCTTTTAGGACTTAAGACAATGTCTATTGCAAACCTAAAAAGTAGGTCTAAACCCTTTATACACACTCTAAAACACTTGTGAGTGTCTTAACACCTAATCATCATATTCTTCATGCTCTCACCATGTTCAACCAACTTCTACATACACATGAGATCATCCATAACTCATCATACTTCTACAAACCTTTGTCATTAATGGCCTATGACACATGACAACACATCAATAACCACTCAACTCAACACCTTCATCATCACACTTTGAAATCAATGGAAAAATAATGCTAATAGACACCAGAGGAGGAGGCCATATATCCTCTTTTGTAAAGGATACCCCCTAGTATGATGTAGCAAGACATGCATTGTTGAAAATATTTTTAACCATTTCTAGATATATCCGGGGGTAGTTTTCTTATGGAAAGATAGACATATGTTTGAGTATATCAGGTGTTAGATTGAATATATTATATACGATTGATAGTAGGGAGATCAATATTACTATAGGATAACCAATCTAGTTTGTGTATAACAACAAAAAATTTGAAATCATGTGGTGATAAAGGGATGAGATGTGAACGAAGCCATAGTGTTTGAAAATCTGTTAGATGAGTGAGGGCTGGTTTGGATTTCGTAATGGTCAAAGAGTTGTAATAAGTCTTTGAAAATGGTTTTGTATTTTTATAGGACCTCATTTTGACATTTATAAGTCCCTTTGATTTGATTGATGACAAGTTATGAGTCTCTATAGATGTCAAGGATTTGTACACCAAAAGAGGCGGTGGTTTGATGTCCCATGATGAGAGCCTCATATTTTGTGATATTATTAATGTACTCTAAATTAAGTTTAAAGGATAACATAATAGGAATGTCCCAAGGGGGATTATAACTATTCTGGCACCCACTATCTACATTTAGACCCGTAAAAAAATAAGGCCATTTTGAGAGGGGTATCGTTAAGATCGAGAGTGTTGATAGATTTGTCGGGGAAGTGGTCACAAGGTATTTGATTAGTAGGAAGGGGAGCTTAAGATAAATGCTCAATAATGACCCGATCCTTAATGGATTTCTAAGAGATAAATTCAAGGTTGAATTCAATCATGAGCATGAGCCATCTAGTGATACGATTGTTGTGATATGGTTTAAAATGCATACATTTTTATAGATTAAAGTTTGTGATGACGTAGGTTTTATGATTGAGGAGATAATTACAAATTTTGGAAGTTACGAAGTACAAGGCACAATGTAAATTTTCGAATTCTAAATAGCGAGTTTTGTGTTTATGAAGGGCATGATTTATGTAGTAGATGAACCTTTAATTGATGAAGGTCATCAATCCTCGCCATTAATAATGTCAATCTAGGTTGGTGTCTGAAGGCTATATGCATTAAGAGAAGAAGATCTTGGAAAGCAACTCCCTTAAAAACAATCTAAACTTGCATAAATTGAAAGAACACATGCAGAAATTTAAATGCACACTTGCAGAAATATAAACACACTTGCATAAAGGAAATCACACTTGTAGGAATAAAACACACTTGCATAAATTGAAATTGCTGAATTAGAAATAAACAAAATTAAATGAAACACCTACAGGTTTATAACAGACTGAATGTTACAATACAAAGAGAAGAACAACACAACAAGATGATAATTACAAAAAGAAAATAAACACAAATTATTACAAAATAAAAAACAAAAATATACAGATCCATCTTCCTTAGAATGAGTGGCCAATTCATTCCTTGGAAGAGGATTTAAACCATGCTTCGAGATCTTAACTCAAAATTACAAAATATTAGAGAGAAAAGAATAGATTCATTTCTTGGTGGTAAAACATTACATATCTGAGTGTGGAAGGTTGCATTTATAATTTATGCATCCAACCAAATCCTTATTTTGGGGGATACAATCTGATCTTATCTTTATTCTAATTCTAACAACTAAGATCTCCATCTCCACAAAATATGGAGAGAGATATATTATTGGAGTCAAAGTCTTATCTCACTTATTTTAGGAAGATTTGCTCCCAAATCTTCTCCTTACTTTTCGGTAACAAGAATCATAATGATTTTATTCTCCTACATTATTAGAAGGAGGTTTTTCCTCAAAAGATGATTTTTACCCAATACCTTTCTCGGATTTTCCATTTGACTTTGCTGTTTTTGATTGTGGAACTTTTGACGCTTGTCTGATACGCTTTTTCCTTGGAATGCAATTCACTAAAATTTAGATTTTTCTTCATTGATAAAACCTGTAGCAAATTTGAATGAGGTTTTTGTTAAAAACATTTCTATGAACAAAAACCTCTCTCATATTTTCCATTTGACTTTTCTATTTCTGTTTATGGAACTTTTAGTGCTCATCTGATACACTTTTCCTCGGATTGTAGCTCACGAAAAGTTAGATTTCTCTTCATTGGTAAAACCTGTAGCAAATATGAATGAGATTTTTGTTAAACCACATTTCTATGAACAAAAAAAAATCTCAGATTTTTTATTTGATTTTTCTGTTTCTTTTTATGGAAATTTTAGTGCTTGTGTGATACACTTTTTTCTTAGACTGTAACTCACTAAAAGTTAGATTTCTCTTCATTGGTAAAACTTGTAGAAAATCTGAATGAGGTTTATGTTAAACACATTATTATGAACAAAAATCTCTCTCAAATTTTCCATTTGACTCTTTGATTATTAAAAGTCCCCATTTGATACAAGTTCTATAACTATAGCTGTCATTCATTTTATACAAGTTCTAGAACTAAATCTGCAAGTTCTGGAACTAAATCTATGTTGTTCATGAATTTAAAGTTACAAAACTATCCAGTTATTCAATTGATGCAAGTTATGGAACTAAATATGAAAGTTCCAAAACTAAATCTACAAATTCCAGAACTAAATCTGTGAGATCTAAAACCAAACATGTGAGTTCTGGAACTAACTCTACGAGTTTCAGAACTAAACCTACGAGTTCCGGAACTAACTCTATGAGTTCTAAAACTAAATCTGTGAGTTCCAGAGCTAACTTAAAATACCTATAACTTTTGCATATGATCTTGGATTGAGATGATTCTTTTTTTGAACTTGCATAATTTTTTGAGAGGAATCTAAGTATGAAATCATATTCAAGTTTAAATGTACTATTACAGATATTAACAGACATTGGATTAGTATAGTTTCCATGGACCTGAAGGATCTGACTGATAAAGTGGAAAAGTTATCTTCTTTGGTTCTTAGTGAACAACTCAATAATGCTAATGAGAGAATCCTAGAGATGGCTAAGGATATGCTAAAGATGAAGTAAGTTGTTTTTCAGATTCATGATGTCCATCTCCTCAATGTTAAGAGCACCATCCACCATCTCAAGCTATTAGTTGAGATTAGTCATTCCATGGAACTTGCTAAGGAAAGAGAAAAAGAAGGAAAAGGCCCCCAAAGTGGAGATACTTGAGCCTAACTATAAGTATTGGAAATCTACCATTGACTCCCTTGTCAAAGAATGGAATGGCTATATGAAATATTTGGGGGACCTAATAAAAGAGTGATGAAGAAAATGGGATATTGGTTTGCTGCTCTTAGTTCTATGATGTTTTGCTGTTAGTTTCTCGATATTACTACTGTTAGTTATTGCACTGTTCATCTGCTATTTGGATACTTTCCTTTATGGTTATATCTCTTTGTTGTTTGTCTTGTGTTGCTTTGGGTTTTTTGGTTGGGCTTCAATGGTATTCCCTTGGCCTCTTTGTAAGGAACTGGTAACATTTTGTATGGGGTAGGGTCCCCTCAACCCTTTTTTACCTCTAATAAAAAAAATGTACTGTTAATGTTCAATTCCACTTTTCTCAATACCTAGCATTATCTTTCCTTTATGGTCTACATACATAATACATTGCATCTTTCCCCAAATGATCAATAGGATTAGTCAACAAAATATATAACAAAATATTTCTAAAGAATGAACAAGATATGTATCCTATATTCTATCTTAAGAAAACTATAAGTTCTTAGACTACATTTAAATCCACTTTCAAATGTAACTTAGAAGGACAAAATAATGGTAATTTATGGCCAATTTATGGATTCATCACTCCTTACCTTGTTCATACTCGATGTTCCTGCATGGCTCCCAAGGCATGGTTGGTTACGAACATGTAAAGATAGAAGGGATCCCCCTTGCGTGGAGGTGTAAGTAATGGTGGAGATAAAAGATATTGTTTAAGGGTATAAAATGCCTATTGATAATTATTGTCAAGCTTAAAGTGGATATCTTTTCTTAGAAGATGATGGAAATGTTAACAATGGTATGATAATTGAGATACAAAATGAAAAATTGATTGAAGCTTTACTTGAAGTATATAAATTTGTTTGAGATTGGATGGTGGAGGCATTTCGGTAATGGATTTGAATTTTGTGGGGTCAATTTTAATTCCCCTGATAGATATTATGAATCCTAAGAGTTTTCTTGTGAGAACTCCAAATACACATTTAACGGGATTAAGATGAAGTGAGAACTGTAATAGACGTGAAAAGATCATGTCAAGGAAAACTAAATGGTCTCTTCGGTGTTTGGATTTACCTACGATATCGTCGACGTAGTCTTATATGATTTGTGGATGGGTTCATGAAAGATATAGGTCATAATGTGTCGATAAGTGGCTGCTACATTTTTTCAGGTCAAAAGGAATTACTCTATAGAAGAAGGTTCCCCAGGGGGAGATAAAGGATGTCTTATGATCATGTTTTAGTGCTATGAGGATTTGATTGTAACAAGATAAACCATCCATAAGAGAACATATCATGGTATGTTGTTAGATTGATGTTAGGCACAGGAAAATTGTCTTTTAGAAAAGTGAGGTTAAGCTCTTGAAAGTCCGTACAAATGCAAAATTTTCCAGTGGTTTTAGTGATAAGGATGATGTTAGAAAGCCATTATGGATAATCAATAAGTAGTATGAATTTGGATGAAATGAGATGTTGAAGTTATTATTTGACTAATAATGCAATGTGAGGATACATCCTATGAAGCTTTTACTTCATGGGCTTAGCATTCAGGCTAGTGACGATATTATGGATTACAATGTTGGGGTTTATGCTAGGTATATAACTATAAGACAATACAAATCATTTACTGTGATTGGATAAGAAGGTGGTGAACTTTCGGAGTTCATGCAAGTTTAAGGATTAGCCAATCTTGACAATGTGAGGCTCTTGTGATGTGCCGATATTAACATTCGTGGTTGATTCATTACGAAATGTAGATGTATTAGAAGGTAAGGATTTTTGAAGGTAGTGATCATCAACCCCTATATAAGTTAGGATAACATCACCATCATGACATTAAATGATTTTAACAATAGGAAATATTCCTCTATCATGTGTGGTAATATTAGGGGAAGGGTTTGAGTGTTACCATTGGTTTGGTAAGTTAGAGGTCCTAATGAAATAACATTGACTACAAAAAGTTAAAGGGAATCGATATGTTATCATCATTGTCAGAGGGTGAGTCTGATAATGGTGAGAAGGGTGTTCGAGGATCTGTTATTGATAGTGATAGATTGGAGGAAGACGTTTTGAATATGAGGCCATGTTTCTCACGAGGTTTCCTTGATTCTTTAAAGGGTAAGTCATACGGACCCTATTCATATCGAACCAGAACAAAACCATTCCACGTGCAGTGGCAGAGGTAGGTTTAGGAAAATTGTGGTTTACACAAGAATGAAAATTCTGATGAGAATGGTTGAGCATGAGGTTGTTTGTCAAGATGAGATGAAGGGTGGTCAATGAATTTGTATATAAGTTATATTCAAAGAAAAGGGGTTTAAAGGAAATGATATTTCCTAGGTTAGGGCTCATAGAGCGGTTATTTTTTAGCCCCTCCCATATGTTTTAGGTGTAGGGAGTGCATTAAGAGTTAGGAGGTAATACTCCCATAGTGAGAAATGTTGCAAGATGTCTTTGAAGGATTGATCATTTGGTAGTTTGGATGTAGGGATGGAAGAGCTTGTAGAAACTTGATTGGAAGATGTGGAGTTTTGTAACGGAAGTAACATGTCATTCGGTCGGTACGGGTCATTTGACATGATTTGAATGGATTAGGATCAGTGGGACCATGTAAAGGTCTTACCTTCATGTTTTAATACTTCAGACATCATATGCAAGGTGGAAGGGACACAATGCATAGCATAGATCCAAGGATGACCTAGTAATATGTTGTATTGGAACTCCCCCCTCTATAAGATAGAAGATTTGGTTAAGGATTTTGACACCTATTTTAATAGGTAAGATGATTGTGCCCAAGGTGTGAGAGATAGTTTCGTTAAATGAACAGTAAAATAGCGGGTGATTAAACAACAATGGTTTCGGGAAATTGGAGTCGTTTGAAGGCATGAGATGATATCACATTGATGTTAGCACTCTTTGTCAATCATGGCTCTCTTTAACCAAAGTGTCATTGATTTGGGTGGTGATAAAGAGGGGAATATTATGATCTTCAGGCTGTAAGGATGGAATCTCAGTAATCATTGAATGTGATGGCGAGTAGAAATTTTAAGGGCACCAACAAGGTTAGAAAATGGATGGGACTCATCTGATGGTACTGAGAATGGCCTGAAGTTATTCAATCATGGCTTGTCGATGTTGTGGATATTTTTTTGAATGATTTCATAAAGGGACTTTTTGACAGGATGCTTGATTTGATTATTCAAGGAAAATGTTTTGTATGGACATTGTGGATTGAATGTGGGGTTCTACGAGGATAGAGACCTTAGATTTAGGAGGATGAAGGATTGAATGATTTTAGAGGGAGCAATAGAGATAGATATTGTAGACGCATGTTTTGATTCAGGGATTTCAAATCCTAAGTGCAAGCTCTCATGGCTATACAAACAATAAAGACAACATCAATCTAGTAGGGAGAGGGGTCTTAATAGAAGAATACTTAATTTTAGTACATATGAAGTCAAATGATGGTTCATAGTTACTATGTTTAAGAGTGTTAGGAATAGTAGGTTTGGTATGGTGTTTGGATTCTTGTCGTTTTGTCAAGATCTAATGGGTGGATTAGTATGAGTCTTATGTCTATTGGGAGAAATCTTTTGTTAAAAAGACTTCTGGATTACAGTGCATGGAGGGCCTTTGCAGTCCTCTATGTGGTGTCCTGATATTCGATGATAAGGCACAAAATGCCTCATAATTATATTGAGAATGTTTCCACCCTTAAGGATTAGAGGGCTTAATTAGGTGACAATATTATGATTGATGATTGTAAGAGTTTTTCAAGGATTTTAGTATAATATATGATGAGTGGCTAACTGAGATGATGACAAGGATGACAGATTTTGGATATCACTTGATGGTTTAGAGGTATGAGATTCTTGAGTTATTTTTTGTGTGGCACGTTTAGGTGTAGTTTGAGGGAAAATTTTAGATTATGTGATAGTGATTATAAGTTTGGATGAGGGATGTGGTCCTAGAATGGAAGGTAAGGGCATGGTATCATGTGGTGTGTTTGTCTAGTGATTGTCTTGTGGGATTTTTATCATTTTAGATGAATGATTTGCATGTTTTTGTATTGGATTACCAAGATTTTTAATTTGGTGTTGAGCCACATGGTCTTGGAAAGAGATATTTAAAATTTCAATGACAAGTTTCTTTTCTTTTGATTTTGGAGGGATGATATGGGGAGTTTTTGTGTGCTAGTAGATGTGGTAGGTTTTGGATTATGATGTGGATGGACTCGAGATCTCAGTAATGAGGATATCTGAAGAGTTATGTTGTTTTGTTGGGATTTTAGCTATGGAAATAGATGGTACTGTAGGTGTAGGTGAGAGTTTGTTGATAGTGTTGATGATATGATGAGACCCTATGGCATTGGAATGAGGTTGATTACTAGATTGGGGGATGATTTGAAAAGGTTTGTTTAAACACATCCAAGCTTTGATTAGGAGGTACATTTAGGTTATCAAGTTGTAGTTCACCTCAGTCAATAAGATTCTTAGAGGATGTTTCTAAATGAGTGACACCTTTCAATGTCATGTCCTCAGACTTGATGATATTTGACAATAGTCATTATCTCTATACCATGATGGTTTGGATGTGGATTCATCAATGGGTGAGATAAGGGAAGCTTAATCATACAAGAAGCCAAAATTTTGTCAAAGATGTCAGAACTATAGGACTCCCCTAAAGGTGTATATTTACGTTGAGGTTAGGACCGTTCAGATTCTAAATGACCTTTAGATGTGGTTTTCAAAACAACCCATGTTTACTGAGTCTTTATATTTTTCATTATTAGAAGAATTTTTAAATGATAAGCCAGGATTTGGTTTCTTAGATCATAGTTTAACTTTACCATCCTCAAGGGCTCAGAGTTCTAGTTTCTGGGCCATAGTAAAGGCCTCGTCAAATGTTTGAAATGATTGAATTTGAAGGGTTGATGATATATGTTTGGCACAAGATCGAGAAAATAACTCAATCAATTCAGTTTTTGGAAGGGAGAAGGATAATTGATTAATAATTCATCACCATCTAGTGATAAAATCAGTAAACGGACTCATCCTCTAATTTTTAATGGTGTATAAAGTCCTTGATAGATATTTTACAAACAATGTTGATAGAAAAGTGTTCTAGGAACAATTGTGCTAGTTGTGTGAATGAATAGAGGGAGTGTTGTGGAATATTGTTATACCAATCAAGGGTGGGGCAACCAAGGACATAGGGAATTTCGTCAACATGAGGTCTTGATCATGAGTGATGAGATAACATACATGAAAA
This sequence comes from Taxus chinensis, assembly GCA_019776745.2. NCBI lineage: Eukaryota > Viridiplantae > Streptophyta > Pinopsida > Cupressales > Taxaceae > Taxus > Taxus chinensis. The sequence continues at coordinate 603,887,971 of CM034148.1, read as the reverse complement.
AATGCCCTAATATGTTGTTGCAGGGTCCTCCTTACTATAGAACTTGATGAACTTTGGTGAGTTCCTAGTGTGGAGGATAGGCTCCTTGAAAGGTAAAGATGGATTGATAGGTTCTTTGTAGATTTGTTCATAGGAAAGGTTATTTTTAGGTCCCATGGTGTTAGCTTCAAGGCTAGCAATTATGTTCATTAATGATTGCATAGGATCGTTTTGAGGTGATTGGAGTGTTTGAAGAGGAAGGGTTATTTATCCATAAATGAAGGGGTTTGATTGTTGATATAAGTGATATGGTAAGTGGGTTTTTGAGAAGGGGAATGTTTCCCTGGTATGTTGTAAGTGTATTGAGAGACTAATGGTTGTGAAGAGGATTGAATATATTGGTATGGGTGGGAATAGAAGTGTAGATAGGGGGTTGTGATGTGGTGGATTTTGATGAACCGAGATGTACCCGTATTGTGGCATACTCATCGAAGAGATAGGATGTGAAATAGGATGAATCACTAGTGATGACACTCATGTTGATGGATGGTAAGTATGTAGGGATAAACACTACTAGATTTTTGAAATATGGATGTGGGTTGTTGTGAGATGATAGGTTGTGTCATGGCTAATGAGCTTTTGGAAATGGGTATACCGATAGACCTTGTCAGGGGAGAAAAGGAATAAAAGATGTATGAACTATGAAGGGTGAAGTAATAGAGTATTTTTGGGAACTTTGAAAATTAACTAAGGATGTAGATTTAATATGTCCTTGTTGACTAACTGAGGTTGGTGTGTAGTGGTGTTTTAAGATCACTTGAGGGCTAGATGAAGATGTAGATGGATGTGGGACCTTGTTAAGCAGTTGTATTTTGTGATGATATGGTATTGAGTTCGAAGCTAGTAATGGGAGTAGATGAAGTAGGTGCTGATGTTATTGAGTCACTAGAGGTAGGGGTAAGGAGAAATCTACTTGATAACTGGTTGATAGTCAAGGTCAACAAGTCTGGAATAGTCAAAGTAACAATAGTTATAGGTGAGGTGATATTCTAGATTGGGATGATGGAGATGAACACCTTGTGAAGCAAGGTAGATACTAAGGGTGACTTGGTTGGATTCTAAGAGTTCTATAAATACCGGGTCACCACTATTGAATAATTATGGAGCAAATTATGGGGGTTCTAGACTTTCTGATGCATAGGATTTAGGAGAATGTGGAGGTTCTTGAGTTGTTTCTATAGATTATTGAAGTGGGTCAGACATGTTTGAGATGTTTTGAAGATGAGACTGTTGTCTAGTCAAAACCATGAACTAAACAAATAACCAATAAAGAAAAATAAAGATGATTGTTAACGAAATGAAAAACCACACAATCAAAAAAATTTTTAGATTATCTTGATTAACTTTAGAAAAGTGTGAAATGAAAAGATGGATGAAAAGGAACTATAGGAAGAATGTTCATTAAGGTTGGTTTTAGGTGTGTTAAGGTTGGAGTCCTTGATATACCGGAAGGTACAAGAGGCCCAAATTTTTGTTGGTGTCGATATGAGGCATGATATTGGGGCCTACCCCCTCACTTCACAGATCCGCAATGATAAGAATGTGTCAAGTGCTTAGTCGATATACCGCCCACCAGTTATTTATACTCGGTCAGAACACCATGTTGGCTTCCCCCTTAATGATGAAATCCAAGTAGGTAGACCTGGAAGGAGATGTTTAGATGCAATTTTGATTTATTATGTGGTTTGGTTGTGTGTGAGGGGAAATTGTGAATGCATTATTTTAACTCTGTAATTAAACTAGATGAGAAAGCAAGTATGAAAGTTCTTTTTAAGACCAAAAGAAAGATTGATTTCTATGAAGATAAAGCATGCAAAATGCAATACTAAAAGAAGGATGGAAAAAATGAAAGGTGTACTTGTGTTTTCTAAATACTCCTTTTTTAAATTTTTTTAAGTGTTTTTGAGAAAGCAATGCCAAAGCACTCCAAGATGAAAAGTTAGATGATTTGACAAAAAAGAAAACAAGAAAACATAAAATCTGATAAAAAAGGGACTAAGGGTCCCACTGGGCATGCCAAAATGTTTAAGGTGGATTTTAGTTTACTTTATCATATATAAAAAATCACCAAAAACTTAGAGGATAAGTAGGGTTTAATGATACTTACATCAACAATACAATGTCAGATGTATGGGTATAAAATGGTGCAAGAGACTCCTACTTCCAATGAATGAGAGAGACCTACACATAAGGAGATAACTGGAAAAGATAGATGTTAGATAATATAATGATGAGTTTCTTGACAAAAGGCCAATCCCTAGGAACCAATGGGCTTCCTTTGAAGGGTGTTAACTTTTTTGAACAATCAAGTGATAAATGATAAAATATATGATACAATAAATATTTGGATACTTAGATAATGGAATGATGAGATAAAACTAATCTTCCATGAGGATAGATATATCTGTTCCATGTGAGTAGATGGCCTAGGAAATGGCTAAGGCAAGCTAGACTCTTCAAAATATTTGATCCACTCTTATTCGATAGTAGTTTGTATTTCTCATATGACTTCAAGATGATCTTCATGTCATGGATTTTGGTGTCAGATGATGAGCACAGAGACTCAACTCATGTGTGATGTCAATTTATCCTCAAGAAAATAGTTGGGAGATGATTGGAAGGTCGTAGATAATTTTGATCGGATGTGCTTCACTTGAACAATCATCTACAAATAGAGACAACTTGGAAACAAACAAATTAGAAGAAAACAGATTTTGATAATGATTAGAAATATGTGAAAAATGTGACTAAAAGGGGTTCATGGGAAATTCAATGTGGTCATGGTGATTTGAGGTAATCATTGGTGATTCAAGTGAATCATTGACAATTATTATGTAAAAGTTTGATTTAAATAAAGTATTAGACACAAAAAAATGATTGAATGATTGATTTGTCTTTTAAGAGGATGCACAGAAAGATCAAAACATAAAATAAATGAAAATGAATGTACCTTGTGATGTAGAATATTGATGATCAATGTTGCAGAAGACCTTACAAGATTTTAGAACCTTATAGAGATCTGATATGGATTAATAAAGTGTCTAGATGTCATAGAATGATGTTTTCTAAGTTGCCAAATTAAGAGCTTTGTTATAGTTTCCAGGGATATGGATTCACGAAATTTGATGGGATTTTATAGAATCATCGGTGATTAGTTAGAATCACTGGAAATCTGAAAAAAGTGGGGAAACCCACTTAGAAGTGGTTTCAACCACTTCCCAATGAGTTATTTTGGGTTTGGAAGTGAGTAAGATAATGAAGGTGTTAGGGAGTGTTGGAGGTTGACGAGGTTAGGAAAAAATGGGTTAGAATGGTTTTTAGGTGGTTTGGAAGGTTTAGGTTACTTTAGGATGAGTTAAAGTAGGTATTTATGAGAGTAAAGTGTGGTTTTACAGATGGAGAACATGGTTTATAGGATAATAGAATAGGTTTAGTGTTTTGAATGAAAATTTGATGGGTGTGGATAGGTCGAACTCATGTCAATCAATAATGCCACAAACCCTCCTGTGCCTGTACCATACACAATTTAAACCATACATTCATTCATTTTCTCTCCCATAAGCATTCTTCTAATATCATAAATAATTACATTAACTAAATGGTCTATAATGTAATCTTGTTCTAAAAACTCTGGCGGTGTTGATACATATTTCAAGATTGAACTTGATGGAGTACTAAAGGTGGCTCCCTTCATAAAATCTCTCATAGATCCTCAACCATTCCAAGGTCAGTGGCATTAGAAATATGTAGTCAGGACAAATAAAACCTAAAAACTTAAAATAAATATAAATTATAATAAAAATGGTTTCCCTAAATCGTGGCACATCATCAATGGTTCTTGGCCACTTTAATTATTATTTTATTTGGCCTATATATAATAGATCTACTTTTTTTCCAAAACTTGGCTGGCTCAGAAAAGAGGGAAAAATCCTTTGAGAAGATTGAAACCCTCTAGGGACTTCCCTTTATCTTTAGTTTTCCTAGAACTCAAGTAGTTATGTGAATACAACAATATTACAACCATTAACCAATAGTCCAAACCACCAAGAAACACTGCATTGTGGTGAGATCATCTCATTTCTAACATTGCTCACAACAGAGTGATCCTTGTCTAAGGCTGCGAGAAAAGAATATTTAAAATAAAATGAACTTTAATAAAATTTCTCCTAAAAGTCTCCTCTAAATTTGGCTTTTGGGTATAAGATATATTTAATATAAATTTGAGCTCCGAAACCTTAAAGTGCCCATTCAACATGGCATTATAGGGTCGGTACCTTGAATTTTTTTTTTAATAGTTTAAATTATATGTATATTTGTTATAAAACTAATGTTGTGTGTTTCACTAGCTCACATTGTTAACAAAATGTAGTTAAGACTCTTAAGAAAAGAGAATTTTAGATTTACTTATACATGCATATATAAATAATTTTTACCTATAAAAAATGATAAAATCTATAGTTTATCAAACTAAAAAAAACAATTTATTGAGTCTTTATTTGAATAAGTCTTCCACATTTGTTTATAAATATAAATCTTTTCTTAGTTATATTTCTAAAATGTATATATTTTTTAAATGGTCTTTTATTTTTTAAGGAAGGATTTATATTTATATATATATATCCTTTTGTTAGTGTCTTGTTGTGGGCAGAGAAAGATAGAGGAAAGATACATAGGAGAGAGGGCACATTATTTTTAATAAAAATAAAAATTAGAAAATGAAGGTAATTAAGTATGATAAGTATATGGCTAAAAATAAAAAACTTAAATATAAAAATATAGAATATAAAAATACCTATATACATATATACCTATATACATATATTATATCAATTTTTTAAAGTATAGAATTTGAAATACGACTTCTAATAAGATCGTAGATTTTTTTTTTTTACGTTGATAGACATTCTACAATGATAACAATATATGTGATCTAGTCGTGTGATCATGTAAAGTTATATTTTATAAAATTTGGTGTCTATTTAACTATTATAAGGTAAATTTTACCATTAGTTTGACTCTCTTTAAAGTGTTGGTCTTTTAATTTTGATAAATTAATTGAAAATAGTAATATATCAACCATACCATAAAGTTAATCATTTTAATATGTCTAAGAGCCTTTGAGATTGATATCTATCAGTGTTATTTTTCCAAATAGATGCATTTAAGATATTTTTATTAGTTATATAAGAAAATAATTTTGTTAGGGGGTGTTCTACCCCTAGTAGCGAATACTTACAACTTGCTTATGTGTAAAGATGATATATCTTATTTTTTTTAAATGTTAAATATTACCAATTTCTTTGTAATATAACTCAAAATCATTTAAGGAATTGAGTTACTATTACAAACTCTTTTTTTTTTTTTTTTGAAAAGTGAAGACTCTCATTAATTTAAAAGGTACTTGTGAAATATTTTTCAAGGAAACACTCATTATTATGAATTTTTATTGAACATGCATTTCCCTAGATGATAGACATACAACCTTCCCTACTAGTGGTATAGGCATCCCCTGTTTCTAAATATTTCCATAGATGATGGATGGTTTAACATACAATCATCTTCATCATTAAATTATAAAATATAATTTCTCCCACTGTATGAATGATGACCTAAATAACTCAATCAATGAGAGAAACTATGTAAAGGTGTGAAGGGACAAAAAGGTTAGGGGTTTTAACCCCTCCCAAACCTTTAAGAAATAATATTATTGTAATTATAAGTGTTTGGTATCACCTTAGTCCTTGTAGATTGACATAAGAAAAATCATCTGACATTTTTATGATGTTGGGGATAATAGCATAAATTGTCAATGTCATCATCTTAAATAATGATGATAGATGTTGGGAGTTTTGTTATAATTGTTAAGGTTTCATAATATTTATGATATGTAGGATATTACCAAATAATTGTTTAGGTATTACAAAGGTCTATACGATAATTTTATCCCTATTGAAGTTAAAAGTAGACTGAATTCTAAATTTTCTTATGAAATGGGTTATCCTACATTATATAATAATATTGTTAATCATTTAATTTATCTAATTATTTCTAAGTTAAATATTTTTTAACTATAAGTGTTACTTCTAGATCTATGTAAGATTTGTACTTTGATTAGCGGAAATTTGTAAAAATAGTTTATTTTAATATATCAAAGGTATAATTAATCATTATATTTATTATTCTTATGCAAGTTTGGTTGATTATGATTATGAGTTTAATAGAACTACACTATGAATAAATGGTTCATGAAGTACGATCGAGATATGAGATGTATGATATGATTAAACTCTTATGTGGTAATAAGTTTTTTGGTCTTTTGACAATGCTGACTCTCTTTCTTTCCTATTCATGGGAATGTAGTTATTATCTTTATACTATTAAAGGTAATATTGTAGACTATGATTTGACAAACAAATGTTTTTAGAAATTGATCTCTTATTTCAGAGTGGAAGTTCTTCCTCCACTTGCAAACTTTGAACAATTATTTTCTAGAAATGAATCTAGAACTTCCAATATCCATTTTATTTTATTGTAAATTAAATATTATAGTTAGGGAAACATAATATATCACTCCTTCATCAAATAAAAGAATGTGTATAGATCTAGAAAATCATATATGCAAAGATAAATATGTACCCATCCATATGTTTGAATAAGTCTGGAACTATTATTTTTGACACATACTAAAATGTACCATCGAATAAACCATGTTGTGAAGTTTTTGTAAGTTTTGAGCAATGCTTGGCGTTTCAGAGTTGGAATTGAGGGAGAATGTGCATGACAATGCCACATCCTAATAGTTAGCCATGTGTTTTTTCTTTTTCATCTCTATACTTCGTCTTTATAAAAGCATTGTAAAATATCATTATGATCTAAATAAACTTTTCTATCTAAATTTTGCCATGTAATTTAGTAACAAAGCATCATTTTGTAAAAGAGGTCCCTACTTTATCAAAGACTCATTAGGTGCTTATATATTGTCCATGAGAAATTGTGAGATGTAGTCTCACAAATCATGCTTAGCATAAATCATCACTTATGATTTATGGATTCCAAATCCTTTTGTACAAAAAGGCATGTCTACCATGATGGAGTGTAAATCCTTCAAAAGTGATATTCTATCCTAAAACCACCATTATGGTTTAAGGATTGCAAATCCTATTGTATAAACATGTAATTTTGGTATATAACCCCACTTAACATTAAGGGGGAGTGTCTGCAATGTAATCATAAGTGGGTTATTAACCGCTGATGAGTTCCTAAATATTATATTTAATATTGATATTAAATATAACCATAAACTAAAGGATATAGTTAATAAATAAAAACATGAATATATTTTTATTTATTAAATATAAACCAAGGTTTATCTTTATTGGTTTTTAAAAAATTAGGTTGAAAGGGTGTTTACGAGAGTCACAACCCAATCACCCCAAAATAAATATGACACTTGGGGCCCATAAAACACATATGTGTGAGAGAGGAGAAACCATAAATGGATGTCAAAGAATAAGCTCTTCTAAACAAGTACAATCACACATAGATTGAACCAAAATCATAACTATCAGGTGGAACTATAAACCAATGCTTAGGTACAACGATAAAAATAGGTATAATATCTTACAACCACACTCTGGAAGATTCAACGACCTGCCTTAAAATTTGTCCAATAAATATTTCAAACTGAAAAAACCCACTAATTTTTGGAAAAACACATAAAACCCTAAGAAAGTAAAACTTTGGCACGGTAGGAAATACCACCAAATATCCTAGAGATGACCACCAAAAACTCAAAAAATACCAAAACTAGCTTGATTTAAAGAATACCCATGTTTACTATTGATCTTAGGGGTTTAGCATGATTTGGACTTAATGACATAGTCTTCTTCTCTATAGAATGAATTATGTTCTATAAAACCACGTATTTCCTTCACTCTTTTCTGATTCTTTAGATCATCCAATAATGAAATAGAAGAGTATACTCAGAGGTCAAAGTATCTATGATTAAAATCTTTAAAAACTCAATATTCCAATAAAATACAACAAAATAATGACCTTTGATTACCAGAATGAGCTTTGATACCATGTGAGAATGTGGCCTAGCATCATAGGAGAGGATCGGGTCTAAACTAAATAAAGTTAATTTAAACATTAACCATAATAATATATATTAAATAAATAAAATATAGTAAATAAATAAACAACACCATTAATTTATGTGGGAAAACCTTTATGAGGTAAAAAACCCACAAAATTAGATTTCCATTAATTTAGAGCAACCCTTAGGATTTTAACATAGTCCAATAACTTTACTTTTTCACCTCACTTCTCCTCTCTCACCCACATATGTTTTATAGGCCTCGAGTGCCCTATTTATTTTGGGTGATCAGGTGTGACTCCCAAAAATGCCCTTTCAACCTAATTGGGGTAAGTACACAAAGATGGGGGGTCAAAAAGGTACCTTTTTCCTGAAATTAGCGAAACTTGAACTTCATTGAATAATTCGACATGCCTATGCTCAAAATTTGACTAAGTGATAAGAATAAGTACCATAGAGCTTGAAATCTAGTTTCTAAACTAATAATTTATTTTCTAAAATGGTTGAGATTAAGAGGCTTAAATGTGATGTGCACACAAAGTATGTCTATGTTTGCATAAAAAAGATAAGAACCTATTGTGTGTGCGCCCCCCCCGCAGCCCCCCCATTTTTCAAGTTGTATAATTTTTTTTCAAATCCCTTTAGTAGAAAGTTAGCTAAGACCTTGTAAGAGGTCCCACTAAATTTTCATAATTTTTGGATGAATTTATAATTTTTTAAATTAATTTTCAAAGTGCACATATCCCAAAAAATGAAATATTTGTGTGTGCACCCCCATAACTTTGAGAATTTTTTTTAATTTTTTTTTTGAGTGTGTGTAGAATGGAATTTAGATTTTTTTTTTTAATTTGGATGAAAAAATCGTAAATTGTGCACCAAAACATATACATAGGTTTTTGCAAGAAAACAAGGCACTAGTAAAAGAAATTATGGATGAAAGCCTTAAAAAAATCATATTTTAGAAAGAATTATATTGTTATCAAGGTAAAAACAAACTTGACATCTTAGTATAATTTATTTTTGAATATTATGTTTTAATACATGAGATATTGGGATGCACACATGAAATTTTGATGTTTTTCTATCAAACACGATTTTAATCATGCCATACACAGTCCAAACCTTTATATTGGGTATTCCAAACCCCAACAAGATGAAATACTAGTGCGTTATAACACGTTAGTGTTATAACACACTCATGTTATAGCGCACTCGCGTTCCTATTTCTAATGCGGAATATGTCCATTTGGTAGGGATAACGTCGAAAAACACATAGAAAACCATAACACAAGTGAGCTATAACGCTAGCACGTTATAACTCTAGCGTGTTATAACGCTAGCTAACATGTTATAACGCTAGCGTGTTATAGCGCTAGCATGTTTTGGCTTGGTAAACCTGAGTCGAAACGTGACCTAGATTTTCCCTTTTCACGTTATAGTCTGACCGAGCCATAACACGAACGCATTATGGCCAAAATGGCCAAAAAATGGATTTGTGTCTGCTTTTGGGCCCCCTATCTCTATGCATACACCCATTGGTTAAAACCAATCAATATAAACATTAAGCTATATTTAATAAATAAAAATATCTTCATATTTTATTTACTAACTATAATCTATAGTTTATAGTTATGTTTAATATTAAAATCAAATATAATATTTAGTAACTCATAAGGGATTAATAACCCATATAAGATTATGTTCCAACACCTCCCCTTAATGTTAAGTGGGGTTATATGACAACATTACTTAATTATACAACAAGATTTAAAATTCTTAAACCACAATGTGGGTTTTAGGATAACATATTACTTATGAAGGATTTGTACACCTTCATCATGCTAAACTTACCTTTCTGTATAAAGGGATTTGTAATCCATAAATAAGAAGTGGTGATTTAGGCTAAGCATGATTTGTGAGACTGTATCTCATGTTTTCTCTTGGATAATCTATAAGCATCTTAAGAGAATTTTATGAAGTAAGGACTTCCTTTACAAAGTGATGCTTTATTACTGGAATACATGTTAAACTTTAGATAGAGAAGTTTACTTAGATCATAATGATATTTACAATGTTTTTACGGTGAAGAAGTATAGAAGTGAAAAAGAAAACACACATGACAGATCATTAGGAGGTGGAATTATCATGTACACTCCCCCTCAATGGAAACTTTGAAAGGCTAAGAATTTCTTGAAACTTCCAGAAATTCACAACACATGATGGCTTTGTGAAGATATTTGCAACTTGATCATTGGTAGGCAAAAACTAGAGGTCTATATCACCATAGAGAACCTTATCTTAGATGAAATGCATATGAATCTCTATGTTATTTATTTAGTAATGCTGAACTAGATTACTTTTAAGAGAAATGTAACTATAGTTATGACATGGGAGAGGAGTACTTTTAATAACTTTCACGTGAATTTCTTCTAACAACCACTTTAGCCACATGGATTCTTTCACTGTTTCCATTGCACTTCTATATTGTGCCTTAGTAGAAGAGATGGAGACTGTTGGTTACTTATTTTTACTCCAAGTAATGATATCTATACCAAAATTGAAAACACATCCAATAATATATTTTCTATATATTACATAATCAACATGCTCAGAATCTCAATATCCATATAAATAAGAATTATTAGAAGAAGTGTAATATAAACCATAATTGATTGTTCCTTTAATATATCTTAATATTATTTTTTCTAACTTCTAATGATCATGATATGGTTCATCCATGAATCTAGAGGTAACACCTACCACATAATCAATATCAAGAGTAGTAATAGTAAGATAGATTAAACTACCTACAAGTTGCCTATAAATAGTAGGGTTTGCTTCCTGACATTCATGTTTAGGATCTAGTTTACAACCACTTTTAATAGGAATAAAAACATGTTTACAATCAATCACATAAAATATTTTAAATTAAATTAGTATCATATTGTGATTGAGATACAATAATATAATATTTATCTTGAAAAATGGCCATGCCTAAAAAATGATGCAAGAATCCTAGATCAGTCATTTCAAATTATTGTTTCAATTTTATGGTAATTTTAAGAATTAAAGTATTTGAATTGCTAGTAATAATAATATCTACACAATAAAATAAGTATAATATGATAATTTTAAATTTTAATAAAGAGATAATTATTAGGAGAACAATTATTAAAACCAATATCTTCGAAAAAATTGTTTATTTTTGCATACCAAGCTCTACGAGTTTGTTTTAAGCCATATATTTTTTTTTTCAGTTTACAAACAAAGAGTTTTCTTACAGGTTCATCAAAACCTTTAGTTTAGCTCATGTATATTTCCTCTTCCAGATCACCATTTAGGAAGGCATTCTTAACATGCATATGGTGAATTTCCCAACAATAAGTTGAGTAGATAAGACAATGAGAATCCTAAAAATGCTCATTTTTGCAACAGGAGAAAAGGTTTATACATAGTCAATACCAATTTTTTAAGTAAACCCATAAGCTACTAACATGGATTTAAAATTATCAACATTTCCATCGACATTATGCATGATTTTGTAAATCCACTAAGATCTAACAATACTACATTTTTATGGAGGAGTGACAAGATCCCAAGTTTTATTTTTAACTAAGGATTTGTACTTGAATTTCATGTCTTATATCCATATTTTTTCAAGGAATTCCTCTTCAAAATATTGGGGGTCAAAATCATACATATTCAATAAATAATGGTAAGTATGATGACTTCTAGCCATCTTACCCAGATTATTAGAATTAGAGTTTTTGAGAATAGATTGATCCCCTTTAGGTCATTTAGTTATAGCAGAAACACGAATAGAATAATTTTAAATTTTAGTATAATTATTACAATCAATATGTTCATTATTATTACATTCATCATAATCATCATTTTCTAGATCAACAAACTCAGGAGTAACAAAAGATGAATTACAAAACATTTTTTCAAGAATTTTAACATTTATATTTTATATAAATTATCATTTAGCGAGATCATAAATCCTCGAACCTTTTTTTACCTCCATATCCTATAAAATTTCAAGGATAGGAGGTCTAATCTAACTTTTTACTTTTAAATTTAAGAATAAATTTGGAGGTTAGGCTACTAAAATTTCTCAAATGAAACACATTGAGTTTCTTATTGGTCCATTTTTACAAAGATGTTTTTTGAAATAGAGATTTAGTAGGGACTCTATTCATAATGTGAATTGTAGTATTCATTTCTTTAGCCCATAGAAATTTAGAATAAAACATCATATTTATTTTTCATTAAAAAATGACCAAGGACTTTTGATGAGTGAATCATGGTTTTGACAATTTCAAGAATGGTGTAGTTTTTCCTTTCTACTATATCATTTTGTTGAGGAGAATAGGGAGTCGTAAGTTTCCTTTAAATTCACTTATTCAACAAGTTCAAGTGGTGCACTTATTCAACACAAAATGAATCAAATGCTTTATTAACATATTCAACTCCATTTTTTATTCTAAGTCTTTTAATGTTATTACTATAACTATTTTAAACTAAAGCTTTAAATACTTTAAATTTGAATAAAACATCATATTTATTTTTCATTAAAAAAATGACCAAATCATACAAGAATAATAATCTATGAATGTAACTTCATACAAATATCCATTTAATGAAGTTACTTCCAAATTTACTCTAACATCACTATGAACAAGTTCAAGTGGTGCATAGGAATTTGCATCATGGTGGTTATGAAAGAGGTTTATAGACTTCTTACCATGTAAGCACCCTTGACAAGTTTCATGAGCATGGAAGGTAGGAGACAATTCAATAACTAGGTTAAGATGAGACATGTCATAGATGCTCCTAAATTTAACATGCCCTAATCTTTTATGCCATAAATGATAATCGTTCGTACTTTGAGAAGTAAACTAGGTAGCACATGCAAAACCTGTAAAGATATATAAGACATTCTTTTGAATACATTTTACAATATTAGTATCTAATTCATTTTTATGTACCATTTATATTTAAGTAAGATGATGTTATAGCTATTTTGAGTTATTTGAGAACATGATAATAAATTCATCTTTAGTTTAGGAACATATAAAACATCATTAATATAACCATTGAAAAAATTAGCTTTACCTTGAATTTGTACATCTAGAATAAAATGATCACCTAGATAAATTTGGTTGTTACATTATCTGATATCAGAGAGAATATAAAACATATAATTCATGTGCCTAAAAGCACCACTATCTAAGATCCATTCATTTCCTTTTACAGTCACTAAAACAACATATAAAGTAATGACATTAGGTTTTTTATTATTCTTTTGATTCTTGCATTCATTTTGATTAGATTTGTTTTCTTTCTGATTGTTGTAATTTGGTTTATTTTTCTTTTTCCTACAATATTCATTTTTATGACTTAATTTTCCACAATTATGACATTTTCCATCAAAACTGACTTTTAGGTGATTATTTACTGGTTTCTTATATTGATTAAGTGGTTTAAAATTTGATTTGAACTTTTAATTCTTAGTCAACTTAGAAAAATTATTATTTGGTTTCTGAGCGAGAAGCTCCTAACTGAAATTATCTTTCGAATCAAAGTTCATCATAACTTATTCTTCTTGAATTAAAACAACTCTAAGTGCAGATAAGTCTAGAGTGTATTACTCAGTTTGATACTTAGAGTCTAGGATTAAAATAAAGTGTCTAAACTTTTCATGAATGTTCATTTGATTGATAAAATATATTAATTTATCTTGAATTAAATCACAATTACATCCATCTAATTGAGATTTAATATTTTTAATTTTATCAAGAAAATTGACGAATTTTTTATCCCCCTTCATGGGAGTTGTCATTAATTCAAGTATAAGTTTTATGATTTTATAAATTCTCATACCTTCATGCATCAACTCTAGTAGTTTCCAGGATTCATTAAGGATTTCATAGTTTTTGATGTGTAACAAAAAGTCATCCTACATGCTCTATAAAACGATTAACATTGATTCTTTCCTTTTTTTTGAAAATGCAAATTTTTTTCCTGATGTTGCTTGTCTACATTTAGGTGCCTTTTCCGTGCCATTCACCACTACCCATAGTTTCCACACCATAAGTTCTAATTTTAAACTAATCTTCCAGATGTTGTAATTAGACCAATTTAACATCTATGACTTATCTATGCTAAAGTGACTAGAACTCATTTTTAGTTGTAATTTGAATGTTTTTAAAACTTTTACGACCAAATTCAATGCTAACTCTAGAATTTCACTATTTTGAATGAATACTCAGACCCTGTTTCGCACTTTCAACAAAAACAATGTTACGTTGAACATTAATTTATGACACTTTTCATTAAAAAATTAATTAAAGAAAAGGAATTATTAAATGCAATTAAAACAAATATTCCTATCATTCTAAATTTTAATCTAGGATTGAGTGAAAAATTTGAGGTCTTCCTCCTTCTAAGTGTTTTTACAATTTGTTTTGATCTATCCTTCAAAAATTTTATGGAAGAATTGAAAAGACTTTTTTTATGTTAAGTAAATCCAAGTAATGCTTAAATACAAGTTGAAAAAGTTTAGTATTAGAAATCTCAATCAAGAGCAGTGACTCTTTTTGCATTGCATATAAAAAACATTCAAGATGTAATAAAGGAATAAGAGTCTCTTCTTTCATTATTTAGTGCAATATCAATAAGAAGGGATAATCATACCATATCCTTTTCACTAGCAAATTTCTAGTTTTGTTTTCCCAACAAGTACCTAAAAAAACTACATGGGCCAGTTTAAACTATATTTACATGTTATCTCTTCATTTATCAATATTAACAACACATAAATAATTGATACTATCATATAAATAAGAGAAGGCAGGGCAATTCTTTCAATTTCATCTTATATGGCTTGCATATTAAGAATGCGACCTTTAAATTTTATTTTATAATAATATATCAATATATGTTACACACACACACACACAAGTCATCTTTTTAAATGAGAAAAGGTGATTTTTGCAAGTATTGTATGGTTTAAAAAACATAAACATGTAAACGGTTGTCAAATTTAAAACATTAGGCCCACACAATATCATTTCAAAAAATGCAGATGCTATGGGAAATGTGAGTTTTAGAAAATAATCCAGTCTAAAATTTGAAAATTGATAACTTCATGCCTTTAGAAAACTATTTGAAGTGGGAAAACAAGTTCAAATTTCATAAAAGTTGTGAGGAGTAGATGGAATATGGAATATATGGAGAGAAAGCCAAAAAATATCATAACCAGTTGATAAGAATTGTAGGAGCTTTAACATAGACTTTAACTAAAACAATGGAGTCGAACACACAATATATTATTTCACTCTATATCTTTTAGTTATTACAATGGCTATTATATAGCCAAACCAATAGCTAAAACACCTCCTAATAAATAGGGAGGTGTTACAACAAATAAATCAGAATACTATTCACGGGTATAACATTATACACTAAAATAAACAAACCCAAATAAAAATCTAGCCAATTTAACAATAACCAAATGAAGCACTAATAATATTATTCCTAATATTCCCCCCCTTAGTGAAAACATGGGGAAAACCTGCCTTATACTACAACGTGCTGCTATGTAGCTTGCTCATGATCTGGATGGTTTCAAGGACAATACCAACAACCTATGGATGGTTTTCCAAGTGGTTAACCAACAACTACACAACAAATGGGTTTTTAGGATAGTACCAACAACCTCTGGATATTTTTTTCTAGTGGATAACTAACAACCACAATATCATGATGTTGTAGTAGTATCATCAATTCTCATCACTATCTCACTGTAGGGAATAACATACGAAAATCTGTTGCTCATACACACAAATAGAAAACTGGAAATGAAACATTAGATCATGTTCCCCCCTCAATGTGAAATTTCCACTTATTGAAAAACATGAACACTACACAACGTAACACACCACAAAAATGCCACCACAGCTAATATGCAGCCCCGTCATTGGTGATTGACAAGAGGTCATTGATTGACCTCCAACCTACGTTTGCCTCCATCCTCCAGTATCATGTTACTAGCTCAGCCGAATTTGATCTTAGAGTTCAAATTAAACTTGGACATCAGGAAACACTAAAAATGCATCCGTAAGGAATTTTTTTTATTTTGACAACTTGACTCTTTTGACCAGACAATAAACAAATATCTTAAAATCACCTATTTGATTTACATGACAACAATTTGATAATGGAATTTTTTACAAATACAAAACGAATTTCAAGATTGACTAACCATACGATGTAAGATGATAATTTATTATTGGAAAATTATAACTAAATCCTAAACACATACCATTGACAATAGCCAACTTCAACTATACATACATTACTTAGACCCAATGAAACATATCACATAGAAAGTGATATTTAATTACTTCCTAGACTAAGTGATCTACACTTTAGAAAAGGAATAAATTTATATAAGACCTTTTAACCAAACATAAAATCATGAAAATATGTATTTAAATGACCATGACTATAATATTTTCGACGTAGCAATGAAATGAACTACTTTGACTTGCCTAGATACTAAAACTATAAATTGATTTCCTCAGAGAATAGGTTGAGCTCGTACTTCAGTTGGTCTGCCATGCAAATAATAACCACTCAATGCCATTAAATAATCCAATCCAACTACGAATTGGAGTGCACTTGGAGACTGTGGTCCAAAAACTGAAATAAATATGTTGGTTTTAATGTAGTTTATGCATAACAAGAGAAGATTAGACAACAATGGACAAATGAAGACGTCATGTGTTGATGAACTCAGATTACTGTGGATGCTCAAGTTTGTCATAGTAAGCACACTTAATATAGAAATCAACTTCCCATATGATAAGCAATCACTCAAATATGGATTTCAAGGAGGCAAGAACATATCAAAAAATATACAAAGGTCAAGGCAAAATCTTGCTACGTCTTACAAAATTGTGCAATAGTAATCAACACGAATGCTCAATAGGTGAATAATGTGATCCACATGGCATTGATTCTTGTTTGACACAAATTCTGTGTAATTATTGGAGTTGGATCCATTTTGGAGAGTCTCGTTGATCTGGAGCAGTCCAATAAAAATAGTCAGCTTTATCATTATCTTGTCTAGCTACCACAAATGTGATAACAACGTGATTGATAGAGAAATGTCGTTTGAGTGGAAGCTAAAAGGTTGAATGGTAAAAGGACACCTCTTATAATATTCACAGAGATAAAGACCACATACACAAACAACTCATATAAGAGGATAATGAGACAAAATGCACTGGTGTAAGAAGATTCAATCAAAGTTCTACATTAACTAGATTCTTCGTAAATTATTTTACATTCTCTTGTCTTCCTTACAAGAATCTCATCTGGGACCTTCTTACCCAGGATTACAACAAAAGGATCAACAACCAAGATAAGCAATGTAAAATAGTGTAGTTTTTTGATCCGTGGGGTCCACACCCCAACCAAAAGAGGAAAGAACATGAAAAAAAGGGGAAAAATATGCTCAGGGGCCATCTACCTATAATGAGCCCCCAACATGAAACATTGACAACAAAACTACAACTAGAAAACAACACAAAAAAAATTGTAACTACACCAAGAACAAGGAGCCAACAACACTACCCAACAGATCTACTAAAAACTTTAATAGCCACCATGAAATCTTGATAGAGTTTTAGGGTGATGGCGATAGTGGGGTCCTACTTTGAGGATTTAAACTTTCTTGTAATCTTTGCATTCTTCCAAGCCATGTTAGGAATGCCGCTATAGTCACAAATTTGGAAGATATGAAATTGCATAAGATCCAGAATGACACTGTGCATAACCAAGTAATTATTATCTTTTTCCTCCAGAGCTTTAATCTTAGTTTCCAGAGCAACAATTTATTCTTTGAGATCGGTGTTAAGTTTTGAGGCTTGATCTTTAACAATAGAATTAAGAAGGAAGTCTACATTTTCCTCAAGGGTTTTAACCACATTAGCTTGCATGTTGAATTTATTTATTAAACTGGAACCTAAGGGAGGTCTATCTTCACCATAATTTATTTTCTCTGCTGGTCAGAGCCCACAATTTCCTTACTCTTCCTACTACTGCAGAGAACCCTTTTTGGGGGTAGCTCTGAGACAAAGTGCCAGTACATGGGGTTTTTGGGTCGAATGCAAGTTTGTTTAGGAAGGGGAGAAGCCACAACATGGCAGGGGTCATTGGAAACAACACTAGTCAAGTACTGCTTAATGAGATAAATGACACCCTAGTGTAGAGGGATAGTCCTCTTATGACCCCGAACTTCAAGAATAGACTTTCCATTGATTGCAGAATGTAGTAGGAGAGACTCACCTTCACCTCGTGTCTGAAGTGATTAAGTAGGACCGGGTGATACTGTGGGACTGTTGAGAATCTTCCTTCACATGTGACATAACACATCATTATATGAGCCACCTCATCGTAAGGCATCAAGATATAAGAAACCAAAATGCCTTCCTTTTTGATGTCGAGATTTTCTCCATCATCTAGAAAAATATATATTTTTTGGTTCCTTATCAATATTGTTCTTGAAGAATTTATTCCCCTCCATGATGAGACCAATGAAAAAAGAGATGAATTCCTTAGTGATTTAGAATTCCCTTTCACCAAAATAGACATTACGGTCTTTCCAATTTACCACGAGCTATAAAGAGATATATTGGTCATTCCCATTTATGTGTTGGATGAATTTGGTGAAGCCCTCCATAGTTATGGTCTCCCAAATCTCAATATGTTCTTGCCATTGGGGATTGAAGATAGGTTCCATGCGACAGGGGGCACCACCCATTCTGAAAACCCTCTGAGAATTTGCTGAGCTGAACTAAAATCTATGGATAGTATACTTACTAATAGCCCTTTGACAACCTGTATGCTTATGCATTGCAGGAATAAAATACACTTCTTTCTCCCTTAATTAATCAGTATGAAAAAAACACTCAATTTTTGCAAGCATAGAAGAATAAATTCAGCCATGCCTGAATTGCCATGGAGATCTGTCTTTGGGATCACACATGTGTTGGCACCACCGAATGAGAAGTACTAATGAGTGTGTTCATTTCACTTGAAATGATATCTCTAACTTTAGTAGGAGTGTCATTAAAGTCATTCCATTCTTTGTAATCATAATACAAACTCCAATCTTTGCAAACTAATATGCAGATTTGTTCCCTTCTCTATACACATGCTTGAAAATGATGTTAAGACCATTGCATAAATTGTGAGCTTCATTAATGAAATCCCTAATGCTCTAATGAGGAGTTAGGGATTTAGTAAGAGTATTGACAATATTCATTGAGTCACCTTCAATAATGATGTTTCCCATGTTGAGTTTCTTAGCAATTTTGATCCCTAAGAGAGTTGATAGGGCCTCAGAGTAGTAGTTAGTTTGCTTACCCATGGGACCAACATATACTACAATAATATGACCCTTGTTATTTTTGATTCAAACACCTCCTCTAGCTGGACCAGAGTTGCCTTTGGAGGTACCATCAAATTTCATCTTATACCAGCCTTTAGAAGGGGTAATCCATTGTACAGTAGACCTATCAATGATTTGAATGGGGGTGATACACTACTATAAATCAATATTCCATGCCTTAAGATATCTGAACTCCTCCTGTGGATATGTGGCTTTTTTAGAAGGTTTAAATTTCAAGATATTTTCTTTTGCAGCCACTATGATTTTGTTGAGAATATTTTTAATGCTCCTGTTGATATCTCTGAAAATGATCAAATTTCGAGATTTCTAGATTCTCTAGATTGTGTGAGGGAATATGATTTTCCACAACCTATGAAGAAAAACATGTTTAAAAGGAGGTTTCCATTGCAGCCATGCTTGTGTGATATCCTTTGGAAAATACCATTTGACTTCAAACCTATTAAAGATGAAATTCCAAAGAGAACTAGTAATTGGGCAATGAAGAAAAAGATGTTGGATTGTTTCATTATCCATCTTACAATGATAACATCTATTCAACATGGTAGACCCTCTTTTGATGAGGTTGTCAATGGTAAGTATGCCTTTGTTGAGAATGAACCAAAGGAATTGATTGATTTTTCGGGGTAAGATTTTTGAACCAAATCTTGTTCTAAGGGAAGTTGCTGATAGGTTCATTGGAAAACAACTGCTATCCTTATCTCACCAAATAATTTACATCGAATGTAGAAAAATAATTAAAATCATCCTAAATTTGGGTTTGACTAATGGGGATGAGGTTTAATGTGGTTTGTAGTTCTCCAAGAATCTCCTTGTGAACTGATGTAAAGGCCTGAAGGTTTTTCTAATGTAATTCGCCATCAGTGTTTTGAATGTAGTCACATAACTGTTGTCCCAACACTACAACAAGGATGTCTTTTAGCTGCTCCCAATGTTCATTATTTGAAAGAGTGCTAAAGTCAGCCTAGTTTTCTTTCCATAAATGTATGCTCTTAGCCATGCCCAGTGTCAATTTGCATCCAATGACTAGCTCTTTTCTGATTTTGACAACATTGTTCCAATAGATCCCAGTGGGTGATTGACATTATTAAAGTAGTCCATAGTAATTCCTTGATTAAGATATTTGGATTTGATGAGGTTGGTCCAAGGTTGTTCCTCCTTCAAAAGTTTCCATCCCATTTTAGAGACAAGAGTAACATTCATGGTGTGATTTTTTTTGATGCCTATGCCTCCTGCTTTTTTGCTGTTACATGCTTTATCCCAAGCCATCAAGTGCATCCTATTCTTATCTTTAGTACCTGTACAGAGAATTTTTTTTTGGATTCTTTCAATTTTTTCAACAACATCCACTAGAATAAAGAATAAGTAGATGATGTAAATCGACAAGTTTTTTGAAGCATGCTCTTAATAAGAAGGAATTTCTTAGCACTTGAAAGGATAGAGCCCTTCCTACTAGCAAGCTTTCTGTGAAACCTGTCCAACAAGGTATTCCACACACTGATTTGGATCTTGTTTATGCCAAGAGGAAGACCTAGGTAGGCAGTAGGTAAAGAGTTAATTTCACAACCCATAATTTTTGCAATTTCCTTTGTCTTCCAGGAGGAGTACTGAAGAAGTATAAAGAGCTTTTATCAAAATTGATTTGTTGTCCCGAAACTTCTTCATATAGTTTCAGAGTATGTTTCATAGTTCTGGCTTCAAGGATAGAGACAAGGAGCAGGATAGTGTCATTAGTGAGCTGCTGATGTGAGACCGTGATGCAAAAGGAAGAGGGTCTGAATCCTTTGAGGTAGCCCAAAGAAATAGCTCTATTGATTGTACAACTGAGACTATCTACCATGATGATGAAAAGTATGGGAGAGATAGGGTCACCTTGTTAGATACCACAACTTCTCAGGAATAATCCCATTGAGATGACTTTAAAAATCATTGAGAATCTTGGCGATGAAATATAGGTCCATATGATTTTTCTAAACCACCTGTCAAAGCCAAATTTTTTCAGCACTTGATCAAGAAAAAACCAGGAAACTCTGTCAAAATATTTTTTCATGTCAAGTTTTAGCACCATACCTAACTTTTTGCTTTTCTCCATCGAGTGTATGGTTTCATGAACCATAATTAATCCATCTTGGATAAGTCTTCCTTTTACAAATCCTCCCTATTGGCTTGAGTTTATATTCAAAACAAGCGGCTGTATCCTTGAAGTGAGGATTTTGGTGAATATTTTATGAGCACATTGGAGAGGCTTATGAGTCTGAAGTGCTTGAATTCCTTCACCCTAAATTTATTAGGGATTAGGAAAATAAAAGTGTTTTTTTTTTTCCTCAAAAATTCTGCCTGTCCTAAAGAATTCATTTACAACTTTGAGTAGGTCATCCACACAAGTCTCCTAGTTTTTTTGATAGAAGAAATCAAAGAACCCATTTAGGATTGGGGATTTGTCTCCTTCCATAGAGAAGTCTACTTTCTGAAGTTCCTCTAAAGTATTAGGTTTAGCAAGAGCACCAAACTCTTCGGGCATAACCAAGTTGCTAGGAATAGAGTCCAACAACTTGTTAGTAGCTTCTTGAGACAATGGAGGATTGCCATTCAATAAGTTTTTATAAAAATTAATAGCTTCTTCTTTGATGGAGTTGGGATTTGATGTCTTAAATCCATCTTGATTTGTAACTTCAGATATTTTATTGTGTTCCCTATGTTTTAAGGCTGTCATATGAAAGAACTTCATGTTTTTATCTCCATCTTTGAGCTAGATAGCTCTGGATTTAAACCTCCAGTAGGATTCTTCCCTTGCGCAAATGGTGTGGAACTCTGTTAAGAGAGTTTTTTTATGAGTGTAATCCTCTTGACTCATGCCATAGGAAGCCACTTTCTTTTCCAATTCTTTAATATATTCTTTGATATTTTAATTCTAATTGAAGATATTGCCGAAAACTTCTTTATACCAGACCCTTATTTTTATTTTGACATTTTTGAGTTTTTAGAAAATTCTGTATTGAGTTATTCCTTACACTTAAATCCCCCACCACTCTTTGATTTTTTCTAGATTATCTGGATGATCGAACCAATTTTTTTGGAATTTTAATGAGGACTGAGCATGTCTCTCATTATTTACCAAATTCAAGACAATGGGATTGTGGTCAGAGGTGATTCTGGGAAGAGATGAGAGATGAAAGTCTTGACTAAGGATCCAATTAGTAGATATGAGTTCTCTATCAAGATGTACATAAATGAGGTTATTACCAATTCTCTTCCCCTAGTTGTTGAGGAATTAATTCCATGGTTTTTTGAAATTGAGTACTAATGACTGGTCACAATTCTCTTTCTAAAGAGTATCCTTTGTGTTAGACACTGTGTCTTATTGTTATCATTGATGTCAAGTAAATTGATGAAAAAGGGTGTCATGGTGTCATATAAATCTCCTTGAGGTATCAGTCAAAGGTCAAACATGAATGTTGATTAGTAATGTCATGTTTGGTGATGCTCTACGAGGTCTTGAAGCATGGTCTAGCCTGCATAGTCATTGTATGAGATCTCCAGAGTTGGTTGAAGGTTTTCAAAAGGTTAGACATTGTCATGTAGGTATGTTACATTTGTTAATGAGTTTGTAATGAGTCATCATGGTCAGTTCATGTGTTGTATGGCTTGAGTTAGGTCATTCTAGGTCCATTCCTAGTTAGAACATGCAAAATGGTATGGAGGTATGCATTTTAGATCTAACCAATCATGGTTAAGAATGTTATTAGTATGGTGACACTATACATGGAGTGTATAAGGATTATTAGGTCAATTTTCAGAGCTATAATGCATGTATGAGGTCCTTGGGAAGTAAAATAGTGAAGAAAAACTAAGTTGACACATGTAAGTCACTATGGATAGAGAGTTAAATACATAATTGAGATATATAGTGAGTATGGAAAGTTAGAGGATGTTTTCATGATGCTTCATGACAAGTTTCAGGTTAGAGTGAATAACATTTTGTAAGATATGAAGTTTTTGGTAAAACTGGGTTTTCTAGAGTGTGTTTTGGTGCTAAAAGTTGAACTTCTGATGCTCATTGTGAATTGTGTCCTTTTTATGGGACCCAAAGGTTTTAGGGGATGTTTTTAAACTAAGATAATAATATTTTACAAATATAATGAGGTGGTTTTATTTTCACATTTTTTTATGAATGATTGTTAAGAAGATAAGTTGCTTTGAAACCCTAGCTTAATGCGACTTGGAAGAAATTGATCCTATAGATCAAGTTTTGATTGGTTTTGAAAATTTTATGATTTGAAGCTATAGATTACTCCTCTATATTTTTATAAAGGTATATTAGAGCATGTGAAATTTTGTGGGCCCCACACAAATAAGTTTATTTTTAAAGATTTTTAGTTTGTTGCAAATTTTATCAAAGAAGTTATTAAATAAATTGATATTGTTTTTAGATTAGGAGTTTTAATATATGTCCATGATAGTTTTAGATCATGGTTGAGGTGTTAGAGGGAAAAGTGTTCCCTAGTTATGAAGACTGGTTTTTGGTGTAGTTTGGAGTAGTCTGTAGTACAAGTAGATTTGCATGAAATATAGGTGGAGTTTAGACTTGGTTAAAGTTTTTTCATGATCCCGGTTCCAAGATATTTCCAATGACATATAAAACTTGAGTTTTTTCTAAGGGATGAGCAAGTTATGATCTATTCTTTGAAGGATAATTTTGGAAGATGCTTGGTTAAGCATGGTCTTGAGTAATGTCATGAGGTTGGTGATTGTTATGAGTTTCTTCACGCTTGTTAAATGTTTCTAAGTTCTTAGAAAAAATTTCTAAATGTGTTCCATGATTTTTTTAATCTTGTAAGTGACTTTGAAGGTGATGGACCAAGTTGGTCTCAATACTGATTCTTGAGCCCTAGAATCCTAATTGAGAAGTTGTAGAGATGGACCTGGTTGAAGGCCTTCAAATTATATTTGGAAGGAAATGTAAAATGTTATAGAAATTATATTTAGAGATATTTCCAATTATGTATTTTTTGTCTCTTGATGATGATTTTTGATAGGTGAACCAAATCAGTTTGTGAAGACCTAGTTTGAGTATTTCAAGACAAAACTGCTTTTTATAGAAGTATAATTTTTTGGATTAGATAATGATTTCTATACATTGGAGAGTTAATAGGGGTGAATTTTATGCCTATTTATGGCATTTAAAATTATTGAAAGTGACAGAAAGGGTGTAAATTGGTTGAGTTTTAAAAACTACTTTCTGGGAAGTTCAGTTTGGTGAAAAGGAAAGTGAGTGTTGTTTGCATTAATAAATTTTTCATGAGGTATATAAATCATGGATGTGATATAAAGGTTAGTTTATTTCCAATGAGTGGTTATATGGTATAGTTGAGGTGTTATGGTGTGATCTTGAGGTCCATAGGTGAAGACTGGTTCTTGAAAGCAGCTGTTTTGAGAAGGATACACACCTTCTTGATAGAGTTATGAAGAAATTGATTGGTGAAAGATAATTTATGGAAATGGATGATGTTTTTGTATTATAATTGAAATGTGTGAGGCATTTGGAGGCTTTTCTAATCATGGTGTTGAGTTTTGAGGTCTTTGATGAACCAAGTGATTGAGTTTTGAGCTATTTCTAGGATTATTTGATGTCTTAGGGCATGGACGACAAACAAGGGTCCCTATAAAGTTTTTTTTTGAATTTATTATTATATATTTTTTTATGTTTTATTGGTTGATATCCATGTATAGGACTGAATTTTCTTATGGTTTTGAGTTGATAAGGGTATAAAGTGAGAGTATTAGTTCAACTTTGAACTAGTGAAATAGAAGGAAAAATGTGAGATGCTTGAGAGTGTGTGAAAGGTTAAAAGCCATGAAATTAGAGCTAAGGATGTGTAATGTGAATAGGGTTATTGATAATGTGTGTAAAGGTTTGAAGAAAAACCATTGCATGAAAGTGTGAGATAGATTGAATTAGAAGAGAGAGGATTTGATGAAGGTTTGAAGGTGTGTGAACTAAAATTGTGATCTCCATTAGTTATGGAAGAAAAAATACATCAGATATATTCATCTACAAGTGGTTGAGTTGGTGATTTATCATATTAGGGTATTGTAGTATCCTTATGGAGTTGGTGGTTAGCTAAATTAGGGATTGGTACTCCTTTTAGGGTTGGTGCTCTACTAAACTAGGTGTTGGTGTTCCTTGTGAAGCTAGTGATTCACTAAATCTATTTTATTTGTGTAATATAAATATAGTTTCAATGGGTTTTCTTCCCCTTGAGGGTTTCCCACTTATATCTTGTGTTCATATGCACTCTCTCTTGGTTGTACTTATGTGGTTGATTATTTCATGCTGTTAAATTCACATTAACGGATTGTTGAATGTTAATGATGTATACAAGTTAATATAAAATTATTTAAGGGTTTAAAGAATTTATCTATCCCCATCTCAGTTCATTGTGATTCTAATAATTGGTATTAGAGTAGGTCCATATGAAGAAAAATCTGACAACTTGAAGGAGATTCTCTTAGAGAACACACAATGGGTAAGTCTTCAGATGTCGAGGCTACTTTAAGGATGAAGTATGAAGTTGAAGAGTAATTTATTCATAGTTTACAAGATCAGATCAGTTTCATGGATATAGAACATGGAAAAGCCATCACAGGGTTTGGAATCACAAATTGAAAGAGTAACTAAATCCATAAAGGATAAAGATGAAGCTTGTTCTAGGCATGAAGAAAAAGTGGAAATTTCTATAATCTAATTTAGAAGGTTCATCTAACAGGTTGACGATGTATAAGATGTCAGATAAGATATGTAAAGCTCTTGATGTGATCTTTGAATGCCAGAGAGATGCAAATGATAAGGAAAACCTAGGTTTTAAGGGAAAGCAAAAGGAGAATGATGAAGGAGTTAGACCAAGTTCTACATTTGATATAAAGGTGACCAAGAAATATGAGTTAAGAAGGTATAAACTCTATTAGACAAACCAATGATATGAGGTATGGTGTTTCTTTTAATGGATATTACTATGCTTGTAATTATTTTGGTCATAGGGATAAATATTACAAAATAAGGAATCCTAGGAATGGTGCAAGCCCCTTCAAAGGTGAATGCTACTATTATTGTGGATATGGTCCACAAGGATAAGGAATGTGTTTGGAACCTTTGTGTACATGATACTAGAAGTTGAAGGGTGTTGTGTGTCACAAGTGTCACAAAAATGGAGACATAACTAGATTTTGTCACCAAGATGAATCCACAAGAGCCAATAGAAAGTTTCAAGCGCACCATTGAAGAGTATTCAAGAGGAAAATCAGTCCCATGTCAAATCCTAAGGCTAAGAAGAAGGTTGTTCAAATAAATGAGGCCAAGAGAAATGATTCTCAGTCCTATATGCAAAGTATGAAACGTTGAAGATTCAAAGCATGACAAGAAGGATGCTTCAAAATTAGAGGTGCTTAGTATGAAGATTTATCATATGAAGTTTATCAAAGGAGGTTTTATTTCAAACAAGGTGGAAGACAATTCTATCAATCCCATATAAGATCAAGAAGGTATGTTTTTCTTTGGTTGAAAGGTGAAAGGATGAGGAAAGTCAAATGTGCCTATCTACAATCCAGTCTTATGTATATGATAATTTGAAGAAGCTAGGAGTGTGGAACACTTCAAGAGTCATAAGGTATGATTCATAAATATGATCTAAATCTGTGCATCTAGAGTTTTTGTAGCCAAGTAAGATGTCCAGTTCAAATTCAAGTCTAATTATGGGGTTGATAAGGTCCAGGGTCATTGTTTTCATCAGTAAATTCTATGTCATCATCTACGTGTAGTGTCAAATGAGTTTTTTAGGGTCTATAATTCTAGTTGGAGAGAAGTTTCTTAGAGATTGTGAGAGTATTCAAGGTTGATTTTATCATCAAGTTGAAATGGTTTCATTGGGTGATCCCAGATTAGGTATGAAGGTATGTTCTCATTAGGAAAGAGTCTTTAAGGTATTTTCATTAGGTCCTAGGTCTTGACAGTGAAGTTAAGGTTATATTAAACTAGTATATGCCCCTTGATATCATGAAAATTATTATCATTGTATTGTAGAAATCCTATCAGAAATAATGCTTTCATGAAATAATTTTTTCACTATTTAAAGAAGTCTATGATTGTCATATGAAGTATGAAGGTGTGTTGGGTCCGTCAAAGTCCATGTCTTGGTCATAAAAGTATATATTCATACATCATAAGTTTGTTGAAGTGTATAGTTTAGTTTCTAATCATGGAGTCTAATATGTATAAGCCATGAAGTATTGATCCAAGTTGATACAAGGTCTCAAGAGATCTATATAGTGTCAAAAAGAGGACTAATCAGGGTAATGTTAGATGTCTTGTAATTTCTTCAAGACCTATAGAGATTGGAAGCATTAATCAATGCATCAAGGGGATATTGAGAGTATGACAAGAAGGTTGTGTCAAGCATCAAGTAGCTTCAAGACTAATCTTTGAATACTTCTAATAGGTATTATGACAGAGATTCAGAGCATTGTGGATTGTGAAATGGTAACCTACATGTCTTCAGAGGTAATGTAAGGTTGATACATGAACAAGGGGAGCATGGTGGAAATTTCAAAGTATGTAAGTTGTTTTATGCCAAATCATTTGTACTTATGACATATCATACGTCATGTATGTGACATGAAGGTGGTTAATTATTTTAAAGGCTAAGAATGTCAATAAATAAGGCTTTGAGTTATTGAATAAAGTATGTAACAGAGTAAAACACTAAGTATGATCACAAATAACTACAATAGAGTATGAGGAACATGAGAAAGTTTTTCTAAAGCTTTTAAGTTAATGTCTTAAAGTTGAAACAATGTATGTGATTTTGAAAACAAGAACTTGAGGTCTATTAATGCTTAGTATATAAGATTATGAAGTGACAAGGCTACTCAGAGCTAAAAGGTAAGGTTGAAGCTTGATAAATTTTTGTATGATTTGTGCAAGTGATCTCTTGTGTCCTTGAGTGGATATATGCATCAAAACAATATCTCAGTAGTCTATACATAAGTAAATGTACTGCTATAGGTATGTAGAAGAAATTTTGAGAAAGTTCATGGAGATTTAGATGATTTAGAAGGATATTTAGTCTAAAATAAGAATTGAAGCTTGAAATAAATTTATGTAAAATTGAGCCAATGCACCGCAAAATAAAAAGGTAAGCATGGAATTGTATCCTCTTATTTTTCTATAATGATAATGACTATGTATGAAGGGTTTATGATGATCTATGATGACACCATGTTGAAGGGGATCCTAATTTATCACTATTTAAATAAGATGAAGCTATAAACAATATGTTTTGGTAAATGTGCCATGTTTGATCTCAAAGTACTGTGACACTTATTAAATGAATGTGACAAGTCTAAGAAGTATGTGATGATTTCATGGTTGTGTCTTTCTATGCTCAAGGTGATCAAAGTGTTGAATGGATCAAATTTTTGTTCTCAAAATATGTTGACTCCATATGAATAATTATATGATCCAAAGTGCATTCTCAAGGTTGACTCCAAGAGTAACTCGTAAGAAAGAAATCAGGAAGCCCTGAAGGTTACATAAAAGGTTGAGAAATTACTTTAAAGTGGTATGTTTTCTCATGGAAAAAATAGTAGTATGAGGTGTTAGACACATGAAGAAGGAAAATGAAATTCCATTAGATAAATGAGTGAGGTATGTTGTCTAAGTTCTCTCTTTGAAGGTGTAGCAGAGTATTAAGATTGAAAGTGTAAATATTACAATCTGAACAATAAGTTCATGATACCTTCATCATGTTTGATAACCTTGAAGTAACTTGTACTCTTGATACATGAGGTGAGATATGTATTAGGGTTTGTATGACAACTATCTTATCTCTTGGGTAAATAATGCATCATATCAAGGTACTGAAACAATTTACTACATATATGTAGAGGAGTGTTGAACAAAGTTGTGGAAAATAGAATGAATTGCAAGGCTATACTAGTATATATTGAGGTTTTTTGAATCTTAATGGATCTACAAAATCTTGGACGAATAAGAGGACTTGTGTTGTTAGCCACTTGCATCCTAAGTATATTAAAGGTGGTTGTTGAATACTAAGATGATGTAGAGGTATGTGAAATACTACCAAGGTAGGAGGAGCCTATCTTGACACCTATTTGGGTGTACTAGGTGCTGAAAAGGATAAATGACAAGGTTGTTGATGCTTTGTAAATAAAAATTGTAGGAAGACTAAGTCGCATGATTAAATAACATGAAAATTAAGGTAAATAAATATTGAAAATGTGTCTTAGGATAGGGGAATTGGGAGTGATCACTCCATATGACTTGTATACAAGGTAAGAGCTCTAATTTTTTTGCTTTCAGTAAGAGATGGATAAAACAAACCTAGGGGGAGATAGAAGGAAGCGTGTCATGCTATATATAGGCTTCCATTATTGGATAAAGTTGGTATAAATTGGAATGAATATAAGGTTTAGGGATCTTAGTACTAAGTTATGATATGAAATTTTTAGAGGTGTAATTTAGGGTATTAGCATGATCTAGACCCAAAGGAAGTTGCAAAGTAAGTTTAAAGCCCAAATATGGAGGGATATTCATTCAGGGGAGCTATGTGAAATCTCATATCAGGTCCATGGATCCTTATTGCAGTAGTTTGAAGGATAGAAGAGCAAGTAAAGTCCAAGGGGGGAGTCTTGTAAGAGAAGTAAGTATGAGTTCATTCATTTTTTCCATTATGTCATGTCTTGTGTTATCAAATCTCATGTTGTGATGCATGAACATCATGGCATAAGTAGCATCATGTTGTTAATTCTCTTTCTAGTCATGATTTTGATATTTTGGAGTGTGTATAAGTCCATAGGAAGTCTAAATAGGTCATTTTAAGAGGGTGAAAATATTTAAAATTTTAATTATCTTCATTTGTGTATTTCCCTCCAAGTGAGATTTGAAATTGTAAAGAGTTGAAAATGAAGAAAGGTGACTTTCATAGAGTAAATAAGGTAATTGTAATGAATGTGAGGGAGCATATAGCTATCTAAGTACATGGTTATAGGTCTTAAGTTGTAGGGAAGTCAATAAATAACTGAAAAGTTGTAAAATTCCTAAATATGTGAATGCCGACATGTGAAGGAGATATGATGAGTTAGTTAGGGTTATGTATGTGAGGAAACAAAAGATAAATTCAAATGGGAAGTAGTTATGGAGGTCAAGGTCTTAAGTTGTAGGGAAGTCACTAAATAATTGAAAAGTTGTAAAATTCCTAAATATGTGAATGCCGACATGTGAAGGAGATATGATGAGTTAGTTAGGGTTATGTATGTGAGGAAACAAAAGATAAATTCAAATGGGAAGTAGTTATGGAGGTCATTTATCATGTGGATAATGGGAGAGAGGAAATCTGAGAAGAATCTTATAGTTTTGTATAATATATTTAACTAATATGAAGAACATCTCTATTTTTATAGGATTCTTATGTTGTGCTATTTCATTATGAAATATGTGTGTAGTATGATTCTGGTTCAACACACTTATTGAATTCATTTTCAAGAACTTCTAGAGAGTTTGAAGGATATTTGAATAGTTTATGAAGATTTAATATGGTATACTTGTTGACTATTTTTGCCCCCATAAAAAAATTAGCCAACTCGGGCACACATCGAATCAAGACAAGCAAAATGGGTAAAAGTATGACGAGTCTAATTTTTTTCATACTCACCCCTTATAGGCTTCCAACATGTAAAAATTCCTCCAAGGTCAAGAAATCTCTATTTGGGGCCTTGATAGGCCACCAAGCTCAAAAGGAACTCACCGAGTAGCTCGGTGAGTTACTCAATGAGCTAGTTGAGTCACATCGAGTTGGAGCCAGCCCCCCTGAGCTCGGCTACACAAAGAAGGAATTAGTGGGCAATTGCCAAACAAAATACCTAGAGCATTAATGAGATTGAGATCATAATCAAGCTATGTGGGTATAAAGGGGTCGAGATCATTGAGCTCATCAATGCAGTGTAAAGAAGAGCTCGTTGAGTATCTTGGCAAGCTACTCGGTGAGTTGACCAAATAATCGACGAGTTGAGGGCCAATTGGTTGAGTTTTGGCTGAGCTCATTGTAGATCTCAACAAGCTTAGAGCATGATGGTCATGAGAAATGGTCTAGACGTGTTTTATCAGGATAAAACATTGGTGGAAGAGCTCGCATTGTCAAATGGTGAGCCAAGCTCGTAGATAAATGTTGGAGAAGATTGAAGGACTGAGCCCTTAAGAACTTGATAGAGGAAGGTAGCTTATTTTGGTAAGATTGATGCGGGAGTGACTTACCGTGATTGAGGAAAACTCAGCTTGGATGAGCCTTAATTCACATTACAAGGTGGAGACCTTTTAGAGAAGGCACATTAGTGCCAGGGGGATGCACGACTAAGGTTTACTTGGTGAAGTGATTGTAGGAAGCTCAGCCACATGAGAATACAAGCTTACTAGTGACTCACAGGCTCAAAGTTAGAATTTCCAAATGTAAAATGAGGATCAATGACATAGGCATGCATGCTAATTGGTTTGATGTGGAATGAGCTCACACTATAGGTAGATTACGATGGGCAGGAGTACACTAGAAAAAGTAAGAATTGTGTATGCCACAATATGGTGAGGCTAGCATGAATAACTCTTTGGCGTAACCCACAAGGTCATGTTAACAATGGTGAGGGAAACTAAAAGTGTGGCAAGGTGATGTGGGCTCGAACCCTAATTTGATTGGATGTATAATGCAAGGTGAAATGATGAGCTCGCCCAAAAAATCCATGAGACTCAAATCACAGGGATGTGGGATCCAGGGGCTAACTTATTCGAAGAAGGAAATATATAGAGATCAGCTCAGATGTATGCCAAGATGGAGTGAATGGAAAACTCAAAGCCCATGAATCCTGTAATATATAAAAAGATGAGTCAGCCATGGAGTGAATACGGGGAGCCTGATCAAGTTTGATGCCAGTCGGCCATGAATGGAAGGAAGCACAATTAGCCATTTGGAGGATGGCTTGATGCGGAAAGCTACGAGATTGAACGAGCTACGAGAGTGAATGAGCAAGGAAAGGATTGAAATGAATCACCCAGGGTGAACAATATAGTAACTAGTTCGATAGGACTCACATAGTAGCTCTATTTAGCTATTGGAGGCCAACTCAAGAAATGACACATCATTTTGGAATTTTGGAGGAAAATGGTTTGGCACGATGAATAGTGCCATATGAAAATAGAAAGAGAGGATCTGAAAGGCCTAAACTCTGAGGAATTAGAGTTTTGGACAATCCTCAAGCTTAAGTGAACAATGGTCTACATGGTGAGTCAAATTTTTTGAACTCCGAAGTCTAAATTTCAGGCTTTGGAGGTTCAATGTTTAGGAACTCCCATGGGACAAGTTAGGTGAATAGTTCCCCAGTTCCCAAAGTTGAAATTCCCAAACCTTTGCAGCAAGTGGGAAACTCGAAACCTGAAGTCTGAATTTTGGACTTTGGGGTTTCAGGAATTTGGATTTTTAAATGGCTCAAGTGAATGAATATTAGTGTGATGTATGAAGAATTAAAAACTCGAAATCCTAAAAATGTTAAGCCCGAAGTCTATGCATCAGTCTCCAAGCTATTCAACATGCCACATGGCTTAGATCAGGGATGCGGTGATCTCTGAAGTGAATACAAAAAGGATCTCAACAAATAAATGCATGGAGATAAGGTAATTCTTCCATTAGTCAAGGCAATCAAAATTTCTGTGTTTTGAGAAGCGAGCCAATGCATATGACATAGAAGAATTTTTGTGAGCAAGGCTAAGGCAATAAGATGTAAAAGTGGAAGGGCTTGCCATGAGCCCAAAATAAAAAGAAATCAAAATCATGCTGAGCTATACATATCACCAAGCCATTCAGGGATAATGGTGAGCACTAATGGGAGAGCTTGATAGCTCATGAATAGAAGCAAAGCCAAGGAGATAGAAGATTGACCGAAACAGGTAAAAGGAGGCCAAAGCCATAAAGATGTAGAAGGAATAATCTCTAGAAACCCGACATGCGGGCAGGTATGAAAGCAAAATAGGGAGATCATTACCATGTCTAAGGTGGGAGATTAGGGAGTCTAGAAATAAAGAAAAGAGATTGATGGAGGGTAGAAACCACCCAGCTCACCGAGTAGCTTAGTGAGCCAACTCACCAAAGTAATGTACCATGAAGACCCCGAAGCACTCAAAACCCTCCTTCACCCAAACTGTCGTATCTTGAGCTAGGGATGTTAGAATGACACAAAGTTATAGTTGTTGGAAAGGTGTGAAAGATATCTTTGCAGTAAAAGCATAATGGATCTGCAAAGGATGGATTTTTAGAGTTTTTTTTAGACCCCAAAATTACAGGGTCTCTCAACTCTGAAATTGAATATCTTGAGCTCCCAATGTCCATTTCTTGCAAATGAAGAGTTGTTGGGATTGCGGGAGCACGATCTATGACTAAAAAATGTGAAAATTTAAATTTTAGAGGTCATGGACCTCCAAAATTTAGAAAGAGTGAATAGTGCCCCTAGGTAGGTGAAGGCCATTAATGGAGGTTCGTGGAAAGTAGAGTCATCATGAGTCTATAGGAGCTAGACTAGACCCATGTACAATCACATCCAAATTTTTTAAGCACAAGGCAACCCCATTAGTGGAGAAAAGATTTTACAAATCTCCAAGCACTCATGGCAGATTAAACAAGGGATTTTTATGAGTTTTTGAACAATTTCGGGATTTTCCCCTGTCTCTCTCTCCTCTCATCAAAATTCTTCTATAAATATGTAAGGGGTTGCCATAGGTAAAGAGGCTTGATCACCTTTTTTCTCCCATGCACCCCATTTCCTCTTGGGGCTTCAAGCCTTTCCAAAATCTCTATAATGGCTTCATGCCTCTTTCCCACATGCAATGTAATATGTATACTTCATGATCAATAAAAATTATGTTCTGTGTTAGTTACTTTAACCTTTGCATGATTTTTTGTGTCTCTCTTACGTCCCATTGCAAGAGGGTGTTTTGTGCATTTTTCATGTTCATTTTCAGGGTTTAGTGTATTTTTCTTGTAGGAATGAAGATTGTTTGTATTTTGGGATTGTGTTGCAGTTGTTCAACCTCCCCTTAGTGCATTGGTGTGATTTTGGCTTGTGTTGCATCTTGTCCGATCTCCCAAAATTAACTCTTTCTCCATTTTGCAGGGTTTTGGAAGAGTGATTAATACTTATTTCTTGGTGTATCACCACTTTACTGTAGACTTTAATTTCATGCATTCCTTCTATGCTTTTCCTCTTATAAGCTATAATTTAGGACAAATGAATAGTTTTTCTTGCACTAGGAGTAGTTAGTGGCAGGTAGGTTAGGAGCAGGAACCAACCTTCTCTAGAGAGCTATCCTATTTCTTAATGTCCCACACTCAGGATAGTTAAATGTTGTGTAATCATGTCGAATGCCCCATCTCAAACTAGGAAATTCAGGGGGTGCTGTGATTCCGTATCAAAAAATACTCTGTTATAGCATAAGGCCAATGTTTTGACTGTGTTTGACAGTGAAAGTATGCTTAAAATGGCAAGTATTGATCAGAACCATGCTAATAAGGTTTTTGGTGACAATATCTTTGTAGAGAGGGAGGAATATTATGTTAATGCCAAATTTTATGAGGTCAATTGACTTGATATCACTCAGTACATGCATAAGAAATCCTGTTGGGGTAAGAATATTGAGATCGTGTTTTCATAGTTGCTCAATTTGTGTGGATTGTTGTTATGAGAGGTGAATAGAATACATGTTGGCATTTTTACAACTATGTGATGATAGGGGCTTGAAATTCTAACAAATAATTCTTCAAATAGTTATATAATTCCATTTGATTAAAGTTGAGGGTTTGTAAACCCTATCACTATGTATGTACAATTAGAAATTATTCATGATACCCCCATATTCGACCATTAACACTATTACGATCCACACTATTAGCTCAAGAATTTGAAGAGAGACCTAATAGACGTATGTGTAGAAACACAGTTAGGGTTTATAAGGAAACAAGGTTTTTAGACCTTTAAAATCCAAAATATGAGTTGAAAATTCATATATTACATGTTTCCAGACCTCTCAAGAGGATTTTACAAGAATTTTAGAGTTGTTTTGGTGGATATTCTAGAAATCCATGAGAGTTTGCTATAGTACCCTGTCACAGTCTAAGGAGGCTAATTAGTGAGTTGATTTGTGAAGTAAGTAGGCATTAGAAGATGAATCCAATTTTGAAACCTTGGCCATAACTAAACCATGGAAATGGGTCCCTAAATATGTGATGGAAGTGATTTAAAACCTCCCAGGTGAAAAGATAAAATGAATAAACCAAAGTTGCAGGCCTAGAAGGGTTTAGTATGCAAGAAAGAGGGAAAGTGAAATTGCAAAAAGAGGGTAAAGAATTAGACCCTTAAATTTACACCACACCTTTACAAGAATAAAGAGGATTAGGAAATACCATCAGATTGTTATGGGTCAACACATATAATCTCAGTCAATAAATTACCATAATGTTTGTTCTCGAGAGCTCTAGGTGACAATTTGAAATTTTTTACTAGACTTTGATGTTTTAAAGCTCTTGTATAATTTTAATGATGGTTACAATAGTGGAGTGAAGTGATATATATGTTACAAGATCTCAATGGTGACTAAGAAGCCAAAAATATAGAGATTTCATGATTAGGCCAAGAGAAATAGTGAAGGGGATAAACAAGAAAAATGACAAAAAGGTATGAGTTTCTTGAATTGCATTCACTTTATTAATGGATTTTTACATTTTATGCATCATCGTAAAAGAGTAAAGTAAAGGAAAAGGCATTTAAGGAAGGATTAAAACAAGTTTTATATGATTAGAGAAACTAGACCATTAAGGCAAGTTCTAGAATCAGGGAAAATTGAAGGATAAGATGTCGTCATTGAGAAGAATCCTTGAAGATGCAATGAATATGCATGGTCCCCTACATCATGTTGTGTAATCATAGTACCCTTTTTCATATATTTCAAATGGGGAGAGTTGCATCAGAAACATGGAAATGAGGTCTTGTAAGTGTGTTTTATCTTATAGTTGACATCAATGTTTCTGAATGTGGTTGCCATCAATGACAAAGGGGGATATTATTAGCCATTGTGTCTTAGTGTTGTCATTGATCTCAAGTAAATTTATGGTAAAGGGTGTCATGGTTTCATATCAGTCTCCATCAGGTATCGTTTAAAGGTCAAACATGAAGGTTGATTGGTAGTGTCATGTTGGCGATGCTCTATGAGGTCTTGGAGCATGGTCTAGCATGTATATTCACTGTATGAGATCTCTAGAGTTGCTTGAAGGTTTTCACGAGGTTAGAAATGGTCCCAAAGGTATGTTACAAGTTTTAATGAGTCATCATGGTCAGTTCATGTGCTATATGGCTTGAGTCAGGTCAATCTAGGCCTATTCCTAGTCATTAAACATGCAGAATGGTATGTATGTATGAGTTTTGGAGATGTTTAGTCATGGTTAAGCATGGGATAAGTATGGTGACACGTATATGGAGTGTACAAGGCTTATCAGGTTAGTTTTCATAGGTATAATACATGTATAAGGCCTTGGGAAGCAAAACAGTGAAGACAAGCTAAGCTGACATATGTAAGTTGATATGGATAGAGAGTTACATACATAATTGAGATATATAAAGTTAGAGGATGTTTTTATGATGTTTTTTATGATACCTTCATGACAATTTTCAGGTCATATTGAAGAATATTTTGCATTATATGAAGTTTTTGGTAAAATTGGGTTTTATACATTGTGTTTTGGTGTTAAAAGTTGACCTTCTAATGCTCGTTGTGAATTGTGTGATTTTTATGGGACCCAAATATTTTGGGGGATGTTTTTCCATTGATCTGAGAAGATTTTGAAAAATTAATGAGGTGGTTTTATCATCACATTTTTATGAATGATCATTAAGAAGATAAGTTACTTTGAAACCCTAGTTAAACCCTAGCTCAAAATGACTTGGAGAAAATTGATTAGACAGGTAAAGTTTTGATTGGTTTTAAAAATTTGATGATTGTAGGTTGTATATGAATCCTCCATATTTCTAAAAATGTATTTTAGAGCATGTGATAACTTATGGGCCCCACTCAAATAAACTTGTTTCTTAATATGTTCAGTTTGTGGCAAAGTTGTCCAAAGAAGGTATTGAATAAAATGATATTACTTTTAGCTTAGGAGTTGTACTAGATGTTAATAATAGTTTTTAGATCATAGATGAGGTGTTAGAGGGAAAAGTGTGCCCTATTTATGAAGACTGGTTTTTGGGGTAGTCTGTGGTAAAAGTGGATTTATAGGAGCTACAAGTGGAGTTTTTTCTTAGTTCATTTTTGTCATGATCCGAGTTCCAAGATATTTCCAATGACATACAAAAATTTATTTTTTGATAAGGGATGAGCAAGTTATGATCTATTATTTGACAGACAATTCTAGAAGATGTTTGATTAAGCATGATTTTGAGTAAATTTATGAGGTTGATGATTGTTCTGAGTTTATTTATGCTTGTTGAAGGTTGTTGAGTGCTTAAAAACATGTATAAGAGTGTTTCATGCATTGGTTAAGCTTGTAAGTGATGTTGGAGGTGATGGAACAAGTTGATCTCAAGACTGATTCTTGAGCCCTAAAAGCCTAAATGAGAAGTTGTAGAGATGGAATTGGTTGAAGGCCTTCCACTTAGAATTTGGAAGGAAATTTAAGATGTTATGAAAATTATATTTAGAAAATTTTCCAATTATTTATGGTTTTTCTTTTGATGATGAGTTTTGATAGGTGAAAAAGATCAGTTTGTGAATACCTAGTTTGAGTATTTCAGGACAGAAACTGATTTTGTTAGTAGATTAAAGTATAATTATAATGTTTTTGATTAGGTGATGCTTGATATCCATTGGAGAATAAATATAGATGAATATTTTACCTAGTTTAGGCATTTAAAAGTCTTGAAAGTGACAATAAGGGTGCAAACTACTTGAGTTTCCAAAGGAAAGGAAAGTGAGTGTGTGGTCTGCATTGATGGATGTTTCATGAGGTATACATGTAATTGGATTTATAATGAGTGGTTATATGGCATATTTTAGTTGATATGGTGTGATCTTGAGGGCCATAGGTGAAGAATGGTTCCTGAAGTTGAATGTTTTGAGAAGGATATGAGCCTTCTTGATACAAATATGAAGAATTTTATTGTTTCAAGATAATGTGTGACCATGGATGATGTTTTTATATTATATTTGACATGTGTGAGGACTTTGGAGGATTTAATAATCATGGTGATGAGTTTGGAGGTCTTTGATGAACTAGGAGATGGGGGGTTTTGAGTTATTTTTGGGCTTGTTTGATGCCTTGGAGCATGACCAATCTACATGGGTCCATATTAAGTGTTGTTATGAATGTATTGTTATATTTTTTTATGTTTTATTGGTCAATCTCATTGTATAGGACTAAATTTTCTTATGTTTTTGAGTTGAGAAGGGTATAAAGTGAGAGGTCTAGTTCAAATTTTAACTAATGAAATAGAGGAAAAGTGTAAGCTTCTTGAGAGTGTGTGAGAGGTTCAAAGGCATGAAACCAAAGTTGAGGATGTGTGAAAAAATATGAAGAGGGTTAGAGAGAATGTGAATAAAGGTTTGAAGAGAAATTAGGTCATGAAAGTGTGAGATAGAGCAAGTTAGAAGAGAGAGGGCTTGAAGGTGTGAGAGCTGAAATTGTGATCTCCATCAGTTGTGAAAGAAAAAATACATCAGATATCTTCATATATAGGTGGCTGAGTTGGTTCTTGATCATTTTAGGGGGTTTGTAGCATCTTTGTGGAGTTGGTGCTTCACTAAATTAGCGGTTATTGCTCCTTGTAGGGCTAGTGATATACTAAACTAGGGGTTAAATATCCTTATGAAGTTGGTGCTTCACTAAATATATTTTATTTATGTAATATAAAGTAGAGTTTCTAATCCATAGGGATCCAAAATGAATTCAATTCATTAGATCAACCAAAAAAAAAAAGGAAAATGAAGAAACAAAGGTTATGTCTATATGTTAATAGAACCACCGTTTTGAGTAGAATGATGGTTATAGAACTGCCACCTAACTAGGGTGGCGGTCTTATGACCCCCGGTTTATATTGGGCAGTGGTATTGTCACTTTCAGAAAGAAAATAAAATTTGAAAGAAAATAGTCCCAAAATTGGAAAGACTGTCCATGCCTCTTCTACTCCATGACCTTTCCCATCCTCCAGTTCATGGGAGGACATGAGAAAGGCTATAAATACATGTAGGAAGGAATAATTTGATCATCAGAAGAAAGAGACTTCATGTGAGTAAGTTTAAGAGTTCTAAAGTGCTAGAATTGAGTTTGTAGAAGAAAGAGTTTGAGAACAGAGCAGTCAAGTAGTTGGGAGGAAGTGTGAGACATTGTCAATTTCCTTTCACACTTATTGTAAAGTTTGTATCTCTTATATTTTGAATTTTCCAATAAAGAAAAAAGGGAATAAAGAGTTGTTTTTCCTTCCCGACTAGTTTTCCTCCTTTGGAGGTTTCCAAGATAAAAATACTTGAAGTATGTGTGTGAATTAATTAATTTCTCTTTGCAAATTTTAGTTCTAAGGCATAAATAATTCAATCACTAGCTCGACTGTCATTTTCTATTGAAATTAGAACAACAGTATAATTGTGATTTTGTGAACAAATTCCAAAGTAGATAGTTTACAAATCATTGTTGTATCAGAGCTAACAAGTATCCAGGATTGTGGTATTCATTCTTGGATTTGTATGACAGTGAAAAGGTTCAAAGGTTCAAAGGCTTTACCTTGTGATCTAGATATCTACAAGGAAGTGGAAACAAAGAATTCAAGGACAAATAAAGGAAGAGAACTTGGTCTGTAGAATCGAGATGCTGGATACCATGATGGATAGGATGTTTAGAAGACAAGAAGAACTTGTAGATTTGCATAAGAAGGATTCTATTAAGCAAGACTCTATGGACTCAGTGGTTCGAGGATTAGCCAAAAATTTTGGCATAGGGAGGAACCACCATGAGGAAGAATATGGGGAAGAACATGAAGAAGAGACTTCAAATGCAAGAGAGAAGGTAAAATCTGATCATGCTCCTTTTAAAGTTGAGATGAAAGTTGAAATTAAAAGCTTTGAAGGAAAAATAGATTGAAAATTTTGTGATAAATGGTTAAAACAATTAGAATTTTAATTTAGCATCCATAATGTCACTGACGTACATAGGATCACCTTTGCACATCTCAAAATGCAGGGACACACTCTGGTTTGGTGGGAAACCCATCTAGCCAATTGTGAAAAGAAGAAACGTCCTAATGTGAAATCTTGGCAAGAATTTACAAAATTACTTAGAGCTAACTTCTATCTTATTGGCCACAAGACTAACCAAATGATTAAATGGTAGTATTTTAGACAAGGCAATGGTAAAAGTGTGTAGGACTATACTATGAATTTTCAGAGGATGGCCATATTGCTAAACATGGACTTGGAGGATGAGGATATTCTAAGTACTTAGGAGGACCTCACACTCACCTTTGAAGAAATGTCATATCCAAGAAGCCCAAATATCTAAATGAGACATGTGTGTAGGTATAGTATATAGATGATGAAAAGAAGAAAGGATAACCAAAGCCAAGGGAAAAGCAATAAAAAAATCAGCAGAAGGAAGAACATGGGAAAACAGGTAACAAAGGTAAGTGGAAAGGGAAAGGTAAACAAGCTGCCACTACTTTGTATACTTGTAAAGATCCCAGGATTTTTTGCAAAAACTATGATATCAATGGTCATATTGATGCTACATGTTGGAAGTTGCATCTAGAGTTACATCTGAAGAACCAAACCAAGGACTCAAAGAAGTCCATGATATTTGTAAAGATAGAAGGGGAGGTAGAAATAAAATATGACTATGATGTAGATGAGAGGCTTGGATGCATGACCACCAACATAGACAACCAGGAAGAGGAGCTGAGTAGAGTATTCTAGATAAAAATCTAGATCAAGAGAACTAAGGTAAATGCTTTGGTTGATAACGGTTCTCAATCTAACTTTATTTTTGAAGTAGTTATAAAGAAGCTCGATCTTGAGACTTATGAGCATCCACACCCTTATCCTTGGGTTAGGTGAAGAAGGGTGTTGAAATTCAGGTAAAAAAAATATGTAAGGTCAAGTTTGGGATAAATTCGCAATATATTGATGTATTGGAAGTTGATGTTATTACACTTGATGCTTTTGATGTTGTTTTTGGGAGTCCTTACTTATATACCATGGATGCTATATTAATAAGAAGGGAAAAAAATACAGATGGGTCAAGGATGAGATCAACTACAATATCCGGGCACACCAACGTAAGACACGAGTTACTATGGTGAATGATAACCACGAAAAATGACTTATTTAGGAAAATCATAATCAAATTTGTTTAATTTTGTTAAAGGATAAACAAGATGGGGTAGAAGTTTTAGAGGTTTATAACTAGGGAAAACATGATTTGGATAATATTATTCAGTCTTTTTAGGAATTTTTTTAGGGTCATAGTGGGTTACCACCAAAGTGGGAAGTAGAGCATGAGATTCAACTATTTCCAGAGTTCCCTCTACCAAACATCGATTTGTATAGGAAATCCTTGCTGGAGAGTAATGCAATAAAGAAATAACTCTAGGAACTACTAGACCAAGGTGTGATACATTTGAGCACCTCACCGTGCAGTTCACATATTGTGATGGTGCCAAAGAAGGATGGTTCTTGGAGAATGTGCATCAAAAAATGCGCTTTGAACAAGATCAACATAAAGAAAAAATATCCACTTCCCTACACAGATGATCTCTTGGACCAGTTTTAGCATGCCAAGTTCTTCACGAAGTTGGATCTCAAGTCAGGTTATCACCAAGTCAGAATGAAGGAGGAGGATATATGGAAGACTTCCTTTAAGATAAAACAAGGTTTGTATGAGTGGTTAGTACTTCCATTTGGTTTATGCAATGCACCCGCTAAATTTATGTGATTGATGAATGATGTATTTTAGGATTTCATAGATTCATGTGTCATTGTTTATCTTGATGATATCTTTAATTTTAGTGGCACATGGGAGGAACATCTAACTCATTTGCAACAAGTCTTACAAGTTCTTAGGGAGAAACAACTACTTTGTAATATGAAGAAATGTGAATTTTCTAAACAGTCACTTATCTATCTCAGGCATGTGGTTGGAGGAGGAGAGCTAAAAGTGGATCTAAAGAAGGTAGAAGCCATCACCAATTGGTGAACACCAAATTGAGCCACATATACCAGGATTTTTTTGGGAGTAGTACAGTACATGCGGAAGTTCATTCAAGGCTTCTCTATGATTGCAACACTTCTACACATAGTGGCCACAAAGAGTAAGGGTTTTGAATGGGGTAATGAACAAGAAAAACACTTTGAGTTATTAAAATAAAAAATTAGTCATGATCCATTACTTTCTCTTCCTAATTTGCAGCAGACCTTTGAAGTAGAGACAAATGCCAATGATTATGCTATGGGCACAATGTTGCTTCAGGGAGGTAAACCCATATGCTATCATTATGAAACTTTTACTTCAACAGTTAAAGGATATTCAATATATGATAAGGAAATGTATGTAATAGTTCAGGAAATTAAAAAATGGAAGCATTATTTGTTGGGTAAAGAAACTATTGTGTACATTGACCACAAACCTCTCTAGTATTTTCAAGCATATTCTAACTTGCAGCAGGAAAGGAACTACAAATGGATGGGGTTCCTTCAACAGTTCCATCTGGTGATCAAATACAAGAAGGGTAGTACAAATTTTGTGGAAGACATGTTGTCTAGGCCACCTACAGAGGAGAAGTTACCCTTCTTGGCCACTCTTAGATCGAACCCTTCATGAAGTAATCTTATAGAGAGGCATATGCCCAAGATAGAGAATTTGGTTGCAGTCATAAGGGGCTGAGAGGATGGGGATTGAAGATTGTTATCTCAAAGATGGGCTACTCTACTGGTGGGGGAAGATTTGTGTTCCTAAATAAGAAAGACTTCTATTGATGAGGGAAGCACATACCTCAAAAGTAGTGGGACATTATGGTGTTGGTAAGACCCTAGCCCACTTGTAAAGGTACGTGTATTGGCCCAATATGCAAGAAGAAGTATCCAAATTTATACGTGGATGTAAACTTTGTTGTACCAGTAAGCCTAAGACTAGGAAGGAGGGTTTTTATATGAATTTTCTAGTACCTACTCATCCATGGGAGGAAATTTCTATGGACTTTGTAGGAGGATTACCTATGTCTAAACATGGCCATGACTATATTTATGTTTTTGTTGATAGATTCAGTAAGAATTGTATTCTTATGACATGTAAAAAAGACAATAAAATCACATGAGGCAACATATATTTTCTTTGCTAATGTATGGGTACATTTTGGCTTGCAAAAGTGTATTGTTTCTGATATGGATTCCAAGTTCTTGGGTAAGTTTTGGACTACTTTGTGGACAAGATGGATACCGGGTTAGAGAGGAGCATGAATTTAAATCCACAGACAGATGGACATACAGAGGTGGTGAATAGGCCTTTGGTACAATTGATCAGAGGGTTTAATAGCTAATAACCAAGAACTTGGTATGAGTCCATAGCCTACATTTAGCATTCCTATAACTAGGTAGTACAAACATCCACTATGAGGTCACCATTTGAAGCATGCTTGGGATATCTACCTATAAATCTA
The DNA here is from genome assembly GCA_019776745.2 of Taxus chinensis. Lineage (NCBI taxonomy): Eukaryota > Viridiplantae > Streptophyta > Pinopsida > Cupressales > Taxaceae > Taxus > Taxus chinensis. The sequence continues at coordinate 603,843,557 of CM034148.1, read as the reverse complement.
TTGGGCAACAGGATGAGGAGGAGACACGAGACACAAAGGTGACTAGAGAAAACAAATTCTTTGAGAGGATCTGAAAAATCCATCTCAAAGTCAAATAACAGTTAGAGAAATCTCAAGCCAAGTACAAGGCTAGACAAAATTAACATAGAAGAGAGCATAAGCTTCATGTTGGAGACATAGTTTGGATTTACTTGAGAAAGGAGAGACTACAAGGTCAAGCACGGAAGCTAAAGCCACTATGATATGGACCCTTCACCATATTGGAGTAGGTTGGAGAAAATTCCTTTCGACTTGATTTGTCACCATTTATGAGGATGTATTCAGTGGTAAACTATGAGAACTTACTCCTATATGAGCCATCCATGCTAGATGAAGATGAAGGATTACAATTGCCACCTTCTATTGAGGATTTCATCTTGGACTCATGATGTGAATTGGAGGAGGATGTAGTGCTATAGCAGAAGGTCAGAGAGATTAGGAGAGGTCTGTAGGAGTCTTGGCAGGTTAGATTGAAAGGAAAGACACCAAGGCAGGCCCGATGGTACTCAAAGGAGAAAGTGAGGGAATAATTTCCTCATCTACACCCCCACTAAGATTTTGTGAGACCAAAAGTGTCGTAAGTAGGGGAGGTGTGATCCATAGGGATCTAAAATGAATCTAATTCATTAGATCAACCGGAAACAAAGAAGGAAAATGAAGAAACAAAGTTTCTTTCTATATGTTAATAAAACTGCTGTTCTGATAAAAGTGATGGCTACAAAAGTACTGCCCAACTAGGGCAGAGGTCCTGTAACTGCCACCTAGCTAGGGTGGTGGTCTTGTGACTACTGTTATGTATTGGGTGGTAGTCCTATCACTTTCATACATAAAATAAAATTCAAAAATGAATAGTTCCAGAATTGGAAAGGTTGTCTGTGTCTCTTATCCTCCATGACCTTTCCCATCCTCCAATGCATGGGAGGACATGAGAAGGCTATAAATACATGTAGGAAGGAGTGTTTTGATCATTAGAAGCAAGATACTTCATGGGAGTAAGTATAAGAGTTATAAAGTGTTGGAATTGAGTTTTTAGAAGAAAGAATTTGAGAACAGACCAGTCAAGTAGTTGGGAGGAAGTGTGAGACATTGTCAATTTCCTTTCACACTTATTGTAAAGTCTGTATCTCTTATATTTTGAATTGGGCAACAAAGAAAAAAGGGAAGAAAGAGTTGTTTTCCCTTCCCGATTATTTTTCCTCCTCTAGAGGTTTCTAGGATAAAAATCCTTGGCGTATGTGTGCGAATTAGTTCATTTCTCTTTGTAAATTTCAGTTCTAAGGCATAAACAATTCAATCACTAGCTCGAATGTCATTTTCTATTTAAAAGTAGAACAACAATATAATTGTGATTTTGTGAACGAATTCTAAAGTAGATAGTTTACATATCAGTTTCAGTGGGTTTTCTTCCCCTTTAGGGTTTCCCACTTATATCTCGTGCTCATGTGTACTCTCTCTTGGTTGTGCTTATGTGGTTGATTGTTTCTTGTTGTTAAATTCACATTTATGGATGGTTGAATGTTAATGGTGCATGCAAGTTAATCTAAAATTATTTAAGGGTTTAAATAACTGATTCACCCCCCTCTCAATTCATTGTGCTTCCAACAATTTTTAATACTTTTACTATGCAATAAAGTTACATCCACTGCCTTGAGGAAAACCACATGATTTTTACTTCATTAGGGCTTGAATTTCTTAGATGATTCATGGTATTTAAAATTTTTCCCGAGGTCCATCAAAAGATTTGCAAGATTTCAAATTGGATATGGAGTTATGAAATGTTGAGTAAGTATTTTAAATTATTTTTCAGGGATATTACAATATAGAAGGATGCTCCCAACTAGTAATTAAAGTAATAAACAAAAGACATGCTCCAATTAGAACATGCACTTATCTTAGATATTGTAAACTTACTAAATGATCTTCTTTAATCTAGGGTGTCATATATTAGGATGAATGGTAATTAGTCAAAATATCATTAAGAGAATGTAAGAGTAGGGTTCATGAGAAAGAAAAGGACCTCTAAAAAGAGTGAAAAAGAACTACTTAGAATATCCCCTTCTCTTAGGTATTATGAAGGAAGATAAGGAATTTTTAGCTACATATTGTGGTAAGTCTTTGTTAGTATAATTATTGGAATTAGGTGGATATTTAACCCACCAACCTTTACATTTATAATGTCATAAGGTAGTGGAATGAAAGCCAAAGCCGCTAAACCTATAAACATGTAAGAAACTGAAAGATGAATTTAAGCCTTTTTGTAACCATTATGTCATTCTATGCTAGTGAAAATTGAGGTCAACATAACATCAAAGATCTGAAATGGAGTTGAGGAATGAAAATATGTAGATATAAGAAGGGTTTAGAGGATTCCTACACCAATACACCACTTTCACAAGGAGGTTTTTATTGATTCACAAGGCAAGCTATTTATCCGTGTATTACTACCCCATTTTGTTTGAGTTTCATCGGTCCTTTTGTGGGCTCTAGGGAGACAATTACTCAACATTTCTCGAGGAAAGGAAGAGAGATATTTTAGACAGAGGATTTTTCTCACGATTTACAAGGAATTTGTGTTTATTTCTGTACCTCTCTCCTCAAATCAATTTATGGAGGTAATAAGTGCTGGGATATTTTATGTTTTACCGCAAACATTATATAATAAATCAAATATGTAGGTTGTGTCAAAAAATAAAAATAAATTACTGTAGAAAAATTGCTTTCCAGGAATTTACAATTTTCTGTGGGCCCACTCCAAAGTTTGAATGAGAGATAAATCTGATAGAGTTATTTTTTGAACAAATAAATGAGGGGGGTCCACTTTTATAACATGAGTAGGTTTTAACTACCCCAAAAACCTTTACCATTTTAATGAATTAAGCTATTTAACTTAACTTTACCACATAAATTTAATAAATTTAACCCTATCTAGTACCATGTGAGAGGATTAGGTCTAAAATAGCTATATTTAATTTAAATATTAGACATAATAATATACATTAAATAAATAAAGTAAATAAACAACACCATTATTTTATGTGAGAAACCCTCTATGAGGTAAAAAACCCACAAAACTGATTTTCCATTAATTTAGAGAAACCCTTAGGATTTTAACATAATCTAGTAACTTTACTTTTTCACCTCATTTTTCATCTCTCACCCATATATATTTTACAAGCTATGAATGCCCTATTTATTTTCGGTGATTGGGTGTGACTCCCCAAAAAAATCTTTCAATCTAATTTGTTAAAAACCAATTAATAAAAACCTTAGGTTATATTTAATAAATAAAAATATATTCATATTTTCACTTATTAATTATAATCTATAGTTTATAGTTATATTTAATATAAATATCAAATATAATCATTAATAACTCATAAGGGGTTAATAACCCACTTAAGATTACATTCCAACAAATTGAGCACTTATAAAATACGAATGCATAAAGACATTATTGTTGCAATAGAGGAACCAACCATGAGCCCAGTGATAGCTTATATATTTAATGTATGAGAAAATAAATTTACAAGAGGTGTATAAATAGGAAGTGGGGAAGTGTAACCACCACCTAAAAAGGTGGAGAAGTGTAACTCCCATATATCTTGATGACACCTAAGTAAGCTAAATACATGTGTAGGAAAAACTATAAAATGGAATAAAGACCATGCAATGAAATAAAAAACCTGCAATAATATATTTAAGGTAGATATCCTTATTCTTGAACCTCATTTGAACATCATTTCCCACTTTCTTCTAGAATTCATTATAAAACACACTGCATGAAGTACTTTTATTTTATATCTACGAAATTATTTTCAAATTCTTATTATACCAACACTAACATATGTTGTACAATTTCTCGTAAAACTTTGGGTTGCATTTTTTTCCATATATTTTATTCTACTAATACTCTTTTTTCAATTGATTTTAGACGATATTCTCTTTATATTGATAAAATTGTATTTCCTTATTGTGGTTATAAAATTTAATGTATATTCAAAGTAACTTAAATACATTAAAGCATGGTCACTATCTAAAACTTAAACAACATTTCCATATTCTTTTTCTACATTCCTATTTAATTGTATACTTAGTGTACTTCCATATTTTTCTTCTTATATACATTGAGAATTTTTTTTCACACAAGTAGACTTTATAAGATTGATAAAACCCCTTCAATAAAATGACATAAATACTAAATTAAGCATTACTCATTTTTATTTTTTAAAACCTACTAAAGTTACACTCTCAATAACTACATGGATTTTTCCTTACCCAATGATGAATTAGGGATTCTATTTTCACCCTTTTAATTTTGATTAGGGTTTTTACACTATAATCAAACAAGGAATGAAATAATATATACATGGGGTTATTCTAAATAATTACCTTCCAACATTAACCATATTTCCTTAGGACCATGTTAGAAAATGAAGTAGCATTTACTTTCTTATATGGGGTTATGTAGATGATTTATCTAAGAAAGGCCGACTTAGATGGATTATATGACCCAATGAAATATATTAATTTGAAAGTGTAGTTAGAAGACATGTAGATCCAAGACTGTATAAATTAGTTAGGAGTGGATAAATTATTGACCAAACCATATGGCCATGACTAGGAGCATGAAATATGTCAAATGAAGTTTGGAACTAACAAACTAATGTTTTTCTATTGATTTTATATGTTGTATTATTATAATGTGTCAACATGTCAGTGTGTAAGGATGAATAAGGTAAATACTGGACTTCAGAAAGTGTCAAGCAGGAAAAAGAAGTTATATTGATCATGACAATAGGGCATAGTCAAATCGAGAGTTTCCAAAGTTTAAATTACTAAATTTGAGTGTCTACATCCCCCCCTTTAAGGATGAATTGAAAATTGCATGCTTAAAGGAAAATATACCTGAGTATATAAACACACTTTGTCTTTTCTTGAATTTTGATCTTGTTGTTGCACTATTGTTATTGGTGTTGGAATACTCCATGGTGAAACCTACAATATAGAGTGTAGTCAATTTCCATGATAGATAATTGATCATAACTCAAATAAAACATGTAATAAAAATATTTTCATTTGTATATGTGTACAGTGAACAGATGTAAACAAGGAAATAATATACACGTTTGCTTGTGCTCTAATATTTCTTGGAGATTTATATTGCTTGAAATTTTCTGAAATATTAAGGGTGATCAATCCTAAATTTATGAAAGGAGAAACTAGAGTGTTAAGTGCATGCAACCCAACACAAAAATGTAGAAGAGAGATACTAAGAAAGAGGTATGAATGCACCCTTGTGAAGGATGAAGTTCGTTTACTAAATCTATTCACGAAATCTGATATCTTCCCATTTAAATGTAATAGGAGAAGAAAGTATTTCCACAAAGACCTTATTTACTTCTCTACCTTTCATAACCCCAAAAATTAGAGAACTGCAGATGGATCTAGACCTGATTTTGTAAATAAGGACATCCAATACAAAAGAGAATAGGTTACCCCAAACTCTACCCATATGCCACAAAATTGAGTATAAGATGAATAAATATTGAACTATGCTAAAAATGTTGAACAAAACTAAATATAAAGGAGTCCCACACCCTAATATTCTTAAAAATGAGCATGAAGCTAAGTACTGATGTAAAGAAGGAATGATCACTTTCATAAAAATTTCACTCCCTTTGATGATGTCAACTCCATGTGTTATTCATGATTGAGACATTATAACTAATATTATATTTTATGGTTGATATGATGCCCTAAATTATAAGTGGGATGAGTTGATGTAGGCTCACAAATATAGTGGCAAGAAGCCCTGTCAATGAGGAATTCCTACACTAGTATCTTAGAGCCCTTCCATTTCTTCTCCAAAACCTACACCATCTCATCCTACTTTCAATGTTCCTAGCTTCCTACCCGCTTCTCCATATGATTCCACTTTTCCATCTCCTTCCCTTCCCTCTCATCTTTAATTTTACACCCTCTTTTCTTAAAAATTCCCACCTCCTCCACATGAAAATATTACACCTCCTCCACCTCTCCCTCACTTTAAAAAATAATTTGAAGTTCTTTCTATTGCAGAAAAAATGAAATATATGTTGGGGAATGGATTGCTTCTGATAGTGTAGTTTATGAAACTCTTACTATTTTCATGGAACAATTTGCTAAGGGAGACATCCCCAATGATAAAATAGAGGAAATAAAAAGTGAAGATCAATTTGATCTTTAAGCAGAGGAAGATAAGTTCCAAAGTGATCAAGAATTTTTGACTGAATGCAGTGACCCCCATTTTCCTGCATGTTTAGATGTTGTTTCACTTTTGGAAGATTGCAGTGATCCACTAAGAATAACTTTAGAGTCTACAATTAATAAAATGGAGCTTCATGTTGAGGAGGAGGAGAGGTTTTATTTATCAAACTTCTTGTTTGATGAAGATAAGGCATATCAGAAGGAGGTAGATTTGTTTGTAGAGCAAGTAGAGCATAGTTTAGATTAACTTATATACATCCAACACCTCTAGGAAAGTCTACATGAAAACCCCATAAGTGGGGATGAGCTTAAAAGAAATGGGAAAATCACAAGGATCAGCCCATTGGTTCCTAAGGATACTTGCCCAATAAGATATTTGGCTAGTTTGGAGCCAAAATCAGAGTTGCAACTAGTCATGCTCACTTCAGAGCATGAGAAAGAGCTACAATGTGCCAAGGGTTAGCTTCAACACCTCCAAATACCAAATACAAGCCAAGATGCAGAAGTATTCATTTTATTTTTTACTGCTACTTTTTGAGCCAGTGCGGTGGGAAACCAAATGTCAAAACAATTTTTCACTCTCATTAAAGACCATGACCAACTGCCAAATCAAATGCATGGTCTAATTTTGTAAGGAAAGGGAAGCTACTTCTCCCATGCATGTATCAGGATTTTTTTAGCTTCTCATTTACTTTGGTTAGAGTACGGTAACATAGGATTAATTTTATTGCAAAAGAAGTGGCATCATGTACACACTTTGCATGTTTCCATTTGGAACATGTATGATTTTTCATGTATGTATATAGTTTTTGTTCCCTTTTATTGCTATTGCATAGTCTATTTCAGAAAACAATCTTCATAGTGGAAAGAAGTATTTTTGGGAATCTCTAAAATGCATGCACTCTGTTTTCAAATCAATATGTAATTTATAACTCCATAATGATTCATCCTTGCAAAGAAGTCAATGTTTTGGTTCAGTTTTAAATAGTTTTCCACTCTCATTAAGGATCGATTCTTTAGTTTCTCCTTGGAAAAATCAGATTTTGGGGCAACTTTCAAAGTGTATTTTTTGGCCCTAAATAGATCAGTTGTAGACAAAATTTTCTCATGCCTTTTCCTCGGTCATAAATTTCAATCTTCGGGACAATTATAAAATTCATTCAAAAGCACCTAAGGAATTAGCTTCAAGAGCACTCCAAGGTAGTCCTAAATCAACTCCAAGTCCAAGCAGTACCTTCATGCCGGCTCAAGGGTAAGAATGTTTTCAAGTATTGAGATGAGTTTTCAAAATTTTTAAGCTAACTATGTGCCCAATGGATGCTTCAATTGCCACTTGATTTCTTCATCTAACAGGAAGATTACCCCATGTTGAGTCGCCAAATTGTTATCCAAAATACCCCCTGGGCTCATTTTGACAAACTTGCAACCTTATTGTTTTGGGGGTTGAACATGGAAAATTGATGAAATGGGAGCAAGTTCAAATTTAAAAGGCACCCTAACCCCAATTTGAACTTACGTAAATTCACAGTTGAGTCAATTTTATTTTTTTAAATCGGGTTTCGGGTTTCATTTACATCGGGACATGTTAGGGACAATTACATGTTATATGTCACATGTTTCTTGCTTCTTAAAACTTGACAATATTCCTTTGTGTTAGAGTTTATTGGGTCCTTCATACATCGAGAACATGTCAACCCAATTACTTGTTTGATATCACATGTTTTCCATGCTTCTTGAACCCCAACTTTCCTTGTTTTAGGTTTGTAAACATGCAAAACATCAAGCCAATTCTGCCCTTTGTTTCGGGTTTTTGAGACTTTCTTGCATTAAGAACATCGCATACCAAAATGCATGTTCCTATGTTCACATGTTTTCCGCTTCCGAAACCCAACGGTCCTACAATGTTTCAAGTTTTTGGGACTTTCTTCGTCATCGAGACATCACATCGTCAAACGCTATGTGCATGTGCCATATTATGTGCTTTTCATTTCCGAAACTTAATTTATTCCTTTGTGTGTCAAGTTTTTAGGAGCTCAACTACATCAAAGCAGGTCAATATGTCTCATGTCAACTACTTCCCAATTGCTGAAAGGTGCTCACATTCTTTTGTGTCGGGCTTTGTAATGTGCTTGACAGGCATAATTTCCTTGATAGCTTGTTTAAAGATTTTCATGATGCAAAGCAGGGCTGAAAGTTTCAATGGTCTCACTCCTTATGTGTTAGGTTTCGTGAGATGTTCGGCATGGTCATGGATCCGATAGGGAGTTGCTTTGATAGTTTCAAGCACTCAGATTTAATGGAGTATGGTGCCCATGTCTTTTATTGGTGTGTTGCAGAGGGAAAGCAAGGATTGTCATTAGTGCCCAGATCAAATTATATCTCTCTCTCCCCTCCCTTTTATCTCTCTCTCTCCCATTTTCTCCTATAAAATGTAAAAAACTCTCATTTGAGAGAAATAGGATGTTCTAAAATGTAAAGGTACCGTGCCAAAGTGGTCCCTAAACAGCTGTGAGTTGCACGAACCTTCATCTTGGGCCTCTGGCAGATGTATTTTTATGCCTTCTTCTACACACTGTTATTGGTTTGTACATATTTCGATTGCAATAAAACTATGTTTTTGTGGTTTTTCTCAACCCTGGACTCATGTTATTATGTACATTTCCTTGCCTCTCCATTATTTTATGTTGAAGTATGTATGTGCATGCTTTTTCTCATTTGAAGGTTCATTTTGTTGTGTTTCATGTGAGAATGGATAGTAAAAATGTTGTTTTGGGTTTGTGTCACTCATGTCGTAACCTCTCCCTTCTCCATTTTCCTTCTCCTTTTTCGTCCATTAGATTATCCTTCACCCTATTTCTGGTGTTATCACCAACTTGTTAGCTTAGGATTTCCCTTCCATGTGTCCTTCTAACCCTCTCTCCTTCTAACTCTGGTCCCTTGGAATGTGTAGGTTAGTGATTAGTTAGCTTGCATTTCCTCCTTTAAGAGTGGTGTTAGCATTAGTAATAGGTAGAGGAACTAAAATTCTCTGAAGGTTGATCTCGCTTTACAAGTCCCACACTTGTGAAATCATCTCATGTTAGCAAAAAGTAGGGATTTGTAACAAGCAAATCCTAGGGTGCTACTTTTTTTTTGCTAACAGTCCCTATGTTGACGTCAATAGCGGATTCATTTAGAAGTGTAGATGTGTCAGGCGGTAGGGTATTTTTAAGGTAATGATCCTTGGCCCCCATATAGGATAAGATGGATTGGTCATCATGAAATTGAAGAATATCGATGGTAGGGGAGTCTTAATTTACCATTTTAGGTAATACAAGTGGGAGGGTTTTAGTGTCATCATTAGTTTGATAAATGAGGGGTCCTAAGGTAATTGTGTTGATTAAAAAAAGTTAGATAGGATAGAAATTACATCATCTGTGTCGATAGAGTGGTCATGTGAGGGTGGAGATGATGGATCTAGTTCCTCTATGGATTTAGATGTGGTGGTTGTAAAAGTGTTCAAGGAAGGTTTGTCGAAACATAGTCCATATTTATTATGAGGTTTACGGGATTGGTCAAAGACCAAGTCATGTATAACCTATTCATAGTGTCCTAGAACAAATCCTTTCCAAAGAAAATGATGAAGATACATTTGTGTGAAGGATTGGTTGTATAGAAAGGAGAAATCAAATATGAATGGTTTAGCATGGTGTTGATTTTCATGATGTGGGGAAGGATGATCGATCCTTCCATAGATGACGGTAGTTTTAAGATGAGGAGGGATGAAAGATATGATATCTCCAATTTTTGGTTTGTACATTGGTTGTTTATCAGGCCTCCCATATATTTTTGGTGTAGGGAGTGAGTGAAGGGCTAGGAGGTGATACTCCCCTAGTTAAATTCATAACATAACATCCTCAAAGGAGATGTTGTTTGGTAACTTAGATGTGGTAACAAAAGAACTGGTAGAGGATTTATCAGAGGAGCCCAAGTTCATCTTTGGAATGAGAATGTTATTAGGTCGATAAGTCATGTGACATGCTTTATAGGGGTTTGGGCTGAGAAGAATAATAAAGGTCTTTCCTTCATGTTTGCATTTCAAATAACTATGTAAGGTGGATAGGATAAAACACATAGCGCGTATCCAAGGAATACCTAATAACATATTATATTAAAAATATCCTTCTATGACATAGAAGAGTTCATGAAGATAATTAACACCTACTTTTATAGGGAAGGTAACCATTCCCAAAGTAGGGGAAATGGTGTCATTGAAGGCACACAATACTACAAGTGATTGGGTAACGATAGTGTTAGGTAGTTGAATCTGGTTGAAAGTGTGAAATGATATGATATTGATGCTAGCATCTTTTTCGACCATGAATCTCTTCATGAGATTATCATAAATTTGGGTAATGGCATACAGTAGGAGATCATGATCTTTGGGTTGTAAGGATGGGATCTCAAAATCATCAAAAGTGATAGCGGAAAACATTTTGAGGGCACAGACCAAATTTGTGAATGGTGGAGGATCATTTGATGGTATTGATATGGATAAAGTGCTTCAATCATTACTTTTCAATGTCTCAGAGAGGTTTGTTCAAGATTATAGAGGGACATATTTATAGGATCTAGATGTAGTTGTTTTATTATGGTATTCTATAAAGAGGCGGTGGATTGTGTGTGTGGAGTGAAAATGATAGATACCTTTGCTTTAGAAAATGGTGGAGGATTAGGTGATTCAGGAGCAAGGGAAATGGAGACCTTGGGACTATTTTGATCTGAAGCCTTAGGGTCTTATGTGCAGGATCTAGTAGTTATGTAGACAACATAAATTTGATGGAGTGAGATCTTACTGGAAGAGGCCTCACTTTTTGTGGACACAGATGGGGCGTCAAATGATAGTTTAAAAAGTGTGGCTTTAGGGGTCATATGAGTTACTTTGAATTCATTTAGATGTTTTAGATCTACAGGGATAATCCCTTTTCTAACAAGGCTTTGAATAGTTGTGTGGAGGGATTTACAATCCTCTGTGGAATTTCTTGAAGGGGGATACTACTTACAAAATGCTTTGAAGTTGTACCAAGAGGGTTTCCACCCTCGGGAGCCAGATGGCTTGAGAGGAGGTATTGTTACAATGGATAGTTGGATGCATCTTTCAAGTGTTCTATTATAATACCCCATCGAGGTTGAATTTGAGGGAATTTACATTTACTTTAATGACCTTGAAGTTGGGGCAGATGAAGTCGTCTTTTGTGCGACATGTTTGGGTTTTGTTTGGGGAACAACCTTGGATTCACTGAAAGTGATTTTGAATCTAGATAAAGGGTGAGGACCTAAGATGGAGGGCAAGGGATTCCTTTTGTGTAGTGAGTTTGTTTGAAGAATTTGTGATATAGTTTCTATTTTATTTGGTAGGTGGTTTGTGGGTTAGATAGTGGATTTGCTGAGATTATGTGTGTGATGCCGGGTGATGTGATCAATGAAAGATGTTTTAGTGATATCCACGATGGGTTTATTTTATGATTATTTTAAAGAGTTCATGGGTGGATTTTAAGTAGATGTGGTAGATGTGAAAGGACTTGTGGTCTTGTCAATAATAATAATAGAGGAGTCAAATGATTTGATTGGTGTTTCATGGAAAAAACACTAGGTGTTGGGGGTGTAGATGGGAGACCTTTAATAGTGTTGATGGTGTGATGAGAGTTCATGACATTAGATTAGGTTTTAATGGTGGATAGGGAATGATTAGGAAAGGATTGTTTAAAGACATCCAAGTTATGATTGGGAGGTGCATTTGGATTTTCAATTTATAGGTCACCTCGGTCGATAAGATCCTGGAAGACATTTCTAGACGAATGAAATTTTTCAATGTTGTGGCCCCAGACTTGATGGTATTTACAATAATCATTTTCTCGTTACCAAGAGGGTTTTGAAATGGATGTGTCAATGGGATGGATGGGTGTAAGCATGATCATACACATGGCTAGGAGCTTATCGAAGACTGTTCTATAAGATTCTTTGATGGGTTTATAATTATGTTGGGGGTGGCTATATTCAGAATCTAAATGACCTTTAGATGTGACTTCTATGACAATTGTTTGCTGAGCCTTTGAACTTATCATTACTGAAAGACAAATTTAATGAGGAATCAAGCTTTGATTTATTTGATTGGAGTTTGAATTTACTATTTTTGAAGGCACAACATTCTAATTTATGAGCCATGGTAAAGGATTGGTCAAATGTTTTGAAGGACTGGATTTGAAGTGTTGATGATATGTGTTCAGTGCATGATTGAGAAAACAAGTTGATAAATTTGATTTGTGGGAGGGAGAAAGAGAATTGATTCATGATACCATGCTAACATGCAACAAAGTCTACAATAGATTCTTCCTCAAACTATATGATAGCGTAGGCATATGTAATATAAATATTATGAGTGATGTTGATGGAAAAGTGTTCTAGGAACAACTGTGTGGGATATGTGAAATAGAAGAGGGAATACTATGGGATATTTCTATACTAATCTAATGTGGGCTATGCTAAGGACACCAGAAATTTCCTCAACATAAGGTCTTAATCATGTGCAGTAAGATAACATGCATGGTGGAAGGCTCAAATTTGCTATTGAGGGTCCTCCTTAATGTAGAAATTAATAAAATTTGGGAGTTCCCATTACATGGGATATGATTTGAAAGGTAAAGATGAGTGAATAGGTTTGTTACAGATTTATTCGTATCATAGTGGAATTTTAGGACCCATGGTGGTGGCTTCAAGAATAGAAATACTATTCATCAAAGCTTATAAAGGATCATTTTGTGAGGATTGTTAGGGGTTGAATGATGACGAGCTAGGTTGATTATGGAAATGTGTAATTGGTTATTGGTATAAATGATAGGGTAACGATACATTGTGCTAAAGAGGAATATTCATGGGGATATTATAGGTAGGATGTGAAACTAAAGGTTGTGATGGTTGAATGTATTGATATTGGATATGAGTTAAAGTGTGGATAAGAGGTTGCGATGGATATGATATATCTTGGGATGGGATAGAGGTGTGGATAAAAGGTTTATATGGTTGCAGTATATAATGATAATGGACTTATGTAATAGGGTAAGTGAATGCTTGTTGTGAAGAGGGCTGAGTACTAGCGATAGAAATTGTATTTATAAGGGGTATTGATGATAGGATGGACATGCCCACATTCTGAATAGAAGATGTGGGTTGTTGTGAAGGAATCAGTTGAGACACACTAAGATGAATGACTACTGAGCTCATAGGAGGTATATGAGTGACAGTGGAATCTACATGACTATATGTGGAAGGAGATGTGTTGGTGTTGTTATGTGAAGATGATGACCTTGATGAAGGATATGATGATGAGGATGGTTTTTGATTGGACGTGTCTTGTGATGAAACAACATTAAAGTAGAAACTAATGACTGAGACTGATGAAGCGGGGGATGACACTCCCAACCCACCAATAATGGAATAGGGATGAAGTTGTTGGATGACTAGCTATTGATTAGGGTCAAAGAGCTTGGAATAATTGAAGTTCATAGTAGTGATGGGAGGTTTTTATTCAGACGTAGGTTACTCGAGGAAAACACCTTGAGAAGTGAGCTAGATGTTAAGGGCCACATGGTTATAATCCATAGTCTCTGTGAATACTGGATCACCACTATTGAAGAAGCATGGGCTGTATGGATATGGGATTTCTGATGTGGCTGAATGGATACTTGGAGAATGTAGGGGAGCTTGATTGGCCGTTAAAGGTGATTGAAGTTAGTCCATTATGCCTAGAATATCTTGAAGGTGAGACTAGAAATTATCTAAGGATTATTAAAGGTGATTGGTCATATTGTCAAAGTTTTGTAGATGAGATTATTATCTGGTTAGAACCAGGAACTAACACAAAATCAATAAAAAATAATGAAAAAGTGGTTGATTAAAACAACTGCAAGCAAGTTAGACAAGAATTTTTTTATTATCTTTATTAAATTAGGAAAGGTGTGAAATGTGAAAAATGGATAAACAAGTACTAAGAGAAGGTTGTTTAAGGTTGGTTTGAGGTAAGATAAAGGATGGAGTCCTCAATATACCTGAAGGTACATGAGACCTAAATATGTGTTGGTGTCGGTATGAGGTGTGGTATTGGGGCCTACCCCCTCACTTTATGGTCCCATAATGATAAAAGTGTCAGGTGCTTAGCCAATATACCACCCACCCAATTTTTTCTACTCGAGAATAACACCGAGTTAGCTTATCCTCTTGGTGATGAAATCTAAGTAGGTCCACCTAGGAAGGGGTGTTTAGATGTAGATTTAAGTTTGATGTGATTGTTTTATGTGTGGAGGGAGTTTTGTGAATGAAAACCATTAAATCTGAATTAAGCTATGTGAAAAAGTAAGTATGAATGTTCATTTCAAGATCTAAACAAAATGTTTAATTTAATGAGGATAAACAAAAAATGCAATGCTAAAAGAAAATAATGAAATAAAAGAAGAGTATAATTGTAATCACTTTTCCTTTGTAATTTTTGATTTTTAATGTTTTAAACAACCAAAAAAACAATGTGCTCTAAGTTGTAATGTTAGATGAAATTGAAAACAAAATAAATGAAATATATGAAATCTAAAACAAAAATGAACTTAGAAGGTACTGTACGCACCCAAAATTACATGTGCTACATTTTTAGAAAACAGTTACAAAAGTCCCCATGATGATTCAAGTCCTTTTCGAAGGTATTCAATTTATTAAATACATTCGTAGTGTATATTTGTAATCCTAGACATCCTTACTTATCTTTTCCACACTTTCTTCTAGCTTCCCGCTTCATTCTGTACATCTTTTCACCTTTAGTGCCAGGACCGCCACCTTTTCTGGGTGGAGGTTCTGAAACCACTGCCCAGGTAGGGTAGCTGTCCTGCGTGCTTTTTCCAGAATTCTTCATGCATGATTTTAACACATGTGATTTCACTTAACTTGACTTCTAGGGTGCGTTTGTGAACCAAAATTCCTAAAAATAGTCTTGATTGCTTGGTATTCCTTTCCTATTCTATTTTTAAATAGATTTAATTATTTTGAAATACTTATGCACCCAATGATTTGGCACTCCAAGGATTCCTTATACATGAAGGCACATCCCAACATATTCCTATATATTCCATGCTTGTATTCAAGTAAAGGGCTTGAGAATTTTGTGTATCTTGCATATTATTGCTGCCATAATCCTACTGGAAATTGCATAGCCAAGCTCTGTTCACTTGTGTTATCTCTTTTCCACCTGTATTGTAACCAGACTACCTTTAAGCTGCCATTTCTTAAACACCTTCTCTTACTACTGCCTTTGCATTCCCAATTCCTTGGACTCATATAGACACACAGAGAAAGCAAGGATAAACTAAGGGGAAAAAATACTACACAAATGAATTTACCTCTGTTATCTGAATTCTAGGTTGGATTTGTTGTTTGATTTTCTTCATTCCTACAATTTATCATTGTTACATCATATCAAATAGAGTATAAATAAATTTCCTTTCATTTGCAAGTCATTAGTTGATTTTCAAGAGGGTTTAAATCGTTAATAGTAGCTCCAGGTGACGAATCCTCTTCTTCCCATCCTTGTGGATCTGAAGGGGAGAATATCTATAGGAGGTTATCTACATATCATAGATTAATTGGAAAATTTCTTGTTTTATGTTAGCATACACTCAGAATAGGTGAATAACAACAACCGGTTATTTTTCTTGTTTAGTTTTAGTGTAGAGATATTTTAATTATTTAGAATAGAAACAATTTGTTGTTTATGATTGTAATATTTCAGTTTTGTGATTTGTTTAGATTATTTTTCCTTTCAGCAGTAGTATAGATTTCCAGTTTCATCTTATTTAATTTAGACACTTCCAACTAGATCAACACTTAGATCTAAGTTAGAAAAACCATAGGAATTTACACTACCCATTCATAGCCTCTAAACCCCCCCTTTTCCAACTCAGATATTAGGAGATCACACTACCAGATCTTAGTAACTGATCCTCCTATAGTTATCTACACACATTCAACATTGGCTGCTTCAACATGACCTCGGGGGGTTGAGAAAGGCTGAAGGTTACATGTCAATTTTCATCCTTACAAATTGGTGAACCCGACGTGAAGTATTAATTACTTATTGTTTCCTTTTCTTTCATTACTATTACATCACCTATCTATTTCTTCCCCTATGTTGGTAGGTATTTTATACTTTCTAAAATATGTTTGGAAGAGAGTTTCATGAGCCGTTTGGCTCTGATAGATATTACACCAACATTCAACCATAATAGTCCCCTTCTCTTTCAAGGTGGGGTGAAAATTACACAGGTAACATCCAAACCTCCCCTAGTTACACTTCAAACCCCATTAGTTATGTAAGGATGAAGGAGGTTAATCAACTGTTAAACATGAAATATAGTCAACCCAATGAAAACCACGTTGTCATCACAAATGTAACATGTTCTTACCACAGAGTCTTGTCAAGACCTTACATTGCCATGGAATCAATGAAAGATGATACATTTGCATGAATACATAATCATCTTCGTCAGATAGATGAGTTTTTATATAGAATGAATGATACAACCTTTGGGATTTCAAATTCCTATCCTAATATTCTTACTTCTGAGGAAGAAAAGAATTATAACACTGAACAATTCATGATAGGGTATCATGAGCCTACTCAATCAAACCCTACACCATAGGCACCCCAACAAGGGACTCAATCCTATCCCAATGACCATGTTTATACTTTATTAGGGAGGATTAGAGAACTAGAAAGTTCCCAGACTTCACAACCAACACATGTAGTAGGGAAGAACATGAGGTATCCTATTGAAAACAAAGGATACATCCCTTCCAATGAGAAACCAAAACAATATCCTATACAAGAAGGTTATTTGGTTCATTCAAATTGAGGTGATCTTCTCGTAGGGTTAGACACACTAGGGATGGGTCCTAATTCTTCTCAAGCTTATCCTACATAAGGGTTGGCTGGAAGTGCGTTCTTGAATGCCATCACAACAAGAAATGTGAAACTCCCTTGTTTTACACCCACTAGCCCATATCTTGGTACTATCCCACCTTACATGCACATGTATTCAAAATTTTTCCATATGAACCCATATGCCATTGCTACTCCCTACATGCCATATCAAGGGACCTGATACATTCTCACCAATACTTATAATGTAACTTATCCAAATCCTTCTCCTCCACCTCCTCATAAAGGATCTTCAATGGTGGAATCTTACGCAATGGGTACATACACTGAGTACTTAAATGAGCCTCTTGACTTCACTATATATGGTGTCATGCTTCCACACCCATTACTGGATCTTCCAAAATTTAAGGGATAAGGAGACCTGAATGCTGATATCAAGGCCTATGCTACTGCTATCAGGGAATTGCATCCTTGGGATGCTATACTGGCTAATATCTTTCCAAATAATCTTGAAAGAATCACATTGGATTGGTATTACCGTATTTTGGAAGCTTCTATATTTTTTTCGAGTTCAACAAAGCATTTGACATGAACAACTTGTTGTGTACAAGGATTAGGGAATTACTTCATATTAGACAAGATCAAAATGAATATGCTGCCCATTTCATCTAGATATGGTGCCAAGTTATCTATTCCTCTGCAAGTGTGCTCAACATGGACCAGATGGAGCTTTTTGATCTTTTTCTGCACTCGCTCAATCGAGAGACTAAGGAAGAGGTCCAAAAGTTTCACTTCCATAGTTACAAGGAAGTATTTGAAGGTGTGATTTGGATTAACCAAGCCACTATTGATAGTGGGTGTAAGACCTACGGTTTTAATGGGAAATTGGTATTCGAAAATTAGAACAATGAAAATTATCACAACAATGGTGCCAACAACCAAGGACATAAGGGTGTGAATAGCAATCAAGATGCTACCACGAATGGTGCTACGAACAACAATAATAACAATAAAAAAAACTTGGGCAATCAAAGAGGCTCTAACACTATGTCATCTATCAACACAATTGACGTAAACCATCCCTCTCAAAATAAAAATCAAACCCAAGGCCCAAACCAATATCAAAACTCTAGCCAAGGGGTAGTGAATCATGGTTATAACAATAAATTTCAAAATTATAACCGAGGTTATAATAAAAAACAACAAGATTCTTATCAAAGGCCAAGAGATTACAACCCTAACCTATACTATGGTTTACATAAGGTTTGAGGTCATGATGATAGGACTTTATGTGATTGATACAAGTTTCTGCAAAGACTTCCCAAAAACCAAATGTAACTCTTTATAGACATGTTCATACTGGACCTGTCACACCTTAAAATGAAAACCCTAAATGTCATGGGGATTCCTAAGTGAATCATAAAAATACAAACAAGGGAATTATTATAGGAAAAAATGAACATGAAGTTGCAACTTCTGACAACTCTTAGGTTGCTCCTAACCTTGGTTCAAACGATAATACACAAATTTTGGGACTAGTTGAGCTAGAGGTTGAGCCTGAAATTAATGCAAAAACTCAGATGAAGGAGTACATTTCAAAACCATTACCCACTCTTTCCTTTCCATAGGATGACATTCCTACAATCGTAAAACTAATAGGATCCTATGATTTAATATCAGATTTGAACAAGACCTTTTCTCACATTTCATTTCTAGGTTTGCTGAGGAATTCACCTGCACAACATTTTACATTGCTTAATGCACTAGGTCTTAGTCATATAATCCATGTAAGGCACCTCTTAGTGCTTAAATAAATCATATTGACTTTGACATACATCCTTTGGGATAGAATGATAGGGATACTGGGTTTGTTTTTGATATAGACAATATGCTATCTGACATTAAAATTGCCCGAAGAGGTGATCATGCCTTATTTTTACAAGTCTGGGTTCATAAAAATTTCATTAAGAGAGCCATGATTGACAACGGGGATTCTGTAAATGTGGTTCCCTTCTCTTTCTTATATAATTTGGATATGGAGAGATAAATTGTTCCTCTACAAGAAACATGTTACGGGGGTACAACAATCTTCAAGTGACCTTGATTGGAATCATAGTTCTTCCAGTCATGCTTGGTCCAAAAACCATCTTGATGGAGTTTTATATTATTGAAAAGGAAACAAGTTATAAAATGATCATTAGGAGACCCTGGATTCATTGAATGAAGGATATTCCTTCTACCCTATTCTAAGAGATTAGATTCCTCCATTTTGGGAAGGTATTCATTGCTCAAGGGGATCCTAAGCCCTTTGATATACACTTAGAAAACCTCAAGAAGTAGAAAGGAGTTTCTATGGTGTATGAACTACCTGTAAATCAATTGAAAAAACTAACTCCATAAAAAGAGTTAGTCCTAATCACTCCGAGCATGCTGAAGATTGAATCTATTGACCAAAAAACATTTGAGGTGGCAAATAAAAATAAGGGTAAATAAATATCTGTGGAAATAGTGTCCACTAAAACCACAATAGAAATTATGAAACCCTTAGAGAACGACAATCTGATATTCCTCCCGTTTGAACCACAGGGGATGGGTATTCTTCTTGGTTTAGCATCTCTTCTCTTCGATGACCTAGGTCTAGATGTAAACATGATAGAATTAAAAAATGAAGAAGGGAAATTTGAGATCAAAACGATGCTCATCAAAACCATATTTGAGGGTTGTTCTATTCTAAACCCCAATTTAAACCCATGTGCATTTGAAACTAAGTTTTCCATATCCATGGGGCAAGGCCTCATCATTCAACAAAGGTCACAATAAAACACAATGCTTTACATAGGAAATAAGGCTGAGTAACATAGTCATGCTCACCCACTCACCATGTCTCAAGAACGTGACAAAGAGGTGCACGAATGCCTCTTTCAAAAAAATGATTTTAATGATTGGACATATACACTTCTGAGTGAGGGTTGTAAGTTTAAACCCAGAATTGTAGGCCCTTGTTAAGAGAACAATTTTTTTAAGGATCATGGTTCTATGCTATGTACTTTTAGGGCTGAAGATTTCTATATTCATCAACTTTCTTCACCTTAGACATCATGACATGTAGTTTCACCTACATTTCCATATGTACATTACTGTATCTGTATTGCATTTTCATCTGCCAGTTCATTTCATAAAATTTGTGATCAAGGCACTTATTCTTATAGAAATTCCTAAAAAATGTCTGAAAACATTGGAAAAACATTCAAATAATATCTCTTCAAATATTCACGATATCATCAATAGTTTCCGAATCATTTCATCAATCCAAGAAAGATAAGACAAAGCTTTGACAATAACCATACTAAGACCTGCATACTTGGTTTTACTTATAGTTTCTTCTAGATTAGGTTTCTTTGCTTATAGTCTATTCTAGATGCTTCATGGTGTCACATCTATCCCATATACATCTCTTTGGAAATAAGAACATTGTAGACATTTTTTCTAGATGAATAAGTCAAATGCAATTGTAGTCATTTTTCATGTACCCTTAGTACAAATTTCTAACCCCATTCGTGCCAGCCTATCACCCAGCGGGTGCTGGGCACTCACCCGAGTCATGCACGGGCACCGAGCCCCTCCTTTATGTGTGCATTGTGAGAATATATTGCAATTGTTAGAGGATTAAATGCAAAGAAGTGGATATTCATGTAAAAGCACAATATGAGCTGCCATATCCTTATACCCATGCATGAAAATGAGAGAAACAACACAAAATGGATTATGAAGAATAGATCTGATTTATGTTATGAAGAAATGACACTAGGGTTTACACCCATGAATAAGATATTCATAACAGTTACATAAATTGATTAAAAGTGATAAGTAACCACATTAAATTGATAAGTAACTAGTATACTTGATACCTTGTCCCTGTCAGTGTAGTTATCCTATATGGCCTTAGCCATTCATGCAACGTTCTTCATAGTAGTAAGGAGCTTGGAATACTAAGTGTCCGTCTCCCCAATCATCTAATTCTCTTCCTCCTTATGGTGCACCAACACCTTTTTTGCTGATTCCAATGTGAGCAGTCACCTTTCCATGGTAAGGATGTGAGTTATGTCTTTAAAGCATTGAAACATTGAATCATATTTCTTCTTAGGTGGGGCCAGATCTAGATGCTTCAAGATAATGAAATTTGTAATCATCTCTATCTTCTTTTAGACCTTACACACCTTTGAATTTTCCTCCCTTATCTCATGCCTTAGATGTGATCTTATTAGATCCTCCTGCTTTAGATCCTTGCTCTTTTTAATGATGTCTTCATTATTCTTCTCCAAATATCCCTCCAGGAACCTTACCTTATCATTCCTTTTGAAAAGTGTCACCTCAACCTCCACTGATACCTTGTCGAGTGCCTTACATACTTTCTCATCGGATAGATGCTGAGCATTTATTAGGGGGTTCACTATTTTGGTCTTTGGTATCTTCATCAGTGCCCCTTTGCTAACCTTGAGCTCAGGCTCATCAACATGGGATTCAAAATCCCAAGATAACATATTCCTCATTCATGGGTACACGCCTTCTTCTTCGAATGAAGACCATGTAAGGAGTTGGTCTGTAGGCATGGTACTTTGGAAGCATGCACGTAGTACCTTACTTGGATCATTGATATAACCCATTCCTTTCTCTTGTGCCACTACCACATTTTTCCCTCCTATGCGCGCTACCTTTGGAAAGCTTATCTCTAGGTTGGGATCTTCACCCATGCTCCCATACTCATTTCCTAAAATCTCCTCCTCTATCTCTTTGAGTATTTCATCAGCCCTACACTCCACCTCTTGCTCCACCAAGTCCTTTATTATGCATGTTAATTCCCTTTCTACGACATCTTCTATTTGCTCCTTGGTGAGGCTTGGGGTCCTTTGTTTGTTAGTGTTTACCTCCTCACTTCCCCCCTTACCATGAATATATCCTTCATCCTCATCCTTTTTCTCATTCCCTTCCTCCTCCAAGTCATGTACGTCATACATAAGATGGTCCTGATCCTCTTCATGATCGTCATCGTCCTTCTCACCTCTATAGGATTCCAGGCTCTCCATTTCCTTTGAATCCATCTCCTTTGCTACCTTCCACTTCTTCTTAACTAGTGACTTCAGTATAGGGGATTATTCCTTCTCATATTCTTCAATAGGTGACTCCTTCTTTGGTGGTTCTTCTTTTGAAGAGGGCTCTTCTTGCTTTAGCACCTCTTCCTCAGGTGTCAGTTCTTTTTCCTTAACAGGGGACTTCTTCCTTTGAGCATATGTACTCGGCTTGACACTTGATTCCTACACACCAAAAAAGTGTGTTGGTTATGCACTTGGTGCCTCCTCTCTCTCCGTATTCCTTGGTGTGGCCTTCTTCCTCCTAGTGGGGTCTTTTGGGATGGAGACATCATTCTACATGTAGGCACCTTTCTCATACTTGGGCCTAATGAACAAGTATACCCTAGATGTGGTCCTTCCAGCAATTGGAAATGCCATATGATTTACCATATGCACCTCATGGGAGACATTATTCTCCATATAAGCACACTTCTTAGGGTATACCAAATTTCTACGTAGCTCATGGTGCTTTTGGTCCACCTTGTAGAGGTCAAACCTTAGTATTTTGGCCTCCTTAAAGTGACTGACCTCGACTTGGAAATATTGAGTAGTGAAAGAGAATGAAAATTTACTCCATGGGATCTTAGTCCCATATGTCAAGGAGAACCTGCCAATGTAGAAATGCTAGTATATAACAAATGCAACTTTCCTTGCACTAACATTGATAATTGTTTGGGTATTCTCCACTCACCCCTAAATGTGTTGTGCATTAACTTTTACCATTTTTTTAGGTGCACCTTGTGGGTGGCCGTCATGGTGTCACAAGTATACTTCACAAATTTCTTGGATGGGGAGGGGTTCTCATCTAGGTACTCCCATAAAAATTTGTCTGGTCCATCAGGCACTTTAATTTCTGAAAACATGATGGTAATTACCAAACATGATCTTCTCCCTATCGCACGCAATACTGATGATCTCGTATGCTATGAAGGAAGATATGTTATAGATAGTCCCTCTAAATTTTTTTGGAACCCATTTAACCAGGCCTTGTTAATTAGTGTCCACCTCTCCTGTCCATTTAGCTTAGTTACTAAGTGCATGGTCATCCTCATCATAGGGTCAAAAATTGGTGATATGTCGAAGTATCATGACCCCTTCTTATAATTGTAGGCCTCCAAAGTTTTCTTTATGGACTCCTTGTCCTCCAAGTCATTATCAAATGAATATCCTTCACAGGTAAGACTAGTAAATTTGGAGATCAGTTGGGGATTTATCCTCATCCTTTGCCCTGCAAAGTAGAAGTGGTCTTCAAGCACACGTGACACCAACCATTGGTAATAAAAATTAGGTTTACCAAAATAGGGCAACTCATATAATTGTAATAATCTGGCCTTATCCATTTTCACCTTAACTTCATCGTCATATATGGGCATTCCATCTGGTGTTCACTTGTCTGTAGGTCTCACAATATCCAATGCCATTTCTTTCTTTATGGTGCTCAGTCAATGGTTGTAGTCACTTATAACCATTTTCCTCATGTGATACATCCACTCTTTTTCCAGCAACACACCATCTGGATATTGCATCTCCGCATACCACTCCTCATTGAAACTAGTGGAAAAAACCTATTTCCCTTTACCCTTGCCCTTATTTGGTGAAATGGTTGCCTTATTTGGTGCCATCTTCTTTTCGGGTTACTAAAAACAAACTCTTCCTTTCTCTTCTTCCTCACTCTGCTCAAATTTTTGGCTTACCTTCGTGAAAGATCCCTTTACTCGCATGCCCTAGTTACAGAACCATAACCTGGAAAATCCTTCCACAAGACGACTTACTATCCTAAAATCTTCTTCCCTACGACCATGTACTCCTTCCACTCTAGTTTGCAAATCACACTAGTCATGCACTCATATTTTCACAATTCTTCCTTCACATAAATCCTCTTTGTGGATGCCCTAGTTCATAAGAGCTCTTCGATATTGTATTTGTAAGGTAAACAATAATGTGCCTGACCTTCTACTTATAGCTTTCTCTCATCTCCCGCGATAAATACTATTCCACCTACTAACATACTTTTGTAATAAAGGAAATGTTTTCCACTAAAGCCAACCTTAAGCACTCTTACTCCATGTGCTCTATCCTGCACAAAACATCCCTACAACCTTTTGGCATGCAAAAATCCTTACTGATCAAAGAACCTCACATGTGCACTTGCAGTGCCGAAGGAAATTCTTTTGTTCTTAACCTAAATTTTGTCCTTGCCTACCTCATATTATTCATGTGCTTCTCATCCTTTGTACGTGGTCTTTGTAAATTTATCTTGAAACCAAACTCCTTCTATCCAAATTTTCTACGCATGCTCTTCCACACTACGCGCCTTCAATCTGAGCCATCAAACCACAACTTCCACTACCAACTTCCATTTTACTTCACATTACTCCACCCTACATAAAAAAATATGCGTTTTCCTCTACGCATACACAACCTTTTTAAAATAATAAACTGCTACCAGTGCACAAGGTGGGAAAAACAACACAAAATAAGGGAACAATCATTGAGAAAGGGAAACACAAGAAAAAAATGCATTAAGGGGAATCCTAAGCTAAATGACAATACTGCCTTATTTATAAATACAAGGAAGACTTATTTATAGTAGGGATTCAACCTACTCCCATTGAAATGGATTGGTAAATATGTTCCATCCAGGTTTTGTAACTAGAAAACACTTAAATCAAGGATATACGAGATGTTATATGGACCTAACCAATGGAATTATAGTTTCCCAGGATGGCACAAAAATTTGGAGTCATAAAGTAAGACCATCTGCCCAACCTTGAATTGTTTTTTTTTAATATGATGATCATGCCACGATTTTTGTCATGCCTTTTCAGTCTTCTGACTCCACCTAACAAGTGATTACCTTTCATCTAACTACATTAATTTCTCCAAGTGCTCCTATAGTAAATTTTCATCAACTAACCCTCCTGCATGTGTAATATGCAATGATGGTAGCATAAATTCAACCAGTAAAATAGCCTCTGTGCCAGACACCAATTGAAATGGTGTGCTGTTAAATTTCTTGTAGCTAGTCCTATATGCCCATAGTATAACTAAAACTTTGTCATCCCAATCTTGTCCTCCCACATCAAAAGTTTTAGTTAACATGTGACTTAGAATTTTCTTAAATGCCTCAAGAGTTCCATTAGCTTGTGGGTGATAAGGGGTGGTCTTATGATGGGCCACCATGAAATATGCAAACAAAATCCCGAATGTTTCATTCAATAAATGTGTACTCTTTGTCACTAGTCAAGCTTAAAGGAAATCCATACATGTTGATTATGTTCTCCCATAAGAATCTAGTAACTGTCACTACCGTGCAATCCCTTGTAGGCACTACCTCCCCCCACCTTGTTAAGTAATCAGTGCAAGTAATGATATAACACAAACCAGTCCTTTACATTGCAGGTGAAATTGCTCCTACAAAGTCAATGACCCACTTTTCAAATGGTTCTGTGCTGGCTATAAGTATTAAGGACATTCTCTTTTTCCTGGCTTGCTAAGGCGTTGACAATGGTCACATTCCTTGCAAAACTCAATGCAATACTAGTAGATGCTTTCCCACCAAATTTTTGCAAGTAGAATCTTCCATGTGGTGACATTCCCTGCATAGTTCCCTCCTGCAATCCCACCATGTGCTTCTTCCATGATTGCAACGTGCTCATGTTCCAACACACACTGGCATAAAACCTCATCATATCCTAGTTTGTACAAGTCTCCAGTGATTAACATGTAGGGCGTGATGTGAATGGATAACTATTTTATTTCCAAAGTCTTCATTCCTTTTGGCACCACACCCATTTTGAGAAACAAAAAATAATCTTCTAACTCAGAGGGCGCACACTGTAAGATAAATAGTTGTGTGTCTGGCATGACATCCTCAATTATCTACGCATCCTCCCCTAAGTCAATCCTTGATAAATGGTCAGGCCTTGAGTTACTCTTTCCTTGTTTCACAACAACTTTAAACTCAAACTCTTGAAACAAAAAGACCCACCGGCATATGCACCCTTGCAAAATGAGCTTGTTCACCAAGTACTTCAATGTCACATGGTCTATGTACAATATAAAAGGTGTTACCAAATGATACTTCCTCAACTTATGCATTTTATAGATCATTGATAGTGCTTTGTGCTCAATAGTAGTATAGTTTTTTTCTGCTGGTGTCAACTTCCTACTTGTAAAGTAAAGGGGGTGATCAACAATCCCCTCACCAGGTTTTGCTAGCACTGATCCAATGGTTGTCTCTAAGGCATCAACATGCACATGGAAAGGTTTATCCCAAGAAGAAAGCATAATATGGGTGGAGTGATGAGCTTATCCTTCAATGTATCAAACGTCATCTGCTGCGACTCTCCCTAGTGAAAGGAAATTTTGTGCTTTAGTAACTTCTCCAATGGTGCAACAATTTTGGCATACCCCTTGATAAAATTATGGTAGTATCCCATATTCCCAAGGAATCCGTGCACTTCTCTCTGGCTAGTAGGGTCCCCCAGTCCCACAATAATGATAAATTTTGCAGGATCCACTAACAAGCCTTCCTTACATATGATGTGCCCCAACAGGGTTCCAAACATAGTAGTAAAGAGACACTTATTGATGTTGAGGGATATGTAAAACTTCTGACATCTCTCAAACATCAACCACAAATTATCATAATGGTCTTTCACTAGTCCATACACTATCCAGTAATCAAGGTATACCTGAAGAAACTTATGGATGAAGTCTTGAAATGACTGCAAAACAATGCATGAAAACACAAAAGGTA
Source organism: Taxus chinensis (assembly GCA_019776745.2). NCBI lineage: Eukaryota > Viridiplantae > Streptophyta > Pinopsida > Cupressales > Taxaceae > Taxus > Taxus chinensis. The sequence goes on along the minus strand of CM034148.1, from coordinate 603,816,424 downwards.
CATTCTTCGGTCCAAAAAGGATGACCGTATAGGAAAAAATTTCCCATTTAGTGGTGAAAGTTGTCTTTTCTTGGTCTTCTTTAACAATTCTAACTTGATGATATCTTAAGAATCCATTTGTGAAGGAATAGATATCGTGCCAAGCTACTCCTTCCAGGATTTCTTCAGTGAAGGGGGTTGGAAAAGGGAAAATGACACATACTGCATTAAGGTCCCTGTAGTCAAAAAATATTCTTATCCTTCCATCCTTTTTAATCCTAATGACCATGGGGCTTACCCATTCTGATTCCTCCACATCTTCAACGATTCCTGAAGTGATCATTTTTTCCATCTCCTCCTTGACCTTGACGTGAATATTCAGATTCATTTGATAAGGCCTATTCTGAATCAGGCATGCACATTCCTTTAACTTTATTTTAATTTATCCCAAGGAGTGGTGAACAAATTTAAGCTCATTTTGCCCATGTGGAAATAAGTCCTAAAACACACACATTAGATTAATGATCTTCAAAACTTCCTTCTTTGACCAATAGTCTCTAATAGTGGCCTCCTTAGATTCCATTTCTGAACCAATGTTAACCTTATTTTCTTTGAGGGGTTCATAGTAGGTGCATGCTTTGTCATTAGCACTATCAATAACCTTGCATGTAACTTCATTATGGTTAACTTCCAAACTCTCCATCTCTTTGACATCTATCACATAGACCATCTTTCCCTTGTCTTTCTCCATGCACACGTGCTCAATTTACATCTATTATGACTCTTCTTAATCAAAGCACAATTATAAGTCAGGTTCACCCAATAAACCTAATATTTTATCTTCTACCATGGCACTATCTCCCACTGTAAGGTGCTTGACAACCTACAACACCCTATCCACCGATGGTTTAGTACTCCGATACTCGAAAGATTGAATGAGGTCAACCATTAATTGCTGCCAATTTCCTATTTGACGACACATTTTTGAGTGAATATACCATGCACGTGCGTAGCATTGTAAGGTGGAATACAACTTACACAGCCATAAATAAGGTGGCAAGGCCTCCGTACCTTCCATCCATGCCTTCTCACATGCTTGGATGTGGAACGAGCTAGGATCCTTCCCATGGTATTCTTGTATGACAATGAGTGCATTGGTTTGGGAAAACCTAACAGAGAACATGATTCTTACCTCACACCACTCTAGAAGGATATCACAATGTGTCACCTATAAATGTGCTATGGTCCTGAGTAAGTTTTAGGTGAGCTTCCCTCTTCTTTTGATCTCATTTTTCCACTGATCCTTTATTTCTCATAAGAATTCATCAAGGTTGGATCCCCCATAATAACTAGGTAACTTCCTTCCTCCCAGGCACTTGACTGAGCATGCCTTTTTCACCCTTGTAACTGAGCCTCTTAACTATCACCTAATTAACTCATAATTCCCATGCGCCCAATTATCACATGCCACACTAGTTATATCACTTATGGATTGGGCATATTCAAATTGAATAACTCCTTCTGTAGGGTGAATCACCTCATGATCATTGATAGAGTGTACATAGATCCTATCAATTTCTTCTTCTCCCAAGGGCTAAGTATAGGTGGGTGAATTTCCATCAGTTAAGGGGATGATGACCCTCTATTCCTTGTTCTCAAATCTTATGTATCCCTTATTGAACCTTAGGTTGGTATTATTCTTGTAACACTAGGGGAGCCCAAGTAATGCCAAAAAGTTGTTTGCCTTGGCTAGTGCTAAGACTTTAAAATATCCAGTGAACTTTTCCCCTTGGATAGTGATAACAACATCCTTCAAGACACCAATGGGAATTTCCTTTGTCTTGTTAGCCATTTACAACACATTCAAAGATGGATGTAATGGGGGCTTCCTATTTAATGCCATGTGTATAAAGTGAGGACATTGACCTCCATGTCCATGTCAATCAGAATATTTCTCAGAAGTCATCCATCCAAAACAAAATTCAAGGTAATATCCTTGTCATAGTCAAGGCTGTGGGGATGAAGGTTAGCATGCAGAACCTTCCTTTCGTGCTTTTCTTCAGTGTGTTGTACCTTCTCCCATAACCATTACCCTAGCAAAGGGATGATTTTCTCCTACCTTAACATCTTGCATAATTCCCTTACCTCATCCAGATCCTTCTGTGGAGCCTCTTCATTCTTACTTTGTTATTGCCTTAACTATTCCTTCAGGAATTGGATCTCCCCTTGTAGGCTTTGAATCACATCCATGGTATCTTAATACACTTCTTTCTGATGAGTAGGATCTGGATACTTCCTATGTACCACCTCCTCTCTAATAACCAATAATATCTTCATTGGTATATCCCTTGCACGCGTAACCTTAGCTCACATCATAGCTAGTATAGGATTTAGTTCCAACTCACGTGCCACCCTTGACATCCACTGTGAATCAACCTTCCTTATGCTTACCATTCCAACATCTTTGTCTTTTTGATGTTGCTGGCTCATATGTTCAAATAGTTATGGATATTCCTCATACTTATGGTTTTTTTCCACACCAAGAGCATTGTAACAGATTAGGGCATTGACGCTTATAATGCTATATACACCCACAATTGTAACAGGTTCCATATGGGAACTCACTTCTCCCTCCATGGTTACCACAAACATGAAACCCTCCTCAAAAACCTCTTCCATGTGCCCCTCCATCCATGCACCCTTCATAGTGACAACTGCCATCCTTGGAATTGTTCACGAGGATGGTTTGTTGCACACCAATATTAATGAAATCATGTATTTGGTTAATCAATCTACAATCCTTGGTGTCATGAGCACTAGAGGTGAAAATATCACAATAATAAGACACATTTTTATGGATCACACATTACATTAGTGGGCACCTTATTGCATCATGATGTCCATTGAAAATTTTACAGTCCAATGTCATGGCATGTACTGATATCCTAGGGAAACTATCCTTTGTATGCCCCTCTACCTCAAAATCCATGCACCATAGACCACTGCGAGTCTCATGCACTGAGTTTGCAAATAGATTTTCCAGCTGTTTGGCCATTATAAAACCTAAACCTCAAGAAAATGGCTACCAACGGTATCCATGATTCCAACAACCTCAGTGCATAGGGCAGCCTCCAAGGCCTCACGCAGGTTTGTGTAATTCTTGTGTGAAAGTGCTCTTCTAAAATGTGTTATCAATCCTCCAATAAACCAATGAGAATGCTGGGATGGATGACTATCATAAGATAAATTTTATAAGAGAGTATTGAAACATGCATCATAATCCAACACACTCTCTACCATACCTTATTAAATCTCCTTCAGCGTGCTAATGCTCTTTTGTTTAAACTTATGGATATTAAATTCAGCTAGGAAGGCATTTCACAGCGTGGTGTAATCCACCACTATTTGATGGGGGTCATACTTTCAGTACCAACTATGCATACATCCTTGCAATGTTGTTGAAAATTGACTTGCCTTCCACTCGTAGGTAGTAATCCCCTTTGTGCGCCATAGCAGCTCACACTTGTGTACATGCTCTGCAACATCCTCAACACCTTTGTAGTTTGGTAGATGCATAGACATTTTGAAAAAAACTTGCTGAGGTGGTTGAGGTCCTTTTCCACATGATACAGAACTTTGATTCCCTCTAGTGTTACCTCCTCCACCAGATCCAGTAGATCCACCAGGTCTTGTTCCTTCTGATCCACCAGATCCTCTTGATCTGCCAGGTCCTCTAGATCCTATACCACCAGATCCACCTCTTGTAGATGGTAATGGGCCCAAAGTGGTTATGCATAGTGTCCCACCGAACTATGTGTAAATAGTTTGTGATATTACACCGCTACTAAATGTGTGTCCCACACCGCTTCTAGACACGATACCCAAACTTTGTGTACCCATACTTTTCCCAAATGTTGTTCTAGACAATATTCCTCCAAATACAAGGAATGATTATGCAGCCATAGATGTAGCAAATGAGAAATTATATATCCTAGGTGTAGATTGGTCACTCCCACCAATACCAACTAGATTATCAATACTTATCTCTTGGATTTGGAACACTAAGCACTAGGGGTCGACCACCAAGCAGGATCCTGATGCACGACGAATTCCTTTACTCTTTACCAAGTGACAAAATCTCATCAAAATTTGAAGGGGTCTCTCTTCCATGCTTTCCAAGATGGGGTAGTATAGACTGCTTAGGCTTCACATCCTCCATGTGAACCTTAATTCCTTTCCTGTAATTTTTACCTCCACAAATCCATTACTCCTACAACCTTGCACGTTGTCTAGTCAAATCCCTTTCACGAGCTTCAATATACTTGAGTTGTCTCTCCTCTCTCTCCTTTTCAACCGCAAGGTCTACTATCTTCCTCCACCCTAGCTTCCTCACTCAATGATCATAGATAGATCTTAGTTAGCCATAGGAGAATACTTCCAAACTTAGTGTATTGATTAGGATCATTTATAGCTAAATGGAATAGCTCATGAAAATTATCCTTTGGGTTCTATCAAGAACTCAAACTCAACAACCTCATGGACAAGAATATGTATAAATACTGTATTCCAAGGTATAACTAGTCAACACTCTTCTTGCACCAATGATCAACAAAAACGCTGTCCAAGTCAGATCAACATCATATAGCCTCTGATAATAATCATGGGTCCACACATGAGAGTTCTATAGTACCATCTTGATCTAGATGAATATGCAAAAATCCATCCATATAAATCCATTGGAAAGATAGCAAAAGAATCTCTCATACAACTCATGATACATGTGTTATTCTACCCATATGGGTGCATCAAAATCTTTTCTAATACTAAATCTCTGAGAAAATTTATCCTCTACGTGCTCTTAAACGATGCTTTAATACTATCCAAGGTTAAGTGCTCTGATCATCATGCATACCATTATCATAACAGCTTTGGAAAGAGGTCCCAACAATGGAATCAATATATAGTCATTTTACATGTACCCGTAGTTCAACTTATCTACCCCCATGCACACTAGCCTCTCACCTAAGTAGGAACTAGGTTCTCACACAAGGCACGCACGGGCACTGCAAACCCCTCCTTTATGTGAGAATTGTGAGAATATCTTGTCATTATTAGAGTATTAATTACAAAGAAGTGGACATTCATGTAAAAGCATAATATGAGTTACCATATTCTTATAGCCATGCATGAAAATGAGAGAAAAAACATAATATGGATTATGAAGAATAGATCTGATTTCTAATATGAATAAATGGCACTAGGGTTTACACTCATGAAAAAGATATTTAGAATAGTCATATATATTGATCAAGAGTGCTAAGTAACCACATTAAATTCAAAATACCATGCTAAATTGAATCATATTGAATGTCAAGGATCCGACCTTTACAATATATGTTAAAAAAGAGATCTAACTCATATATCAGGAGTCCTACCTATGCCCCCCCTTATTACATGAGTTTTACATACCTATCCCTTAGACATGATGAAATTCTTGAAACTCCCTAATGGAAATAAAACCAAACCCTAGGGATTCTTTATCCTTTCCCCAGAGCTTTGCCTTCCTCATGCTATATGTCTATCCATATATGTCTTCCGCTCCTTCCCCCCTTTCTTTACTTCTAGAGAATCTTTCTATCGTAGCTCTAGCACCCACCACCATGCCTTCCTTTAGGAGTAGATCACATGCCAAGTGTCTATGTGGTCCTTCATTGATGAATTTTTATCCTAGCTCTGAGATCTTCCACCTTTCTGTAATGATTTCTTCCTAGGAATATTCCCTGTGTGGAAATATCCTTTTCTTGACCACCAAGTCTCCAAGCTGGCACCTTATCCTCTCAGTATGCCTAGTTGGGTCACATTTTTCCTCAAGTGCCTCTAGGATGCTGAAAATGGATAATTCATTAGATCCTACATAATTTTTGTGCACATGCGCTCTGGTGTCTCTTAAACCCTTCTTAATCCTTGCTCTACGCACTTCTCCCCACATGCCCTTCTTCTTATTGGTCCCGCACACTCATGCACCCTCTGGTACTTAGCCAATATTTCGAGGCCCAACAAAAATCCATATAAAATTTTTATTTTACACATTTCTTTGCCCTACCAACCTTCAGGGTTGAGCCCGCATTTCTTACTAGTGATGTAGGGTTGAGAAAGGAGAGAAGTGCCCTTACTTGCCTATGCCTTGTTCATGGTGATGAGCCCATACTTCCTACTAGTAATATGGGGCAATGTGTAGGGGGTCTCTTTGACAAATTTGAAAGTTAGAAGTAGTTCATTCAAATGCTGTGAAATCATAAATAAGAACAAAGTGAGTTAGATGTTTGAATTCCAAAAGAGTTTAAAACCTCAAAACCAGATTTTGTCAACCAAGTGGCCATAAATGGATCTAAGTCTAGATAAACTGGAAAGCATTTCACATTTTAAACCATGAATAAAAATTGAGTAGAATGAGGTTGTAGGGTCTCAATTTGGTTTTTCCAAATCCTTGTCTTTCTCTCATCATTACCATTCAATTTTTTTTAAAACTTGTGCCCCTTATGGCTCTTGGTGTTGAGCCCTCCAATCTTACCAGTTATGTGGAGTTAGGAGTGGGGCAAGCTCATTCACTTAACAATCACTTTTTCATCATGCCTTGCCAAAATAATACGAAGTATCAAAAATTGCTTAGAGAAACTAAAATTTAGCATTACAGTGTATTTGCATTATCATGTATCAACATTACAAAACACAAAAAAGAAATCATTCTATTAGCATTCACATCCACTGCATACATTCTAAAAAGCATAGAAAATCAGAAATTCTAAACATCTAAGAGTACACACATGAATCAAATCATAAATGGAATTCAACTCGATGTAAGGAATAACTGAGCCAAAAAGAGATATCTTTACATATCATGGTGTGTCATAGTTTTATACAATGCCATCGCATACTAGGTGTAGTCAAAACACTCACAATGAGAATGAAATACCAAAACATCATATATACCTAACAAAATGGAAACCAAGCAATAAAGGTACTCTGCTTATCTACCTCTTTGATCCCCCTTATGACCACTCTAGCTACAAATTTCTTAGGAGTTCTCAAAATCATTCAAACAGGAAAAGGGCCAAGCCTAACACAAAATACCATTTCTAAATGCATTCCAATTCAACCATACTCACAAACGAAATGGCCACTATGGGCCCAGAGATCAAAAATAACCAAGTCAATATGCACAAATGAATATAAAAATGAGTTTGTTTTGATATATATATATATATATATATATATATATATGTTGTTATAAATTCATTTTGAGTGCATATGTTCACATGGTTGGAGTGCTAGTGTATATATATTTCTATATGCCCTCACAAACAGTAAGTCCTCTTGTCATTTTAATTTAGTATTTATTTTTTGATATTTCATCTATCTTCACTTAAGTCTTCTTTTTTCATTTTATAGGTAGCGTGAGTTTGGACGGTGACATTTCGACACACGGGTGTGTCAGGTTTAACTTCTATCTCCCCGTTTTGGGAACACCATACTTAGACTCTACGTTTTATGGCTTTTCATGGCTAAGATGATTCTTTGAGGGGGAAATATGTATGTACCCAAAATTACATGTGCTACATTGTTAGAAAATGGTTATAAAAGTCCCCAATGACGATTCATGTCCTTTTAGAAGGTGTTTGAGTTCCCAAATCCATTCGCAGTGTATGTTTGTAAGCCTAGATATCCTTACTTCGGTTTTCCATGCTTTCTTCCAGCTTCCTGCTTCATTATGTGAATTTTTTAGCCTTTAGTGCCAGGACCACTGCCCTATGCAGGGCGATGGTCCTGTATGCTTTTTCCAGAGTGCTTCATGCATGATTTTAACACACGTGATTTCACTTAACTTGACTTCTAGGGTGTGTTTGTGAACCAAATTGCCTAAAAATAGTCTTGATTTCTTGGTATTCCTTCCCTGTTCTATTTTTAAATAGATTTAATTAGTTTAAAATACCTCTTCACCCAATGATTTGTCACTCCAAGGCTGCCTTGTGCATGGAGGCACATCCCAGACAATTCCTATATATTCCATGCTTGTATTCAAGCAAAGCGCCTGAGAATTTTGTGTATCTTGCATAGTATTGTTGCCACAATCTTGTTAGAAATTACATATCCAAGCTTTGTTCACTTGTTCTATCTCTCTTCCACCTGTATTGTAAACATACTGTCTTCAAGCTGCCATTGCTCAAGCACCTTCTCTTGCTATTGAATTTGCATTCCCAATTCCTTGGACTCATATGGACACACAGAGAAAGAAAGGATAAACCGAGGGGAAAAATTACTACACAACTAGATTTACCTCTATTCTATGAATTATAGGTTGGATTTGTTGTTTTATTTCCTTCATTCCTATAATTTATCATTGTTACATCATATCAAATAGAGTAGAAATAATTTTCCTTTCATTTGCAAGTAGTTAGTTGATTTCCAAGAAGGTTTAAATCATTAATAGTAGCTCCCAGTGATGGATCCTCTTCTTCCCATCCTTATGGATCTGAAGGAGAGAATATCCATAGGAGGTTGTCTACATATCATATATTAATTTCAATTTTTTTTTTTTTTTTTTTTTAATTTTTTTTATTTTTTATGTTAGCATACACTTTGCACAGGTGAATAACCACACCCGGTTATTTTTCTTGTTTAGTTTTAGTGTAGAGATATTTTAATTATATAGAATACAAGAAAATTGTTGTTTATGATTGTAATATTTCAGTTTTGTGATTTGTTTAGATTAGTTTCCTTTTCAGCAGTAGCATAGATTTCTAGTTTCATCTTAGTTAATTTGGAAACTTCAAATTAGATCAACAATTAGATCCAAGTTAGACAAACCATATGGAATTTATGCTACCCGTTCATAACACCCAAATCTCCCCTTTACCAACTCAGCTACTAAGAGATCACACTAGAAGATCTTAGTCACTGATCCTCCTATAGTTAGATACACACATTCAACATCAGTTGCTCCGACATGACCTCGAGGGGTTGAGTGCGGTTGAAGGTTGCATGTCAATTTTCATCTGTATAGGTACCACTGGTCACACCAAGATGTTTATTTTGTTTTTTGGTTAGGTTATAAGAATTTTAAAAATAACAAAGATTCAAATAGGAATTGTTTATTGATACCTACCATGAAAACCAAAATCTTAGAATGATCGTGTGAGGCTCCTCCTTTCACCGAGTGAGAATAATTGCGTACAAAGACAACTAAACAGAGAGATATTAGATATGGATGATAATGAGTTACTAAGTGAATGCCAATCCTAGGAACCCAATGAAATTCCTTGAAGTCTGTTAACTCAATTGATATAACAAAGTGGTTTGATAAATGAAAAGATAGATGATAAATTTGATTAAATTAGAACTCAATGGGGATGGAAAGATCCTGTTTAGTATTGTAAGTGTCCCAGGGTAGGGTGGTAACAAGCTCAAAGTAGTTTTACTATAACTCTTTAGCCTTCTCACTCTTCTTGAATGACTTCTATCTGATCCTTAATATCCTCGATATTGGGAGAGAGTGTAATGGGGCACAAGCTGAGTTCATTAACAATATCAAATTATTTCCACATGAATGGATGCTAGATGATAACGAGATTATATATGATGATGATTGGGTGTGAAGGATATGGAACAATCATCTACAAAACATCCATCTTGTAAACAACTAATTAGATCTAAAATAGATTGTTGAAAGTATGATATATGATAGAAATGATTAGAAGACACAGGGATCGATGATGATTGGGGATCGATGATGATTAGAGACAAAATTCATTTTTTGATAAAGGATAGAAAAACATGAAATAAAAAAATTCTAGATAGGAATTAACAATGCTATGGTGAGCTAGAAGGAACCTAGAATCCTGTGAGTTTATGTGAACAAAAATTTGGACATGTTTTGGAGGATAATGAAGGAAACAAAGGTTAGGGGCCCAATCGAAAAAGATTAGGAATTGACGATGATCTCTGTTTGAAATACAATATTATAAAGATTGACTAAATGGATAAATGAGAGATAGATCTTGGAAATTATTTTTGGGATGGAGTAGATGACATATTGTAGAATGTAATGGAAACAAAAACAAGCTTGGTGTGGATATAAAATACTTAACTAACCTTGATAATTTTTGTGAAGGTGATATAGCTCCCAAAAGGTTGACTAGTGATCTGAAGAGACTCTTGAAGGCTTTGGTAGAAATGTGTTGATAGTACAGAATGTGATGATGTCATTTGTAGGTACAATATTTTTTCCCAAAATCTAGATTGTAACTACCTATGTAATGGAGGAAGAGGCTGGCTAAATATAATCAACGATGACCACAATGATCACCAATGATCAAAGATTACCATCGATTTGTTTGCAGAGGTTAAAAACCAACAAAGGAAAAGATGGAAAATGGTTGAAACCAATTTCTATCCAAGGTTTTAGGTTGTTAGGTGAATGGTGGGAGGTTAACGATTTGGGTTGTTAGAGGTTAGAGGGTTAGGATGGGTAGGGTAAATTAGACTAGGTTGGTTTTAAGTGGTTAGGAGAGGTTAAATATGTTTTAAGTGGGGTAGTTTAGGATTCACTATGGTAATTTTGAAGTGTAATTAGGATAGTGATGAATTTTATAATTATGATTAATTTGTGATGCGTTACCTAAGGGTGAAAATGTGGTGTCTACAATTGGTACAACAAAAATTCTCATGAACATCTTCATTGCACTCAATATGAATTGTTTCTCCTTCAAGTGATGACATGTACTTCCTTTTTTTTCTTGTTATTAAATGGATGCAATTCTAGATACAACTTCCAAAAAGTCTCATCGGTATGACCATCAACATCACAATGCCCACAATGATTGTTTGAATCTTTCTTAATAATCATAGAAGTGAAATTGACCCAACCTTTATTCTTTAGAACATTGGAAGAATTTGAAAAGGGAGATGAACCCTTTTCTCATCGATCTCAAGATATTGGGATTGATAACAAGCCTCATCCGTGTCCTGTGGATTTGTAAGTAGAAGAGGCCTTCTTAAGTGACAATGCAACCATCCGATATACTTCATGAGCATATCATGTTAAGATGTATCTCTTCCCATTGGGAACACTTTTTTTGAAACTCACTTATATAGACCTACACAATTTGACCACCTTTTTTCCGAAAATATTACTAATCAATAGAACTTTCCTCTTTATTAAAAATAGACTGAAATTTCCTCTTAATCAAAATTTTAAATTCATCCCATTTAGAAATTGGGGGTAATATTTTAATATCCAAGGAATTAAGATAATTCTCAAACCAAGTTAGAGAATGATTTTTTAGCTTCATCCTTGTAAAAGATTTTTTTTCTCTTCATTAACTTTATGCAAATGAAAGTATACCTCTAATTGAACTAACCAATGTTCAAGCTTATCTACATTTACGTCAACTTCATATGGATTAATATAAAATTTTTCCTTTGCTTTGAATTGAGGTGGACCTTAGTTGGAATGGGGTTCCTCTTTCTCATGGTAGGTAGATTGACGATGCTCACTTGATTTAGAGTAATCCATAGAAACTCCTAGATTTTCCATGACAACCTTCACAATATTCCCAAGATCATCCATGGAATGAAATATTTGGGAAACATCATCCTCTAATATGTGGAATCTTTCTCGACCATCATTAGATCTCCTCTCATCTTCATGGTCCATACTTCTCAATTATCTCTTCCACTTCCTTGTGGAGATGTCTTGTCACAAAGATACCAAATCACCTTTTCCACAAGAAATTGTTGCTCTTGTAATGGGAATATATATACACAATGATCACTAAAAAAACCACATAGTATGGAGCATGAACCAACTTTGATACCAATATGATTTGTAAACTTGTTGGTCTGAAAATCTGTCAGGTGGGCAGATCTATGGATAGATAGGCCAACAGTGTGCAAGGCATAGCCCCTCTTTGAGACAGTAAAGTGAAACTAGTTTATTGTTATTCTACCAGTAGGAATCTGTGCAAGTCATACAGTATTCTACCTTCAAGGGTTTGGGATCTCGTCCCAGTAGGGGTATTTCTGACTATGAATAGAAAGGAATGAAGGGAAGGACGGAGATGGGATAGATCAGAAGGGAGAAAAGAAATGAATTCCAAAGCAAAAAGGTCAGAGGGTTTATGTTTTGGGCTTGTAGTAAACAGAGCCAAACCTACTTGCATAAACGAACAAAGCAATACTAATGAGCAAATGACAAAAAAGTAGAGATAGATCTAACTTAAGAAAGATCTCATACACATAACACATCCATTGAGCACAAAGTCTTAATTTCTGTATTAATATTTTCTGCTACAAAAAGTACAAAGCCTTTTCCTTCTCACTTTTATTTTTCATCTAAAAAATGTTCACACCTGAATACAACAAGTATCCAAGTATATATAGAAGGAGAAGGAGAAAGAAGGCAAAAAGGAACCAAGAATTATTTACAAAATATTTACAAAATATCTAAAAGTCAACTGTTGACTTTGGGGCAATTTGGTGGATGACAACATCCCATGGTGCAACATGGATGATGTCATCATTTGTGCCAACATACTTTTAAATACTTTACAAAAATGGGAACAATCCTAGGAGGAAGGAGCCTATTCATCATCGTCCCGCGGCTGGAAAGGAGTAATCATGTTTCTGCTCAGGAGAGGAAATGTGAAATTGAGCTCGGTACTCCATGAACTTGCTAATCATCGGTTGAAGTTGATCCTGAGCGGGACCCTTGGTGTGATCACCGATAACCTCGCAAGTCTCCCGTTCATCTCTGAGTCTCTCTGGGAGCTTGAAGTATTCATTACCTGCCTCCATCAGGTATCCAACAAAATTTGCGATAGGCCAGAAGGTTGTTGATAGATTCTGTATCAAAAGAGGCTTCTAACCCTAAACCTTGTGATGCGATCTCCTTGAAGAGCCGAATAGTGTCATCTGCCTTCCTCAAGGTGTATGATGGGGTGAGCAAGCCCGGAGACATCCTTAGGATGATCTGCTCCATTTGATGCATTGCATCCAAGGCTTCCTCCTTGATTTTATCAATTTTCCCCAAGACAAATTCCATTTGGTCAACCTGATAGTCCAAAGCAGCAAGGACTTTGTTAGGTGCTCTTGGGTGATCGAAGACGCCGAATTTTACTAAGTCATCGACTAAGCAGTCAAGCATCTTCTAGAATGTCTCATGTTGTAACCTAGCATGGTCCAACTCTTCGGAGATAGGTCCTACAATCGTCTAGAGTTCCTTATTAGCCTGATTAATATTTTGATATAGCTCCGTGAACTTTATAATTACTTCCTCACTATCTTTGAGGATCTGGTCTCTCCAGGTGGATACTGCCATACCTTGCTTGCCAATCTTGGCGTACTCATTTATCTTTTCCTGACTAAGGGCTTCATGAGTTTCGGTGGCAGTTATAGGAGGTACATCGCCCATTTTCTACAGAGCTTGGAGAATATGTATGTTCTATTCTTTTAGTATCCTCTTCTCTTCCTTTGCTTGCTAAAGCTTTTTGCAAAGGGCATCCAATACAGATAAGGCCTCTCCCTGTAGGCTTTTTGAGGATGTTCCCATTGTGACCTGTGTCACTGTATAATCTGTAAGAGACAAATCTTTTTTATCCTTTGTGGGATCAGGGTATGCAATCTCCATAACTCTTTCACCTGAAATGCTTTGAGAGAAGCAGGTTATTGCCTTTTGCTTCTTAGCTCCTTTAGTTGGAATCACAGAGAAGTCCATAGGTGCAATGGGGACTTTCCTCTTGTGCTAACTCAGGTGTTTGGAGATCCATTTTGGACTTAGGGGGGTGGGACCAGAGGGAGAAGAGGGAACGGAGGTGGAAGAAGGAGAAGCCACAGTGGACATGGGAAAATGCGTTGAGACACTTGGCAGTGGCATTGAAAAAGAAGCCAACCCTCCAACGCTCACAGGGGTAGGAGTCATTATAGGAGAGGAAACCATGGGGGTGGAAGGGATCTGAGAGATGAGGGAAGAAATGCTGGGGGATAGATCCGCAAGGGAAGAGAAGATGGAGGAAGAGGAAGGGGAAACGGTAAAAGATGGGGGAGAAGACACAACCAAAGGAGTGGTTGCTTGAGTGACATGAGGAGGGGAAGGAGGAGCAGGAGATGGGACAGTGGGAACTTCACTAGTTATAACAGTGGCAACATCCTGAGTGGATGTGCCCGTTGGAACACTTACTACTTCCTCTTCTTCTTGGGAGACTAGGCTTACTACTTGCTCCTCAGCGGTGGAAGGAGGACTCTCAAGAGTTTCCTCTTAAGCAGTGCTCGTTTCTCCTTCTTTATCTTTCCCTTTACCTTTTGGCAAGTGTTGGTGCATTTCCCAAGAGAGATGTAGTAAAGTCCACCCCAAGGTAGATGAGACCGTTTTTCCTGCACCAATGCTCTGTGCACTGTAGAGTGCCTTTAACCCTTTCCTCAATAGTCTAAGGTGCCTTTGTTCTATCAATCTCGGCAAATGGCCAATTGTCCTCGTCCATGTCTAGATAGACCTGATCAACCTCTTGATCAGTCGCTTGGAAACCTTTCGAGACAATGGCCACACCATATTGGATGATCTCTGTCAGGGCCAGGCAGGAGTGATCCTTTCTTCTGAGCTCGACCTCGTGATACAGATCGATATAGATATCTTCGATCTGTGAGACATGAATTAGATCAAGCTTTTCCCTTGGAAAGCAATTGCGATGATCAAAGGTTGGCTTTACTGGGAAATTATGTTTCAAGTTGAGCAACTCCAGCTCTGCAAACATTTCTCAGGCTTTGCTATGAGAAGTGCATGTGTACATGCCCACTGTGAGGGGGAATGGAGTTCCACCCTTCTTTATTTTCAGACACTTCTCGTGGTATGTGATAAGTTGTCTGGACAACTCCAATAGGATCAACTTGGGTCCCGCATACCTTGGTAACTTGGTGGGCTCCCCCAAGAAGTTGGCAGCTCTGAGATAAGTGAAAGTGGGGAATTATGTAAATAACGCCCCCCACTTCTCTGTGGTAGTAACCACGCTCTTGTTCGTCTGACTGTGAGTCATATTGGGCCTCAAGAGGTTGATGATGTCATAGAAGAAGGCATCATTGATTTTGTTGAATTGTGTGATGTTGTTTTCCAGTCTCAACTCTGGATAATACTCATATATTCTTACTTGGGGCCACACCCCGCATCGACTTAGTGTTGGGTAGTCTCTTTCAGAGGCAGCATCATATACCACATAGGAGTTCATGTAGAACCTCCCAGTTGTTGAGAGTTGTTGAAGCTGCTCGGAGATGGTACTGCTAATAATCTCTGCCCATTCAAAACATTGATTAGGAACGTTTTTACTCATTGTTTCTAGATATCTGAGCATCCATTTGTGAAAGTAATGGGCATCAGGAAGCCCAAACACCCTGCTCAGGAAGGTGATGGTGTCACTCAGCTCTTCTGAGAAGTCGTTGCGATGAATAACTTGCGGCCACCTGGTTATCACCTTCTTGTTTTTAGATATACTTCGTTCATAAGCCGCATGCATTTGTCTTCATTTTCATTCCATGCTTTTATGCAGTCTTCTTGGCTTATTACCATAAAATGCCAGTGGTGGGGGATACCCAACATGATTTTAAAGTGCCAAGCAATGAGGTTGATTATTACTTCGCCCTTCTCATTTTCGACACATCTTGTGTCCTTATTGTAACAGCGGCCCACCACCATCATGAACTCGTTGTTTACTGCACTCACAGGAAGTCCTGCAGCAAAATGTAAACCACTGCCGACCAATTTGTCAATCCATGGACTACCTGTGAATTTCTTGGTTCTGGCCCAGAAGTCCTCCATATCAATATGACCAAGTTCTGAATCCCTGATGTCCAGGTCACACTCTACAAGGAATTCAGGCATCCTGACCCTTTGGTATTTGTACTTCATTTCTTCTTCTGTGAGTTTGGCCTTACCCTTAGACTTGGTTGGCTTCTTACTTGATGAAGACATGTGCAAATCTGAGTTCAGCTGCTGATCTGCAAGAAGAATCAGGGAAGTCCATCACAGAAGAGCCATGTTAGCTATTAAATCGTCCATCAAAGCTTTACAGAATGAAAAGTTATCAATTTACAAGCCTTTGGGCACAAGGCGCAATTCTATTACAGGCTGCAGGGTCAGAAAAGCAAGGCGCACTTCTGGAGAGTGTTGCATGGAAGAAAATAGCACCAAAAGGGGCGCAGGGTGTGGAAAGACTACACATAGCATTCAGATGTTGGTGTCATATGATGTGTGCTTGTGCCATATGAAGGGTTAACTGGGTGCAAATTATTTTGGTGTTGCAACGATTCAGGGTGCGTCTTTAGCGCAGATATAGTACATGTTGCAAAACATTATGAAGCGCCAAAAGGCGCAGGTTCAAAGGGTGCATCATTGAGTTAAGGTGCGCCAGTGTTTGAGCTTTTGGCGTGGCGAGGGAAGGGTCTACGCGACATTCAAATGTAGGTGTAGATGTGGTTGCGCTTGTGCCTGTGTTAGGTTTTAGGAATTTTTATAAGGCATGGGAAAGGCCAATGTTGCATGTGGGGACAATGCGCCCCTTTGGCACGACTGTGTTTAGTGGTTTCTAGATTGTAATAACTTTAGATTTTTCACCCTTTTGGCAGGTTTGGGGTCTTTTACCTCTCTTTACTCAAATTTTTCAGTGAGGGGAACAGAGGAAAGAGGGTCAGGGATTCATTTTTGAGACAACGCCTCCCAGGTTTAGCAGATCTAGAAGTAGGGTAAAACCATTTTTAAAGTGGGTCAATTTACAAAAACGGGCTGGAGTTGCATTATTTTCTTAGGTTCATTCATTTTTGTTTTGATAATACCAACCCTAAACAACAAAAAAACCACAACAAAACCACAAGAAAAACAAGGACCACTTACCAGGAATATATAAGATGGAAGAAACGATGTGGGGTCCACAAATATGATGAAAAGCAACACACGGGGCTGACAGGAGCGCTGACAAATGCAGAAGAATAACCTTTTCCCATGTTTTTTTAGTCATGAAAATGACAGGTTGGATGCGCCTATTTATAGAAAAAGGTGCAATAAATGTGCCACCAACTTTTTACAAGGCGCACCTAGGTAGACGCCAACATGAAAATATTTGCACCCTAGGCGCGAATTTGGGACTCTCAACATTGCTTTTTTAGCGCTTTGGCACACCATACAGGGGCGCAACATTTTGAATGTCGACAAGATGGCACATGCGCTTGGGCGTAGGCTTGAAAGGCGCATCATGGGAAGGCGCAACATTTGGAATGTCGACACTCCAAAGGATGTGCCAAAGGAAAGGAGGGGGTGTAGTTTCATTTGATGTTGCATGAATAAAAACTGCACCCAACCAAAAAAGGACCAAATGACTAAGTTTGAAAAATTAGATTCTTCGGAAATGGATTTTATGCCATTCCGAATGCTAAGGGACCTCAATGGGGAACCAAAACAATTTTTTTTTGGTATGGTCACATGTAAAATTACCCTTGTCAATTTTACAGGATAACAAAACTAGGTGGATGTTCCACTCTAAGTTTCACCAAAACGGATCCTATACATTACTCACAATTCCCATCATTCATAAATATAATATTTACTTTCAATTTTAATAAATAGTCATTAAATGTAATATAGAGATGAACTAGTGGTACTACATAATCAAAGAAATACTGAGCAATGAAAGAGATCAAAACAAAATGAAAGAGACACAATATTACCCTGGAGAAACTCAACTTGAGAAAACTCTAGAAAGTGTGAAGAAATGCTTCCTCATATCACTATCATGTCTTTAAGTACAATATTACCACCTTAACAAGGCCTCCATGAACACTATGATGTTCAAACACTCATACAAGTTCTACATCTCACTCACTCACACCTTGCTTTCACACTCCACTTCAAAAAACCACATATGGTCAATACGAGAAATTACTCGGAATATATTTCTTGCATTACAAATACCTTCACCACATATATATGTACATATAAAAACAAGTTTTACACTAATGAGAGCTCGAATGAGAATCCCAAAAGACTCATCAGTCTAAGAGGAATCGTTTGTAGTTGTTTACTCTTCCTAGACTTTCCCGCATGAAAAATCCGTTGCTTTCTGTAGGAGGCAGGTGTGTAATCACTGTGGTGGTTGCAAAACAATCGGGGTGGTTAAAAAATAACACTGATGGTTGTAAAAATTTCAGGGTGGTTACGTAACTGCCACTCTATATTAAGGGGTGGGTTCATCACCATGTAAAGTCTGATACCTTTTAAAGGCCATAAATTTTGCATACAAACTTGAAATTGGGTGCCATTATTTAAACTTCCATAATTTTTTGGGAGGAAAATAAATATGTAATTAAGTTTTTGTTTTGATGAAATATTCATAGTGTTTAATCCTTTTCATCAAAACCTATCTTCTTTAAGGTCTCATGGTTTCACAACTTCATCTTGAACCTTGTTTCGTGGTTACATCCAACAAGAGCCATAAAAAGAATTCGAAGTGATCAAACAGTTACATAATCATAATGGTGATTTTTTAAGCCCATGATGATAAAATTAATGATAAAATTTTTGGGTCATGTCTCTCCAATTAGAGGATTCTGGTCTATAAATGATTAGGAACTCATATGATGAGGAATTTTCTTCCCCCTCTTCTTGAACCTATCTTGTACTTGAAGGTGCATACATTGAAATACATTATCTATCATGTGAACTTATTGGTCCAAATTTTCATTCCATTTAGGCGGGTCCTTCCCTTTCTTCCATGTTTGGAGATAATATGGTAGCAGTTGTATCTCATGCTCCTAGTACATAGAACAACTATGGAGATCCTTAAATTTTTACTTATCTTTCATAATGAGAAAAGAAACCTTACCAATTGCATCAAACAAATGGTTATCTTGAGTGGAACTTACTAAGTAGAGATTAGATATTCCTTCATAGGATTTTATGGTGTATTTTATTTTTCATCCTTAACCAACCGGTATTGGTTCAATCTCCTCATAATAATTAGCATCTCTGACATACATATAGGGGATTTTAAAAACTAGACCAAAATTGTCAATAGGTGTAACATCTACAATAAATTCATAAATTAAATGTTCATTTATTTCAAACTTGAATTTTCATTGTTCATAAAGCCTTATCTCTACTTCTTTTTTCATCCATCCTAGAACATAAGGATTAGGATGATCCTACATTTCCGACCCAAGTCTATCAACAATATCTTCGCCAATAAAATTTACTTGGGAGAAAGAATAAAAACTAACATCAAATTTTACCATCTTAATTTGTACCTTTATATGAAAAATATTAGAAGGTTCAACTTTGTTTTGAGCATCATCATTACCCAAACATACCTTTTTCTGAAGGATGGTACAACAAAAATTCTCATCCACCTCTTCATTGCGCTGGATATGATTTGGTTCTCCTTCACATGATGACATGATTAAATGGATGTAATTATGGATACAAATTCCAACAAGTCTCATCAGTATGATTATCTACATCACAATACCCAAAATTATTGGTTAAATATTTATTGGAAATTGTAGAATGGCATTGACCCCACCTTTCTTCTTCGGAACATTGGAAGAATTTTTAAAGGGAGATGGACCCTTTTTCTCATCCATCTCAAGATAATGGGCTTGAGGATAAGCCTCATTTATGTCTTTTAGAACATGACTCCTTAAGTGACTACACAACCCTTCGAAATACTTCATGAGCATCTCACACAAATGTATCTTTTCCCATTTGGACTATTTTTTTAAAACTTACTTGTAAAAGACTACACACTTTGACCTTCTTTTTGCATTAAATATTGCAAATCAATAGACCATTCCTCTTCATAACGAATAGGATAAAATTTCCTATTAATCAAAGTTTTAAATTCATCCCATTTAGCAATTGGGGGTAACCTTTTAAAAACTAAGGAATTAAGATAAATCTCAAAAAAAGTTAGAGCATAACTTGCTAGCTTCAAAATTGTAAAAGAAATTTGTTTAATCTTCACCAAATTTATGTAAATGAAAGTATACCTCTAATTGAGCTAACCAATGATCAATCTTATCCACATTCACCTCACCTTCATACAGATAAATATCATTTTTTCCTTTTCTTTGAATGGAGGTGGAGCTTGATTGGAATGGGGCTAGTATTTCTTATAGCATGAAGACTCACACTCCTCACGTGCTTCATAAAATATCCATATAAACTCCTATCTTTGCCATGACCACCTTAATAATATTCCCAATCTCATCCATAGAGTGAGATATGTGGGAAACATCCTCCTCCAATTTTTAGAATCTTTCTTCACCATCATTAGATCTCCTCTCATCTTCGTGGGTCATACTTCTCACTTATCTCTTCCACTTCCTTGTCGAGATGTCTCAATGCAAAGATACCAAATCACCTTTTCCACTAGTAATTTTTGCTCTTGTAATGGGCATATATCTATACAATGATCATTAAAAAACCATACACTATGGAACATGAACCAAATCTGATACCAATCCAATCTATAAAATAGGTAGATATTCTACTCTAAGTTTCACCAACACAGATCCTATACATTCCTCACAATTCCCATCATTCATCAATATACCATTTGCTTTCAATTTTCATAAATAGTCATTAAATGTGCTTTAGAAATGAACTCAGAGTACTACTACATAATCAAAAAAATACCGAGAAATGAAATAGAGTAAAACAAAATAAAAGAGACATAAGATTACCTTGGAGAAACTCAAATTGAGAAAACTCCAAAAAGAGTGAAGTAATGATTCCTCATATCACTATCATGTAATAGCGAAGTAATGATTCCTCATCTCACTATCATGTAGTTAAATATAATATTACTACCTTCTCATGGCCTCCATCAACACTATGATGTTCAAACACTCATACAATCTCTACAACTCACTCACTCACACCTTTGTTTCACACTCCAATTAAGGAAACCACATATGATCAAGAAGAATTTTTTATTGGAATATCTTTCTTCCCTTACAAATACCTTCCATACACACACACACACACACACAAGTTTGAAACCAATGATAGATCAAATCAAAATCCCAAAAGACTTAAAATTCAAAGAGGAACCATTTGTATCTATTTACTCTTCCCAGACTTTCCCCATAGGACAAAACTGCCACTTTCCATAGGAGGCAGTTGCATAGCTTCCACATTGGTCGCGAAACTGTCACAGATGGTTGTGAAACTGTTGGGGTATTTTTGAAACAACCACTCTGTCTTTAGGGGCAATTCTGTCACCATACAAAGGCTATTACCTTTTGGAGGACATAACGTTTGCATACAAACTCAAAATTGAGTGTCATTTTTTAACTTGCATATTTTTTTGAGAGGAACACAAATTTTCAATCAAGTTTTGATTTTTATGACATATTCATAGTATTTAAGCCTTTTGACTGAAACATATATTTTTTAAGGTCTCATGGTTTTACAAATTCATATTGAACCTTGTTCTATGCTTACATGCAATAAGAGCCATAGAAAGAATGTTAAGTGGTAAAAAAGTTACATAATCAAAATGGTGAATTTTTTAGCTCATGATGCTAGCATTACTAATTCAAAATTTAGTTAATTTCTTTTAAGTTTTTCAAATTCATGAGAAATGTTTAGTAATTCCCTTTTCATGTTTTACTTCCTCCTTAAAAATTCAGTATATTCCATTTCGTTTGGAGAGTCTATAACACCACAATTCCTTGTAGTAGGTTTGTATGTTTACACCAAAATATAAAAATAAGGGAGATTATCTTTTTTATTTTACCCACACAATAATATGTATTATACTCTTTTTATTTTTTTCCATAATATACACTACTACACAATTTACGAATGGAACCATTTTTTGATTTAATTTTGTGTTGGAAATTGACCTTTTAAGGGGGGTTGGTTTTGTTTCTATGAAAAATTGCATCACGAAAGGTGGTTTAATGGTAACACATCCCTAACATAACTAGACATTTTTAATTATGTCACATTTGTGCTAAATTTACCAAATATTTTCACCTCTCATACATGATGTTAACTGTGCCATGTTCACACTAGAAAGTGGCATAGTCGTGATAAAAAATGTTTGATAAATTTTTAAAAATCTAATATAATTGTTTGAAATATTAAATAATTATATTACATTTTTTTTTAAATATATAGATATAATGTTTTTTAATGTAAAACAAAAATGGTCATATTTTAAGTTAGTAATACATATATTAGAATATGATATTGAATACCATTTCTACAATTTTTTTTAATAAGATTATAGTAACCTTTATAAAAATAAAGATTAAAATTTAAAAAAAAGTTATTTTAAAAATACAAATTAAAATTCTAAAGTAATATGTCATAAATTGTATTTTTTTTTACATACTTTCTAAATGAACATGAGATTACTAAAATAACATATACTAGTTTTCAAACATAAAATAACTTCTTAAGTTAATAAAAAAAATAACAATATACTCTCGAATATGAGAAGATAATTAATTTCTCATGTTTAATACAACTAAATGAATTACAATTACAATTTAAATGTAAAATTCACTACTACGAACTAGCTAAATCATCAAATTGTTATCACCAACATCATCTATGAGCTCATTATCGTCATGATAATCTATGTGTGTATTGTTCGTATTGTTCGAACTATGCTTCATTCCATACACTGATGAGTTGCCATAACCATAGTCATCATCATCATCATCATCATCATCATCATCATCGTTAGTACCATCTCTAAAGTTAGTGCCATCAACTAAAACTGACTATTTATTCACCTACAATGACATTATTTAATAATTATTAAAAAAACAAAATCAATTTCTGTTAACTACTTGATTTTAATAATTATTTAAGACATTAGTGAAATCTTACTGGCATAAACCCATGAGAATGTACCCATTCATTGCATGCATAAGTGTTCTATCTAAAGGATTTGAGTTTTTCCCATGCTTGTTCATTTTCTTTAAATTCATACATATCATACAAAAATAATTTAAAGTTACAAATATAATTGAGATATGAATTAATAAACATTGTATAATACATTATTTAAATAAACTTACAACTTTTCTTGCAAGCACCCTTGTCTATGCTCATTTGTCTCACACGACGAGTCACAAACTTTTCCTAACTCATTCTTGCTTGGTGGGATTTTTCATAAATACTTTGGACTCCTATATTAATATGAATACATAATAAACTTATAATTAATGAATATGATGAAAACACAATTTTTTTTTTTCAAATTACAAAAAGTTTGTTCGATGTCCCGTTTGAGCCACTTTTCACATTGTATTTTCCACAAAGATGCATTCATGCCTACAAGTTCACACAGTACTCTCTCCCCATGTTTATTACTCCTATTGTTCTCTTACACATTAACTTTGTCAAAAAGTAATATAAACATATAAATAAAGTTTTTTTTTTTTTAATTTATTCATTGTCATACCCATATATGTCACCTCATCCTCCTAAGTGCCTTTGTTATGAATTGTTTGGTAATGTTCACATCATAGTAGGTGATACCAAACTCTTTTTAACTAGAAGAAACCAACTATTTTCTATGCTTAACTGGTTGCAATTTGTATTCCATTTGGTAATTTTCAGAAAATGATATTTTTTCTCTCATAATGATTCTTTTTTAAAGTACCTAAAATAAAATTATGAAATTAAACATTTTAAAAAATTTGATAACATGCAAAAATGATTAGATTAAAAGATATAAACTAATACTTAATTATCATGAACATTTTGTAATATTTTCATGTCATGGTTCACATACAATTTCACATGCAAACTCCCTCACACTCAATTCTTAAACTTGCTTAGTGTTAGATAAAATGGTTGTTCCTTATCAGAATTAGGTGAATAATTTGTATCCTGTCATTGTTACAGGAAACACCTCATCAACACTTGTGATAGTGGTATCTTATCGTTTAAATTGATGAGAAAAATATGTATGAGGTTGTACCAAAATTTTTGGCACGGAAGATGAGGATATCATGTGATTATACAATAAATAAAAAAGATCAAATAAATTATTAAAAATAATTTATGAACATGAAGAAAAATATTATATAATAAAACAACATTTTACCTCCTTATCTCCTTGAAGTAGGTGAAACATGAAATGTCATCTTAGAAATGTCACAACTTCTAGATCATTGACCACAAGATACAAGGTTGTGAATACATTGGCACTAAAGAGGAGGATTTGTAACTATATGATAATTTGTAATTTCTACAAAAATTAGAACCCCAGTAAGTTATAATATAATTTTCTTGAACATGAATACAAATATTATAAAATAAAATAAAATTTTTTTCCTTTTGGATCCCTTGTAACATGTGAAATACGATAGTAATTATCAATAATCTCATCACTTGTATACCATTGATGCACATCAGGAATATAATACACATTTGAATCTCAATATACATGATATGATCATCGAGGCATGCAACTAGTTTCATATAGAGTGGTAGAGTACTCCTTTATATCTCATGTGGAGGCTTAATGAACACTAGTTCCTTTACACTACACACTATTTAACACATTTTTCAAAAAATGAATAATGATAATAGGGTTTCATGTTTTCAAGTGCATAATATTAAAACTTAATAAAATAATTTTTTTTATTAAATTTAAAAAATCATGGGGTTTCTTGTATTTAAAAATATTTGCTAGGTTTTTTTGTGTTTTGGCTAGGGTTTGTTTTTTGCAAAACTCTCTTGTTTATTTTCATAAGGTTTTTTCTGTCAGGGTTTGTTGTTTTTTCCTACTCTTTCTTTGTTTTCCTAGTTTATTTTCGCTAGGTTTTAACTAGGCTTTGTTTTTTTTTCATAGATTTTTTTCTTTTGCTATTTTTTCTTAAATATGTTAGTTTTTTGCTATGGTTTTTTATTTAATTTCTGGGATTTTTTTTCTTCCTTGGGTTTACTAATGTTACTTCTATGGTTTGTTGTTTTTTTCTAGGATTTTTTGTCTTTGTTTCTAATTTTTTCTGCTAGGTTTGTTGTTTATTGGGATAGGGTTTTATGTTTTCTAGGATTTTGTATTTTTATTTGTATGCTTTTTAATTTTTTTTTCTAGGGCTTGGGTATTTGCTATAAAATAAATATCTTTGTTTTATGCAATAAAAACATGTACATACCTCTTTCTTTGGCCTTTGAAACATTCTTCCTTTTCCACATCTTTCTTATTAGTTGTACATAGATTTCTTTCCCTCCATCTTTGTCATGTTCCTCCTCCTCTTCAAAGGTTGTGTATAGTTGTTTTCTCCATATCCTTATTCTTTCACACACAATTTTTTTCCCTTATCTTTCCCTCCTTTTGTCTATTTTTCATCCTCTATATTTGATCTCTAACATATTTCTATCACAATATCATTTTTTGAAAATTTAGTAGAGTACATGTACTTAAAAAATAAAAAAGGAAGTAGATGGGCCCATCCTCTTTTATTTTTCAAATATAGGCATGAATCTGGTGTAAATATGGTGTAAAAATGATATTATGTATTGCCACATTTTGTGTTGTTTTTTCACAAAATTTTTCATAATCACATAAAAATTGACATAAAAATGAAAAATAAATCATGAAACAATGAAAAATTGACACAATTTGCAACATTTTTTACTCTATATATAGTAGTGATGCTCATTTTGTTGAACCTAATTTTTCCACTCATATATTTAGGAAATAAGAGTTGATACCAAATTGTAATGTCACTTTTCTCATGATTTGACAACCTAGATTGAAAATAAGTAAGGATTTGGTAACGATGAATGACTACATAGTCTCAAGTTTAGTCCCACATTGACTAGGACAAGCAAACATATATCTTTTATCAGATAAACCAATTTTTTTTATAAGTAGGTGGAGAGATAAGGTCATAGGAATTGGTATTTATATATATGTATAAAATTTTAAATATAAATTTTTAAGTTAACATATAGGCACATGGTACAATTTCAAGTCACTCGATAAGAACTAGTTTTAAGGTTTTGGATGTGGCTGAAATTATATAATATTTAAACACTTTTCATAATCCTATGCTATCAAATCACCTGGATATGGAGTATAATATGAAACCATGTGGCCAAGTGTCATGTGCTCAGGATACACATATCCTAGAATGTGGAACTTGCCCGTTTTCAATAACATAGGTTTGTTAGTGTGAGTTATCCTATGTGTCCTCCTCTCATGTTGGAGGGTCATCTCACATGGGTTAGGTTTAGGGTTAGGTTTAGAGTTTTATGTGTGTCATGCACCTAGGGTTACTCAGCACCTATATGTACCCCTTTTCTATTCATTTATGAGCATTCCAAAACACTCTGATGTCCTTTCCTCTATGCAAGCTTTTGTTTTTGTTGAGCAAGTTCTTCCATTACTGATCATTTTTTCCTTACTATTGCTAGAGCTATCAGAATTCTGTTAGAGTGCAACTACTTCATGGTGCTCTCATTTCCGATTTTATTCTCGCAATCTCTTTTCATGGTATCAAGAGTTGAGATCGGGTAAACGTGCACCCGATTTGTTTTTTTGTTGCTATTACTCTTACTTGGTTGCATTATTTTACTCTGCATGCAAGTCCTTTGATCACTATTTTCTAGAAATTATCTTGTTAATAACTCTAACAGCTTTCTCGGGAAAGTTTTTTATGTTTTTTTCTTGTGCATGTGTAGGTTTTTCAAAATACCTTGAGAAATCAGGTTTTTTACTGCTTTTTTTAGTTAGATGTAATTAAATCAAAATAGAGATTCTTTCAGTTTTTTTAATTTATTAAAATGGAAGTGAAAATTTTTAAGATCTCTGGTTTTTGCAGGATATTTGTCTTTGCATGATAGTCTGTGGTTGTAGGATCTTTGAGTTCTTCAGTCGTGGTTGCTCATCAGACAAACTTTTGTTGTCCCTTTGTCCATGTGAACTATTCAAATGTTCATAGTTCAGCCTTCTCAAAACTGTGCAAAATCTTTGCGTGGCTGTTACGTGGACTTTTTTATCATTGGGCGCGGCTTGCCTACATTTTTTCAAATACCACGCGCAGCTGCCATCACTATTCATTGAACTGTTCTAACCTACATTTTTTACTGTTCACATCGGATTTTTTTAACCTCTGCCACGTTTTTTTTTCTTGAAGGAGGTTGTATATTCAAATGTGTGGACTATAGGCTCTTTCCCTTGGCACCCACGCACCTGCAAACAACTCATTAATGCCAAAAAAAGGCCTGGAAAACTCTCCCCCGCGGCTTACAACCTTCTCTGCGTTTTTTTACACTCCAACGCGGCTGTTCTTCCTTGTTTTTTGGTAAGGTTTCCATCAGGAACGCCTTCTCTTTTGGTAAGGTTTTTAATTTCCTTCTTTTTTATCTCTAATATCCTCGGTTTTTTAGCAAAAAAGGCCCGAGTTTTCTTTGTTTTTTTAATTAAAAGCTTTCCTTTTTAACAACCAAAAAAATCAAGCAAACTCTTTTAAAAGCTTTCCTTTTTGGTATGCGTTTTAACTAAACAAAACTTTCTTTATTTAAAAGATACTTTCTAAAAATGCCTTTCAATATTTATTTATTTTTTTAAAATATTCATCTAAAATTCTTTTTTTAAACACCTTCTTTCTAAAATCTTCTAAGTTTTAGAAAATATTCAAAAACAAGTGCTTTTTTCAGTGATTTTTTTAATTAAAGCCTTTTTTCAAAATTCATTAGATTTAATTCAATTATATCTAATTTAATTTCATTAACCTTATCTAAACACTATATTTCCTTGGCATTATAACATTTGGTCTTTTGGCTTGTTGTATTTCTAACCTTCCGTCGAGTGCCAAAGACGAAGGGTGAGGTCCGGGATTGGCAGGTGGCTGATTCCCCCCTCTCAATACAAACAAACCCCTATCTCAAATTCCATGCCATTTCCAACGGGAATACATACGATACCTTTTTCATGCATTTAGGGTGCTTTTTTAATCCGTTAGCAGGCTTATTGGCCTTTTTCTCTCATCCAATTGCGGGAAATTGGTTTTTTCCTATAAATTTTGACATCGTTTGCTCAGTTTTGAGCACTTCTTTAGTAAAAGTTGCATGTTTTTCAAAACTCTAGACGATGGGATCATTATCTTTTTAAACGCACTAATTTTATAATGTGTCACATTCTGGGGGGTGTCTTTATATTACTTATTTCAGCTCATGCTTTTTAGCTTTGTTCTATTCCTTTTTTTCAATGTGGACTTATGAGCACGTCCGCCACAGTCTTACGACCAAAGGGATTCTTTCGTGCGACGTGAGACATTATTTCTCATCACCAGGGTTGGCTTTCACATCCTTTTTATTTTTTGCTTTCCATTGTCGATTTGTTGCGCCCTACGAACCTTGATTGTTGTCTCCACCATTACGTGTTATTACGCTAATTGCAAGGTGAGTGACAAACTGGGTCTTAGAGCATAGTCGCATATGGTTGTAATCAACGCACTGTACTATAAAGTGCCGAAAGCAAGGGGGGTTGTTGTTGTCCTGGGTGGTTGTGTTTCTTTTTTACATTGCTTTCGTCTCTCTCTCTCACTATGGATGCACTTTCAATTCCTTTTCTTACGTCGTTCAACTTTATTCGAATGGAGATCAAAAATAATAATGAAACTAAGGGGGTAAAGGGTTTATTCTGCATCACCATGGGAACTAACACTGAACCAGACGACAAACCTGAAAAATCTAAGTGCTTTAAAACCGTAGTGATGAAGCCTTAGGGTCTTCTTTGCATGTTCATTTCTCCTGACTTGCTCTTCCACATTGAGGGGTTTGAAACACCTAAATCTACGTGGAAAACACTGGACGCGATGTTTGGACAACTAGATGACATGAGAGCGCATGAGTTGGAAAACGAACTATTAGGGTTAAATCCTAGTGACTTTGAAAACCTACAAGCCTTCTTCTCAAAATTTGTCCACATTAGATTAATGTATTAAAAGGATGTTAAGTAGAAAAGAAAGATTCTCAACTGATCTTGTCGATTCTCTCTAAGCTAGGTCCCGAATATTCTATCTTTGTGCCAACTTTCTATGCTACAAAATTTTCTTTGGGCGATACCTAGACGATGCCCTCCTTTGACTATTTTTCGTCCCAACTCATTCGAGAACAGGAAAAACTCATTCAAATGGGGTCTATTAAGTCCAAGTCACATGCCCATGTAGCAATTACTAGTAAAGGAAAGAAGACTGAAAAGAAGAAAGAAACAAAGGATCAACCTAAGAAAGAAACCAAGGTCAAACCTAAAAATGACACAAACACTTCAACTTCTGAGCCTAACGCACAGAAAAGAAAGAATTCGTGTTCCTATTGCAAGAAGATTGGTCACGACGATTAACATTATTTTAAGAAATAGATTGATCACTTATCTCATTTACTTGAGAAGAATAAAATAAGTGTTCTTGAATCCATAAAACAAAGTGCTCTTAAGGCCGAGACTTCTACTGCTGCGAAAAAGGTGCTAAAAAATGATAAGAAGAAAAAGAAAGGGCCCTTGTAGCAAAATTTGCTCCTTCTTTGACATGGATTATAGACCCCTGGTGCCTCACACCACAGGGGTTCTTTGCATGTTGAGTTTTCCAACCATCGAACCTTGTGGAATGTCCCAAATCACGATGCGTAATGACACGACAGTGTCGGTTTTCCGGTAGTGGATCTGTAGAGAATGGATGAGGGAATATTTAACTAAGTGTTGAGTGTTCCTGATCTCTCTACCAATCTCCTATCAGTTTACCAAATTACTCACCTTAGTGAAGGAATGCGAGTGGAATTTGGTCCTAACTCGGTGATCATTCATGAGCTTAAAAATGACACTACAGTGCCTAAGGGAAAGGCAAATCACCGTTCATGGTTGTACACCTTCTCCCACTTTACTTATGATTCTACGCCCATTGCCTTGCTCACTCATTCCAAATGAGGATAGTAAGCTATGGCATGAGCATTTTGGACATCTAAATTATCGCTACCTTAAACAATCGAGCCAAAACAAAACGGGTCAACGGGTTACCTTGTGTCAATTTTTATAAGGGTCTTTGTGAGGGTTATACCCTTGTAAATCATCCTGAAAAGAACTTTGACAAAGGAAAAGCCTAAAGAGCCACTCGTCCCTTGGATCTTATTCACAGCGATGTTTCTGGTCCATTTCCTTCTCCTTCATTTACTAGAGCTCTTTATGTGCTAACCTTCATTAATGACTATTCACGATATACTTCGGTATATTCTTATCTTAAGCTTAAGTTTGAAGTCTTTGAACATTATCAAGACTTTAAGGCTCTTGCTGAGAAACAAGGGGGAACGGTCTATCAAGGTTCTTCGAACTAACAATGGAGGTGAATATGTAAACAATAGGTTCATGGATTTATGTACTTCCAAAGGGGATCTCCTCTACAGCATACAGTTGCTTATAGCCCTTCGCAGAATGAAGTCGTAGAAAGAAAGAACCATACTCTGAAGGAGATGGCCTCTTGTATGATTCACTTGAAGTCTCTTCCTCCGCAGTATTAAGCCGAAGCAGTGAATTGTGAAAATTATATTCAAAACCGTGTTCCACACAAGGTAGTAAGAGGGATGATACCCTTTGAAGCCTGGTTTGGATGCAAGGCCTGATGTTGAGCACTTTTGAGTCTTCAGATCCAAGGTTATGGCTCAAATACCCAAGAAGAAACGTAAGGCCTTGGAACCACAATCCAAACCTTGTATCTTTTTAGGGTATCCTGATGGCATGAAGGGATATTGATTGATGAATCCTACTTCTCATGAGTTGTATATTGAGAGAAGTGTTAAGTTCGATGAGTCTTCTTCGACTTCTACTTCTCCACCTTTTGAGTTCTTCCGCTCACTGATTCAGATTCTGACTTCATTAGATGATAATACTGTTGAGTGTGCTCCCCTTCCGGATCCTCCTGACCATCAGACCTTTGAGTCTTCTGATTCTGACAATAGTGATGATGAGGACTATGTCCCTTC
This sequence comes from Taxus chinensis, assembly GCA_019776745.2. NCBI lineage: Eukaryota > Viridiplantae > Streptophyta > Pinopsida > Cupressales > Taxaceae > Taxus > Taxus chinensis. The sequence goes on along the minus strand of CM034148.1, from coordinate 603,785,403 downwards.
TCACTTAAGTGAATAATCTTATGACTTTGAGCCTGATCCTCCTGGCCCCCTTTGGGCCAGGAAAAATTTGCAAAGTCCTGGAGATTTAGTTGAGATACTTCAGATATGAGACATACTCGCTCAGATTTTGTTGGACCCCACTCTTTCTTCGCCTCTACTTCTGATCCATAGTCTTTCTAGGAGGCTTCTGGTATTCCTGAGTGGGATTTTGCCATGGATCAAGAGTATTCCTCTTTCATGAAGAACGATACTTGGGATCTCACCACTCTTCCTAAAGGAAGAAAAATCGTTCGGTGTAAGTGGGTGCTCCGAACAAAGTATGGAGTAGATGGAGACGTTGAAAAAATTAAAGTGCGATTAGTAGCTAAGGGTTTCTCCCAGATAGCTGGGGTTGATTATATAGAAACCTTTACTCCGGTTGTGAAGATGACTTCTATTCAACTGACCCTAGCCATTTCCGCAACGAACAGATGGAAATTCCATCAAATGGACGTTAAGAGTGCCTTCCTTCATGGTGACCTAGAGGAAGAGATCTATATGGAACAACCTCTAGGTTATGTCCAAGATTCCTCCCTCATTTGTATGTTAAAGAAGTCTCTTTATGGCCTTAAACAAGATCCTTGGGATTGGTATGCCAAGATGGACTCCTTCTTACTTACATCAGGGTTTACTAGGTGTCACTCTGATCCAAATGTTTATATTCTATGACAAGATGACTCCATACTCATTCTTGTTCTATATGTTGATGAATTTTTGATCACATGAAGCTCTTCCTCTATTATTGATTCTGTGAAGATCACCTTAGCCAATAAGTTGTCCATGACTGACTTAGGTCTACTTCATTACTTCCTTGGGATCCAAATTTCACAATCTAACTTGAGAATATTGATTTCACAACCTAAGTATGCTCTTGATTTTCTAGCTCAGTTTCAGATGTCTAATTACAAGTCTTCTCCTACTCCTTTTCTTTCCGGGGTTAAATTGGTTGTAGATTTCTCTACTCCCTTGGTTGATGGTACTCTTTACTGACAGTTAGTTGGGAGCTTGATCTACTTGACTCACACTCAACTAGATTTATCATATGCTGTTGGGATCATGTCCAGATTCATGCAGGAGCCATATGAGCTGCATTAGGAAGTAGCTAAATGGATCCTTCATTATGTTCGTGGCACTTATGCTGATGGCATACACTATCATGGAGGGGTTGATATTGACTTGATTAGATTCACATATTTTGATTGGGCCGGTGACTTAGATCATCGAAAATCTACTTCTGGCTACAATTTCTCTCTTGGTTCAGGTCCTATTAGTTGGTCTAGCAAGAAGTAGAATGTAATTGTGATATCGTATATAGAGGCATTATACAGAGGAGCAGTTAACATTGCCACAGAAGCTATTTGGCTACAGGGTATTTTGACAGAGTTTGGCATCCACTTTCGGCGGCCTACCATTGTCTACTGTGATAACACGAGCACAATCTCTATTTTTAGAAATCTATTTTAGCATCAGTGGACGAAGCACATTGAGATCCATATGCACTTCATATGGGAGCTTAGTACATTCAAACAACTGATCAGATTGCATAATTATTCACCAAGCCTTTCACTGAGATGAAGTTTCTTCACTTACGGTCTCTTCTTGGGGTGAGGTCTTCTGCAGCTACCCATCTTCTTAGGGCTATGTAGTCCTTCTTTTCTTCTTCTTCTTCTTCTTCTAGAAAGATTGTGTTTATATATGGGCACCTTATCAGGCCTTTAGTTTCCGAGCCCCACTGACACATCTTTCTTAGTTGTTTAGGAGTGTCTTCCTCTTCCGTCTGACTCATCACAACCACTACCAAAGCTTCGATGAAGGGGGTGTGTTAGTGTGAGTTATCCTATGTGTCCTCCTCTCATGTTGGAGGGTCATCTCACATGGGTTAGGTTTAGGGTTTCATGTGTGTCATGAACTAGGTTTACTCAGCACCCTATATGTACGCCTTTTCTATTCATTTATGAGCATGCCAAGACACTCCGCTATCTTTCCTCTATGCAAGATTTGTTTCTGTTGAGCAAGTTATTTCATTATTGATCATTTTTTCCTTGTTATCATTGGATATTTCACGATTCCGTTGGAGTGCAACTACTTCATGGTGCCTTGTTTCCGATTCGATTCTCGCAAACTCTTTTCAAGGTTATACTACTAGAGATAATGGAATAGTGACAAAGTCTAGTGTTTATATGCACTCATTTTTAGGAAGAATGGGAATCAATTCATTATGGTCCTTGTACATGAGAACCTATGATTTTTCCAAGTGGCATAATCCCTAAGACTCAAGTTATTTAGAGTTTATGAATAACGAGAAATGTTATGGAAACATCATTTAGCTAGTGTAAAAGTGGACCGATAAGAGTTAAATAAGTATATTATCCTTATAAATTTGAAATTTATGATTAAATATGTTGTGGTATATTATGAGCCCAAAAAATGGTCCATTATATACAAAATATGACATTCCTTCTTCCTCGCATAAATTACATAAAGTGGATCTAAGTGTAATATCTAAACTTATGGCTTATTTAGAATAGAATAGAGAGTATATATCATGGTTATTTACTTAGAATTCATTGTTATATTTTTTAGCTATTTCTAATGATTATTGAGAAAAATATGTTGATTTATGCATATGAAGTCCATCAATTGCTATAATGTTCGAATAAGGGATTTTGAGCACTAAACACTAGCTACATGGATGATCTTCAAAATCTCTCATATCAGCTCCAGATATCATGATTTAAGCATTACACTAGCTCTAGAGGTTCCCTAACCAACTCTATAAGTTCCCACACCAACTCCGAAGGTTCCCTCACCATCTCCAGAGGTTCCCTCACTAGCTTTGGAGGCTCCTTCACTAACTTTGAAGGTTCCCTTAATAGCTCTAGAAATTCCTTCACTAGCTCTGCAGTTGAACATTAGAGCTCCAAAGATGGATATTAAAGATCTAAATATGAATATTATAGATATAGAGATGAGCATAAATCCAAGGGTAGTTTGAGAAGTATTGATATTGTAGTGCCCACCCATGTGGGACCCAAACATAAGACCAAAATATACTAGGATAATTTTTATTTTTGACTCTCATTACTTGTTACAAGACAATACATGGATTACTCACCAAAATCTGCACAACATGTGATGCCAACAAAAACATGAACCCACCCATACAATATGAAGGTCATGTAAATAGAAAGACAATAAAGGATGTAGTTCAATGACACATGTTTATAATGAACGGTTACAAAACCATGACCCAACAAAGAATTACACATCACCAAAGGGAACCTTCCACATTAACACATTTTGTAGGTTACATATTTATTATATTCATATTTTTTTTATTTAACCTCAATGATTTAGGGAGTACTTAACATGAAAAAACTCATTTCCCCCCTTTTGGAGACCACATTCCTTTTGTTTTGGTTATCACTTAACTTATACTGGTTTCATCCAATTTAGTTTGCTTGTCTTATTGTGGATACATCATATAACCTGATTGATTACTAAAAGTTTATTAACATTTATACATTAAGTTTTGATTCCCAAGATTAAAAACTATGTTTTCTCTAAGATTTTATTTCAAAAGGGTATAATCACATCTACCTTCACAACATTCTCAAACAAGCCAACAAGCTACAACTACCTTTACAAAAAGAGTCTTTTCGCGAATATATTATAATAAGTGTACACTAATTGGTTCACATTTCAATTGTCATTAATTTGCAAAACCCAAAGTTAGTTATAAACATTTTGAACAAATACATAACCCAACACTCATTCTTAGAATATGGGTTTGTTTCTTAAATAACATGGTTACTCGTCATTTTACTTAGTTTTCATTGCAAGGAAAATGATCTCAAGATGATATAAGAGGAGTATCTTAAGCTAGCCTTACACTTGCGGTAAATATCAAGGATAGAGATGGTTGGGAGAATTTATAAGATACAAAAGAGTCACATGTGGGTTGTGTTCAAGTCAAAGTTAATGTTCTATAATATCATGTTCTCGAAGGAGATATCTCATATTATCTTTAATGTCAGAAAAAGGAAGACATAACAAGGAGTAAGGAACAAGTCACAATTTTCACCTTTCTAATGGGTCAACATACTATCATTAAAAATCCCATATGATAAGGTTTACATAAAAAATTATGTCCATACATTAACCTCAAAAATGTCTTAGGATTAGTATTAAATTTTATTCCCAATTACCACTTAGTCCCCCAAGACATCCAAAAACTCAAAGATGTTCCTATAAACAAAGGATAATGAAAAATACTTCCACTTATAAGGCATAATGATGTCCCAAGTGGTGTTCCCTTCCACTATAAAAACAAGGCACAAGATTAAGCTCAAACGAGACCATCCCATACCACCAGGGTTGATATTTCAAACTATAAGTTTGGTTAGCACTTTCCACCCAAAAGGGAACACACACACATGCAAGTTGTTATATTTTTATATGAAGGCTAAGATATTTTCTAGGTTAATATATCACCAGAAAGCAGGTGTATTACACCATTACCAAATTACTACCATCACTTTTACATGTATAATCATATCTAAGGTTATGATGGTACAAACAATTTTAAGTAACATGATTCCAATTTGATTTTATTGATGATGATTTGGATATAATTAAAGGGACCTTATTACATAATTTTATAATGCAACATGATAAAATGAACTTCATTTACCTAACCAAATAAACTACGACTAAGTGTGGAATTAGTCAAACATGAAAAAATAAAACTACGTAATGAATAATACATTTCATCAATATGGTTTACATCATGAAGATAATGAAATAACGCATTCCATTCATAAAAATATCACTGATATATTCTATAAAATTACATTTCTTTCAGATGACATGTTGATAAGAAAACATAAGTGTCATTGTACTTCTCCTTGTACAGGTAACTACAACAACCACAAGGTCAGTCCGGGAACTCCTATGGAAATCCCCTACACTCAAGCATAAATCCACACATTCATCATTTCAAAAAAAGGGTAGGGAGAGATAGATATAGGGAGAGAGAAGAAGAGAGAGTTTGTTTTTCACACTTTCACATTCATTTGCACTTTACGTTTTCTAGTTCTAAAGAAAGAGAGTAAGGATGAGAGAGAAGGTTAAGAGGCATCTTATTTTCCATCCAAAATGTCATAACCATATGCATATCATGTCCATTTTTATTTCATTTCAAAATAATTTACATTTTCCAACTCATTTATGTTTTTAAAACAACCAAAGTATCATAGTCATTTTTGGAGAGAGAAGATGGAGGAAAGAGAAAAATACCATATATTTCAAAATTCATTAATATAAGATAAAATATCAAACAATACTATACATAACATTATGACGGTATTAAAAAAGGTCTCACGTGTGGCTGATAGTCAAACAAGACCCTTAGAAGGAGTTTCTAGCTAAGGTAGCAAGTTGAGAGAACTGACCAAAATAAAAAAAGTGCTTACGAATTAGGTCTTGAAAAAACTCATCTTGAGTTCAAGAAATTTTTTGGATGATTCCAACTTATTCCCTAATATATAGATACTTCATCACATTCAAAAAAATTTGAATATGATGAACAATGCTCAAGTTATAAGTGTATCTCCAAGGCGGATACTCGTAAATGCAACTAAAATTTCATGTCAACCCACTTGCAAAAATAATCCCCGATAGTGTTTTTGCATAATTAATAGTTAGTTCCAATTCTCCTATTAATAATAGAGGTAGGTGGTGGTACTTTTATATTTCACTCGAATGAAGATGCATATGTAAGCCGAAATTGATAACATTTTATTAATAATAGGAACAGGTGGTGCCGATATGCTATACTAAAATGGGCTCAAAGACTCGACTCGGAAAGGCATTAAAACAAATCAATAAACTGATTTAAGTTTCCCCATGGTGTCCCATGTCACCAGGGATCAAAAAATAAGTTATGGAATCAAGATACATTTGGGTGTGGCACTCCATGACCATAATTTCTAAGGCCAATTTTTCTATGTTTTGAAGGTTTTGTGAAGGTTAAAAGTTTTAACATTCATTCTAGATGTACTTTCTATGATCTAAATCATTAAAACCCAACCGCATAGGAAATGATAGAGTGTGTAATTTAAATGCAAGAAGAAGAGGAAATCCATACCTATTTCACGTAATTCACCGTCACCACATTTAATGGTTGATGGATGTCAAAAATTGCTCCAAAGCTCCTCCTTTATGCAACTCAAAAGCTATAATCTCATACAAGACATTCTTAAATCTGCCACATTATAACATGCTAATTTGGATGCACCCCAAATCTATCTACTAACTCATGTTATTCTTCATCCCCTGTACTTTTTGAATCCTCCCAGAGTCCAATAAAAGAGGGTCTTAACTCTTTTCAATAAATCCATTTTGTGCAGCCTCTAGCCATCCTTGCTACCTAGGTGGCCATAGTTTTGGCATTTTATACAAAAATATGCACCCATATGTAGGGGAACTTGCTATCATCTCAAGGGCATCCCAACTCTGCCATCATGATAGTATAAACACCCACCCTTCCTCCTTACAACAAAAAAAACAAATAAAATAAAAAAAAATCCACCCTTTTGCACCCACAATAGACATAACATGCATGAGAGGCCATATTTATGTGTGGAAAAAAGAAAACCACCCACGGGCCCTATCTAAGCTCCCAATTTTGAAAAAGAAAGGGAGAATTTTGGTAGGGGACAAGGAAAATGGATTCACACGTGGAAAGTTTTTTATTTTCTTGAAAATTTCCAAGCCGTTTCAACATATCCATTTTGTGCCTATCCAATAATCACCACATTATATGAAACCACATTTTGTGAGGTATTTTGTTGAACACTTTCTGTGCATTGGTATGGTTCCACATTTTGTAAACGTGCATATCAAGGTGTTCACATCAACACCCACACCTGTCCCAACACTACACTAGGCTCCAATTTTGAATATGGAAGGGATGATGATGTCAGATAATGTAGATCTCCATAACATTTTCATTCATTCAACATGTTATCAACCACTAATTTCATGCATTCATTAAATACTCCAAATCACTAAAATTCATTTTATCCAATTCTCTATTTTAGAGGGCTTATTCTATAGTCTAGAATAATTCACATTGAAAAAATTTGGTTTCTCAATAAAAATAGTACTCCTTAGATGCCATGCCCTATCCTCACACCATGTACACATGCTCATTCAATTTTCAAATGGACCAAAATTTTGAAAATCTTCATTTACCTTGTTTTACCTCCCTTTTTAATCTTCTAGCTTCTTGGTGTTACTCCTAAATAGGTAAAATTTGACCTTTTTTTTGCATTTATTGATCTCTCCACTCTTTGTCACCCTATTTACACTCTCAAAAAATGTTAATCAACTGTCAAAATGGGTAGATATCAATTTTTTGTTCATTTCTTCTATAAGAGTTCAAAATTACCCTTAGAAGTTCTTGAGAACAAAACATCTGGAAAATTCAAGGTTAGAATATTTCAAGTACATCCATGAAAAAGTGATAACCTTTTTAAATACCCTTTTTCCTTATTATGAAGTGCCCAAAATTTCATCTTCACATTCTCAAAGATTCTCCCCCCAAATCCCTCTTCTTGTTTACTAGTATTTTCTCTCTTACTAGGTATGGTCTTAGACAATATCCATCACAATAATCTTGCCAAATAGTTTCAAGACAAAATAAATACACATTATAATACCCATTTAATTTGTCTCCCTGGTTAAACAATTTCAATAGGGGTTTCTATGCAAAGTTACTACTTATTTCACCATTCTAGTGTTTTCGTTAGGCTTTCAAAGAATCTGACTGTCTGGGTTTGAGGAATTGTAAAGAAATATCTAGATTCGACCGGTGGAATTCAAAATTTATTTCTAGATATTTAAATAGACATTCCCTCTGAGTTTTATCCCAAATTTCACTTCAAAATTTGATGGTTCAATGCCCCAAATGTCAAGCCCTAGCTGAGTGATAGTGTACAACCCGAGAAGCTTTAAATTCAAATATATTTCTTCGAATGTACTTCTAAATTCTAAAACCCAACCTACAGGTTTCTCTAACCCTTCTCTAAGGTTTTGGGCCACCAAGGGATCATAACAGTGAGTAAAACATTACAAATGATAAGAAACTTGTCTATGCACACGTGAATCAGGGTACATGCAATTCTTAGATTGAATAAGGATAGTTATAAACCTTGTCTTGAAGAAAAATATCATTTACCAAGAACAGTCACCAACTCTACCGCTACTAAAAACATGCATCAGATACAATTATCATCTTACCCCAATAAAAATATTTATTTGGTTTTTGAAGACACAATCCAACATTCAAATAGGAACAACAACAAACTCAATCCCTAAAATATACCATAGAATTCAATTCCCTAAATAATGACACTCTATCCTTGACTTTCTCGTGTTAGGCATACAAAGAACTCACTTCAAATATTAATGTTGATAAAATATCAAGATGAATACGAGTGTACACTTCACTATCATAACAATTTGAGTAAAAAATTATTTCAACTTAATCACTATAATAGATGATCATAAACAATATATCAAACATGCACCTTTAATAAAGGTATAACACTTAGTCTCATTTCAAACACAATGAATTCAAGCAAACACAATCATCCATTTTTCATAATCTATGTATATCTTATATGTCAAAACAGAGTTACCAAATCCAAATAATTATATTTATGTAAGAGTTCTTATTTCCTTGGGTTTCCTCTCATTCCCTTGCTCGAGAGATAATTTATAACTAACTCCAAAACCAACGCTATATTTGAATTACATTCTTACTTATAACTGCTACCTCTTTGTAACTTCCTTGTTAAGAGTTATGAAGACTCATATTGAACCTACCTGACCCCTATGACTCATCACTCCCATGTTTGTCTTAATTACATCCTTTAATCACTTTATTAGTTTATTCATTACTTAAGACTTATCACCTACTTATAGATACCTCACACACACTCCTTAAGTCTTCAAAATATCCCTTAAGACACTAGGACACAAAATGGAGGGAAATACATTGATTTGAAATTTCAAACTTTGAGACTTAATGTAGAATTTCTAGCTCATCCATATTGAACCTCATGATAAAGAATGAGACTTTTATAGGTTTTTTATGATCCCCATGCATTAGAAGAGGGCGTGGAACTTGTATTTATCCTGTCACTTGCATTTGATTAAAATTTTACTATATGCTTAAAAAAAATCCCCCTTTTTTGGAACACCTTTTCTACCAGTGCACTTGCATACATCACATTTGGAAAAAAAATCCTTTGTTCTTTGATGGATGTCCACGAACTACTCTAAAATTCCATTAGAACATGAAGAGATAATATTAATAGAGGAAGTGCCTCTAACATTTACACCTGTAAATTTTTCTTGTAAAAAACAAAATAAAACCTATTTTTAACTAAAAGCTATTTTGTGCACTCCCATTTCAATGCAAGAAAGAAATAATAGGTTGTGGTGTCTGGCTTGGCCTCTAAAAAAACCATATGCATGTAGTTTGTAGTCAATTTTACTCCCACTATAAAAGGAAGGAATCCCATGCGCCCCGGCCTATCACCCAGCAGAAGCTGAGTTCTCACTCGAGGCACACGTAGGTGCCGAGTCTCTCTTTTATGTGAGTTTTAGTGGGAAGCATTTATCTATGATTAGTGTAAGAGTATTCAGGAAATAATTTTAGACATACAAGAATCATAGGGCTCAGAACAGCCTCAAGATCCTTGTAGCTTCTTCAGACCAGATGTTTTAACACACTCCATAAAATATATTATAACAGAAAGAAAGATACAATTATTCATTCATTACATGTAAGGAAAGAGAACTCCTATGAAGTTAATATACATTAAGCTACTGATATCCATGTCTATTTACAATAGGTAACCTCATTTTATTCATTATTTCATTACAAAGAGCCATAGAGGACAGAACACAATCATGCACATCACTAGGCTTGTATAACTATGCCAAAAGAAAAAGAAATTACAATACTGGGCCTAGTACATTCCTATCTGAATCAAAGTTCCACTCGTAGAAATCCTGTAGAGCTTCACCCATGTTATCTCTCCCTCTGTGTACATTTCTTCCTCTATCTCTATATCCCCATATGTATGTTATCTTGGTCTCTTTCCCCTCTCTCATTTTTTATTCCGCAGGCACTTATATTTATAATCTTCCCGTGCTATCAAATCACCTTTCCGTGCCCTCAGATCCGTCACCAAGTGTCGAATGTGGTCCTCTAAGCGAGCATGTTCCTTCATGCCTGAGATCTCCACTCCATCTCATGATGATATTATAGAAGATCCCATCACTGACATACTCTTTCCTTGGCCACCTGTTGCCAGGATGACATCTTATCTGCATGTAACTGATCATGCTTTTCATGTGTTCTTCCTTGGATGCTTAAATTAGCTAAGTCCCGAACCTCCTTTCATGCACCGCACGAACCATATGCCTTCTTAACTCTTCCTCCTGCATGATTTTACCTTGTGTGCCCTTTTATAACTGGGATCCCACATGCCCACACACCTTCATACTTAGTCAATTTTCTAGGGGCCCAACATCACCCCACACTACATCTGTTCACCATCCTCGAGAAACATTTTAATTGACCAAGATTCAAGTTGGTTCAATGGAACCAAGATTGTAGATATATCTTACAAAATGAATAAGGAATGAAAGAATAGGGGAAATAATGAAGAATGGGGGGGAACATTAATTCAAAAGGTTAGGGAAGTCTTGTCATAGATTCTACCTCTATCTTGTTCCACACTTCAATCTCGCCCTTCGCCTTCTGGCATAGGTCGCCCACCAAGGTGCTTACTTCATCAAAGCTTAGGCCAGCTCCCTGGGCACCCAAAGTGTCCACAATCTATTCCATTTATTTACCCAGGTCCGCAAGCTTGTCCATTCTTTTAGTAATATGGGGGGTATTGTTCCTTTAGTCCGGGCCTTGATTGAGATTCTTAAAGCCTCAATCACCTTTGATTTATTTTCTACCTCAGTCAAAACCTTTTCCCTATCCGCCCTATTCCCCTTGTTCTTTTCCTGGAACTCCTTCAGCTCTACTTCAAGCATGGCAACCAAGGAGCTTGCCATCTTATATCGATCCATGCATGTGTCATATGCGGCTTTTGTAGACTAGGTAGTGACCTTGATCTCTACAAGTACTTGGCTGTACTCAGAAAAAAGTGCTATCACCTTTAACTAGTCCTCCTCCTTTAGGCGTGCAGCCACTTCCTTCACAGATTCCGATGCCAAGGGTCATCTTTTCATGGTGAGGACATGTGTTAAGTCTTCTAGGCATTCTAACATTGATGTGTACCTCTGGGGGATTGACGTTAGATTTGGGTGTTTTAAAATGATGACGCTTTATATCGATTCTACTTTCTTTTAAACCTCCTGCACCTTTGCCTTTTCCTCATTGAGCTCGCGCTTCAACTGCATGTTGATTAATTCCTTCTGTTTCAATTTTCTAGACACCTTAGCCAACTCCTCTTTCTTCTCAGCCAACTTTCCCTCTAAAGCCCTTATGTTGTCATTCCTTGCAAATAGCCTCACCTCTGTTTCAACATGACCTTGTTTAGAGCATTGCACACTTGCTCGTATGAGAGCTTCTGGGAATTTACTAAGGGGTTGTTTCCCTTAGAATCTAGCAATGTGATAAGTTCCTTTTGGTAGAATTCAAATTCCAGCTCATCAACATGGGACTTAAATTCCCAAGAAAGCATCTTCTTGGTCCAGGGGTATGCACCCTCCTTCTCAAACGATCCCATGGATATAAATTTCTCAGTGGGTATCATGCTCTAGAAATGTGTGCATAACACCTTCCTTGAATCATCCACATAGCCCATTATCTACCTCTATTCTACATCCATAGTTCTTCTACCCGAGTGTGTGCCTTTGAGGAAGCTAACTGTCAGAGCAGGGCCTCCTAGGCTATCATGCCCCTTTTTAATGCTCTCCTCCTTCCCTTCCTTAAGTACTATGTCTACGCTACGCTCTAACTCCTGGTCTAAAAGGGCCTCAAACATCTTCTTCACTTCTCGCTTTGCTATTTCAGTTATTTGCTCCTTGGTAAAACTTATGTCTCCCTACTTCTCCATGGCATCATTCTCATATGTATTTGTATCTTCAGTGCCTTCATCACCTTGTGCGCCTTTTTCGTTGCGTGAATACGTACTCTTTCTTTTCATCCCCACTCTCTTCCTCTGAGTCATAGACACTAAATACATGAGGTTCCAAAGGTTCCTTGTCTTTCTCTAGCCCTTCCTCCTCGTTGCCAACTCCTTCACTCTCATCCTGTCCTTCTCCCAGGTATCTCTCCAAGATTTCGGTCACCTCCGAGTCAGATTATTCATCCACCCTCTACTTCTTCCTGAGAGGTGTCCTCTGGCCAGGATATTTTTCCTTCTCTTCTTCCTCTTGTGACTCCTCCATGGTGGTGGGTTGTTCGGGCACCTCTACTTCTGGCATCTTCTTCTTTACTGGAGACTTCTTTCTTTGAACATAGGTGCTTGGCTTGGAGCTTGTAGAAGGTATGCTCACTATTTGAGCAGTCGACACACTTGGTGCTCCTTCCTCTCCTCTACCTCTCTTAGACGTTGGCTTCTTCTTTCCCAAGGGGTCCTCAGGTATTGAGATCTCATCCACCAAGTACGCACCATTCTTGGACTTTGACCTTATGCGCATGTACACACGCACCGTGGATCCTCTAGTGATGGGCAGCATTATTGGCTTAGTAATATGGATTGTGTGCAACACATACTTCTCAAAGCACGTGCACTTACCTCTGGGGTAGTTTCCCTATGCTCCCGATCTAACTTTCCTAGCTCCATCCTTAGCTTCTTTGATTCTTTAAATCGGTTCACCCCCACTTGGAAGTATTAGGAAGTGAACACGAAAGAGAGCTTGTACTAAGGGCTCCATGATTTGTCAATAATCTTGAACCTTCCCAAGAAGTAGTATTGGTACACCGTGAACTCAGCTTCTCCCTATGTGGCTGCTAGGAGTTATTTAGGGATCCTCCATTCTACCCCGAATGCATTTCTCAAGTGCGTATACCACTTTTCCAGCCGCACTTTGTGGGGAGCTGTCATTGTATCACATGCATATTTCTCAAACCTCTTCATGGGCAAAGGGTCTTCGGCTGGGTACTCCCACACAAACTTGTCCGATGCATCCGACACTCCAATATCTATGAACACTATGGTGAGTAGGACATTACCAAAGAGGATCCTATCCCCTTCCTTTATGCATTTAACTATCTCCTCTGTAATGTATGCACACAAGTTGTAAATAGTCCCCTCTGCAATCTTCTTGCAGACATGTAGCCATGGCTTGTTGACTTGTGTCCATATTTCTTGGCCATTCAGCTTCATTACCAGGTGTGTGGCCATCTTCATAATGGGGTTCTTGATGTTTGAGATGCCATAGTACCATGACCCTTTCTTGCAGGAATACTCTGTGATGATATCTTGAATAGCCTCCTTATCACCAAGGTCATCTTCCAGGATATCTCCCTCACATATGAGGCATGTAAACTATGAAATCAACTGGGGAGTCATGCACATCTTACACCTAGAAAAGTGGAAGTAGTCCTCGTGCACCTGAGACATCAACCACTGGTACAAGTGATCTGACTTCCCAAAATAAGGCAACTCATAGAGTTGCAGTAACCCTGTCTTTGCCAGCTTGACCTTTACATCATCATTATAGATAGGCAAACCTTCAGGTGTTCGTTTGTTGGTTGGGCGTACCAACTCTAATGCCATTTCTTTCTCTATAGTGTTGGTGCAGTGATTATAGTCACTGATTGGTATTCTTCTCAAATGGGATTCCCATTCCTTCCCCATCATCACTCCATCTGAGTACTGCATTTTTGCATACCATTCTTCATTTGTATCTACCTTGGGTTCTGGTTTTTTAGCCTTAGCTTAGCCCTTTCCTTTCTTGGGTGCCATGGTCGAGGTAATTTTATCACTCCAATCCTCTCCTTGTTACTCTGATTTCCTTCTCGCAACCTTTGATCTTAGATCCGTGATACAATTCTTCTAAACCCGTGCCCTAGTTTACTGAATCCTAACTTTGATAAACTCTTCACAAGACAACGTATTTTTACTTCCTTCCACGCCCGTGTAATTCCTTCCTTCTGGTTTGCAATCTCAAACTAGATCTTCATGTTTTTAATCACACAGATATTCCACTTGATTGAATCTAAAAAAACCTAGTTGGTAGCACTCGCTTATATCTCCAACTCTTCATTTTCGCAAAGTAAAATGAGAGTGCCCCGACCCTCTATTTATAGTTTTTCCTTTTTCTAGTCTTTAAATGCTACTCTACCTACCCCATACTTTATTCATTTAATGTAGATTGTTAAAACAAAGCCAATCTTTAGTTCCTTCACTCACACACCCTTCCGGTGTGAAAACCCTCTTTAAATCACGTGCCCTTCATGCGTGACAATGCCTCCAACCTTCTAGCGCATAAACCAACCTGACAAGAGACTCTTACACGTGCTCAACACGTGCCGAAGGCACTTCTTTTGTCTAGATTCTTTCTTTCACCTACCTCATGTTGCTTTAACTGCGCTTCCTTTTCCTTTGTACTTGGGATATACAAGTAGCTTTATCCTAGCACCAACCATTCTATCTTTTCTCTCTATCTCTCTTTCAACCAGGCTACTCAACAAGGCTCTTCAACACAACTTCCTTGGTACTTTTAATCACGTGCTTATTCACTTTTCTCCACCCCACACTTAAACGATGCATGGTCCTTTGCGCATTCATAAATTCTCTAAAAATAGTAATAAGGTTACCGGTGCCCAAGGCGCAAAACAAAACAACAACGTGAAAGGGAAACACAAGGGAAGGAAAATGCATAAAGGAAAAACTTCTAAACTAACTGGCAAAACTACCTTATTTACAAACACCAAGAAGACTTATTTATAGCAGGGCTTGAGCTTACTACCATTGAAGTGTCCAAGAAACTTCGTTCCATCCAACGCTTATAAATAGCACGCACCTGAATCAAGGATGTAAGAGATTGTGTAGGGACCTAACCAATGGAATTTCAACTTTCTAAGATGTTGCAGAAATTTAGAATCATATAGTAATACCATCTGCCCAACCTCAAACTTCTTGTTTCTAATATGGCGATCATGCCAAGCCTTTTTGCTTTGCATTTTCCACTATTTGGCTCCAACAGGAAAGTGATCGTCTCTCATCTAGTTTCATTAGTTCATCAATTCTTTCTTCTAGCACTTGTTCATCAGCTAATCCTCCTGTGTGCACTATTCACAAAGAAGGTAACATAAATTCAACTTGAAAAATATATTCCACACTAAACACCAATTGAAAAGGTGTGGATTTATTTAGTCTTTTATACGTAGTCCTGTAATTCCATAAAATTGTTGATACCTTGTCATCCCAATCCTGTTTTCCAACATCACAGATTTTGGTCAAGGTATGACTCAGTATTTTGTTGAATGCTTCCACGGTTCCATTTGCTTGTGGGTGATAGGGTGTAGTCTTATGATGAGCCACCATGAACTCAGATAGCAGGATCCTCATGGTCTCATTCAAAAAATGAGTACCCCTATCACTGGTCAAACTCAAAGGACATCCATACCTTGTGATAATGTTCTCCCATAGGAACCTTGCTGCTATTGCTGCCGTGCAATCTTTAGTTGGGGCTGCTTCCATCCACCTTGTGAGATAATCCATGCAAGTGATGACATAACATGACCCTGTCCTACGTGCTGCCGGTGCAATAGGTCCTACAAAGTCTATCGCCCATTTTTCAAAAGGCTCCACACTAGGAATAGGATGTAAAGGCATTTCATCTCTTCTTCCTGGTTTTCCAATGCATTGACATTGGTCACATGCTTTATAATAATTCCTACAATCTCTGTACAAGGTTTCCCACCATAAACTTGCCATTAATATTTTGTGTGTGGTGGCGTCACCTATGTAATGCCCACCCAAACTTCCTCCGTGTGCTTCCTCCATGATGGCTAGCTACTCATGCTCTAACACACATCTGCACAAAACTTCATCACATCCCAATTTGTATAAGTCTCCACTAATCAACATGTAGGGTGCGGCACGTATGGCCAACTACTTATTTTTTAATGCCTTCATCCCATCTGGTGCCACACCTTCTTTTCAAAATACAAAAAAATCTTGCAAATCCAAGGGCGAGTGCCGCAATCTAAATAGTTGCGCGTCTGGCATTACTTCCTCAATACTTTGCACGTCCTCTCCTGAATCAATTCTTGATAGATGATCAGGTCCACAATTGTTTTTTTTGGGCTTCACTACAATGGTGAATTCAAACTCTTGAAACAATAACACCCATCGACATATGTGCCCTTGAAGAACAGGCTTGTTCACTAAATATTTTAATGCGATATGGTTGGTGTAGAATACAAAGGGTGTCACTAGCATATACTGTCTAAATTTTAAAAGTGCATAGATCATTGACAATGCCTCACACTCGGTTGTGGTATAATTTTGCTCTGCTGGTGTTAACTTCCTTCTCGCAAAACCGAGAGGATGATCAACAATTCCCTCATCTGGTTGTGCAAGTACTACTCCAATGGTGGTTCCTAAGGCATCTACATGGACATGGAAGGGCTTGTCCCAAGAGGGTAATCATAAAATAAGTGTTGTAATAAGCCTATCTTTTAATGTATCACACACCCTCTGCTGTGCCTTTCCCCAATGGAAGGTACTTTTGTGTTTAAGCAGCTCAACTAAGGGTGCGGTGATCTTAGCATACCCCTTAATAAATTTCCTATAATACCTCTTATGCCCAAGGAATCCACGCACTCAGCTATGGCTAGTAGGCTCCCTTAACCCCACAATAACTGCAATTTTAGCGAGATCTACCAGCAAGCCCTCCTTACATATGATATGCCCCAATAAAGTCCCAAAGGGTGTAGCAAACACACACTTCTTAATGTTGAGGGATATCCTCAACTACCTACTCCTTTCAAACATTAATCTCAAGTTGTCACAGTGGTTCTTAACCAGACCATATACTATCCAATCATCCAAATAAACTTGGAGAAACTTATGAATGAAGTCCTAGAATGCTTGCACCACTATGCGTGAAAAGACAACAGGCACATTCTTTAACCCAAAGGGCATGACCGTATATGAAAAACTTCCCCACTCGGTGGTGAAAGTTGTCTTCTCCTGGTCCTCTTTTGTAATCCGGACTTGGTGGTATCCTGAGAATCCATCTGTAAAGGAATAGATTTCGCGCCTGACGACTCCTTCCAAAATTTCTTCAGTGAAGGGGGTCAGAAATGGATCAATGACACAAACTACATTCAATTCCCTATAATCCACACAAATTATAATCCTTCCATTCTTCTTGATGCTAATTACCATTAAACTTATCTATTCCAATTCTTCTACTACCTCAATGATCTCAGAAGCTATCATCTTGTCTATTTCCTCCTTAACCTTTACGCGTAAGTTGGGATTCATCCAGTAGGGCCTTTTTCTAACCAGGCACACACCTTCCTTCAGTTTTATCCTCATCTCCCCCAAGGAATGGTGAACAAATTTTAGCTCATGGTACCCACGCGGGAATAAATCCTTGAATTCACACAACAGATCAATGATCTTTGATACTTCCTTCTCCATCTAATAATCTCTAATAATAGCTTCCTTAGGTTCTTCTCCTGAACTGATGTTAACTTTATTTGTATTTAACGACTCATGGTCAGCATGCACATGAGCATCTACACTATCCACTACTTTGTGTGTCCCTACAAAATGGCTAACATCTAAACTTTTCGATTCCTCTCCATCAATCACATATACTAAATTTCCCTTCTCCTTTTCCAAACACACACGCTGAAGCTCAAAATATTCTATTTCTTCAATCTCTTCAAAGTGTACCTCCAATCCTGGTTCACCTAATAGTTCCAATAACCTATCTTCCACTATGGCACTATCCCCCATGGTAAGACACTTGATACCTTGCAAGGCCTTATCAAATGATGGTTTGGTACTCTGATACTCAAAGGTTTGAATAAGATCAGCCGTGAGCTCTTGCCAATTCCTTTTCTGGTGGCATGTCTCCAAATGAATGTACCATGCACGTGCACAAACTTGTAGTGTAGAATACAACTTGTGCACCCAGAGGGATGGTGGCAAGGCTTCCGTGCCTTCTCTCTAGAGCCATTCACATTCCTGGATATAGAAAGAGGCGGTGTCCTTCCCATGGTACTCCTTAATGATGGTGGGTTTATTACTTCTAGAAAATATGATAGAGAGATAAATTCTTACCTTGTGCCACTCTAAAAGGCTCTCTTGATGCGTGGCCCACTAACAAGCTACTGGGCTGAGCAAGACGTATCTCATCATCTCCCACTGTTCCTTCTCATTTTTCCACTGAGCCTCTATCTCCTATAGAAAGATCTCAGGGAAGGCTCCTCCGGAGTACTTGAGTAGTTATTTTCCTCCAAGGCACTGAACTGTGCGCACATTTTTTACCTTGGTCACCAATCCTCTCAACTTCCATCCCATTAATTTTTAAGTCCCATGTACCCAATTTTCACATGCCAGACTGGTGGTATCACTCACTGAATGAGCATCTTCAAACTAGATAACCCCGTTAATAGGGTGTACCATCTCATGGTATTTGATTGAGTGCACATAAATCTTGTCCAAAACTTCTTCTCCCAATGGTTCAATGTACGGCGTTGACTTCCCATCAACCAGGGGTATAATGACTCACTCCTCTTTATTCTCGAAAATGATGTACCCTTTGTTGAATTGAAGGTCCACATTATTCTTGTAACACCAAGGGTGCCCAAGTAATGCTGGGAAATTATCTACTTGGCGAGCGCCAAGACTTCAAAGTCCCCAGTAAACTTGGCTCCCTGAATAGTAATAGCTGCATCCTTCAAGACATCGATGGGCATTGCCTTTGTCTTGTTTGCCATATACAACACATTTGAAGATGGCTGTAATGCAGGTCTCCCCATCTGATGCCATGCATCCAAAGTCAAAACATTAACCTCTGCACAAGTGTAAATGAATATATTGCTGAGGAGCCATCCATCCACAACTACATTTAATGTAATCTCCTTGTTATAGTCGAGGCTGTGAGGGGGAAGGTTCACATGCAAGACTTGTCTCTCATGCTCTTCTCTGGTGCGTGGTACCTTCTCTCTCAACCAGGATCCTAGCAAAGTAATTATGTTCTCGTACCTTAGGATTTTACACACCTCCTTGACCTCATCTAGGTCATATTTCTGCACCTCGATTCTCCTTCCTTGTTCCTCCCTCCTAGATTGCTCCTTTAGACATTGGATCTCCCCTTGCAAGCTTCGAATAACATCCATGATGTCTTGATATATATCCTTTTGATGCGCGGGGTCTGGATACTTTCCATGAATGACCACTTCTCTTGAAACTAGGTTCTTCTATCTTTGTATCTCCCTTGCGCACGTGGCTTCTGCCCTTTTTGTTACCAAGATAGGCTCCAAACCTTCATCTTGTGTTCCCAATGCATCCACTGTATGTATAATTTTTTGATGTTGACCATCACAACGCCTTTTTCCTTATGATGCTACTGATTCATATGCTCAAATAATTCCGGGCACTCGTCATACTTATGCTTCTTACCGCACCATGAGCACTGCAACAAGTCTGGGCACTCACGCTTGTAATGTTTTGTAGATCCACAATTAAAACATGTTCCTCGCAGGAACTCACTCCTCCCTCTGCAGTTACCTCATCCATGGAATCCTCCTTGAAAAATCTTCCACATGCACCTCCATCTACGTGCTCTTCATAACGACAATCATCATTTTTAGAACCATTAGCAATGCTAGTTTAACACACCCCATGATCAATGGCCTCATGTATCTGATCAATGAGCCTACAATATTTGGTATCATGGGTCATGGAGGTGTAAATCTTATAATAACAAGATACATTCTTCATGATCGTGCACTGCAGTAAGGGACATTTACTTGCATCATGGTCTTCATGATAGATTTCACAGTCTAATGTCACAACGCGTACCATCCGCCGGGGGAAATTGTCCTTAGTGTGCCCCTCTATCTCACAATATGTGCACCACAAACCACTATGAGTCTCATGTACTAAGTTCGCAGATAGATTTTCTAACTACTTAGCTATAGCAGCAATCTGAGCCTCCAAGAACGGGATAATGCTAGTATCAATACTACCAACAACTTCGGTGCGCAAGGCATCTTATAATGCTTCACATGGATCTGTAAAATTTTTATGAGATAAGGCCCTTCTAAAAGGGGTGATCAATCCTCCAAAAAACCATTGTGCATGCTGAGAAGGATTTATATCATATGATAATTTAGACAAGAGAGTCTTAAAGCATGCATCATACTCCTACACACTCTCTGTCATTCCTTGTTATATCTCCTTTAAAGTGCTAATGCTTTTTTGCTCAAACTTAGGAATGTGGAACTCTACTAGGAATGAATTCTTTAAGGTAGTGTTATCCACCACCATTTGATGAGGGTCATACTTTCTATACCAGCTATGCATGTGCCCTTGCAACATGGTTACAAATAGACTAGCCTTTTGTTCTGGGGTTGTGATACCTTTCATGTGCCATAGCAGTTCACACTTGTGAACATGTTCTATAACATCCTCAATGCCCCTATAATCTAGTAAATGCATAGACATCTCAAAAAATAATTGAGATGGTGGCTGAGGTCCTTGTCCTAAACAAAATCCTTGGTTCCCTCTGGTGTTTCCTCCACCACTTGATCCACCAGGTCCATCGGGTCCTATACCTCCAGAGCCACCAGATCCACCAGAACCATTGGGTCCAATATGGCCTATTGGAGTTGTGCCAAGCACCCCCACGGTCCCATTGAACTATGTGCTGATGGTATGTGATAACACCCCACTACCGCTACTTTGTCCTACGCCACTCCCTGATGCGAGACCAAAAGATTATACACTTTCCCCTTGTCCAAAAACTCCTCCAAAAACTAAAATATGTGTAGCCATAGAAGAAGGAACTAAAAAATTATACCTCCTAGGCATGGATCTATCTCTTCCACTGGTTTCGATTGGGTCAATAATTCCTCCTAGATTGGGAAAACCAAGCACCAAGGCTCAGTCATTGGGTGGGTTTAGATATGTGCCAATGAATCTCCTTTTTCTATGCGACGAACTCTCACCAGAAGCCGAAGGGGTCTCCCTCATGCGTTTGCCAAGATGGGGTAGCACAGACTGCTCAGGTTCCATGTCTTCCACGTTAACCTAAACTCCTTCCCGTAATGTCTATCTCCATAGATCCATCACACTAGCAGCCTCACGTTGCCTAGTAATCTCCCTTTCACGCACTTTTCCATACTTGAGCTATCTTTCTTCCCTCTCCTTTTCTGTCATATCATTTTCCATCTTCCTCCACCTGAGCTTCCTTACCCAGCACTCAGAACGACTTAGCCAGCCATTGGGAGCGCCTCTAAACTCATGGTAACCATTAATATCTTCATAGGTAGAGGAATAACACGTAGAAATTTTCCTCTAGGTTCTTGTAGAAACTCAAACTTAGCAATCTCTGAGCAAGAATACGTGGAAATGGCATATCCGAGAGTGTAGCTAGCTAGTACTCCTCCCCAGCAGTGATCTACAACACGGGTCCACATCAGATCTACATCCTACAACATCTGGTAGTCTTCTTTGGTCCATATCCATGATCCATAACGCCAACTTGATCTAGATGCATAGGCTAAAAGCCATCCATATAACTCTACCAGGAAGCATCAGAAAAAAGTCTCGTACAGATCGACGTGTATTGAACTTAGGTCCAGTGCTAAATCTCCAAGTAAATTCATCCTCTGTGCTCTTAAACCATGATTCAACATTTTCCAATGTTAACCGATCCATCATTACTCTTTACAAAGATCATGATGCATGCTATATCCCACTATAACTTCGAAAAGAGGTCCCGAAAACGGAACCAAGATATAGTCAATTTTACTCCCACTATAAAAGGAAGGAATCCCATGTGTGCCGGCCTATCACCCAGTAGAAGCTAAGTGCTCACCCGAGGCACGCGTGGGTGTTGAGTCTCTCTTTTATGTGAGTTTTAGTGGGAAGCATTTATCTATGATTAGTGTAAGAATATTCAGGAAAGAAGTTTAGACATACAAGAATCATAAGGCTTAGAATGGCCTCCAGATCCTTGTAGCTTCTTTAGACCGGATGTTTTAACAAACTCCATAACATATATTATAACAGAAAGAAAGATACAATCATTCATTCATAACATGCAAGGAAAGATAACTCCTATGAATGAAATATACATTAAGCTACTGATATCCATGTCTATTTGCAATAGGTAACCTCATTGTATTCATTGTTTCATTACAAAGAGCCATAGAGGGCAGACCGCAGTCATGCACATCACTAGGCTTGTATAACTATGCTAAAAGAAAAAGAAATTACAATACTGGGCCTAGTACATTCCTATTTGAATCAAAGTTCCACTCACAGAAATCCTGTAGAGCTTCACCCATGTTATCTTTCCCTCTATGTACATTTCTTCCTCTATCTCTATATCACCATCTGTATGTTATCTCCGTCTCTTTCCTCTCTCTTCTTTTTTATTCCACAAGCACTTGTATTTATCATCTTCCTGCACTACCAACTCACCTTGCCACACCCTCAGATCCGTCACCAAATGTTGAATGTGGTCCTCCAAGCGAGCATGTTCCTTCAGGCCTAAGCTCTCCACTCCATCTCATGATGATCTTCTAGAAGATACCATTACTGGTATGCTCTTTCCTTGGCCACCTGTTGCTAGGATGACATCTTATCCATGTGTAACCGATCACACTTTTCATGTGTTCTACCTTAGATGCTTAAATCAGCTAAGTCCCAAACCTCCTTTCACGTTCTACATGAACCATGTGCCTTCTTAACTCTTCCTCATGCACGCTTTTACCTTGCGCACCATTTTATAATTGGGATCCCGCGCACCCACGTGCCTTCATACTTAGTCAATTTTCTAGGGGCCCAACATAGTTCACACCTCCTTGGGTGTCCAAAACATATTCACATACACCAGGCAGTTCCAATTCAAAACCATGGGGATTGCAAAAGACATTTTGTGCCCAAGAATTTTCTCAAAATTCCTCTCGTAAGAAAACTCACAAGCCTCAAGAAAAATTATCATAATTTTCTCATGACAAACCAAAATTACAATAACCAAGGTACATTAATTATTCTTAAAATAAGGTTTGGTTTAAGCTCCAAAATAAATTTGGAGATATTTAAGAATAATAAAGAATTAAATTTTATAATCTCTATAAACGATTATAAACTATTTTTGACTGTACATTAATTCATATCAATAACAGTCTATGAATAATATGATCAAAATGTATGCATTTATATATATATATATACACACACACACACACGCGCGTTCAAAATGTTGGTGAAGTTATCAAATAAATTTACCACTCTGATTCTTTTTGAATTTCTGTTGTGACTGCCTCCTACTTCGATGCTGAATTCGTTTAGTGCAACACCTGAACCCCCTCCTAACTTTGTTGGCATCTCAGTTAGCTTCTAGAATGGTGTAGCTGCTAGCTCTTTGAAACCTATGAAACTTGGAAAAATCCAACCTCAAAATATTGATGGGACTTTATCTCTTCAAATACCTACCTCAATCACTGTAGCGATGCAAGCTTCTAGGGAATTGTCATTAATAGGAAAGATAATGGGTCCCAAACCACCTCTGGAGGAGATACAAAAATGGGTACATATTAAATGGACCCCCATGTGGTCCGGTATATATTTCTACTCTTTCTAATTGGTTAATTTTGTTCACTTTATCTCATAAAGAATATTTTTCTCGAGATCTTCTGGGTGGACCTTGGTTTTTTGGAAGGAGAGGCTTCTATATCCATCGCTGGACACCTAGGTTCAATGCTAAGACTGAAATAATGACTCAGGCTCTGGTTTGAGTTTGTCTTCCCAAAATCCCCTTAGATTTTTGGCACTCTGTAGTCATTGAAGGCATCACTAGATCCATTGGCACCCTAATAGCTGTTGATAAAGCTACGAAGGTGGGTTCTAGATTCATTCACGCCAAATTTTGTGTTAATGCTGACATAAGCTCATCCCTATCATCCTCTATTGATCTAAAATACGAGTTGAGAACTTGGGTTTAGCCCATTGAATACAAATATATTCCTAAATATTTCTCTAATTACAAAATAATTGGACAAAGGAAATTACATTCCCAAAAACTCTAATGCTACTAGTACTTCTAATCCTTTTGATGGTCTTTCAGAGGATATTATTGTACCTTCTACTTTGGCCTCACTTCCTCTTCTTTCTTCATCTCCTTTGGTGGCTCTGAATATCTCCAACCCACCCCCTCCCACTTCCTCTTCCTCATTGGTGGTTTATTCCTTACTGCCTATTTTCTCTGCTTCATTCCCCTCTGCCTACTCCCCTACTCATTCTATTCCTTCCCTCCCTTCTTCTACTTTTCCTTCTCCCTCTGATCCTCAGCTTGCTTCCTCCCTCTCCTTCTATCTTCCTCTCACCTTTACTCTTTTTGGATCCTCCCATTCTACCTCCTCTTCTCCTTCCTCACCTTCTCTTTGTAATTTTTCGGATCTTGTCCTTCACCATTTTCTTTCTACTCGGTCTGCTAGAATTTCCACTGCTCACTCCCCTTTGCGTGAGAATTCCATCATCCCTCCTTGTGATTCCTTATCTTATGATAGTAGTCCCATTAAGAATACCAAAAAATTTAAGGTAAATATTGATGTGGGCACTAAGAAAACCAAAGAGAGACTCACAAATCGTGCAAATCTTCAGGAGGAAGCATTTCTCAATATAGCTCAAAGAATACAGGGAATCCTTGCCATCCCAAGTGGAGGTAAGCCAAAAAAAAAAGAATATTTTCTCTAGGGATGTTCAGGGAATGAACGCTCCCTAGAAAAATGTATCCTTAAATATTTTAGACTCAAACACTTTCCATATATTTTGATGCTTTAAGAAACCAAATTGAAAGTAGAGAATATACTTAATAAGCTTTGGCCCAATGCCTCTGTGGTTTCCTAGGAGTCAGCTGGTAATGCTAGTGGTTTATGCACTTTTTGGAATCAAAAGATTCTCTTTGGGGAATGTATCATCAAATCCCCATATTTATTAGGAATGTTCTTCCAAGAAATTGGGTCTAATTTGGGTTGGAGTGCTGTTAATATATATGCGCCTAACAATGAGTCTCAGAGAGAAAAACTTTGGACTGACCTACTAGATTTTCCTTATACCTACAAGCATCTTCCTTGGTTGATAGTTGGAGATTTTAATACTCCTTTATACCTCTCTGAGAAGTAAGGTGGAACCAACGTTAGCACTTCTAGTGCACAAGATCTTTCTGACTTTATTAGAATGGGGGAATTTTTTGATGTTGACTTGCATGGAGCTAATTATAATTGGTCTAACATAAGGCTGGAAAACAATCACATTCAAAGTAAATTGGATAGATTCCTTGTTTCTATGGATTGGATGACACACTATAATGATTTCTATTTTATGGCTTTGGCTAAGATAGCCTCTGATAATTTCCCTTTTCTTCTTATCACCTCACAAGCTGAAAACTCGAAATATCCTCCCTTTTGTTTCGAACTGGCTTGGTTATAAAATAATCAATTAGAAGCTGTTATCAAGGACTAGTGGCAAATGGATATTCAAGGCACAACTATGTATAAATTCGCAAAGAACCATAGCTATGTCAAGAATAAGCTAAAAATTTGGAAAACTCAGGTTTTTTGGGGTTATCCATAGAAGAAAGGAGATGGTATCTCTAAAGCTTGTTGCTATTTCCAAGGAGATTGATTCAAAAGGGAGATCCCCTTAGCTTCATCATAAGGAACTTTCCCTACTTAGTGACTATCACAACACTTTGGTTGAGGAATAAATCTATTGGTGTCAAAGATCACGAGCCACCTGGCTTCAGTAGGGAGATCGAAACACAAAATTCTTCCATATGACTGCTACGAAACACAAGAGTAGGGACAAAATAAAAGAGTTAGTCACAAAGAATGGTGCCTACATTAACAAAGATGATATAGTTGCTGCTGCACTTATCAATTACTATGCTAGCCTTTTCCATGAATTCCCCCCACCAAATGAAGAGGATTGTCAAGAAATGCTTAGTCATATTCCCAATTTAATGAATGATGATATGAATGTTAGACTCACCCAACCCTTCTATATTGATGAAATAAGGAAAGTTGTCTTCGATATGAAGGGTGATAAATTTCCTGGCCCTGATGGATTCCCTATGTATTTTTTTTAATGTTTCTGGCACATCATTGAATTAGACCTTCATGCAGCTATTCTTGAGTTCCAACAAAAATACATTATGTTAAAGGAATGGAATAACACCTTTATTTCCCTCATGCCTAATTCAATGGGATCTAAATTAATCACTAATTATAGGCCCATTAGCCTATGTAACACTTCTTATAAGATTATTACAAAAAAATTTGCCTCTAGGCTCAAACCACTTATGACAAGTTTAATTTCAAAACAAAAAAATGGGTTCATTAGAGGTAGATTGATCCAAGGAGGCATCATTACTATTCATGAGGTGATGCACTTAGCTTCACTCAAAAATTGGCTAGTATGATCCTTAAACTTGACATGAAAAATGCGTTTGATAGAGTTAGCTGGCCTTTCTTACTTCAGGTCCTTCAAAAATTTAGTTTTGGGGAAAAATGGAGATCCTAGATTTATAACTATATCTCAGTTCCTGAATTATCCATTCTCATTAATGATATCCCTCAAGGATACTTTAACTCAAGTAGAGGAATTAGGCAAGGGGATCCTTTATCCCCCTTCTTGTTTATTCTTATGGTTGATACTCTTAGTAGAGCTTTGGAAGCAACTAAAGGTGAATGCAACATCAAAGGTATCACTATCAGTTCTAGGATATCAACTTCCACTCTCAACCAATTTTTTGATGACACCCTTTTATTGGGTTTAGCTTCAGTCCATGAGGCAAAAGTGTTGAAACATATTTTGGATTTTTATCAATCGATGTCAGGTCAAAAGATAAACTTTGGGAAAAGTAGCATTACTTTCATTAACACCCCATGTAGAAGACATAAAGATTGTTGACATATTTGGCTATAGGATTATGGATCTGCCCTATTCTTACCCTGGTATTCATCTCTTTTTGGGAAGACAAACTAAGTACCCTCTAAAATTCTGTTATAGATAGATTCAAAAAGAAACTAGTGGGCTAGAAAGGCTCCCTCCTCAGTCAGGCAGGTAAGCTGCAACTAGTTAAGGCCACATTGTAGAAAAATCTAATCTATTTTATGTCTACTAAAAATTCCTTCCTCTATAGCTATCGCTATTGAAAAAATACGTAAAATTTTCCTTTTTCAAGATCTAAAGAAAGAAACAGGATTCACTTAGTTTCTTGGAAGGTAGTTTGTAAACGTACAACTTTAGGGGGATTGGATTTACGCAGAATTGCTGATATGAATGCTACCATTCTTTCCAAATTAGGTTGGGAAATTGCTAATAATGGAAGAGCCTCTTGGAATCAGATGATGATCTATAAATATATTTCTTCAGTTGAGGACTTCTAAGGTGAAAATACCCCAAATGGCTCAGCTATTTGGAATTCTATTAAGAGTAACCAGAATCTTGATTCAAGTAGGCATTAGATGGAAAATTGGCAATGACCACATGGTTACCTTCTGTAACGAAAAATGGATGGGAGATAAGGTGTTAATATAATGACCCCTTATGGGATCCCATAAGATATAGACTTATTAGAACCTGTGTTCCTTATGTCACAAATTATGTCGATAAATCATTATTATACCCATGTTGGTCTATACCTATTTCAGAAGGTGATAGCTGTCTTCAGATGCAATTGATAGAAAAATTGAATTTGTTACTGGTGCAGTAGTTTTTACCCGATTCTTATGTGGAGGATGCTAAAATATGGCCTCTTTTGGTGTTCGAGCTCATTTTTCTGTCAAGGCTACCTACCTCTCCCTTCCACATATCCCGGAGGGCCTTACATTACAACAAATCTAGATGCCTTAGGTGATCTCTAAATTGATATTTTTCACTTGGCTCACTTCCAAAGACACATTCCTATCGAGATAAAACCTAAAAAAGGATGGGATACTCATTACCAACCAGGTGCATTCTTTGTATTAATGATATTGAATCTTTAGCCCATTTACTCTTTCATTGTAATTACTTATATGTTTAGAATCTTCTGTTTAATAGTTTTGGAGTGTCTTGGATTTTCACTAAAACAATTCCTGAAGTTATTGATCAATGGATCACATGATTTCATCATCAAGTTGTCAATATTTCCTGGAAAATTACTTCTCCCTCACACCCTATGGAACATATGGAAAGAGAGAAAACAAGAGAATATTTAAGGATCAACAAAGTAACCCCAACAGGTCTTCACTTTGATCTCTGTTGGTCTTCAAGAAAATATGAATTGCTACATTTGGAAACAACACAAGTGTAAAATTATTCTCAGCATGGAAAGACAATGGTTACAACAACTCATGGTTCCCCTCAAGCCTCCCAACTGTATTGCTATTAGGGGAAACTACTATCTAGACCTGTCCTCCTACTGGATGGCTTAAATTTAATCCAGAAGAGGCTGATAAAGGTAATTCGAGCCTCTTAGGTGGGGGTGCTGCTATTCAGGGATGATTTGGGATAATCAATGGCAACTTCTGCCTCCTTCTTTGATTCAGGCACTAACCATAGAGTTGAAGCTTTGGTTATTTTAAAGGGTCTTGGAATAACTACTAATTTTGGAAAGATTAACATAATTATGGAAAATGAATCACTAAACTTGATTAATCTTCTTAAAAACAAGAGTATAACCACCTAGACTATCATCAACATCATATTAGACATAAGACTCCTCCAATATCAATTTAGCAATATTAAATATCAACATGTTTTTAGGGAAGAAATCAAAGTGGTTGATCTTCTTGATAATCTTGAAGTCTCACAATAGAATCAACAACAATGGATAGGGAATCTTCCTAAATTAATTCTAAAAGTAGTTAAGGATGACTATCATAAACATTGCTAAGTTTTGCACGTATAAGGTTGACACCTCTTATCATGATTACTTGGGATTTCATTTGCATTGGCTGTATGGTTCCCCTCACCATCGACGATGATCACATTTATGATGATTGGAAAGTTTATTTTTTTGATTACATTTGTCGTGTGTGAGAAACTGAGTAAGTGAAATTTGAATCATTAATGCAGATTTTCAAAAATAATTTCAAGAAGTATTTTATCTCATGGGAATGTGTCAATAGAGATTTGGGTCTATTTATTTATACCCGCATTAAAACTTCATTTCATACCATTTTTGCTAGTTGTTATGTCTATTTCTTGATTTTGGAAAACATGGGGGGTGCCCTGGTTTAACTTGAGCCCGATAATTACAATGATCTTAAACAAGATGAAGTTGTCTAGAAGATTTTGGTGGAAAAATGGGTGATGAATTTTATAGAAAGACTCTCAGGGCACTCCTTGGTGGTTTTCTAGCAGTGTTCTGTCCTCCTGGAAGTAGGGAAATGTTCATGTGGGAAAAATGAAGTTTGTAATTTTGGTGGAGAGAATTTATGAAGTGGCTGGGCTTCCCAACAAAGGGGATATTTATTTTAAGAGGTATCTAAAATCTAAAATGGTGGATTTTTTGGTGAAAATGAAAGAGAAAGTATACATTTATAAGTCAGGATATGAATGAAACTCTCTGAAGGATCCCTAATATCATGTAGCTGAACAAATTATGAGGTACATTACTTTAGAGGGTAGATAAAAATTGGTTTACAGGCCCCAACTCTTTATCCTAGCTCAATTTCATAATGGGGGTAAGGTTAATCTTGCTAATTTCCTTTACTAGTATCTGATTTTATCCAAACAAAAGGAAAGAGCAGGTGAAGGTAATTTACTTCACCAAGGTCATATTTATCTTCTCTTTAAGCATGTTGTGGATTCCCATGACCTAAATTTCTTTCCCATTATCATTGGCTCGGCTTGCCACCAATCCCCTCTTCCATCTCTTCCCCACCCTATCACTCACTACCTTATGCCACCCGCCTAAATCCCTCACCTTCCTTTGATATGGAAGTGGAAATTACCAATCACTGTGATGTTGCCTCTTCTCCCCCTGCTCACTCTTCACCCCAGATCTTGGATTATGCCACCTTGGAAGATGATTACCATTCCTCTCTTGTCTCCCCCACTATTGTTTTTGGAAGTACTGTTCGTCCTAATTGGGATGCTTTGGATACTATTAAAGTTGACCTAATTCCCAAGATTTTTCTTGGACTGACTACTGCCTACACTGTTTCCCCGGTTATCTTAGGCTATGGAGGAAAATTAGATGTTTATGAGGAGATGGAAGAGGATTCCAGTTTTGAAGTAGAGGAATTTGCCGAGGAAGAAGAAGGCTATACAGAGGAGGATTTCACTGAGGAATTTACTAAGGAAATTGTCGACAAGGTTTCCGAGAAAGTAACTACCGTGGACTATGCTGAGGAAGCTTCTGAGGATGTGCCAATACAGGAAGATGATTTAGAACCTAGTGCCAATGCTAAAAAGTGTGCAGAAGCTGGTGTGGAACTCATTCATGGCATCCTTGGTAACATTACCACTATTTTTAATGTCATTAGGAGTTGGAAAATCACTACGGATGCCACCTGACTCCATCTTCATAATGGTTGTAAGGATATGTTAAATGTTGCTAAAAATTTTGTTAGCAAAAATGAAGACTCTATTGTGAAGGAGGGTTATTAATGAAATTAAAAATAATATACCTATATAGCTTGGGGTGTGGGATTTTTACAAACTTTTTAGATTAAGGTTTACTTTTTGTTGATAGAGTAGCTACTATTATGTCATATCAAAGTATATCTGGTCGGTAAGGGCATTTTGTAACAAGGATTTGGGTCCTACCAAAACCCTCACTTTTACCATAGTCCAAAAAATAATAATTAAATTTTATTTATTTTAATTTATTGATTTTTAACTAAAAACTCTATTATTGTGCTCATTTCATGCTTTATTTAAATTTTTAACATTTTTATTTAATCAAAACCTCCACCACTCCTGATATGCCCCTTATGTAGACACTAAATCACACACTTGGGTACATTTCTAGGTCCCAAAAACATGCTAGCATTTACATGATTCCTAAGCAATAAAACTAGTGGTTAACAACTATTTTTGACTTATTTTATTTGTCTATTGTTTTCTATTTGGTCTTACCCACCCTACAACTAGGTCAAAACTTTAATTATTTATCTTTCATGGATTTAGACACTAGTACCTAGCTAGGACAACAATACCTAGATGTTCTTGTCCCTCTTGGGTGACCTTGACCCTTTCTCACCTTACTCACTCTTTTTGGGTATCTTTTATCTTTTGGGAACATTTTTCACTTATGAGTCGGCCTTTCAGTTATCAACTAAAAATTTCAAACAAGGGAATCATATAAATACATAGTCATGTGTTCAAAATAAAGAACCAAACACTAAGCATTACTATTATCACCTAATATTGCATTATAAAGGCACTAAAGCACTCCAAAAGAATCAATCTAGAATCCATTCAAGGGAAAAGGGTTGCTTATTGTAGACACCTAAAATATGCTTACACTTAGCATTTCTTCTAATTCAATTGATTGACAACACTTTGTTAATTAGCTACTCTTTTCTCTATTATCAGATGCCCATTTACAACACCTTCTTTTTTGTATTCCTCCTATATTCAACCCATTTGGTTAATAAACCACATTTTATTAGCTAAACATCTTCCTATTTCCCTTTGTATCACATTTATAGGCTTCCTAGGCTATCTATCAATCACACCTGGTTAATCAGATTCCCCTCAATTCTTAATGAGTCTCTATTCACTTGCTAATCAAGTTTAACTAGCATAAACCTAGCTTAAATATTCTAAATCATGTTTATCACTCCTAGTCATAAAGTGCTTTTGGCTTATCTTTAGTCCCACATGCACCAAAGTTCAAACCTCTCCCATTTGGAAATATATAAATAGAAGGCTAAGGCCTCCCTTTTAATTGGACTTTTTGATTATCATATAAAACCTCTTGACTCTTTGGAAAGGCATTAGACTTAATTTGTGATAGCTTTAAGCTATAAGACATTTGATCTTGGCCATACTCCATTGTTAAGACCTCCTCCATTGTAGCATATCTTAATACACCATCCATCATCCAAGATTGAGTAAATGAGAAGAACCATATAGCTTTGTAGCCATTAATGGTGAGCTCTCATTCTTAAAAATCTTGAGATTCATACCAAACATCACATTTGATTGCTAGGATCTTCATAGGTTTAATGTTTGGTAGATTTAAAAAGAGTAGAGAGTAGTATATATGATAGATTTTTTATGTTTTTGTCAAAGTTATGATGCCCGCATAGGAGTAACTCTTGTTTAGCTCTTATCTCATGGTGTATAGTTGAGTTAGTTAAGCTTTGAGGTTCTCTAACCTCATTTCCATAGCTTTTCAACTTATACATGTACACATTTGGAATGCCCAGTGGCTCTTACTCTATAGTCCTTTTCAAGTCTTTTATAGGGTTTACATGTCCATTTCTAACCACTTTTATGCTTTCTAGGGTTTAAAAGCTTGTATTTTAACATATTTCACATTTTAAAAGGGTTTTATCTTCCTTTTGTTAGGGATTTTAAGGGGTAATGTTAGTGCGGAATCACAACACCCCTGAATGGCCCGGGTGTGAAGTGGGGCATTTGGTTTTATTGCACAACATGGGACCATCTCTCAAGCTGTGGGATTTGTAAAACTTGAGATGGACCTATAAAGAAAGCCAGTTCTTGCCTCCTAATCTACATGCCACAAGCTACTCCAGTGCACGCAAAACCTATTCTATCCTAATCTAACCATTCCAAGGGGACAGAGAGAGAGAGGGTGGAAGAGCCTACAATAAGTGGTGATACACTAGAAAAGGAACTGGTTGAATCACAGACCCAACTGCCTAAAGTGGAGAGAGGTGAGCAAAGGAGAGGGTGGATAGAATGTACCATATACCAGAGATAAATTTAGAACATACACCACTTTGAAACCCATTAAAAAAGCTCTCAGGACCTACAACGAACATCAAAATATGCACAGTATACCCTGTAACGATGAGAGGTAAGAAGAGACAACAAAATAAGCCAAGGATGGACAAATGCATCATGAAACATATTTTATTGCTTAAAAATGTTACACAGTACATCATCAGTGAGCAAGAGGTAAGAAAATGTGATTACAGAGCCATGGGAGGAGGCTTAGACTTTGTGTTCTACCCTAAGGAAGAAAGAGAGAGGGGGCGAAGAGGAGAGACAATAACCAACCCTTTAAATATGCCCCTTCATTACAATATATAGGAAGAATAAAAGATATAAGAGGGAAGAATTAGAATCCTTCTTCAACCACCTAGAGATACACATTGAATCCTGCTTTGAAATATCAATTACTATCAATCAATACCTTTCTTAAATCCACCCCAAATTTTTCATGTTTGGTTCCCTGACGGATCAAATCGAATAAGATCTAGTAGTTGGAGAAATCTGGCTCTATATTAATGGCCTAGAAGATGTTTTCCCATTTTTCACCCACCAAATCCTATTAAGAATGATATTTTATGTTTCCATGGCATAGAGGGTGCCGAGACATTTCTAGAAAGTCTTCACCCGCTCAAATATGAGTCTCCAGTCAAAAGATATGGCCATTTCAATATTTGGATCGCAGGCATGTAATATTTTAAAGAGTTTGTCCATACAGGGTCCACGTGGTGGCCTCCGCATGCTCCTTGGGATTCTTTGTATTTTTCCTGAGTCTCTTTGCTTGGAGGGGCCAAAATTATGACCCTGGACATGTGGTGGCATGGTGCTTGTTTGGAAACCCGCCCCAAATTTTACCCATGAAAGAGCTCTATGTTGACACTTGGCTCCCTCTACTGGCCTACGTCTGTCTTGACTATTGAACCCCCAAATTTGTCCCTTTTTAGACTCTAAGATATCTGGAAGGCCCACACTCATTTGAAAACTCACTCAGGATTTTACCTTTGAAGGAGCATCGTGTTGACACTTCGTGCCTTCCGCATGCACTCTATACTTAGTCATTTTGGGCTTGCTCTTCTTTTTGACCTCTACTGACCATTTGCTATGTGGAGGGCTGGTGCAAGTTTGAGTCTCCATCCTAGATCCTGCTTTTGAATGTGCATCGTTAAGACACTTGGCACCCTCCGCTAAGTCGAAGAATTTTCAACGGCTAGTGCAATTTTTGGGGCTTTGGATGTGTGAAAGCTTAGCACTCGTTTGGGCCTGCTCCTTTGGATTTAATCTTTGGAGGTGCACCATTTAGACACTTGGCTTCCTCCATTGTCTCCTTTATTATTAGTCATTTTTGGGCCCATTCCAAACCATTTGCAAAGCCCGAAGACTTCAAATATTCACCATTTATTTTCCTTTGAGCCTCTGGTTCTTTTGACACTAATCGACCTCCTACCCTGACCCTGCTATTCCATTTTTGATCCCACATGTAATTTTTTTGCTAGATTTGAAGCAAGGGTTCACTCTATAGAGCCATTTATTGAATTTCTTCTTACACGGGGTCGTTTGATCTTTCACAGGCCTTTCCACTCCATTGTAGAGTTCCTCTATTGCATGATTGTAGGATTTGAATGTGAATTCTCTAGCTTCTTCTTGTGCGGGATCATGGCTGATCAATTTTTCTGGGGGGGAAAATATGGATAAAAATTTGGAGACTTGCAGGGGTATTTTCTTGCTAGATGAGAGGACTAGTTTACTTGAAGCATCCATTGGGCACGGATTCACAATTAATGGCCTTGTACTGACCCTTATTTCAAAATGACTCTTTGATTGCCAAATTTTCACTTTTTCTTGACCTTGAGCTGCCCGCACGTCCGAACTCTCAATTTTCATAAGAGATCTTGAAACAAGGCTTTTGAGAGTAGAAAATTGTTTTGACCTGGGGATTTCATCTATCCCTGAATGGGATATCTTGAAAACATTCTTTAGTTGCTCTGCATTTGTTTTATTTTGAAATTTGCAACTGTTATAGGCAACTATGATCCTTCTACCATGAATAGTGAAGGGCATGGCCTCAATAGCTATGGAGAAATACAAATAAACTTATGTACAAAGAAAAAATCATACATGCCTCAAATGAGACATGCAGAGTGTGCACAAGCACTTCTTTTGCTAGAAACAAATTCTACTCCTACTCCTAAACTAACCAGAGAGAAAAGGGGTAAAAAAAATCCTACTATAGGTAGGGAGAAGTAACTTCCCTTTCTCAAGAGAGGCACCCATGCAAATGATTTGACACTAAATATGTTTGCCTGCATGAGTGAAAAATTGACTTTAAGTTGATCTTCCACTCATATCAGTAAGGTATCAACATTAATGGAAAATACCTCCTCAAGGTTGATTTGCATTGGACCCTTGATTGTGTTGATGGTGACCCTTGGTGCTTTGATAACCATCCTCATGCCCCGAAGTAGGAATGACTAGTTTTGGCTTCTCCCTTGGATCCAATGAAGCCAAATATCTGATTGGGCAAGGTATGGTTTTTTTGAATCTACCCATGGTTCTAAAACTCTAACTCTAATAATGGAGCCTTCTTGGTGACTCTCATGGATGGATGGTGCTGGAGGAATGATAGCCTTATACTCTTTCTCTTGCTCTACAGTAGGTGTGACTTTTGGAAGATCAAAATCTTCCAACTTTAATTTAGGGAGGCATGTTGTAAACTATAGGTTGTGCTTGCATGATCTCTTCCATGGCAATAGGCTCTTGTGATTGAAGAATGAATGATGGGGGAGAAAAAAATTGCAATTTCAATTAGATCCCTCTTATCAAAAAATTCTTTTTGAGTTTGGTAGGAAATCAAACTCTTTACTGTCCTGCTGTAACAAGGTCTCTACCGTTTGCATGGTGATCTTAAAATCTTCATTATCTTCACTATATGAAGCTTTATCTTCAAACATGAAGCTAATGGGTTCAGGATCCTCCAAAATATCAAAATTTTGGAGAGGTTGAATGGGAGAGGGGGATGTATTTTCTTGTGCAACCGGATCAAGACTTAGTCCCTCTGAATTTTTCTTGGCCACTTTCATATGCTCCTTTTTAAATGGGCTTTGCGCTGGTTGTTCTTCTTCCTTCTCTTGTTAAGAACATGGAAGAATCATATCTTCCAAACTTGGTTCCAAAGATGCATTGTGAGACATAGGATTCTACTCTTGAATTCCCTCCTTCATGGAAGAAGGCTTATATGCTTGGAAGATGGATGGTGGAAGAGAAAATGATGTGATCTCCATGGGATTTTCTCCATCAAAGCAATCCTCCAAGTCAGACAGATAATTTTCCTCGTTGTTGTCCTGTTGCATGTGATCAACCTCCTCCATGGTTTCCTCCTAATATAAAACTTGCTCACCATGGTTTCCCTCTTCCTAAAACATGAAGTTTGAAAGATCAAACTCTTCTTCAACATCAGATCTTGAAGGGGATGAAGTGGGAAGAAGAACTGAAGGTTCTTTTTGTAGCCTACTCCACACTTGGGGCCTATGAAATTGTATGGTCCTCCTCCTCTGATGAAAATTCAACCTCAACAACAACTGGATCTTCAACCTTGACCTCTTCTATTGGCTTGACCATCAAGGGGATCTTTGTAAACCCAAATTTAGAAGCCCAACTCATCAGATTTTCTGTTATTTTTTTTCTGTTGGGCTCCTCTTCTTGCTATCCTTGACTAGATTCTTGAGTATCTTCCCAACATGGGACTTAGGAAAGCAGGAGGAGTGGTAGGTTAGGGTTCAACCAACTTTGAAATTGTTTTATGGTGGGGAGGGAGGTGGAACTTATTATTTGTTTGGAGGGGATGTTTGTTTGGAAGGGAAAAGGGTAGAAGAACTGAGATGAGGTGGAAGATCAGGGGATGGAGAAGAGAAACTAACACTTGGGGTAGAAACTAAGGGGTTTACTCTTGATCATGCTGAAATGATAAAGACTGAGGAAGAGAAAATGCAGAGCTAAGAGGTGGTGGACTTACCCATTGACAAGGTTGTCTCGCACTTTTCTCATAAGCCTCAATGTCCTCAATCCACTGTGTAAGTTGAGGCATCACTTCAACCATGAAGCCAAGCTTCTCCTGAGGGATGTAATGTCTTGGAAAAGGGCCTTCCCATGAACAAGGTGCCCTGAAACTAATCTTGAATTCCTTTATTTGTGCTATGCCCCATGACTGAACCATGCTAACCTCCATTTTTTGAATTTTCTATAATAAACCAACATTCTCCACATAGTTGTCACCAATGTATGCATCCCCTTGTTCTTGATAAGCTCCATGGCCAAACTGACTTTGACCCTGCTCATATGGGTAAGCATAATGGTCCTATATCTGATTATAATGCTGATTTGGAGGGAGTTGGAAAGATCCATTGGAGGTGGATTGCATTGCTGTACAGTGTGAGTTCTATGAAGGGGAATGGGAGAAAATGAAAGAGATGGAAGAAGAAAATGGATAAAAATGAGTGGAAATGGAGTGGAAAAGGTTTGCAACTCAGAGAATGGATTTTTGACTAGATGGAGTTGCCAGATGTGCTTGCATGTCTCTCAAAAGGCTGAATCCCACCAAGAACACATCTACTTGATGAAATGAAGTGGTAAGGTACCCTCGACCTATCCCCACCGGGTGCTCCAAAAATGTTAGTGTGGAGTCATAACACCCCCAAATGGCTATGGGTGTGAAGTGGGGCATTCGGTGTGATTGCACAACATGGGACCATCTCTCAAGCTGTGGGACTTGAAAAAATTGAGATGGACCTTCGAAGAAAGTCGGTTCTTACTTCCTAATCTACCTGCCACAAGCTACTCCAGTGTAGGCAGAACCTATTCTAATCCTAATCTAACCATTCCAAGGGGATAGAGAGAGAGAGAGGGTGAAAGAATCCTACACTAAGTGGTGATACACCAGAAAAAGAAGTGGTTGAATCACATACCCGACCACCTAAAGTGGAGAGAGGTGAGAAGAGGAGAGGGTGGAAAGAATGCACCACAGACTAGAGATAGATTTTACAGAGACACCACTTCTAAACCCATTAAACACATCCTCCCAGGACCTGTAACGAACTTAAAAATACACACAGTATACCCTGCAATGATGAGAGGTAAGAAGAGACAACAAAATAAGCCAAAGATGGATAGATGCATCATGAAACCGATTTTATTTCTCCAAAATGTTACAAAATACATCATCAGTGGGAAAGAGGAAAGAAAATGCCATTACAGAGCCATGGGAGGAGGCTTAGACTCCGCATTCTCTACCCTAAGGAAGAAAGAGAGAGGGGGGGGGCCAAGGAGAAACAACAACCAACCCTTTGAAAATGCCCCTTCATTACAATATATAGGAATAATAAGAGAGAAGAGGGAAAAATTAGAATCCTGCTTCAACCACCTAGAGATATGCATTGAATCCTACTTTTAAAGCTCAACCACTATTAATCAATGCCTTTCTCAAATCCATCCCAAATATGTTATGTCTGGTTCCTCGACGGATCAGATCAAATCAGATCTGGTAGTTGGAGAAATTGAGCTCTATATTAATGGCCTGGAAGACATTTTTACCATTTTTCACCCACCAAATCCTATTAAGAATGATATTTTATGTTTCCATGGCATAGAGGGTGTCGAGAAGTTTCCAAAAAGTCTTCTCCCACCCAAATCCGAGTCTCCAGTCAAAAGATATAGCCATTTGAATATTTAGATCATGGGTGCACAATATTTTAAAGAGTTTGTCCATATAGGGTCCACGTGGTGGGCTCCGCATGCTCCTTGGGATTCTTTGTGTTTTTTCTGAGTCTCTTTGCTTGGTGGGGATAAAATTCTAACCTTGGACATATGGCAACCTGATGCTTGTTTGGAAACTTGCCCCAAATTTTACCTATGAAATAGTGCCAAGTTGACATTTAGCTCCCTCCGCTAGCCTGCCTCTGCCTCGACTATTCAAACCCCGACTCTGTCCCTTTTTGGACTTTGAGACATGTGGAAGGACCGTGCTCATTTGAAAACCCACTTAGGATTTTACCTTTGAAGGAGTGTTGTGTTGACACTTGGCACCTTCTGCCTACACTCTATACTTAGTCGTTTTCGGCTAGCTCTTCTTTTTTTACCTCTGTTGACCATTTGCTACGTGGAGGGATGGTGTAAGTTTGAGTCTCTGGCTTAGATCCCACTTTTGAATGTGCATCGTTAAGACACTTGGCACCCTCCACTAAGTCGAATACTTTTCAATGGCCGGTGTAACTTTTTAGGGCTCTGAATGCGTTGAATCTTGGTGCTCGTTTGGGTCTACCAATTTGGATTTAATATTTGGAGGTGCACCATTTGGACACTTAGCTCCCTCCACTGTCTCCTCCATATTTTTTCATTTTTGGGCCCATTCTAAACCATTTGCAAAGCCCAAAGACTTTGAATCTTTTTCATTTCTTGTCCTTTGAACCTCTTGTTCATTTGACACTACTCGACCTCCTACCTTGACCTTGCTATTCCATTTCCGAGCCCACTTGTAATCTATTTTTTGGATTTGAAGCATGGGTTAGATTGAGAGATCCATTTCTTGAATTTATTCTTGCATGGGGTCGTTTGATCTTTCACAGGCCTTTCCACTCCATTGTAGAGTTCCTCTGTTGCCTATTTGTAGGATTTGAACGTGAATTCTCTGGCTTCTTCTTGTGTGGGGTTGTGCCTAATCAATTTTACTGGGGGTAAAAATATGGATAACAGGTCCAAGCTAGAAATAGGATTTCATAGTTGAAAAATAACCTGTTTGATTCTTTAAATTTTTCATTTCTGTGAATTTTGAGGTTTTTACAGGGGTAAGTGCAGGTGTCTTAGAATGACGTACATCCATCAAAACATGAATGCATGCCTTGAACTCACCACATATCCATGTGTCTATACTTTGAATTGTCAGCCCATTTACAAAGGGACGTTTATCCATCCTATCCCACACATACGCACCAGAATGCATGCGTATCCACTTTTTTGGATGCGCAGGTGTCTTTTATATATTGTGTTGACCCTAATTTTTACCTTACACACACATTTGTTTGTTAGGGCATGGATCCATTGAAACCCTAGTGAATATGCCTTTCTTCCTGCGTATGTATCAAGCTCCATAGTCATATCCTGTAGCCACACACATTTGTCGGTAAGGGTGTGCTTTCATCAGTTGGGGCATGCATACGTCGATCTAGGCGTGCAAGCATCTGTGTTAAAAGTTGAAATTTATTACGAGATGTAAGATCAATTTTTTTAGTTTTTTGCTAACTTGTTTGCAGGTTCTTAATAGTTGTTTACAGGGTTCTTTGGTTTTGTTTTGATTAACTTAGTTAATTTTTTTCAATTTACCATTGATAAAGGTCTTCAAAACATGTATGCTCTTCCCTTGTACCTTATAGGTGATCCTGGGAACTAAAAATGATTCCAAATCCTTCTTCTTGCTTTCAAAACACTTGATTTAAGCTTTATAATGTATTAATCTTCAAAGTTGGATAAAACAAATTCCTTTTCCACAAAAATAGATGAAGTATTTTTCTTTAATTATTTATAGTTAAGTTTTTTGTGTTGTGTATGCTCTTCCCTTGTGCGTTATAGGTGATATTAGGAACCAAAAACATTTCCAAAGCCTTCTTCTTACTTTCAAAACACTTGATCTAGGCTTCATAAGGGATTAAATTTCAAAGTTGGCTAAAAGAAACTCTTTTTTCGTAATTACTTAAGTGTTTTTCCAATTCTTACCACATTTTGAGTAGGATGGCGTGTTGTGTATGCTCTTTCCTTGCATCTTAGGAAGATCTGGGAAATGAAAAGAAATATTTTTTCCTCTTTATATGATATTATCAGAAAAATACTAATTTTGGTATAGGACTAAAATAACTTGTCAAAAAAAGGAGATTTGGAATGCTAAAAATACTAATACACGTGTTATTACAGGTTGCCAAAAGGTGTGCTACACAAAACCACACTAAGCTTAAAAAGATAAAAAACACCACATTCATCACACTGTATGTTCAGGTTTGGAAAAGGGTACATCCCTATTTGCTTAACTAGAATGTAAATCCTTTGGCATACTGCCTTAAGCTATAACAATGGGGGTGGTTTTAGGAACCCTAAACTAGTCCACCATTGAGTAACCTCATGGATGAAATGGGAAACACTCCGCTTATGCACTTGACTAGTGATATATTTTATGAGTTAGAGCCAAATTTTTCTATATCGCGACTCCAATGATAATACAATTGAACACACTAGTTTCTCATTTTGTTAGAAGGGGGTAAAGTAAAGCTAAGATAATACAAGATTGGTCATTGTGAATGCTTTGGTAAATCAAGTTTGCATTAGCAAAACTTGTGACACCTAGTTGAGCGAACTACCTAGGAAAGTCATATCTTCTTGGAACCCACTTTGCTAGTGCAAACCATCGTGTCTTGCCAAAATTTCATGATGTGATGAATTACTTGAAATCAAAACCTTATTTTTTGAATAATGCAAAGAGTCCACTTAAGTTGAAACTAAGTGTTACTCATCATGAGATTTACGACATATTACTTAGCTTAGTTTCTTTCTCATCTTAGGACGAGGCAAAACTCTATCCAAGTGACGCTTAGTTAATTTCCACCCCATTTGGTCTACTTCATTGCATTCTTGTAACCCATTTGGGACAAGGTAAGGCATGTTTTACGAGTGTTATCAATAGATTGTTTTCACCACTTTTATGTCTGTTTATGCTCATCCATGTTTTCGGTTGAGTTTTTAAACGTCTAAAGTGTGTGGGTATGTTTTTATATCTTGATAGCCACTTGATATTGATTTCAATATCATCATCATAGTTAAGATTGATTCATCATTTGATATCCCTTAGGTGTGATACCTTGTTCACATTGTATCGAGAAAATTAAGATATATACGTCATGTTTCTTGTAAATGTGATCTAAGTATCCGCATTATGGCGTTACGCTGCCCACATTTTAGCACATCCTTAATATACTTTGACTTATTTTTACTTCAAACATTATCCAAAATATTGAAGAGTGTCATTTAATTTGTTTGTGTTGTTTCGATACCACTTTGGCACTAATATCTTTCTTCTTTGCGAAGCTTGATTAACATGTCTAATTGGTGTAGTTATGTAGCTTACATTTGTAATGTTTTCCCTTTGATGTTCAGGTATTTTTGGTTTCTAAACTCGTCGTGGTATCGTTTGATTGGGATTCAAGTATACCCCTTACTAATACTTATGCCTTGTTCATTTTGAACTTGACTTAAGCATTAACATTGTTTTGATCATCTTTAAATCAAACTGTCATTGAGAAATGCATTTACACAAGGAGAGTTTCCTTTTTGATCAGTTTTATGTTTTGGACTTGCATGATAGTTCCTTGTAATCATTCATCTTGTATACTTGTTTATCTAGGGATAATCCTTTTATATTATTTAATCCTTCGTACTCGCGACTTGTAGTCCGAAACTTGATTAGATCATTGAAATTGTGCCATCAAATTGTATATTTTCCTTAGGTTCCCTTTGGAAAATCACGCAAGCATCTCCGTACCTACGAAATGTCTAGTTGGTTTCCGTTATGGTACCCGAATCGACATGGATCCTTCTTCACTTTGAATAAGTTTGACCACACTATCTAGGTCTAGGCATTCACATCTACAACAATGCCAAAAATGGATGATTATTGTAGGGTTCCTCATGCTTACAAGAATATGGAACCTAGGTTTAGGCACTCACATCAAAATATTCCCATTACGACTAAACCTCATTTGGTTCATCACATTAGAGGGCCCATTCATGGCCCCTTTTCCCCACCTTCAGCTCATATTTAGTGGTATGGTTTGGATTATTCTGACCCAAATTATTATTCAGGTTCCCCCCACTCTTCTTATGATTAAGATCCAAACTACTATTCAGATTCCCACTCTTCTTTTGAAGATTCAGATCCCAACTATAATTTAGATACCCCTAGATCAAATCCTGAATCACGGTCCTCCCTTTCTTCAAAGGACCTTCATTCCCAATCATAGAAGACTCATGTGACTCCTATGTTGTAGTCCTCCCTTTCTTTGTAGGACGCTCTTCATTAAATATCTAAAGTGAACCCTATGTCGCAGTCCTCCCTTCCTTCACACAACCTCCTTGATCCATCACCTCGATGGCCCCTTCCTGCATTTAATAGCTCTTTGATTCAAAGTTCCTATAATCAATCATCTAAGTCAACTCTTAGGTTGTATTCATCTAAATCAAAACTTACGTCACAATATCTTGCTTAAATGGATGACTCTCTTTATATACCCACAATAGTTTATCTTCTAGGAAAACCTATTCCATATGTTTCCACTTGC
Organism: Taxus chinensis; assembly: GCA_019776745.2. Classification (NCBI taxonomy): domain Eukaryota; kingdom Viridiplantae; phylum Streptophyta; class Pinopsida; order Cupressales; family Taxaceae; genus Taxus; species Taxus chinensis. Next base: position 603,741,791 of record CM034148.1, on the reverse strand, counting down.
AAGACATCTTGATCAAAGTCTAATTTTTCTCTTGAGTCATATTCTTCTTTTAATTAGGATCCAATTCCTCTTTAGCCTCTAATTCATTTCGCTCATGCATTATTATATATTCATCCATCTTCTAAAGATGAATGTTTGTGTCCACAGAGAACAATTCATAAGAAACAATATGCTAAGATATCATTTCGAAGCACTATAAAAAATATTCGTGGGAGTGATAAGGTCAAGCCTTCCCCTCATATACATCATTGAACATATTCATTTTATTCTGTTAATCAATATTCCTTGCTTATCGGATCCGTTTCTTGTAGTTAACCTCCCATGGTTGAAGAACAAACACCTCTACTGATTGTTTTCTCTCAGGATGACAAAACACTTAGGCTACACGAAGATATTCCTATAGAGGGTTACAAAAAAGGATTATTTCTAGAATTCAATACACTCATGTATGGGGAGGAATAATTTGATTCCTTTTATCAGAACATAGAGGAAAATCCTAAGGTCATGGAACTTGATTCTTCTTCTATTATTCCATCTTCACCTTCCTCTGAGCATGATGAGATTCTAGGGTCTAGCATTGATCCATGGCCCTTCTTCTCTTTACCCAATCCTTCTTTATCTATCAAAATTCCTCATTCACAATATCACCTTGGGTCTACTCCTTGTATCCCATCCTCATCTTCTCTTGGGCCACATATTAATAGCCCTCTATCATCTATTAGTGGGTATGATCCATGTAGCCCTTTATCTTATATCCTTGGGTCGTCATCTGGTAGCCCTCTATTTTATACTTGTGGGTCACCCCCTAGTAATCCCTCGCCATGTTATTTTATTCTGGGGCCATGTCCTAAAGAGCTTAGTTATTTTCTATTTATCGGTCACCTTGGGGTAGCTAATTACCTTCTATTCCTCGGTCACGTCCTAGTTTCCCTTCGTCCTCTTCCATTTATGAGACGCCTCTAGGTAGCCCATCATCTTCTATTATTGGGTATGTCCTCATAGCCCAATTTCTTCCATCTTAGGGACATATCCTAGCAGAAAATCATCATCTTCTATCAGTGGCTCACCTCTTAGTAGCCCATATTCTTCAATTCTTGGACCATATCCTTTTTATCTATCACATTATTCTTCTATTAATGACCAAGGAAAGCCCACCATGATTTCTCTCATTCCTATCATCAATCATAAACGTCCACTTTCTTCTCTCACTTCTCGGGACTAGACGAGTCACACATTAGCTTATAAGAAATCCAAACAACTTCATTATCAAGCACATGTCACACATTCCACAAGCTCCAAAGATCTCAGTCATTTATTCAGTATGAGCTCACCACGATCATTGAGATAAAAAATTGGATAGGGAAATCAATCTATGACATACAAAATCCACGTTCAAGATAAATCATAGTCATTTATTCAGTATGAGCTCACTGCGATCATTGAGATAGGAGAGAATATGACCCTTGATAAGAAAAAATGCTTAATATCCCTTATCAAGGAAGTCAAAAACATCATTGTTGGATCCTATCACACGAAATGAATTTATTATTCCCAAATTTCCAAAATCTATTAAAAAATCCTAAAACTCAATACAATTTCATAAAAGACAAAATGTAAAAAAATAAGAAAACATTAAAAAATCAAAGGAACAAAGGTTAAACATTGCAATCATGTATTGCATACACATGGATGTTATTTCTTCCCCTTATTTTTATTCCTCTATAAGGAATCCACCATTTTCACCCCTTCAGTGATATTTTGGTTAGCCTATTTACACACATTTTATTACAGTTATCTCTATGGTATTTGTTTGACCTTGGTCTTTCATCACCTTGGTAAATTAAAGAATGACTGACCTCTTAGAGATCCTATCACTATCAACATCTAAAAAACCTTATTGTGAAGAAATTTTGGACATATTTACTGACACTAGCTAATGTTTTCATCACAATCACTTCCATACCCTTCCATCAAGCCATATGTGGTTCTTAACCCCTTATGAAACAAGAGAGCTGAAGTAAGTTTTCAGAAAGTGAAAAAATCAAAATCCATCAAAAATCAAAAGCAGAAAGAAAAGTAATATATATAACTCTCTCTTGGGGTATTTCCAATATCTTTTCAAGGGATATGGATGTTTGAATGGAAGTAGAGAAATGTTGTTATTAGAATCAAATACATCTTTATCAAGGCTATGAACACCTGACTATTAGCGGAGAAATGTACGACTCTTCTTTCACCTTCCATTCACAAATCACCTTTGAAAATAAATAATTCCTACAAATTGGCTATTTTTTCCTCATTTGTTTCCTATTGAATCTTCCCTTCAAGAGGTAATTAATTTCCACATGCACACACTGGGTCTCTATGAGAAAATAGGATTAATATGTTACCAAGTGTCTTTTTTTGGACCTTGTTCAAACTCTTGCTTTAGTATATATCTTGTCTCACGGTTTACACCTTTAGATAATCCCCTTCTTATGGAAAAGCTTCTAAGCTACCCCCATTCAAAGTTACACTTTTCTTCCACTTTGTTCAAAAAATTCATGTGTATAAGATTACCTTTTGACAATGTTTGAAAAACTATACCTTCTTGCAATAAACAATATTACACTTCCTTTCTATCATGTGTTTCTTGGCCAACATACATTGGGGGCATCCTTAATCCTTCCTAGCACATCATTGGTTTGTTTTCATCATCACATTGGACCTATTCATATTAGCCTTGATCGAACTTATGTGCGTGAAGAGTTTGCCTTTGAATAATCCCACCTAACACTGGAACATTTTTGCATCTTCACTTTCTTGTGCACGTACATGGCATTCTGCCCTTGTACATCCCATCTATCGCTAGGGGCATCCACATTTACTCATCTTCCTATACATAGATTCATAAAACTTTCAAAATCACAAAAACATTCAAATATGTCAGAAAAATCAAAACATTCAAATATGTTTTAGAAAAATTCTAAAATAAAAAATTATCCTACAAAATGCCACTCTTTGGTTCTTTCTTGTTCTCATCATAAATGACTCATGGATCATTTTTATCTACCTTCATTAACAAAGATAGCCTGCATGCTTCGTCTATACTCTGTGGCACAACAAGTTACCTAGTACTGTCTTGTAGTGCACAATTATTTTCATATGACCCAAGTGTCCTTCATTATTCCCCTCACATGTATAATTTTCTCGGGGCACCATCGTAAACCATTGTTGTTAATTTGCATAGGTTGGAACCGAAACTTGATAGCAAAAACATTACATTATGTTTCTCTGTCAGGCTAGCTTGTTTAATTTCTTGTATTACATTGCATTATGTATGTTGCATGGAGTTAGGAATATTTTAATTTCTCGTATTGCATTGCATTTTGTATGGTGCATAGAGTTGGTGTTTTTAGTAATGGAAATTTGTTCATATATGGATTTTCATGTCATACTACACTTGTGTTCATTCATTTTAGTAAGGACCAATGATGAAGATCATTACCAATATGATGAAAAATAAAGTTGTTTAAAAGGCACTGGATGGATGTTAGCTCATTCCACCTCTCTCATACTCCTTTTATTCTATATCACATTTATTTTCTTCTTCTTCTCAATATTATTTATTATGTTCTCTTTATGTCATCTTTTTGATCGTCGATTGAGTTCTTCCATCATGCTTTCGACAATCAAGGGGGCATACTTCATTCTACTCATTTTTTCTTCCATCCATTTCAAAAAATTTACTTATTTATGTTTTTCTACTTTCTTAGAAGTGACATTACTTACGCCACCCCAAAGAGGGGAAAATGTAGACACCTAAAATATGCTTACACTTAGCATTTTCTACAATTCAGCCGATTAACAACACTTTGTCAATTAGCTACTCTTCACTCCATTATCGGATGCCCATTTATGACACCTTGGTCATATTCTTCCTATATTTAACCCATTTGGTTAATAAACCACATTTTATTAGCTAAGCATCTTCCTATTTCCCTTTGTATCACTTCTATATGCTTCCTAGGTTATATATCAATCACATTTGGTTAATCAGACTCCCATCAACCTCTTAATGAGTCTGTAATCACTTGCTTATCAAGTTTAAATAGCCTAAGACCGAACTTAATTATCCTAAAACATGTTTATCACTCCTAATCATAAAGTGATTTTGGCTAAGCTTTAGTCCCAAATTCAACAAAGTTCCAAACTCTCCCATTTGGAAAGCTATAAATAGAAGGCTAAACCCTCCCTTTCAATTAGAATTCTTGATTATCATACAAAACCTCTTGACTCTTTGGAAAGGCATTAGACCTCATTTGTGTTAGCTTTAATTTATAATACATTTGATCTTGGTCATACTCCATTATTAAGACCTCGTCCATTGTAGCTAATATCTTAATACACCATCCATCATCCAAGCTTCAGTAAATGAGAAGAACAATATGGCCTTTCAGCCATTACTGGCGAGCTCTCATTCTTAAAATTCTTGAGATTCATACCAAACATCACATTTGATTGTTAGGATCTTCATAGGTTCAATGTTTTATAGCTTTCAAAAGAGTAGAGAGTAGTATATATGCTAGGTTTTGATGTTTTTTTTCAAATTTAGGATGCATGTATAAGAGTAACTCTTTTTTAGCTCTTATCTCATGGTGCATAGTTGAGTTAGTTAATATTTGAGGTTCTTTAACCTCATTTCCATATATTTTCAACTTATACATGTAAACACTTACTTTTGCATACATAACATAGGAAGGGTAAGTCTATTCTATTCCATCCAAAAATATTATTACGTTACTACATTCTAGATACAACCCGCTATCATTTGTGAAACTTGCAGAAGGGCATCCTAGGGAATGATTTCTACATAGACAAAGACTAAAACTATATGGAGTCTGAGATGTAGTACAACACTCACTCATAAGTTCAATATTGGGGTGACTTCCAAGGTTAGTCTAACTCTCCATTATGTAATTTAATTTTTTAGGTTTTGTGGTTTGTGGGTATGTGTGGGTGAATTTATCTTTTACATGTTATATGTACCTTCAAAAATCAAGAAGAAAACATTAGATGACCAAAAAGAACCAATAGCGAAGACCTTGTGACATAGAAGAAATAAAATTATCAACTCTTGCACAATCACCATCACCCTGATCCTGTCACAAGTGCTTAGGTGCCTCTATCCTTCACTGGGTGCCCTTTTCTGACATTATTCTTGAGTTCCAAAATTTACAGTGAGAATTTACAATGCTATTTACGGTCTATTCAACACTTGCACTTGCCCTGATCACTTCCCATACACTCTAAAATTAGCTAAGTCATCGCATCTCCCTCCTTTGCTTAGGGTTTTACATTTTACATGATTTTTTGTTTGTGTCTTTACTCTATTTTTGCATTCATACATTATTACAATAGTTACTTTGAAATATAGATTTAATTTTTAAAAATATAAAATCATTTGGCAAACCCTACTCACGATAGAACAGTTGGATCCTTATTTTTCCTATTTTATTGGTTCTTCTTTCATGGCTCCTAAAATTCCTTAAATCTCCTTATATAAATTACTAGAAATGCATACACCTTGCAAAGATGTTCTCTAAAAATACGTAAATACTATAATACTCCCTCGCAATACACCACCTACACAAGTAAGTGCCATTTTTTATCATCTCTCCGATGAACCTAGCCTTTATCATCCTCCATCTAATTAACCCATTTTAGAGTCAATTCAAGATCTACATCATAACTTTAAAGATAAATTTCAAGCTATGAAAACCATGGTTACATCCCTCAAAGATGAAATCCAACATCTTAAGGATACTTCCCATGCCCATGCTAGTTCTTATTCTCCACCTCATCTTAATGCCACATCTTATACATGTGCTCAAATAAGTGAACCCAAAGTCTTACCGCTACCTACACCTCTCACATTTGATCTAAATGATAAACAACATGCTATTCTTCCCAAGATTATTACTCAACTATTGATCAAATTTTCTAGTACTCCTTGCTACCATCCTTATAAACTTACCAAATACTAAGGTCTCCCATTTTACAATTATCAAAAAATTAATGGACATCATGAAAATGATTTCTATGATTTAAAATGAAGAATTAATCACCTTGAGCATTAGGGTTTTATCTCATTTTATACAAAATATTATACTTCATGCTCATCTTTAATTACTAAATCCCAATGAGATCCTAAACCTAGTCCTTCCATGTCTCATGAGCATCAATCCCTAATCACTAATGTTCCTCCTCCGATCAGTCAAGAGAAGCATATCCAACATATTCAAAATAAGAAACTACCACTCAAAATCCATCCTCCATCTCCTCCTCCTATCAAGAAAACACCACTCAAAATCCTTCCTCCATCTCTACCTATCAAGAAACCACTACTCAAACTTCATCCTCTATCTCCTCCTCCTGTTAAGAAACCACCTATCAAAATCCATCCTCCATCTCCTCCTACTGTCAAGTAACCACCACTCAAAATAAGTCCTCCTCCCCTCCTGCTATCAAGTCTTCTACGGTGTTACCAATTACAAGTAATAAACCACTCAATATGTAAGACCAAAAAACTCTAGATGACCTCTTTAGACTTCCTCATTTCAACACAAAATCCAACCCTGGTTCTAGTTTTGCTGCTACCTACCATTATGAAAACAATATGATTTATTATGATAAATTTAAAGCCCCATCACCATCACAATGTCTTTCTTTCATCTTCACATAATTCTCCATCATCAAAACACTTGGGAGGCATCATGATTTCTCCCCCCTTTCCATCCTTACCAGTTGTCTCTAACATCTATTACTACACTCTCCGCTCCGTGCATCATCACTATTATTCTTACATACTATGTTGAATGGATGAATTAAATAAGTATGAGCCATGCACAAAGGTATATGGTGCACATGAGGGAGGTGTGAAGGGTTACATGTGGGTAGAAAGTAACAACACATGAAGGTTCACACCTAAGTAGGAAAATTAAGATTTAATAAAGTTTATCAATCCATGGCTAAAAATAAAAGAACATAGGAAGAGTGCCATCTAAAAAACCTCTATATTTAGATAGCATGGAGACACACACATAGAGGAAGTTAAATTTGGAAAATAACATGCAGATACTACAAGATGATCATGCATGAGTCAATCTAATAATAGGATTAAAAGTAAAAGTTATATTTAGGTTAATATATTATTAGGATTGCTGTAAAAGCATGCATGATTTTATATTTTGAGAGAATACTTATTTTTATGAAAGTGCATGGGAAATGAAGGGAAATACCCCACCCCTATTTATATGTCATGGATAATCTATAGAGAATACCGTCTATGTGGTTGAATGATACAATTGATAATATGCTGTAGGATTTTTGGCATAGATTTGTGAATTGATGTAACACTTGATCATGTATTCAAATTTCTCAAGATGTAGTGAATTCTATTCATGATGGGGAAATTTTGATAGATCTTGATTGATAATATGTCTGAGTATGGTGATTTAATATTTTAGTTCATCTTGATTATTATTTAGACTACTATCTTTCCTTATTATATGTGTTGCCAAAGTGAGTTGTATAAAATGGTTATGTGTAATGGATGGTTTCATGGTTAATTACCGTTATAAGTATTCATGATAACTTTATGACAAGCATCATAAGGGAGGGACCTGGTAGCCATGTGCACTTTGAGTGAGTGTTTAGACTAGTCTAGATGAAGTGCCAGTGCACATAGCCCTAAAGTGAAACTAGAAGACTACATTTTGGTTCCGTTGTCAAGACCTATTTTAAAGTTGTCTTCCAGGATGTTACATGTAGATGAAATATTGATTATCTTTGGAATATATTGAAATTTGGGTGGAAGATAGACAAGATAAATTTACATAGAGGTATTGTCATGGACCTGATTTCAATGCATGGAAGTGGGTGGAAGATAATATTTATCATGAAATCTATGAGATGTTCTTCAGATTTTTCCCAGTAGAATTTTACCAGTGGTTGGTAGTGTATGCATCGAATAAATCTTACGGTCCTAGGCCGAGGGTTTTGATGAAAGAATATTACCAAACTCTCTTTGAGACAGATGAGGACTAGATCAGAGCTATAGATCACTTGTGGGCTAGTGTGTTGCACAATTGTACATTGGAGTACACAATTACCACGTATTGTTGTCTGAAGAAAGCTGATTTTAAGTTTTTGTGTGAGACTAGAGGATATTACTTGCACACGATACCTTTAGCAATAAAGATCTTGAAAATAGAACTGGATTTGGAGAGATTTCCTATGGATAGATAAATCCCCACTATGCACAAGGGAAAGAGAACGTGTGGAGGAGGATGGCGACCTTGGCAGAAGAAAGACAAAGAGAGAAAATATGGATTAAGTATAATAAATCACGAGAGATGGAAATTGAGGCAGTGCTACAGTCGAAAAGAATGATGGATCACAAATATTTTGAAGCTCTCATAGAAGATAAGGAGCCACAACATCATGTCTTCCTAAATTTGGGAAAGTGTAGTAGAGAATCCCCACCATTTTTAGATGAGATTGAGTTAGCGGAAAGAATTAGAACTGCAGGTATGCATCTAACTCAATTTGGAAACCTATACCTTATGCTAGGTGTTCCAGATCTAAAGGTAGTTGAAGGAAAAATTAGTGAAGGTAATTAGACAGATACATTTAGATATCATTTTGTGTTGAATCAAGAAGTACCTTAGACTAGTAACGCACCCATGACCAAAAAACAACTAATGTTTGGGAGTACTCTTTCATGCTTGTTTTCAAGAGAATCAATAGGGTAGAGTATCAATGTGCAGACCATTAGAAGCACTTATGTAGGTGCTGTGACAACATAGACACTAAGTATCTAGTTCAATACTATAACTAGGACATAAGGAAGTTTATCAAGTGGGCCATAGCCTGCAACTAGGGGTGTGGGAGGATCAAGTCATCCACCACACAGAGGGAATCCTAGGGGAGGTTGAGGATCTAAATCTGGTAGATATGGACCACAACCACCATCACATAAACCTTAACAGACACCACCTCAGCAACCAGTTCAGTAGATAACTCAGGTTTACTTTGAGATGTATCTCCACTTATAAGAGTACAGAGGTGTGGAGGACGCAAAAATGAATGTGCACAAGTGTGGATTACTATGATGTGCTAAAGGGATTACAAATCTAGATAAAAAGGAAAGCCAATTTTCCACTACACTTTAAGGGTGCACAAATAGTTGGTACATAAATTATGACTGCCACTAGACTGTAATGGATTATGATGTCATGTGTTACATTTATGGCTGAGTTTTATATCCCTGAGTTTGAACAATAGAGCATCAATGCTATGAAGGATATCAACCAGGGTTTATCAGAAAGTGTCAGGGAGTATGACAAATATTTTAAGACATTGTTGTCTAAATTATCTTATGATATTCATCTGATTCAACATGTACAATGGTTAATGAATCCATTCTGAAGAGATTTATCTCATAATACATACATGGACCCGCACGAGGCCTTAGAAACAACTTCGTGTGATGAGGTGGTTTAGATTTCTGATTCTAGAGTGAGCCCATTTTTGGAGGTGTAGATACCAGCTACCACCAAGCAATTAGAGAAGATATCTGCCAAATCCACGCATGAGACCAAAAGTGGGTTATGGTGCACAAATTATGATGTGGAGGGACACACTAAAGATAGTTGTTGATGTCATAATATACATGCATTGCTATATTATTGTGAGCTATGTCCTAAGAATCATGATGTGTCAAATTTCTTGAACTTGTAACACTCAATTTAGAAGAACGTGTATATGTATTGTAAGATTTGTGATGCCCATACCCATGATACGACTAAATTTAGAATGATTGACCATATCCATGAAGCTATTGAAACAACATTGCACTAGACTAGTGTGGCGAGTGGATCAAAGGAGAATAAAGGAAAACATAATGAAGGGAACAACAATGGGGATAATAATAATCGAGGCTTCTAAGGAGGGTATCTAGGTGGAGGTTGTGGTGGCGGTAGAGATAGGTTCATGTAAGGAACTTGTTACAATTGTAGGTTCCTGATCATTACCAATGTGAGTATCCACAAAATATAGTCTGCACATGGTGTGGGAAGCAACATAAGTTAGAAGATTGTTCAGACCTGTATGAGCACATGTGTAAAGAAAATAAGAAGGACAAGGGCACATGGATGATCAAGGTACAACATGTAAATACTTATCAATGGATTCCTAAGAAAATTTCTGATCTAGAGTTATAACCTCTGTTAGTGACTATGCACGTGGAGGTAGCACATGCTTGCGAGACTTTGAAGGCTAAACCTCTCATCTAGAAAGAAGATATTATACATGCTAAGCATCCATATGATACACATAAGAATGAGGCCTATCAAAAAACTATGTGAGTCATTATAGACATGTAGGGTGAGATACAATTCTTAAAGGAGTAGTCATGAGAGAAGAAGGATGTGAAAAACACTGAGCTCCCATAGAAGGATGTGGATGACCTGAAAGAGGTATGCACGATGTTGCACTAGGAAAATATTATCCCACTGCTAGGGGAGTGGCTGATTGAAAAATTACCTCGCACTAGGGTTGGGTGTGAGCGCCAGATTTTAAATGTAAACTTACATCCACAGAACCATGAATTTGACAAGGAGACCACACTTGATGCAGTGATTGATGACTAGTTGGTAAGTAATATTTTGATTCATACAATAATTGAGGTATATGTGTTGACTTTGGATGCATGGAACCATATGGGAAGACCTACATTATAGCCATCTTCCAATGTGTTGTATATGGTGTAACAACTAGGGCTATGCATATTATGGTACTAAAGGATGCTTCCAGTACTATTCAGGGAGCCAATTTTATAGGATACTTTGAGGTATTAGAGCTTGCTAAATCAAATAATTTCCCAACATTACTTGGGCATCCTTGGGGTTATGCGAACAATGATGACATGTACTTTAATAAGATATACATCAATTTTGAGAATAAATATGAGCGTGTGATCATACCTCTGACTGATGTGAAGGCATAGCCTTATGTTGAGCCCATAAGAAAATAAGAACTTAATAGTATCTATATATAGATGGTGTGTGATCCAAAGAATCTGGAACCATCAGAGGAAGGTGTACTTTAGTGGGAATACGTGCATTCTATAAGTGAAACTACCAATGTTTCTTGTGATAATTAGGCTCATGGAACATACAAGATGGTCAAGCATGAAGTTAAGGGACAAGTCATTAGGATGATAAGGTCACACATGGTGAAGTAGTTAGGCTCAACTCAAGTACGATGGTATACTAGTGAAGGGAATCCCAATACATTCTTGCATGATATGGAGAGACAATGGCTGAATGAAGGAGATAGAATAAACATGCTTGTTTATACTTTGCGTGGGACAACAATGCGCTGATGGGTAACACCAAAAGATAACCTTTTGGGATGGAAAGAAGTGAGAATAACCTTTTCCACAAGGTTTACTTAGAGAAATGTACCTACACACATATGTGAATATCATGGGAAGACCTAAAATTTGGTACACATCCATAATTGTGAGAGACTATGGGCATAAGGCCAAGAGGCCTTACCACCATCTCTATGGGTACATAAGTTCTACTCCACATTACATGGATGCATGTGCACATGGTATGTCCATGCAGAGATAAAAATGGAGAATGTGAGATGGTGTGATATGAATGTAGGTATGGTACAAACCTTTTCTTATTTTTATAATAAACCACCTATACATGAAGCTATATAGATTATAAAGCACATCACTTTGGGGGATATCACAAAAGAAGTAGAGATTATGCTTGAGCTAGTTGGATAACCTAATTATGATGCACACAAAGACATGTTTGAGACAAAGGAAATGTAGCTGGGTCACACATGGAAAGAAAAAGAAAAGGGAAATATGGTATATATGATTGATGATGAAGAGGTGGAGAACCTAGATGTTAGCCACGCAGAGGGTGCACGTGAGGTCATGGAATATGTGGATGAAAAGGCACGCGCATGCCATGCTCTTATGAAAGTGAATAAGGTTAATATTGACATAAAGGATGGACATAAGGAGGCCATCATTTATGATTACTAGTCGGAGAAGGAGATATAAAAGATCATTGAGATTTTGTGCAAATTTTAAGACTTATTTCCACAAGGCTACCATGAGATAAAATGAGTACACCCTTCATTGGGGGAGATGAAGATTAAGCTAAAAGAAGGAACATGACCTTCTAGTAAGATTCCTTACAAGATGAATCCAAACCTGCACGTGAAGGCGAAACAAGAAATTGATAAAATGCTTGAGTCTAGAATTATTGAAATAATTGAAGAGTCTGAGTGACTCATCCCTATAGTTATCAATATAAAGAAGGATGGGCAAATTAAGATTTTTATGGACTACACAGAACTGAATGCTTCATGTGTCAGATATATTTCCCACACCTTTCACTAAGGAAATCATGGAAGGAGTTGTAGGGTGTGAGATTTATTTTTTCACATATGGGTTCTCAGGATATCACCAGGTGCACATTACAACAAAAGACCAAGAAAAGACCACTTTTACCACCGAGTGGGAAATTTTTTCATACATTGTTATGCCTTTTGGGTTGAATAATGTGCCAACGGTATTCTCATGCATTGTTGTGTAGGATTTCCTTGAATTCATTAAAAAATTCTTACAGGTGTACCTGGATGAGTGGATTGTCTATGGGCTTATTAGGGATCACTGTGATAACCTGAGGCTCATGTTTAAGAGGTGCAAGAAGTTGAGCATCTCTCTCAACATTAATAAGTGTATCTTTGCTAAAACTTTTGGAACTTTTATTGGGAACATCATTTTCAAGGAAGGATTATTGGTAGATCCAGCCAAGATAGCTATGATTTTGGGTTTAGAAGAGCTTACCATTCAAAGTGAAATATTTGGACTTTTGGATCATATGGGTACCCATATAAAATTAATTAAAGGTTGTGCAAATATTTCCACGCCACTTGAAGAATTTCTCAAAGCTAAAGGGAAGTTTCATTGGGTTGATGCACAAAAACAAATGTTTGAAACATTAAAGGAGAAGATTAATACTAAACCTATCTTGAATTTTCATTACTTGGATAAACCATTCCATGTACATATGGATGCCTCTGACATGGCGATTAGCGTAGTCTTGGTGCAACCTGGAGAAGTTAATGTTGATCATCCTATTTTATTTGTAAGCAATAAGTTGGCACTGTAGAGCCGAATTATATAAAAATAGAGTGTGAAGCTTTGTTTATGATCTACGTGATTCACAAGTTTTAGTAGTATTTGTTGGCTACACTATTTATCTTCTATACAGATCATAAGGCATTAAAATATTTTTTCAACAAGACTATTTAGCAAGGGCGCATCTGCAGGTGGATACTTCTTTTTCAGTAGTTTGAATTCACAGTTGTAAAACTCGACAAGAGAAATTTAGGGCCTAATCATCTATCAAGGATAATTTCTAGAGAGGACACACAGAGCATTGAGGACATAGTAGATTTAGAGGATATAACAATATTTATGTGTACTGGACTAGCACTAGAAGGGATGAAAACATTGGAAAAGAAGCATATTGCTATACATGCAACACCTTATCATTTGATTGGTGGAGAATTATACAAGATAGGAAGAGATGGAGTATTGTGCAGGTGTTTTCTAGAGCATGAGAGTGAAGCCATTATGGAGTAGGTTCATGGTGGTATAGCAGGAAGACACTATGTAAGAGATACGACAATGTGCAAGATCCTTGTAGCTTGTTTATGGTGGGAAAATTTGTACAAAGATACCAAGCCCTATGTTAAAGCATGCGATCATTGTCAACACCTTGAAAAACTAGGAAGAAGAGATGAAATTCCCTTGTGACCCATAGCGAGCATGGAACCTTTTGAGAAGTGGGATATTGATTTTTGGGACCAATTACACCACCCACACGCAGGATTGGAGCGTACTATATAATTACATGCACATGTTATCTAAAAAGGTGGGTATAGGTTACACCTATGAAGGATTATACTACAGCTACAACAATAAGATTCCTATGGGAAAATATTATTAGTAGGTACAATTGTCCATTAAGCTTGACCAGTGATAGAGGAACTCATTTTTAAAATGATACAATCATAATTCTGTTGGTAGAGTTTATGGTGGAACATCATAAAACTAATCCTTATCACCCTCAAGCTAATGGTACTGTAGAATCTTTCAACAAGATCTTGGGATAGACTTTAATGAATATTTATTATGTTGAAAGAAATGATTGGGATGATAAATTGTAATTTATACTTTAGGCTTACAAGACCATGTATAAAAGGTTGAATAAGGCAACACCATTTCAGTTGATGTTTGGGGTGGAAACTATCATCCTTGTGGAGTTTTTATAGCCATTCCTATGTATTGCATGCGTAGGTGGATTATAAAATGAAGAGGAGGTGAAAGAGCCCATTGAAAAAATAATACAAGTATATGAGAGGTGTGTCATTGCACGTTGGAGTCAGAAGACTAAGAAGGTGTGATAGAAGGCTTGACATGATCGGAAAATTAAGAACAAGTTGTTTGAGGTTGGGAAGATGTTCCTTCTCTATGAATCCAATTTTGTGTGCCACCTAGGGAAGTTGAAGGTGCATTGGTTGGGACCTTTTGTAGTAACCAAGATACTTGAATAAGGAGAATGTCAATTACTTTAATGGGAGTAGGCTAAAGCCTCGCTATAAATAAAGCTTCTTGGGTGTTTGTAATAAGGCAATATTTCCACTTAGAATAGGTTTCCCCTTTCATGTTTTGTTTTTTTTTGTTTTTACTTTCTTGTTTTGTTGTAATAAGTGCACTTGCATGTATGAAGATGATTACTATCAATTGAATTCATGTATAGAGGACCACACATACTTTTAGTGTGGGGTGGATGTAAGTGTCTATCAGTAGGTATCTATTGAGAAAGAAAAATTTCATGTTGTAAAGTACTATGTAGAAAATGCGATGATGTACATGACATGAATAAAAGGTAAGTGCTCATTGAATAATTATTAAGAAGGCTTAAAGGTAGAGGAATATGTTGTAGGTACCTAATAAGGATGGTATATAGAATGAGTTGCTCAAATGGAAACCCATACAATAGAAGGCGATGCAATATAACACGAAGGAGGAAATAAAAAGATATACAACTTGGGATATAACATAGAGGAAAAAGATTTTGGCAAAAATAAGTGTGCATATGGATATCTATAGTATTAGGAAGTAGTAAGCATGCTAAAAGGTTATGACTATCGCACGTGAAAAATAAAGGCATGGAGGAAAGTAAAAAGAGCCTTAGATAAAAAAGGTGTTTTAAAAGGGTAAAAGTACTGTAAAAAGGTGTTTTAAAAAGTGAAAAAGTAAAGTGGTGGACTTATTAAAGTATGAAAAAAACTATAAAATGGGGAAAATTGATTCATTTTTCACCTTACATTCACAAGAATTGAACAACCGAGCAACCTAGTGTGATAGAGAAAATTGAGTGAAAAGAAAACCTAAGTGGTTTGCAAGAGATCTAGAGATCCTTGTGAGAATTTTGAGCTGAAGAGAAAGAATGAGTGAAGAAGAGTTTGTAGACCAAGCAGCTAGGGTTCACAAGGTTCGAAGAAGGGTTGTAGAGTAGGTCACCTAGAGAAAAATTTCATAGTGTGGAATGAGAAGATTAACACCTAAGAAAGGAATTTCCTCATCATCCCAGGGTAGAGGTAAGGGTCAAACAAAGAGGGTTGAGGTCAAGGACCCAATGGAGGATATTTACTCAAAAATTTAATACCCCTAGAGTAATTATGGCACAAACATGGAAATCATATCCCACAAAGTGCAAGATAAGTGTGTTTAACTACATGGCTCTAGGTAATGAGGAAAATTTGAATGCAGACATGTTACAAGAGTTATCAGAAAAAATGAAGAGGGATAGGTACTGGTGGATGAATTAGTGAGGAGAACCTTCAAGAAGGTAGGGGTCCTGTAACTTTTCAAACTACCCTTATTTGTAAAATCCACACATATCTTCGAATGGATCATGTATAGGGTACACTAGGATTATTTTCACTTCATGGGAAAAAGGATGAGGATAACAATCCATCTGATTGGACATATCATAGGGTTGTGAGAGATAAGGGAATACCTAAATCTAGACCTATGTGATGACACGAAGACTGATGAGTTGGTCATTAAGTTACGGTATGAGAAAGGGGGAAAGGATATGAGTGTAAAGAATATTGGAAACCCCATGACTAGGGTAACAACCATGATTGTCAGTTGTAAATTGGGAACTATAGAGAGATGGGGATATGTAAATAAGAAGTTCATTTACATTATGCACAAGATGTCCCATAAGACAAAATATAACATAGCACAATTTATCACCAATGGGATCATTGAAGAGGTGAGGGAAAAGAATGAAGAAGGCACAAAATAACTTATGTCTTAATACTCTTGTTAATTGTCTTATGGGGAAATTGGTGTCCCATATGGGCTAGATGAGGACATGTGGATTCACCCACCAAAAAAAAATACCATACAGTATAGTTTGTAGGTTATATGTGCGATGGAAAATCAATAATGTATACATGGAAACAGTAGACAAGTGGTACGCAAGGATGCACACGACATTTGAGAATGAATGACACATTCCAAAAGATACCTAAGGATGTTGGAGAACATGAAAATTTTATAGTGATGTAACACTATAGCCTTGTATGTTTCAAGATAACAAATGGAGAAATGGGGCCATGGTACAAAATGCCATTTGCATTCACTACAAAATGGGTGGTGAATTGGATCAAGGAGACACAAAAAATGGTCTTTAATGCTGATAAGGTGGTTTTAGATTGGCATACTTTATGTGCCACCTACATGTAATACTCCAAGCCTACATACTTAGAAATTATAGAACCATACACATTGGAATTGAATCCACAACTGAATGCTACAATAAAAGGGATGATATGCAAAGTCTTTGTAGTTTTGAAACCAAAAACATAGGATATGGTGGAGATAGAGGTTGCAAACACTTACCTACCTATTGTCCAATTTTACCCTTGGGGAAAAATTGGACAACGCCCTAGTAGGGATCACTCCTAGTCAACATGGGTAAAAATGGTGAAAATAAATAAATAATGTTTTATGGATCTTATTGTGTTTCTATTACCCTCTAATTTTGTGAGAAATCCTAATATAGTTAAAATCTAGATAAAAATCAGTCATTAGAATGTCAAGTTGGTATGAGCTTAAAAAAACTCAGTGAGTAACTCGACAAGCTGATCAGTAAGCTAAGGTTCATAGGGGGCTTGAGGTATTGAGTTTTATGTCAAACCATTCATCCATTCTATGGAACCATGCAACGAGTTGCCCAAGAATTGAATCCAAGTCAACATAGAGAATCCAACATTGGTGGAGAATGAATTATGAGTGAGTTTTGGTGGTTCAAGATCACATGGGTACTCACAGGATGAAAGGTATATGACTCTAAGAATCATACATTATCAAGGGAGTTAGCTCAGATTGGTTGGTGGACTCATGGTGATTTGAGTTATAGACTGACATTGAAATCTGACTTGTGACAAACATTGGAAAGAGAAGAGAGTTCAAGACTGAGTCATATTAATAGAATGGTGATCTCATATGGATTGTTATCTTGTCTAGGAAGTAACTCGAGTGAATAATTGAAAGCAATGAGCTTGGGAGTGTGGATGTAGGTGTTAACTCATGGAAAGGTGATGAGCTCGACGCGTGAGATGCTCGAGAATTCAAACTTGGTGCACAAAGCTAAAAGAAAGGAGTGTTAGTGAAAATATGAGGGGATCGTGAGCATAAAGTTGAGTTGGGGAGCTTTTTGAGTCTTGGAGTTGAGACATAGCTCAGTCTCTGAGTCATGAGCTAAAAATTTATTTCAAGGGTCTATGGGTTCAGAGACTTAAAATTCTAAGAATTTGGGGATCATGGGAAGCATTTCTAGGTGGAGATGTTGACATGGTAAACCAAGGAAAAGATTCCACATCAGGTGAGTTTCAGGAAAACATGGCCAAGTGGGATAAAAAAATGAAAAACCATAATGGGATTTCCATGAGTTGGGAGAAATTCAAACTGATTTTTAGGTGGGGATTTCATAATGACAAGCCATCATGATAGTTCTGTGCAGAGAAGAGGTCTAGGATGGTTTTTGAAAACTAGGTAGGTTATCAAGGGAGTTAAGGCATGATTGAATGATCGTAAACAAGATGGTGATTCATTCACCAAGTTATGCGGGTGGTTGTTGACAAGAATGAGGAACTTGGTGACAGTTGAAACAAATGGTGCATTAATTTGATAGACTTGGGATTGAAAAACTAAGTAGAATGTGGTCGAGAATCTCAACGTCACAAGATGAGTTAATATTTATGAGTGGTTACAACGAGTTACGTTGATATAGAGGACTCAAGCTAGTACACACCTTAACATATCAAGCTCTACTCTGATGGTCATCATGATTCATTACTGTGGATGAGTAAATGGGAAGAGCTTAGCTGAGTCTGATTTAACAAGGAAGAGAGAAATAAAAAAGTAGCTCAGTCTAGCCTCGGAAGTAGCGAGATGAATGATGGACAAGTTTCTCGATGGTAAGCATACAAAACAAAATAGATCGTGATGAGCTCGTTAAGTATTGGTTTAATTGTGAGAAGCTCATGGATCATTTCACTTAGAGATACATATGGTGCCGAATCACAGTCATAGGGTCATGATCATAGCGAGGACGTCAAGGTGATCATTCGTGAGGAAAGATTGAGAGGGAGCTTGACATTATGCAGATAAGCTAACTAACTCGGTGAAAGGAAGGTACTTTAGAGGTTAAGAAGTCATTCTATATTGAACATGAGATCTATGCATGGTGGGCCAGTTAACCAAGAAGGAGCTCATTTTAACAGCTCAGTCAAAAAAAGCTCACAATTGAGCTAATACAATGAATTAAAGCTCATGGAAGTAAGCTAGGAAAGCTTAGACAAGTTTATCGATGGTGATTTTATGTGTAGAGATCATGAAGGACTCATTTTTGGTGATGCACGTTGAGTTCAAGGATGGTCGGCCAATGCATAGTGAACTCATAGAACTCGGAAGGAGTGGAGGGAGCTTGGAAATTAGTTGCAGTGAGCTCATGCCAAGCTCAAGAGATGTGGAGGTCGAGTTCAATTAGAAGAGTCAGATCACTGAGGAGTCGTGGCCTAAGCCAATGCCAAGTTGAACATGATTGCATCAAGTTCTAGGATGGCAAGCTTGCATGGGACAACAAGTTGGAGTGAAGGACTCGACATAAATTTCAAGGACACCGAGGTGGTCATTGGTGAGGATTTTATTAGAGGATCTCGACGGTGAGCTCACAAGTAGAGCTCGTGGGTCTAGACAAAGGGAGAGGCTATGTGTGGATGGAGTGTATGTGAGATTGACTCGCTGAGTTGAGCCATGCATGTAGCAAGTCAGTCAGGATGAGAATGGAGTTTGATGACATAAACGTAGAACTTGGGTGGTATATGTGGAATGTATCGTGATGGAGGTAGCTTGTGAAGATAATGAATGACTTGGGATCAGGTTCAAAGGTTTGGGTAACAATTAATTTGGGTGAACTAAGCATCAAGCCTAGTTAGATGGTATTTCAGTGATGACGAGGGCATGACGTGGAGCTCATAGAAAATGTGAGAAGAAGATGAGTTTGGAAGAGAGATCAGGAGGGAGCTGGGCATCATGAAATGAGTTAGGAGGAGAGAAAATTGCTCGATGAGTTCACAAAAGTCACCAATCTATGGAAAGGAGCTTGACTTGAGCAAGTTGAGGCTAATTCGAGGTGAGATCATGTAAGGGAGCCTTGGGCTCATTCCTGTGGACATGACAACTTGACTCATTGACCAACTCGATGAGTTGGTAGGCGAGCCAACCACCAAGTTATTCCATGCTCTCAAGTGGCCCCTTCAATACAAACCAGTCCTCGGGGTTCCACTATTAATTATTAAATTAATATTTTAAATATTAATAGTAATTAAATTAATATTTGTATTAAAATATTTTAATTATTATTAAAATATTTTATTTAAATATTCCTTTAATTAAATAAGAGGATTAAGTCAAATTGGTCAGTAATGGCATATGATTAAACTAACTTTGTAATAAATGTTTACCATCATGTACCTTCATTTTAGGAAGGAATTTATGACTTCTCTTCTCTCTCACAAAATTCTTCTATAAATGTAAGTTGGAAGCTCATTCCAAGGGGGTTATACATTGGTTATAGAAATTAGATGTGTGACACAAGTTAGACATCTTAGACAAGTACATATTTTTCAAGAATTCTCTCTCTTCCGCAAGTTATCTTTGTGGATTGGGGAACTTTCAAGCCTCTTCTCCAAGACTGTAATGACAACTATTGCCTCTTCTAAATTTAATGATGCATTGTGCACAATTTTGAAGTAATAAAAGTGTGTATTTTGTGAATACTATTAGTCCTTTCACCATCCTATATACTTCTTTGTGCATTTCTCATGCTTGCAGGTACATCGTGCAAATTCAAGTTTACATTACAGGTTTTGGGAGTTATGTGCTTATCAAGTGGTGGAGTTTTTCCTATAGTTGAGTTGTGGTTCTTGTTCACCCTTCTCAATTTCATACTTCTTCACTGGAAGACCAAAATATTGTTTATATAGTATATTTTAATAAAGGGAACACATGCTTCTTAGTTTATCATATTCTGTTTACCCTCTCTAAGTTACAGTAAGTGAAATTGGCTTGTGGTGCACAACACCCTCTTCAAATTAACCCTTCCTGAGTCTAGTAACACCCTTTATTTGGTACATCACCATCCCTAGTATAATTTACTTTTTTACAAATATCTGTCCCTAAAGCCCATGAAAATCTTAGTATAGACCTATATAGCCATTTTATTATGCTAGGAGTAGTAGAGAACTTAGTTTAGGAAGAGGAAGCAAAATTTATTTGGTGGTTCACCTTGAGCCCAAGTCCCACAACTTGAGAGGTGATCCCATGTTACCTAATCACAGTGAACATCCTATTCACATTATGATCATTTGGAGGGTGCAGTGATTTGGTGATAACAATACCTTAGCCTAAGACAAACACTACGCCACAACCTAAGAGAACTCATAAGGAATATCTTGTTGAAGAAGAAGAGGAAGGTGGGCTTGACCACACATGCAGAAAGGAGATTTATTACAAAAGGAGAAAACATGATGACTATGTAGGACTGTCTCAACCAGCCAAGGAGAGTTCACTAAAAATAAAGACCAAGTGTGGAGGGACACACATAGTCTCTAGCGATGAGGATGTGGAAGAAAATATGGTAGATGATTTAGAGTGCAAGTGGACCACACAGGATGTAGAGAAAGGGGCCCTAATATATTAATATCATAGCATGGAGAAGGAAGAGAAACATAATAGTCCATGCAAGAAGAAGTCATCGGTGCACGAGGAGGCACATGGTGAGGATAAAGAGGATGATGACACCTATGTGATTAAATAAGATAATGGTGTGATAGGAGGAACCAAAACATGCCATTTCACACTAAGGAAATAGTAGACAAAGGCCAAGGAAACTCAAAAGAAAATAGATCCTTGATCAACACACATGGATTTCATAGATGATCACACAAAGGTACTGAGGGTGAGATTCTATAGAACGGTCTCGAAGGAGAAGATATTTGGATGGAACTTGTTAAACCAACATGGAAAGATCTCACACATGTAAAAGATGTTATCTTGGAATATGCACACCCATTTAAAAGATCCAAAGTTTGAGATAAATAATATATCCTTGACCACCTTATAATTGAAGAAATAACTAGGGAAAAATTATAAGCATGTGGACCCGATGTTTCTAAATGATGAACATGAGTGCAACAAATTGAATAAGATGGCTGCTGATGTGACATAGAGGAATCTAGATAAAGAGGAAACCACAAGGGTCATGATGGAAGATAAGAATAATAAGGAGTGAGAATTGGATAGCATGAAGAATGACTTAAAGGGATAATAAAATCGCACTAAAGAAAGCTATGATAGGGAAGGCGCTTTAATGAAACCGATTCTAGGTGCATGCCTAACTTTGGTGGATTAGGCACAAAGTGACTCTAATGTTGTGGTGGAATATCTTGAGGAATTGGTTAGGATGTTGTTGGTGAACATCAAGAGTGGGTGGGGAAAATAAATTGAAGAATTACAAATTAAGAAGGAGGTAAACAAAACAATTGTTGAGGCTAAGATAACCAAACTTGAGGCCATACTCATGCAAATAAAAGGAGCTATCAAAAAGGTGGAGTTGTCCTTTAATAAGTGTAAGAAGAGTGACCCTATGATTGATGTGTGAGTCATCGATAAATAGGTAGAGCTTAAGGGTATTCAAGATAAGAATCCCAATACTAAAGCCAAGTGCACTAAGTTCATGGCAGAGATATCAGTGTAGAAGGAATTTATTAAATCCATGAGGGAAACAATAGAGTTTCAGATCCAATAACTTTAGCTCCTAATTTTTGAGTGTATGAACATGTTGGAAGGGGTTAGCGCCAAGTTGACTATGGTAATTAAGTAGCTGCAGGGGAAGGTATATGATTTAGTGCCTGAACATATATCATGCATAGTAGAAAAGGCACCAGAGAAGGCCACAGAGGAACTCACAGAATGGGCTACGTTTGAGGGAAAATTGAATTCATAGTTTCCAGAGCTTCTTTAATAGTTTGCGGCATGATGTAAAATTTTTATAGCGGGATGGAATTTTTGGGGTCACATACATTGATTCCATTCTTTATTATTTAAATATTCTTGAATTTATACATTCTTTGGAGGCATAAGTTGGGCTAACCTGTTGAGGATGATAGTGAAATTAGTGTGGGGTGATGTTGAATGGATGAATTGGCTAAGTATGAGCTACGCGCGAAGGTATAGGGTGAGCGCAAGGGAGGAACGAACAAAGGGGTACACACACTCATAATGGAACATTGCATGAATGTTCATGCCCAAGAAGGAAAAGTTGGGACTTAATCAATCTTATCATTCCATGGCTAAAAATAGAATAACAAAGGAAGATTGGAGTCCAAAAAAGTTCTATATTTAGAAAACATCGGGAAGCCTTAGGACACATGAAGAGGAAGTTAAAGATGGAAAACAAACATTCAGAGACTAGAATATGATCATGCACGAGTCAATATAATAATATGATTAAAAACGTGAATTATATTTAGGTTAATCTATTATTAGGATTGCTGTAAAATCATGTATGCTTTATGGCTATTTTCATACGTAATGCATGATTGTCTATTTTAAGAGCATGCCTATTTTTAGGAAAGTACATGGGTAGTGAAGGGAAATAACCACCCCTATTTATGTATATAGAGAATACCATGTTTGTAGATGAAGGATATAGTTGATACTATGTGTAGACACCTATAATTTAGCTCGAGCAATTTAAATACTTAAATTGCTCTAATTATACCCTTTATCGCAAATTGATGACATATCGTCAATATCACACATTTTCTCTGCTATTGTCATTAATTAATTACATTATGTTAGTTAATTAACTCTTCTATCCAACAACGACCTTCTGTTAATCAGCTTTCCTTTCTATCTAGATTAATTAATTATTTATAATTAATTAAACTCCCCTTTATATCTAGATTAATTAATTATTTATTAATTAATTAAGCTTCCCTTTCTATCTAGATTAATTAATTATTTCTAATTAATTAAGCTTCCTCTCCTTATAGATCAATAAATCGTCATTTATTTGATTAAATTCCTTCCATAGTCTAATCATGCTAATTATTCCTCTAAAAAACTTTTATAATCTTGCACATCTATTAATTAATCTCTTTGATTAAGCAATAAAACTTCTCAACTCCCATGAGTCACTAGAGGACAAACTAAACTCTCCTAAAGTAAACTCAACCACTTCTAAACCATGCTTATCTATAGCTAACCTAGCTTTTCCATTATCCCACATACAATAGGATGCAAAGATTCTTCAAACCATTGGGTTATAAAAGTAACCCTACTCTAATATTTCTACTTACACCTTGCATGCATATAGCTAATCTATAGGAATTTCATCTTAGAGCAGATTTCATTTGAGCTAATAGCCTCATTCTTGCATTTCATGCATTTAAGATTTTGGGGCATATGGAGAGAATCAAAATGGTCTGATAACCATACTTTGATGACCCTTCATTCCCAAACCCTTGAAGATCAAACAATCAACTTTGATTGTCATGGATCTATCTAGGTTCATTTAGTGTTTTTGGTGATCTAAAGAGTATAGATTCAAATGCTTAGCATATTAGTTTTATTTCTATCTCAAGTTCTAATGTATAATGTTGGTATTTAGTCTTGTTTAGCTCTTAACACAATGATCTTTGTCTAGTTAGTTGATGTTTTGAAACTATTAAGGTGTTAGTTTCAATTCCATTTTCATAGCTAACTAATACATCGATACATATGGCACACTCGGTGGGACTTACTCCATTTTCCTTTGGATTTAATTTCAAGTTTTTGTAGTTAAGTTTCAATTTTGGTTACTAACCCTCTTATGTATATGTTGATCTAACTTGTTTTTATTAACTTGTTTTATTGAGTTTACATGTATTGAGTCTTTCTTGTGGGTATAAAGGAGGTGAAGTTATGTTAAAATTGGATCTTGATGGGAAAACTTCAAGATTTCTCCATTTTTCATGTTTATAGCTTCATTTTTCAACATTCTACATGCTAGTTTTGTCAATTTCTTGAAAATCATAAATTCTTGAGCATGTAGGTTAGTGTTTGATAGTGCTGAGTCTTCTATTTATATAGTAATGTGGTGGGTTTCTTTCAAAATTGAATCTTAATGAGAAAATTTCAATTTTTCTCTATGTTTTCATTATTAGATCATAATTTTTCATCATTCTACTTGTTAGTTTTGTCAATTTCTTGCAAATCTTAAATTGTTGAGCATGTATGTTAATGTTTGATAGTGTTGAGTATTCCATTCATATATTAATGTGACGGATTATTGTCAAAATTTAATCTTGGTTGGAAAATTGACCTTTTTACAGATTAAGGGACATTTTTTTGACATTTTTGAGTACATGTTAAGTGCATACATGTGAGCATAAGAGCATATGAATAACCCATCTTCCGAAGGCCATAAATTTTGTTCCCAAACTCGAAATGAGTCCATTTGTTTTGCATTGGAAAGGTATTGAAGTGAGCTATGCAATAAAAACACAAATTTAGGATTTATACTTATAAAAATTATAGGTTTTCCCTTTATTGTAAAACTAGTTATTTTCTAACATGTCTAATGTTTCGATGAATGTTGTATTTCCATGCTTTACTTTATTTAGACGAAAACTTGTGTATGCTCTTCTCTTGCACATTTTGGTGTTCTTGAGAATCAAAAACAACTTTGATCTCTATCTTTTTAACATTTGGATTAACATGGAAATTTGATTATTAATTTTGCTTAAGGGAATAAACCTTTTACAAAGTATTTTTTTATGGTCCTTCAATTTGAAGTTTTCTATTTCTATTTAGTTGGGATAAAGTTTGTGTATGCTCTTCTCTTGTAGATTAGGGTGATCTTGAGTATCAAAAAAACTTTAGTCTTCATTTGATAACATTTGGATGAATTGGAAACTTCATCTTTCATTTTTGGTTTAAAAGAAATGAACATTTATCAAGATTTTTGTATGGTGCATTAATTTTAAAACTTTCCTCTACATTTCAGTTGGATTATTTGTTGTGTATTCTCTTCTATTTTTAGCTGGATTATTTTTTGTGTATGCTCTTCTTTGACATCCTTGGATGATCTAGAGAATCAAAAGAAACTCTTAATCCTCTTTTAAATAATGTGATTTTCTTGGAGAATTACTAACACTTGAGTGCAGGACCTAAAAATGATTGTCAAAGAAAGGAGTTTGAAACAAACTTTTCTACCTACACATGTGTTGTGGGTTTCCAAATGGTGAGCGAATAAACCACATTAAGTCTAAAATATAAAAAAAAACCCACATTAAAAACACTTGATTTTCAAGTTTGGATGAGGGTGCGCCCCATACACTTAAAAATAGAACATAACCCCTTTGGCATAAGCCTTAAGCTACAACAATGGGGGCAGTCCTAGGAACCAAAAATTAGTCCACACAAGAGGGAATCTTTTGGATGAAACTGGAAGTTCTCCGCACACCTACTTGACTAGTATACACATGAAATTTAATGTCAAAGTTATCTGTATCGCGACCTCAGTGAGAACACACGATGAACACATTTATTGCTCACTTTTTTTGAAGGGGGTAAAGTAAAGACATGATAATCCTTGGGAAAAATTGGAAAATAAATATCTCATTTAGATAACTTATGACACATAGTAAAGTGGACCACTTAGGAAATTATCATGTCAAAGAACCAACTTTGACCATATCAAAGCCAATTTGAGTTAAGAGAAATTGCAAAGGGAGAACTTTTTTGGATTCATAACCTTGAATAAGGGGAGAGTCCAAAAAAGTTTGAATGGCACACAATTCATCATGAGGATTGTAAAGCATTACTTTTTCTTAGTTTTACTTGCCCTAGATAGAGGTGAAACTCTACCAAAGTAATGCCAAAATATATTCAACACCAATTCATCTACTTCCTTCACTTTATTTTGAAACTTTTTTTATCAGAAGAAGAGTAACTACCCTTGTGTTGCTAATTAATAGCATTCACCACTATTATGTTTGTTTACACTCATCCATGTTTGCGGCTGAGTTTTTAAATGTCTAAAGTGTGTGGAGACATTTTCATATCATTGGAAGCCTTTTTGATCTTGATACCCATGTCAAGATCATTATCACAGTTAGGCTTGGTTCATCACTTGATTCTCCTTTGAACTATTATCTTGCTTGTATCGTATCGCAACAATTTTGAAACTTACGTCTTGTCTCTTGTAAACTTGACCTAAGTGTTTAGATTGTAACGTTACGCTACCCCGCATCGTAACAATTCCTTGGTATACTCTAGCTTTTGTTTTCTTTTCAAACATTACCTCCATCAATTTTGAAAGGTGTTGTTGTGTACCTTTGTGTAAATCGTATTAATATTATTTTGATACTAATACCTTACTTTTTCGTAAATTTTGGTTAACGTATCTTAGTGGCATTGTTGCAATTGTTCATATTCGTAACTTCCACTTTTTTTAAGATTTAGGTCTTGGTTGGACTTAAACTTTATTTTTATTTATACCCTTGTTTGGAAATCGTATCAACCTTTTGTTTTTTCTTATGTCTTGTTCATTTTTGAACATGGCATAAGCAGTGAAATTATGTTGATCATTTTACACCAACCTACCTTTGACACACATTTTGCATAAGGATTATTTCCTTGTAGATTGGATTTGTGTTTTGAGCCCACGAGATTGTTCCTTGTGTTTATCCATCTTATAAAATTGTTTCTAGGAAAATCCTTTGGGACTTTCGATCCTCTTTATCTTATTGTTTTTTCCTAAATTCATGGTCATTTTTTAACATATCTTTCAAACCTTTGCAAAAAAATTTCTATCAGTTTAATTTTGCATCAATCAAACATTAGAAATATTTCCTTTTTATCCTTTATGTTGCTAAAATTTTGATCAATCCTTTGAAATTTATGCCTTCAAACCTTGTTGGATTATCAATCTTGAGTCATCACGATATATGTTTTCCTTAGCTTCCCTTTTTTTAAAATAAAAAAAGCATCCCCATATTTACAAAATGTCTAGTTATTGTCGTTATAATGCCCAAATCAACATGAAACCTTCTTCACTTTGAGTAAGGTTGATCATACAATCTAGGTTTAGACATTTGAACCCAACAAACACTGAAAATGACTGATTATCGCAAGGTCCCTTACACATACAAAAATAAGGAATCAAATTTTTGGAGTTCACATCAAAATATTCCCATCATGACCAAACCTTGTTTGGTTCTTCGCGCTAGAGAACCCATATGGGTAACCCATTCCACATCTTCATCTCATAGTTGGTGTTATGGTTTGGACGCTTCTGATCAAAATTATTATCTGGGTTTTCCTCACTCTTCTTCTGATTCTAATCCAAACATTTCCTCTTCTTCTGAGGGTTCCAATCTAAATATTTCATCCAATTCTTTTGATGATTTGGATCCAAACTACTATTAAAATTCATCTAATTCCACTCCTAAGTCATGGTCCTCCCCTTCTTTGTAGGTCTATTATTAGTCACCTAAACGATGCTCTCCTCCTCTAAATATTTGTTTCACTAAATATTCTCTTCATCATTCATCTAATATGACTCCTATGTCGCACTCCTCCTTATCTTCATAGGACCCTCTTCATCATCCATTTTATACGACTCTTACATCGTAATCCTCCCTTTCTTTGCATGAACCCTTTTATCAATCGTATTGACGATGTCATCTTCCTTTGAAGATACACATGACTCCAAATGCCTCTAATCAAACATCTAATATAATTCTTGAATCGTGGTCCTCTCTTTCTTCGCATGACCCCTTTTAGTATTCATCCAATGAAATTATTGAATCGAAGTCCTCCCCTTTTTCACATGACCTTCTTAATCGATCGTCCCCATGAATTTTTCATTCTTTGAAGATTCATACGACTCAAATTCATTCTATTCAAAATTATAAATCGACTCCTATGTCACAATATAATAATTTTTTACTTAATCCTACTAGTTTACAGATGATATACCATCATATAGGTAGGTCCACACCACCTTCTTCTACTCTTAAGACATATAGCTCCATGTCTACTTCATCCCCCATGTCACCTTCTTATATCAATCATGATCAAACATCTTCTCAATATTTCACACCAGTTAGCCCTTTTTCATCCAATCAAACCCACGTGGTCGATCAACAACCCATACTGATTGATTTCTTTCAGAATGAAGGAGTGATCATGGCCTTTATACGGGCACATGAAGATATCCCTCTAAAAAATTAATAGCAAGGATTCTCTTTAGACTTCGATGCGTTCACGTATTGTGAGGAAAAATTTGATTCCTTTTATCGAGAAATGAAGGAAGGGCCTCAAATCATGCAACTTGATCCTCCTCTTATTCTTCCATCTTCACATTCTTCATTCTGTGATTAAACTCATGGGTATTGCAATGATCCATGACATATCTTGTCATCACCCAATCACTCTTTTTCAATCACAATTCCTCAATCACAATATCATATGGGGTCAATACCAAGTAGCCCTTCATCTTCATCTAGGTGTGGGTCACATTATAGTATCCCTCCCTCTACTATTTGTGGGACATTTTCAAGTAGTCCACTATCTTCTATTCTTTGGGCACGTCCAACCAGCCCCTTAGCTTATATTTATGGGTCACCCTAGGGAATCCATCATCTTCTATTCTTGGGCCACATGCTAGTATCCCATCATCTTCCAGCTATGGGTCATGCCCCAACATCCCTTCTCCTTTTATTTTAGGGCCATGACCTAGTAGCCCTTTGTCTTCTTTCTGTGGCTCACCTCCCAGTATCCCATCTTCTTCAATTCTTGAATCGTATCCTTTTCATCCATCACATTATTCTTCTACCAAATATTGTGGAAATCCCACTGTCATTTCTCAAATCAATTCTAAATGTCCACATTCTTCTCTCACTACTCGGGGTCAGATAAGTCAAACATTAGCTTATAAGAAACCCAAAAAATTTATTTATCAAACTAAGATCAAAAATTCGAAGAGCTCCAAAGTTCCCAACAACTCAAATGATTATAAAATTCAAAATCAAATGTGATTCCAAAATGCACACCAATATACCCATTAAGTATGGTGTAAAGTGCAAAAACCTATGGATAGGGAACTTAAGCTCCCACATACGAAACCCATGTTTAAAAAAAAATCATAGTCATTTGTTGAGTGTGAACTCACCATAATCATTAAGATCAAGGATAATATCACTCTTGATAAAAAAACGTGCTTAGTCTCCCTTATCAAGGAAATCATGAACATCATTGTTGGATTCTATCATGTAGAGTGACATGGTAAGTCCCAATCTCCCAAAACACTGAAAAATTATTGATTTTTTTTTTCAAAAATACAAAAAATTAGAAAAACATTAAAAATCAACGGTACAAAAATCAAACATTGCAGTTAGGTATTGCATACGTATGGATGTTCTTTCTTCCCTTTATTTCATATTCCTATGTAAGTTATCCACCATTTTCATCCCTTCAATGATATTTTCGTTAGCTTATTTTGTACACATTTTGTGACATTTATCTCTATGGTATCCATTTGACCTTGGTATTTCATCACCTTAGTAAATTAAAGAATGACAGAACTCTTAGAGATCCTATCACTATTTACATATAATAAACTTGTTGGGAATAATTTTTGGGTGTATTTGTTAACAGTATCCAATTTCATCATCAAAATCACCTTCACATCCTTCCATCAAGCCATCAATGATTCTTAACCCCTTGTCAAACAAGAGAGCTGAAATAAGTTTTTAGTAAACATAACAAAAGAATCAAAATCAATAAATCAAAAAGCAAAAAAAAATTGATATATAACTCTCTCTTGGGGTATTTCCAATAATCTCTAATAGGGATATGGATGCTTGAATGGAAGTAGATCAATGTTGTGATTAGAATCAAATGCATCTCTGTTGAGCCTATGGACGCCTTTTTGGTAGCGGAGCAATGTACGGATCTCCTTCCACAATCCATTCACAAACCACCTTTTAAACTAAATCATTCCTACACATTGGCTAGTGTCTTCACTTACTGTCTATCAACTCTTTCCTTCAAGATTTAATTCATTTCCAAGTGTACACATGGGATCTCGATGAGTAAAACAGATTAGTATGTTACCAAGTGCTGATTTTGGACCATGTTCAAACTCTTGCTTTAGCGCATGTCTTGTCTAATGATTTGTGCCTTGGGCTAATCACTTTTTCATTGACCTCCTTATAAATATTTTCATAACATCCTCTATTCTTTGGAATCATTTAGAACATCCATGTGTATAGGATGTCCTCTTTACCATGTTTGAAGACACTTTTGTCCCCTTTTAATAAGAATTTTCTCTACTTCCTTCTCTCATGTGTTTCTTTGCCAAATTATGTTGAGGGTATCCTTGCTCCCTCACAATTGAACCTATTTTATATTGGCCTTGATCCCCCTTCTATGTGTGAAGAGTTTTCCTTTGAATACTCCCACCTAATTTCTAGGGCATTTTCACATTTTCACTTTCTTGCGCATACGCATGGAATTCTACCCCTATACATCCTATCTATCGCTGGAGGAATCCATGCTTCTTTGTCTTCTTGTAAATAATTTTAGAAAACTTTCAAAATAAAAAACATTCAAATATGTTTCTAAAAAATAAAACACAATGAAAATCATCCTACAAAACATCTCTCTTTGGTTCTCACCTGTTCTTGTGCACAACTCACGGATCATCTTGATCTACCTCTATCAACAAAGTTGGTTTTCTTACTATGTCTATACCCTGGGGCACAATGAGTTGTTTGAAACTATTTCATAGTGCACAATTACTTTTCATAGGAACCAAGTGTCCTCCATTATTCCCCTTGCATGTATCCTTGCTTGGGGAACCATATTTTAACCCTTATCATTAATTTGCATAGGTCAGAATCAAATCTTAATAAAAAAAATTGCATTATGTTTCTTTGTTAGGTTATATTTTTTACTTTCTCATATTGCATTGCATTATATATGTTGTAAGGAGTTAGACATATTTCACTTTCTTTTATTGCATTACATTTTGTATGTTGCATGGATTTGGTATTTTTTAGCAATGGAAAATTATTTGTACTATGAATTTTCATGTCATTCTACTTTTGTCGTATGCTTATATTTTTATAAGGACCGATGATGTAGATCTCTGGCAATATGATTACACTAAAGTTGTTTCAATACAATGGATGAAAGTTTTCTCTTTTCTTTCCATCTTCATTCCTCTTGTACATCATTCTCCTATCAACACAATTCTTCTGATTCACATGGGGAATCCTGCCCCTACCCATTATTCTTTCCATTTCTCTCACCTTTTTCGATCGTCAATCTCCTTATTTCATCACCCCATCGACACTTGAGGGCGCATCTCTCACTTGTACTAATTTTTCTTCTACCCCTTCAAAATTTTATTTGTCTACTATGTTTGAAGTGACACCACTTACGCCACCCCAAAGAGGGGAAAATGTAGATACCTATAATTTAACTCGATAAATTTAAATACTTAAATTGTGCTAATTATAACCTTTCCCGCAAATTGACAACATATCATCAATATCGCACATTTTATCTGCTATCATCATTAATTAATTACATTATGTTAGTTAATTAACTCTTTTATCTAATAATGACATGAATTAACGACCTTCTGTTAATCATCTCCCCTTTCTATCTAGATTAATTAATTAATTAAAATTAATTAAGCCCCCCTTTCTATATAGATTAATTAATTATTTCTAATTAATTAAGGTCCCCTTTCTATCTAGATTAATTAATTATTTCTAATTAATTAAAACCCCTTTCTATCTAGATTAATTAATTATTCTTAATTAATTAATTCTCTCTTCTATTTAATCAATAAATAGTCATTTGTTTGATTAAAATCCTCTCATAACATAAATCATACTAACTATTCCTCTAAAAATGTTCTATAATATTACACACCTATTAATTAATCACTTTGGTTAATTAATAAACCCCATCAATCCCCATGACTCACTAGAGGACAAACTAAACTCTCCTATAGTAAACTCAACCACTTCTAAACCATGTTTATCCATAACTAACCTTGCTTTTCTATTATCCCACATACAATAGGATGAAAAACTTATTCAAACCATTGGGATATAAAAGGAACCCTCCTCTAACCTTTCTACTTACACCTTGCATGTTTATAACCAATCTATAGGCATTTTATTTTAGAGCATCTTTCATTTGAGCTAATAGCCTCATTCTTGCATTTCATCCATCCAAGATTTTGAGTCATATGGAGAGAATAAAAATGGTTTTGTAGCCATACTTTGATGAGCCTCCATTCAAAAACCTTTGAATATCAAAACATCAACTTTTATTGCCATGGATCTATCTAGGTTAATTTATTAGAGATTCAAATTCTTAGCATATTAGTTTGATTTCTATTTAAAGTTCTAATGCATAATGTTGGTATTTAGTCTTGTTTAGCTCTTAACATGATGATCTTTGTGCAGTAGTTCATGTTTTGAATCTATTAAGGTATTAGTTTCAATTCCCTTTGCATAACTAACTAATACATTGATACACTATGATGTAGGATTTTATGCACAGATCTACGAACTGATGTAACACCTGATCATGTATGCAACTTTCCCATGATGTAATGAATTCTATTTATGATGGGTAATTGTGGATGGATATCGATTGATAATATGTATAAGTATGGTGGTTTAAAAATTAAATTGATCTTGATTCTTATTTAGACTACTATATTTCCTTATTATATGGGCTACCAAAGTGAGTTGTATGAAATGGTTGTTACTAGATGGTTTCATGGTTAATTACTGTTATAAATATACATGCTAAATTCCTGACAAGCATCACAAATGATGATATTGATAGTTTGGAATGCTTCGAGTTAATTTTCAAACTAGTTTGGATGAAGTGCCAACACGCACAACCCTAAACTGAAACTAGAAGACTGTCATCACAATATATTTCTTTCATCATCACATATCTCTCCATCATCAGCACACTTAGGGGGAATCACATTTTCTTCCCCACTTTTCCATCCCTACCAGTTGTCTTTAGAATATATTACTACACTATGCGCTCCTTACATCATCACTAGTCTTCCTACATACTCTCATACCCTTTGATACACACAATGTATAATCATTACCCTATGACGCACTTGTGATATAGTTCACACTTGAATATTGAAGGAATATTACATCAATGAACCTCCCATTCCACGCTTCTAGATTTGTGCTTTATGACATATATTTTCTAGTCACTCTCTGTACATGACAAAACCATTACCCTACGACACACTCTAGTTCTACAATTCATACTTGAATGTTGAGCGTCTAATTCTAAAATGAACCTCACATCATCTACATTTTACAATTGTGCTTCATAATGCATTTATCTAGCATATATTCACACAACACATTAATTACCTGATGACACACTCTTGTTCTATGGTTCATTCTTGATTGTTGAGGGTTGCTATAAATGAACCTCATCTCATACACATTCGCTGGGGGGCACACTACTCCTATCATAATCACATTTTGCATATCATTCCATCAAATTTATAAATTTCATTTGCATATCTTGGTTGCATCTACTCTTACTAAGCTTATTCTATTTACATGTTTCACTTTGTTTTCTATGATATAAAGATTTGTAGTATGTCATTATCATTATATATATACACATTTGTGTTCACTTGGTATTTTGCGGTGAATGCAAATTTCTTACAGGTTATTACACGTTGCAATGATGCTTGACAATGTACCTTTTACTAGTCCCACTGAGGCTCATGGGGGGGCATCTAATTTCTCTACTATCACACATTACATAGGTTCTATTGCTAGATTTTTTCACTACTTTTCATTACAATTCCTTCACCTTTCATTGATTTATACATGCCTTGATATACTCTTTATCTTTCTAACATGCTAACAAGTGCTTCATGTGTAGCATTTTCCTTGCAAGAATATTTGAAACCATGGATAGATACATTTTTTTATCTTGTTTTCCACTATATACTATTGTTTGTGGGCTATTCCCTATGTCTTTTATGCTCATTATATGCTTTTGGCCACTTAGGCCTTGATTATATTATGAAATTGTGAGTGATGTCCCATGTTTGAAAGACACTTTTTTATGGTCCATCTTGTTTGCACACTTTCTTGTTACATTGTCTTATATTGCATGCTTGTTACTTTTACTACTAACACATGTTACTAGCCTCTCTTTTTTGCACGTGCCTTGGTCTCTACCATGCACATTCCCTACCCCCTGCAAGTATCCACTTCAGATCAACGTTAGGTCCTATGTTTTGGGAAATATTATCCTACTATCATTACATGCACTCAAAAAAAAGATGTGCATATATTGGTTGAATAAATCACCCCTAAAACATCTCAGAGCTACGGTATAAATCTGCACAGTACAAAATGAGAAAAGGAACACAATCATAAGATGGCCTAGAATATGACTTGGGTTTAATACATAATATGGAAAACATTTCCCATTATCAGATACTAGTTCCTATGCACTCCTAACTTCCCTTAGGCACTAATGCCCCGGGGGAAGACACATTCATCTTCTTAGATCAACACAATTTACAAAAGTCTTCAGAATATTTATACAATTATAAGCAAAAACCTTCAGTTATATAATGCATTATATCTCCTTCAATCGGCACAATCGGAACACACTTAAAATAATTCAAAACAAAAGGAATAATAGAAAAAAATTTGGATGCACCATCTGTAGTGGTGCTTATCAAGAAAAGTCATGGAAGGAGAGTAAATCTAGACCTCTCTCCCCAACACTTTCTCTTTGGTGTGAGATTACACAAAAAACTCACACTTGGCATGAGATCACCTAAAAAAATTGCACTTGGTATGAGATCACCTAATTAATCACTATTGGCGTGAGATCACCTACAAAATTACCTTCAACATTTAAATCAGAAATCTCCAAGCAATAAGAATTTTTTTTCTATCTCTTATTCTTTCACATATCAGGTGTACACTTTCCTTTTTACACACTTTTACATACTTCTATGTACTTATAAACATGTTCTCTGATCTATCATATACAAAAATTTGACTACTTTTTTTGTTCTTCTTTTTCAAGTCCATGCTTATAAGGAGTAGCACACACAAACATAACAACATGTAAAAGCAACACATACACTTCACTTTCCTTTCCTAGTCTCCATGCTTCACTCTGTAATCATTCCACGCTTCACTTGTCCACTAAAAAAACTATTTGCCACACTTTCTATAGGATCACAAGGTAAGCATCTGTTATCTACTTTATGTTATCAATTTTTCACTCAAAAACATAAAGTTGGGGAAAATTTAGACACTAAATCATGCACTTGGGTACATGTCTAGGTCCTAAAAACATGTTATCAGTTACATGATTCCTAAGCAAGAAAACTAGTGGCTGACAACTATTTTTGACCTATTTTATTTGTCTCTTGTTTTCTATTTGGTCTTACACACCCTAAAACCTAGTTGAAACTTTACTTATTAATCTTTCATGGCTTCAGACACCAACGCCCAACCAGGACAGCAATTCCCAAGGACTCCTATCCCTCCTAGGTGCCCCTAACCCTTTCTCACCTTACTCACTCCTTTTGGGTTTCTTTTATCTATTAGGAATATTCTTCACTTATGGGCCAGCCTTTCAGTTTTCAATTACAAAATTCAAACAAGGGAATCATATAAATACACATTTATGTGTTCAAAATAAAGAACCAAACACTAAACATTAATATTATCACCTAAGATTACATTCTAAAGGAACTAAAAAACTCCAAAATAATCCATCTAACATCCATTCAAGGGATAAGGTCTGCATACTTTTTCATACAAAACATAGGAAGGGGAAGTCTATTCTATTCCATCCACACATACTTTTACATTGCTACAATCTAGCTACAACCCGCTATCATTTGTGTAACTTGCATAAGGGCATCCTAGGGTGAAATTTACACACCCACACCCACACACACACACACACACACACACACACACACACACACACACACACACACACACACACACACACACACACACACACACACTAGAACTACATGGAGTCTGAGATGTAGTATAACACTCAGTCATAACTTCACTCTTAGGGTGATTTACGGGGTCAATCCGACTCCTCATTATGTATTTTCCTTTTTAGGTTTGATGTGGTTTGTGGGTATGTGTAGCTGAACTTCTCTTTTTTAGGTTACAGGTACCTTCAGTTATCAAGGAGTGAACATCAGGTGGCCAACATGAACCAAAAATGAAGACCTTGTGACATAGAAGAAAGAATATTCTAAACTCCTGCACATCCATCAACGCCTAGATCCAGTCACCAGCACCCAAGTGCCTCTATCCTATAATGAGTTCCCATGTCTGGAATTATTCTCAAGTCTAAAATTTACACTGAGCATTTATGATGTTGTTTTTAGTCTTGTTAAGCACTCGCACCTACTCAGATCATTTCCCATGCACTCATAAATGAGCTAAGTAGTCTCATCTCCCTCATTTTCTTAGGGTTTTACATTATTTCTTGGATGTAATTGTACATTATCATTTTGTATATCATTAGGAACAATAGTTACTCTGCACTATATATTTTATTCAAATTTTTATTAAATCACCTTAATTAACATGAAAATATCTTCATTGATAATTATGAGGAATCCTTTTATTGATATTGAAATACTCTTTATTTAGATTGACATTTAACATTATAAAGAAATCTATAGATATTTCAACTCAAGGTTTATGAATGATCCTGAGTTAGATGAGAGGTGAGAAGAAAGAATTCATGTCATAAATCAAAGACATGGGAAGGATCCTAAGGTTAGTCCATGAAAGGGCACTTCAAAACTTCACTTATTATTTTATCATCGCAAATGCTTAATTTAAAAATTATCATTATTTTTTGAATTATTAATAATGTAAACATGACGCTAGAATAACGTACTCACTCAAACCAAGGCCAACTCAAGACCATGCAACTAAAATGGAGGGGTGGTAATAGTTATCCAAAATTCACCCCTCAGGGTAATTTTGATAACATGCATTAAATTCTTTGGTCCCGAGCAAGATAGATTGATTCAAGGAAAAAAATCATGTTTCTAGGGTCCCCTCGGCCTTTTTCTAACTCTCCTGTCCAAGGAGAAAAGAGCAAGTTCTAAAAAAGGGTGAAAAAGTTGCAAAAAACAAGCTTGGGGTAGAAAAAATCATGAAAATTGGCTAAGTCCTGGTCCAGGCGGCACTTGGGACAGTTGGGACGTCGGGGCGTGAACTGGCCGAAAAGCCTCCAGGCGGTCCACGCAGCAATTGGGACAGTTGGGCCAAAGGGACGCGAGGGACGTGAAAAGGTGAACCAGCCGAAGGTGAAAAAATTGACTAACTGCCGTGAAGAACAGGCTGGGACATCTTGGCCGTAAGGATGTGAAGGACGCGAACCGCCCGGATCGGCCGGCGCAGGGAACTTTTGCACTGGGACAGTTGGGACATAGGGACGTGGAAATCTGAAGGAGCTGAGAGCCAATCAAATCACGCCACGTGTCTTCGCCTCAAAGAGGGACAGGGAAGCCCGAATCGGGCGGATCAGAGGAATTTGTCCCAGGTAGTTTGGGATAGCTAGGCCGTGGGGATGTGAGGGATGCGAAAAGCTGGCAATCCCATGGATGAATCAGAATAGGACACGTTTCTTAAGGGCCGGGGAGTTCACGGCATGGGGAGCGAAACAAAATTTTGGCTAAGTGTTCGATGCAAATTTTAAGGCGAAGTTTGGAGCGTTGGCCCGAGCCAATAAAAAGAAGATGCATGTCCAATAGAGTAGGGAAGTGCGGAGCTCGGGGAGGAATTAGAGAATTTGGCAAAATTTTTGGCCAAAAAACTGAAAGGTAAAGTATGGCCCCGCGCCCCTATCCTCCAACCAGATCATGCCACGTGTCCAAAGTGGTGGGGACATGGGGAAAAAATGGGAAATTTTCCAAAGTTACAAAAAGTCAAAAATTTCAAGGAAAACCCACGGAAAGGTGGAGGAGAGAGAATTTTGTAGCCATTCAGAGCCCGATACGTGTCATCCAAGTGGCAGAGCGCGGGAAAAAATTTCAAAACCCATTTTTTCCTGTTTTGTGCCCTAAATCTTCAGATCGCCATATCTTTAGATCCAGAGCTTGGATTTGCACGTTCTTTATATCATTGGAAAGCTTATAAAATTATCTACATGATTCTAGTGTCAATCTTGAATTTTGGTTCAGTTTGGAGAGAGAAAGTTAAGAAACAGCTCTGACGCGTGTTCATGGCCAGAAGTGACATTTCAGCGACCAAATTTAATACAGAATGGGTCGCATTCTCCTCCGATTTGGTAAAAAATGGCAGGGTATGGGTTTGTAAGGTCATCCATGCTGATTTAATGCATTTTCAGTCAATGAGGAATGGGGTCCCATGTTTTTGTATGTTTTCTCTCTCCTAGGCTCAACCCATGCAATGTAAAAGCCAGATTTGGCTCATTTCTTTAGGGGAACACTTCTGGCATAGCAAAAACTTCTTCTTTCACCTCCAACAAGTGATTGTTGCAAGAATTAGACCTCTTCAAAGATTGTAACAGGTTTTTTACCTCTCTGAGGTTGTAATGTAGTGGTTTTGACATTGGAAATGGTAATGCAAGCTTTGTGAATGGGTTTCAGTCCTTTGTTTGTATTATTTGCTTCATTTCAGATCCTAAATTATATCTTATCATCCTGTGTATGTTTTATGTTGTAATCTTTGGTTTGTGTCTATTTACATGACAAAATACTCACCACTCCTTTTGGTGCATCACCATCTTTAGTTAGTTTCAATTTTTTGCATTTCTATCCCTGTCTCCTTGCAATTTAGAGTAGGATTACGATCTGAACCTCTGTAGTTGTGTAAATATAGATCTAAATCAGAGGAGTTTGAGGAACCAACCTCTAATCTAGAGATTCCTCTCTCAGTTTCACAAGTCCCACACTTGGAGAGAGGTTTCCATGTTGTGCAATCATACTGGATGCCTAAGACATCATTTAGAACCTTGATTTGCATCCAGGGGTGGTGTGATTTTGCACTAACAGTAATGAAAGGGGCATTACATCTCCCCCCTTACAAAATCATCATCCATGATGTGACACACTCCAGACATTAAGTGGGTAGAGTAAGAAGGGAAAGTTGACAATGAAAATTTCCAATTAGCAAAAGAAAATATAAGTTTCTTAAGATGCAACCACTAGTAGGTTTAAGCATATTTAAAATTTCCTCATTTTCTTCATGTTATGTGAAGATTAGAGTTACTTATTATTTTATTACCCAACTTATCTTTTCCTTGAAACCTTTTCTTAGTTTCAATGTTTATAAAACCTCTTAATTTAAAAGTTCAACTCCACAGTGGATTTAGATTCAAATTTTGATATTCGTTTCAAAACACACTCACATGTATTTTCTCATAAGGGTATTCTCCAATTAATAATGATATCAATTACACAATTTACTTATCTAGTGTTCACAATTTTATCACTTGTTAAGGATTCTAACTTTTAAGGTTCCAAATGGTTGCCCAAATAGTTGACCTAATGATATCACACAAGGTACAAAACACATTACAAACAACCCACATAACACATTATCATGACTAAATCATATCACAAGACCTATAAATATTCCATGGAATGATAACAAGTAGTCCACCTAACATAGTAATTCCAAAAATTATGCCCCAGACATAGATCCATCACACACATGTGACTAACAAACAATGAAGCATCACATTGAGACCTATGCAACTGGTATCACATGACTTAAACTACGATTGTACCCACACTGTGCCAAGGGTAAGATTTAATAATACATACCAAAAATGAGGAATGTCAAGCCTCAAACATAATAACATATAACAATACTCACATGAGTAACTCATTGATCCACATAAACACCACAATAAGGCATATCAACATCAATAATCCCAAATTGGATATGTGATCTAAGAAATAAGTAATAAAATCTCCCAAGGTGCCAAGCATGATCCACCACCTCCCAATATCGTGAACAACAAAATTCACCGTCATAAACCAAAATAATCAAATACCATAAGCCAACAAGTTTTCATTGTTTCCCAATGATTGAAGGATTAGAGGTGATAGTTTAGTTTGCACATGTGGTACATAGAGGAGAGAAAAGAATATTCTAGGACTAAAATGAAAAGAGTATGATCTAAACTTATTTCCATTTGTTTTAACATGATAAGAATATTTCCATCACAAAGATTAAGCAGTGGTTTTCAAGTATAGGAGGTTATTTTTGTCTTAAAAGACAAGGTAAGAATGATTGGATACAAGCATTTCCTTTTAGGATTTTTTTACACAAGGTCATTTTCATACTTTTTCTCATGGAATTATGGAATGATGCAAAGGTTTTAATAAGTTTCACAATACAGAAAGCCAAATGATAAGATGTCACAAAGGGAGAATTTATATTTTTACACAATGAAACATAGTATCAAGATACGAATAAGACATTTCCACATAACCCCATATGCCTCAGAAAACCACTCCATATGCCTCACAATAGATAAAGAATCATAATTCCAAAACCAAACAGGGTCACTCACTAAAGATCCTCGTCACCTTATTTCTCCATGCTGGGTCACTCACTATAGAGCCCCATCTCCTTATTTTTCCATATTGTGTCACTCACCAAAATTCTCATCATTATATCTCTTCATTTAATGAGGTCAGGTCACCCTATAACTCTAGACACATAAAGGCCCATCACCTCCACCAATGTGGCATGATAACCTATAGTTTAATATGACACAACCTTATGACCCCCTTGGGGCGTAACACCATACAATGAAGTGGGTCTATAGTGGTGTCACTTTTTACCCTCTGAGTAAAAATGAACAATGAGGGTCTACAGGCTAAAATTTTCAAAGTTGGTGTACAATTTTTTTCTAGAGTTCTTCTATACCTTCATGATGCCTTAGAAGGATCTTCAAACATAACTCAGTTGAGCTAAATGGACATGATACGGGTTATATTGATAGCTCGACAAGCTTACATTTTTTACAAAATGAAGACAACTCTATGCGTAGCTTAGTTAAGCCCAAATCAACATATAAGTGCATTAATGTGAATTAAAATCATTTTAGTAGGCTTGTGTTTGAAATAGGTAAATTATTATAGGCTCTCGAGCTCAAACTTGGAACATTGTGTTTGACAGGGTTTGGGAGCTAGCTCTGGTTATGGTGAGTCAAAAACATGATGGCTTGGGAGCCCATTAACATACCTATATCAAGCGAGTTGTTACAAAGGAAATGAATATGAGGTTAGATGGTACTGATTCAACACATGAATTATTACACAACCCAATTTTCTCAGGCCCTCATGCTAAGTGTCCTTCAAGAATAGCTCAATTGAGATAAGAACGAGCTCAGTGATTCTTGTACATGTTGGTGAAGTAACCATAAACGAGATTGAGTGAGTCGATCAAGGACCAATGAAAAAGAATGAGCTTGAATAAAAATAGAATTCGATGGAAAACTCAGCTTAAAGGTTCAAGTTAAGTGAGAATTCAATAGATTGTTGGGACATAACTCAATTACTAAGAGATAAATCGATAGCTTGATCATAATGGTGAGACATAGCTCACTGTGGTGTAGTTTTTGGATGAGCTCGTGAGTTTGACAAACATTTGTACATTACAGTATGAATCTCGAGCCAAGTTTTGGCTCAGTACGGGAGATGATTAGCATCGAGAACTTAGGAATATTTGGGTCGACTCAAGAAATATGGTAGCATCTCTTAAAGAGTAATTGACATTGACAAGGGAAAGTAATTTTGGAGTTGTGATCTCTGATTCAGGAATCAGAGTTTCGAACATTGGCAATACCTCAGAAATGACTCATTCGAGCTTTGGCTGAGTTGTATTGAAATTGGTTGAGTATCACAAAGATCTTGAGATGTTAGCTTAACAAGTTTGACATTGATAAATGAGTAGAGTCGCGGGATAAAATGACTCATTGAGCTAATTATAAATTTGTGATAATATGCATAGAGGAGAAAGTTTTGTTTGATCTCATCAACGGAGCCATCGTGCCAGCATCGAGCGACTTAGAAAAAATGGTTTGGATCGAGTTGGTGGGTTGTTGGGGGGATGAACTTGATGTGTCTATTGCAAGCTTAGAGGCTTTGTAGGGAACAATTCACTCGGTGGCCAAGATCCAAATGTCCACTACATGGGAATGGTGTGGATAATTGAACAAGTTTAGGGCTTACATAGCTGGACTCGAGAAAATAAATGTCAAGCATAAGGTAAGAGTTCATGAAAATTCCACATGAGCATGGGAGTTTTGGAGATTAGTGAACAAATGGCCAAATGGATCTTTGACTATGGCTAACCGAGGAAAATGTCGAACAACATAGGGATTCATGTGAGCATGGACGGGGGGGATTTTAATGATGTCAAGATAAGTCAATATTTATGTAAGGTAGATTCATTGATAAGTGAGCTTGGGAAAGTTTTTACAAGTTGTTGAGTAAGGATGTGAAAATCTATGAAAATATGCTTTGTTTGAGTTGGTAGTATTGATTTTGTATAATGGTGTACATAAGTGAGAATAAAATGAAGATGAGCTCATTGCATAGTTGTAACAATGGATTACCAATGTTGGCAAGTCTAAGTTGAGCATGTGGTATTTGAAAAGGTCAATTCAACCTCACAAAGTAAAAAACAAACTCTGAGCACACCCAGAAGAT
The DNA here is from genome assembly GCA_019776745.2 of Taxus chinensis. Classification (NCBI taxonomy): domain Eukaryota; kingdom Viridiplantae; phylum Streptophyta; class Pinopsida; order Cupressales; family Taxaceae; genus Taxus; species Taxus chinensis. The sequence goes on along the minus strand of CM034148.1, from coordinate 603,698,223 downwards.
GGGTTATAAAACCAAGCCATGGAGACTCAATGTAACAATCTCACAGATGTGGGAATGAGCCAATTCTATACACAAGGATGCATTGCTTGATCAATTTCTGAGCTTCTCCAGTAAAAGAAGATCAATCACATCTATTTTATATGATGGAAATCACTCATAGGGGTCATTCATCACAGTTATCAATTTTTTCCACCACGGAGTTATGTGAATAACCTACACTGAGATCTAAAAGATTTCCCACGGTTAGAAATTAATATGTAAAGTGTTGTATCAAACTCGTCATAGTGTATAAAGCCATTCAAGTCAAGGTGAGAGCTCATTCTACCAATAATTTTGAACCGGGTCAGTTTGGTTCGATGTAGCAGAACGAGAGATATCTCTTTGTAATAATGCATGGCAAGCTCAGGTGGATTGATTTGTATAAGAGTGTTCGACTTAGTATAGGTCAATCTCGGTAAGAGCGTAAGCCACCAAGTCAATTTAAACCAAACTTAAGCCAACCAATACATATAAAACCCGTCTTTATGTACTTTCAAAATAGCTCAATACAAAGGACAAAGAAAACATGCATGACATCGGGGAGGATTTCAAGGAGATCAGACATTCAATGCATGACTAACTTGGTACTAGACCAATGTCAAGCTATTTGGTGACGGTAAGCGAAGTGAGTTACTCAGTAAGGAGATCATGGCAAGTGCAAGAGAGGTTATGTGATCTTTGTATAAACTGAAACTATTTGGCCAAGCACGAGTTGAAAATGTTTTAATTGAAGAATCCCAATGCACAAGACAGTTTGTCAAATGCACGAAAAATTCATCAAATGGATATCATGGAAGTAAATAGTAATTATCACTAAGAGGGAATCAAGTCTGAGTTGGCCCGTGTAGGTGGGAGTAAAATATGTTTATCGAGCTTGTGCAAATATAGACCTCACAACTCGATGCCTAATGAATCCCAAGACATTTTGGCATAGCCAAATCATTTGTGAGTTAACGTAGAGTTTGAATTATGGCTGATTTTGTGGAGTGTTCATGGTGTCAAATTAGTCCAGGATGGGTGGACCAAAGAAGGTAGAATGAGTTTGAGTTACTCGATGGTGAAAGAGAATTTGTACCAACCATTACAATAGCTCGGTCAACCAACTTGAGCTTAGTGAAACATTGCGATTACAAAACAAGGTAAAGTAACCTGAGGAAAACTAACACAATGTGGAAGAACTTAGTGAAATGAAGATGAAATCGTCACATCTACAAATAGGGGCACCGAGGTGATTATTCGAACGAGCTTGTAATTTGAGCTAGGCACAGTTGTTCAATATATGGTGGAATGAGTGACCAAGTTATGGGATGCTCGAATCGAGATTAGTTTTATCTAATAACAATAAAAGAGAGAGGTCTAATCTCATTGATCTCACCAATTTTACATGATTCTGCAATGCCAGAGATGAGAGACATGAAGGACTCTCCGTTCTAGTCAGGGTGCTCGGTGAGTTGAGTACGTAGATTTCATCAAATGTGAGGGGGCTAGGGAAAATGAAAATAAGCTCGCAACGTTTAGGAGGTGACATTGAAGATAGCTCAGAGTGGGTTTGTGGGAGCTCTGTGGAAATGGCTCGTAGCAGAGAACTTATTTGTGCCTTTTCTCATGCTTACAAGTACACTGTGCAAGTTCACATTTCTATTGTAGGTTCATGGTGTTATGTTCTTATTGAGTGCTGGGAAATTACATGCAGTTGAGTTATGGTTCTTTTTCACCCTTCTCAAGTTCATCCTTATTCATTGGAACAATGATAACTTGATTTTCTGATTGATTTTATCAAAGGGAACATGTTTTTAGTAGCGTTTGGTATTTTTTTACCCTCTCTAAGTTGCAGTAGGTGATGTTGACTTGTGGTGCACACACCCTCTTCAAACTAACCCTTCCTGAGTCTGGAAACACCCTTTATTTGGTACATCACCATCCCTAGTATAGTTTCATTTCTACAAATCTCTTTCCCTAAAACCCACGATAATGTTAGCATAGGTCTAGATAAATGTTTTATTGCACTAGGAGTAGCAAAACACTTAGTTTAGGAAGAGGAAGTTGGCCTTCTCTAGAGGTTCACCTCAAGCCCAAGTCTAACAGATTGATAGGTGATGCCATGTGTCCCAATCACACTGAACATCTTGTTCACATTCTGGCCATTCAGAGGGTGTAGTGATTTGGCGATAACAGTTACCTTGTGTACTTTCTCATATTGCATTATGTTATGTATGTTCCATTGATTTGGTGTTTTAACAATGAAGAAATATTTGTATTATGTATTTTCATGTCATCTTACATTTTTTTGTATGCGTACATTTTAATAAGGGTTGATGACATAGATCAAAAAGAAAAATGATGAAATAAATTTGTTTTTACATCGGCTAGATGAAAGCATGTTATTAAAGCAATAAAAGTGTGTGTATTGTGACTAATCTCAGTCCTTTCATCCTTCTATACTTATTTGTGCCTTTTCTCATTCTTGCAGGTACATTGTGCAAGTTCACATTTCTATTACAGGTTCTTGGAGTTTTATTCTTATCCAGTGGTGGAGTATTGGATGCAGTTGAGTTGTGTTTCTTGTTCATCCTTCTCAAGTTCATCCTTGTTCACTAGAAGAACGATAACATGTTTTTCTGATCAAGTTTAACAAAAGGAATGTGTTCTTCATATCCTGTGGTGTTATGTACCCTCTCTAAGTTGAAGTAGGTGAAGTTAACTTGTAGTGCACACACCCTCTTCAAATTAACCCTTCATGATTCTTGCAACACCCTTTATTTGGTGCATCACCATCATTAGTATAGTTTCATTTCTGTAAATCTCTTTCCCTAAAGCCCATGAAAATGTTAGCATACATGTAGATAACTATTTTATTTCACTAGGAGTAGTACAAAACTTACTTTAGGAAGAGGAATCTGACCTTCTCCAGAGGTTCACCTCAAGCCCAAGTCCCACAGATTCAGAGGTTATCCCATTCATCCCAATCACACCGAATGTCATGTTCACATTATGGCCATTTGGAGGGTGCAATGATTTCGTGACAACAATTTTTTACATGCCCGGTGGGACAGAGAGTTGGTAATTCTCTTCTCACTTACAAAAGTCAAAGTACTTTTCAAATCTATATCTCTGGATTCTAAATTTCAGTGCATTAACTTATTCAAAGAATTCAAAAAAGAGCTTCTTCAAAGAAAGGAAATTATCAGCATATCAAAATTTCATTATCTCCTCCAAAGAGAAGAAGAAGAAGAGGTGTTTCAACATCACCAGTTGCATCTCTACCCCGTAGGGGTCATTAAAATCCTTCATACGTAAGGTTACCTCTACTAATGAATAATCGATCTCTTGTTGCTATGACATGAAATCAAGTTTTCCCCCCTTTCAATACAAGCATACCTCTTTTTTTGGCTCAATGTGACCCTATACCTATTGTGACACTCAAAATGTTACCCTTTTATACATGGGAAAATCATGTTACTCCAGTGGAACATATTCCTGATGTAGCCAACATTTGTGCCATACATAATATTACAGAGGAAATCATTGTGGTTAGACTTCTTACTACCTATTTCAAGGGAAAATAACTTCAATGGTTTTGAGGGTTAAGTTTTGGAAGTATAACCACTTGGGATGAGTTAGGAGAAAATATTTGTAAATAGTTTAAAGACAAGAGTGATCACCTATCACTTTTGGAACAACTCACTACCATGAAGAGAGCTTCCCAAGAATACATGAGTGATTTCATCTTCCCATTCTATAGGACCTAGAATAGGATTTTGGCACTTATAAAACCTTCTCCATATAATACACTCTTGTACTATTTGTAAGCCTTGAATAGTGATGTAGTAGTTATGATCTAGTCCATGGGAGAGGATACATTACCTGATGCCTACGAAGTTTCCATAAGAGCATAAAATTTATTGATTCAGGATGGCAAGATAGCTCCACGACTGCCAATTTCATTGTCTCTGGATCTTACGAACAATCAATATATTATCACTCTTATTCCAACAACTTATAATCAACCACCTCAGTCTACCACTGCCTCTTCAATTGATCTATTTGAATTCAATTCACTGCTGCAAACTTTTGGAAATGATCTTGTTGCACTCAAGAGGAAAAAATTTCAATACAATCGTCCATATAAGCCACAAAATAAGCAGTATCAGACTAACTGTCCTCCTTTTTAAGGGAAAAATCAGCCACAAAATCAAGCTACAAATCAAGTTGCGAATGTCAGGCCCTTGAACTTTCAGAACCCTCTTTCTTCTAGCTCATCTAGATCCATAGTAATTGTCTAGAATAATCTAGTTCAAGACTATGAATGGTGTTATCCTTGTTCTCCACCCCACAATCAAAATCTTTACCCCAATGGAGTTCTTGGCCAGGCCCTTATGGTTCAAATTGTATATGCCCATTATGATCTAACAAAGAACACGTCTACGTGAGAAACAACAGATCAACCAAAAGCACCTGAAGAAACAACTTTTCTAAACTAGAAAGAAAAATATTTTTATGGGTTGAATACAGATTCCTCTTCAGTGGTAGAAAACACTCATTCCAAGAAGAGATTAATGGAACCTCAAAATTACAAAGCTGATTAGGCTTCCACTTCACAACCTAAAACACAAGTGGTGGTTGATAAATATGTAGGAAAGAAACCGCCAGAAATACCTGTTATCCAAGATGCAAGGATAGAAGGTTCTTCAGGAATCATGATACCCAATAAGCACTTTCTAAAGGAAGATCCCAATGCCCAAAGAAGTGTTAGAAAACTTAGAGCTATTCCCTTTATTATAGTAGAAAAAATGAAGAAAACCAATCTAATCATTACTATGTGGGGCACAATCTCAATTCCTTCTCAAATAAACTTCTTGCGAGAAGCTCTAAATAGTTTTGGTACAATCGACGGATCATCAAGTTGTGGAACAGAAGATGTTATGATTTTGTGTCAATCAGAAGGGAAAACTATTCTTAAAGCCAAAAAACCACCACCGTTCTCTATTTCCTTTTTCAGTGACAACCATCTGGTGCATAATTGCATGATTGATTCTGGTGCCAGTAGCTCAATCATGACACAACAAATTACAAATGTACTAGGCATACAATATGCGCTAGTTATAGGAGGAGTTATTCAGCTGGATGTCATAGATATTAAGACTATTAGAGTTATCAAAGGACTTCAACTTACCATCCATGCATGCCCAAGTTTTTCATCCACCCAATACATATCAGTCATTGATCTTCCTCCTCTCTTTGCCATCTTCCTATCATGAGATTTCAATACCAAGATGGGTGATTATCTATCAACTGATTGGTCACATATGATTCTCAAGACTCGATATGGAACCAAAGTGACTATAAGGGTGGAATCAATCTAACATAATCATGTAGAACCCTACACTGCTAGTCCTATAAATGGGAATTACACAATCGGAGATCCATAAGAAGAAGATGTTGATCATGAATTGACCACTCTCGTTGAAGAAGTCCCCGATATTTTGCTAGATGAAGTAATTGGAGATCATTAGTACGATCCCTACACTGATGTGTTGGCAGAAGAAGAATCTGGTTTTCTACTTTTGGGAGAAACATGATTGGGTACATACTGCATTCATGAAGAAGATATGACATAGTGCAAATTGTCAAAACACCAAGCGATTTGGAAGGACTGTGGAAATTTTTCTTCGATGGCTCAATAAGTAAGAATGGATCTGGAGCTAGTGTTATGTTAATTTATCCCAAGGGAGATAAATACTTCTCATATTTTTGGTTGCAATTCAGTTGCACTAACAATGTTGCTGAATATGAGGCCCTTGTGTAAGGAATTCAGCTAGCCCAAAAGAAGGGAATCAAAGATTTGGCTATTTTTGGAGATAGTGACTTAGTTGTTCATTAAGTGACGACACCCATTGCATCCAAGAACAATATTTTAAGATCATATAATAACCGAGTCTAGGACTTGATTGAAGATTTCAAAGCTTTTGGGATCCATGCAGTTCCTAGAAATCAAAATCAAGATGCTGATATGCATGCTACAAATACGACATACTTATTCATATCATGAAAGAAGGGTAGAAATTTTTCAAAATAGTGGTTTGACCTACATTCCCTGATAATGTGAGTAGCTAGCAATTGTTTGATAGTGACAAACAAATTGTCCTTTTCTTGCAAGAAGAAGTGGAGTTTTCTGCAAGAAACCAGGATAATTTTCAAGAGTCATATGGTGATCAAATTATAAAATTGAAGAGAAACAAACTACCAAAAGGCTTAGTCACTCTGGAATCCATTTTCAAGTTAGATGATCAAGCCAAAAGAAAAAGCTCTAACATGGTGGTCAAAGAAGATGAGTTTGAGGAAGTCGAGGTAGCGCATGAAGTTTCTAAAGATTGGCAAAGTGTGTACTTTCGAAGAGAAAGAAGCTTTCATCAAACTTTGTCAAGAGTATCATGAAATTTTTGTGTGGAGATATAAAGACATACATGGTTTTGATCTAGGTTTGGCACAACATGCCATCAAATTGGATCCTGATTCCAAGTCAGTTCATCAGAAACAGAGGCCAATTAATCCCAAAATTGAGCCACTAATGAGAAATGAGCTAACCAAACTCATCGAAGCATGTATTATTTTTCCCATCAAGCACTCCTCTTGGATAGCCAATCTAGTGCCCGTAAGGAAGAAGAACTAAGAGATTCAGTTGTGCATAGATTTCAAGGATTCGAATCATGCCTCATTGAAAGACCATTATCCTCTCACATCAATGGAGTAAATTATTCAAATAGTGGCAGGAGCTTAAAGTTTTTCTTTTCTCAATGGATATTCGGGTTACAATCAAATTATCGTATAAGAATCCAACCAATTCAAAATGGATTTCACTACCAAGTGGGGCATGTATGCCTACAAGAAAATGTCGTTCAGATTATCCAATGCCGGGGCTAATTTCCAAAAGTCCATACACATGGTGTTTAAAGGACTAATAACTGATATCATTTTGGTTTACCTAGATGAAATAACTATATATTCTAAGCATGTAGATGATCACATCACACATCTAAGGAAGGTTTTCCGAAGGTGTAGGGAATTTGGGGTTTCACTTAATCCTAAGAGTGTATTTTTTCAGTGCACAAGGGAAATTTGTTGGGGCATGTTGTTTCATCAGAGGGACTATAAATCGATCTAACCAGGATTTGTTTGATTATTTCCTTATCTCTCCTAAGTCATAAGAAGGGCCTCCAGAGTTTTATGGGAACCATAAAATTTGTACAAAGATTCATTCCTCAATTCATGATGTTAGCTAAACCACTGACATCCATGCTGAAGAAAAACATTCCATTCTCATGGACAAAGGAAGGGAGAGCTTCGAAGCCATAAAAATAGAAATTCCTCAAGTTCCCACGCTAGTGAACCCAAAGTTTGATAAAGACTTTATCCTTTATGATTTTTCAGGTGAAGAGAGCATTTTAGGGATCCTCACCCAGCAAAACAACAACCTGAGGGAGCAACCAATTACTTTCTTCAGTTAATCCCTCAAAGACTATGAGCTCAAATAGTCATTTGTTGAAAAACAAGTCTTTTCATTTATTTGAGCTTTGAATAAATTCAAGCACATGTTGTCCAACAACAAAATTCATCTGATGGTGTCTCATCTAGGTGTCAAGGAGTTTTTGCTAAATATAAAGATGAACGAGAAGCATGTTGGATAGATCATGAAGGTGATGGAGTATTATGTGCATATCAAGGTTACCAAACTTGTCAGAGGTAAAGGTTTGTGCCAAAAAATTGTGGTAGACATGGATTAAAAAGGTGATGAGGATGTGACGCTCCTAAACACATATGAGAGGGATGAGCAAGTTGACTGGTTATCCAAAATGAAAATTTTCCTCTTCTCAAGAGTATATCCTATGAAGATGGTAAAAAATCAAAGATGAACTTTCCGTATTCAATCTATTCCATATGTTTTGGTATATAAATCATAACATTCTCTTTCAAAAGGATTTGAATGATGTCCTCCTTCGGTGTGTAGGACCGGAATAGGTAAGTAAGATAGTAGAAGAGTTTCACAATGACCTATCTGGAGGACATCATTCTACGTGAAAAACTGCTACCAAGATTATGCAAGCCAGTTACTATTGGCCAGATTTGTTCAAAGATGCACATCTCTAGGTAAGGAAATGTAAAGAATGTGCCTTTTTCACAGGCAAGCAGAAGTTGGCAATGCTTCCATTGCATCCGAGCCAAGTGGATCAACCCTTTGTTTAATGGGCGTTGGACTTAATCAGAATGATTAATCCTCCATCCATTGACGGACATAAATGGGTCCTTACTGCGATAGACTATTTTAATCAATGGACAAAGGTGGTAGAATTAAAAGAGAGCAATTAAACGGTAGTTCTAGATTTCTTGAAACGTATAATGATAAGGTTCAATGTTCCTTTTACAATCATTTCAGAAAACACGATGTATTTTTTTATATGAAGTTAAGTGAATGGGATGTTAAAAATGGAGTCTACCTCAAGGCTTCATCCAATTACTATCCGCAAGGAAACAGATTGGCTGAGTCTAGTAACAAAAATCTCATAAGGATTATTAAGCACATGACAGAAACTAACAAGAGGACTTGACATACATAGCTTAAGAACGCCTTATGGGTAGATCGGATCACACCTAAAAGGGCAATAGGGAATTCTCCTTTCATGCTCATATATGGAAGAGAAGCAAAACTTTTTCTCTCCTTTGAGTTACCTTCTTTGGAGTTAGCCCATCAACTTGAAGTTATGGAGAGTGATCCTCTGACAGTAAGGTTTGCTAAACTCATGGAGTTAGAGGAAGTATGAAACAAGGCTATGAAAACCTTGGAGCAGCATCAGGCTTAGGTTAATAAATATTTTGAAAAGAAGGTGTTTGATAGGAATTTTCAAGAGGAAGATTTAGTTCTCAAATAGGATGAAGACATGGATAAGACAAGAAAGCACACCAAGTTTGACACTCTCTGGAGTGGTCCATACATCATCACCAGTTGTAAAGAGGTGAATTAATTTCATCTATCCAATCTCAAAGGAGAACAAATTCCCATTCATGTGAATGGGATACATCTCAAAGCTTATTTTTGAGAAGTGTTTCCCCCTGTAAAGTTTAGTTAAGTGTTTTCCTCCAAGTGCTTATGCACATTGTTTTTGTGTGTTGTTCTTTTGTTTTCCTTGTTGTTGTGTTTTGTATTGTTCTACATACTGTTTCATCATAGGAAGGTGTCAAAGAAAAGGAAGGTTCAAGGTTTCTATAAGAGTTTAAAATATATTCCCAATTCCTCGGTTGCTTCATTAAAAAAATTTGTAGTATGCTCTAGACGCCAAGTGTTCATCAAATTTAGTATACTTCATCCGTAGCATTCTAGGGAGGTCAAGGATCAGATTTGATCAAGAGGATTCTGGGATGTATCATAGAGGATCAAATTACTTTTAGGATTCCAATATAGACTCCATGCCCAATGGATGACTTAAGGCTACTAGAATCATTCTTAGAAGGCAATCATCCTCGAGAGGTCGCTAAAAATGTTGTCCATTGTGGCATGTTATCCAAAATGAGCCCCTGCTTATTTTGGATAACTTGCTTGCATTCTTTCCTTGTGCTTCAAATTAAATTTACACACATTCTAAGAACTAAAAATATTTTGGAAATGGCTTCATTAGATAGGATTTTTCTTCCCATTTCTAGAAAGGTAAATATGTCCTCCTAACTCCTTGTATTTTTTGAGTTATGGCTCGGTGGAGTTTGGAGGGGAAATTTTCCTAAGGTGGGCCCGCAGAGCTTGGGAGAGTTTTGTGCCAAAGAGGCTTGGGCTGGTAGAGTGGAGAAGGAAAATTTTCCAAGGAATTTGGTGAGTTGGTAGAGGTGTGGAGAGAAATTTTCCACTTAGCTTTTTACGGAAAAAGGGTTAAAGTCAAAATATGGCCCGTAAGCCCACAAAGGAGAATGGAGAAAAATTAATTAAGACCCCGCACCAATCATAATGCGCCACGTGTCCAAGTCAACAGTGGGATTCGGGGCATCAGAAGGATTTTTGGTTTTTTGCTAAAACCATAAAATTGCAAAGGTGAAAAGTTGAACCACATCTCCACACCAAATCAGAAGGTGCCACGTGTCCACATCAGCAGCGGAGGTCGGGCCAGCGGGGACTTTTGGAAAATTTTCCTAGGTGGGAAAATTTGGCATATTTTTCTCCTGAGGCCCGCAGATCAACCAGAGGGAGCCACATGTCATCAAAAGAGTGGGGTGTAGTGATTTTTTGGGAATTTTTCCCAATTTGAAAAAAGAGGGGAAAAATCAGGATTTTGCCTCACGAACCCGATTTTTGCCATAATTTTGCCATTTTGCCCTAAATACTCAGAGGGGCATATCTTTCGCAATAGAGCTCAGATTTTCATAATTTTGGTATCATTGGAAAGCTGGTGAAATTATCCACATGATGAAAAATTCAATTTTAAATTTTGATGGAGTTTTGTGGGAGAAAATTGAAGAAATTTCCCTGGCATAGGAAAAAATGCTGAACCGACCCCCAACCACCAAAATTGATGAAGTATGGCATCCATTTCTTCTCCAGCATGGCCAAATGCATCAAAAAATGAATTTTTCAGGGTTCCCTTTCTTTTTTAATGAATCTTATCAGTGGTTGGAGATTTCAAATAAATTAGGCATTTTTTCGCATTTCCTTCATTTTGTTCGAGAAATAAAAGCCAGTTTTGGCTCATTTTACAAAAAGTTGTTCATCCTTCTTCTCTGCCTCTCCCTTATTTTCTTCCCCAGGGTTAAAAATGGAGTTTGAACCTCATCCCCTACTTTGTAATGGAATTTTTTCCTCTTACCCATGAAATGATGCACTGTGCAAACTTTTAGAGCAATAAAAAACATGTTTTGTGATGCATTTTTCCTTCCTTGCTTGTTTTTGGTTGTTTTCTTCTTGCCTCTCTTCATTGTAGGTATTTGTGCATGTTTGGATGTTCATTATAGGTTTTGAAGTTTTGTTCATGGAGTTTTGGAACATTTTCTGTGTGAAATCCTTCTTTGGTCTGTGATGCACTTGTCCATCCTTTCCATTGCTCACCTCTTCTTGTTCCATGGCAGTTTTGTTAGATAATCAACACTTTCCTTCTCTGGTGTATCACCATTTTAGTGTAGGCTTTGTTTTTCCTTTTTTTATTCCTCTCATTGTCTCCTTGGAAGTTAGATTAGGTTAGATTAGCTTTCCTGCAATGGAATAGCTTGTGGTAGGTAGTTTGGGAAGAGGAACCAACCTTCTATGGAGAGCTTTCCCCATTTGCAAAGGTCTCGCACTTTGGGAAACTTTAATGTTGTGTAATCACACCAAATGAATTTTCCTTAGAAAAGTAGATCCATAACTCATTTGGGGGTGCTGTGAATTTTCACTAACATGATCCTCTGAGTAAAAATGAACAATGAGGGTCTATAGGCTAAAATTGTCGAAGTTGGTGTATATACATTTTCCAGAGTTCTTCTATACCTTCATGGTGCCTTAGAAGAATATTCAAACACATGGGAAGAAGGATCTTCAAACATAACTCAGTTGAGTTAAATGGAAATGATACAGGTTATGTTGATAGCTCGACATGATTGCATTTTTTACAAAATGGAGACAACCCTCCGCATAGCTTAGTTGAGACCAAATCAACATATAAGTGCATTAATACAGATTAAAATCATTTTAATAGGCTTGTATTTGAATTAGGTAAATTATTATAGGTTCTCGAGCTCAAACTTGGAACATTGTGTTTGAAAGGGTTTGGGAGCTAGCTCGGGTTATGGTGAGTCAAAAACATGATGGGTTGGGGGCCCATTACCATACCTGTATCAAGCGAGTTGTTATAAAGGAAACTAAGATGGGGTTGGTACCGATTCAACACATGACTTATTACACAACCCAATTTTCTTGGGCCCTCATGTTAAGTGTCCTCCAGGAATAGACTGGTCGAGATAAGAACAAGCTCGGTGAGTCTTGGAAATGTTGGTGAAGTAACCATAAACAAGCTCGAGTGAGTTGATTAAGGACCAATGCAAAAGAATGAGCCTAAATGCAAATAAAATTTTATGGACAACTCGGCTTAGAGGTTCAAGCTAAGTGAGAACTTGGCGGATCGTTGGGACATAGCTTGATCACTAAGAGATAAATTGATAGCTTGATCATTAGAGTGAGACATAGCTCGCTGTGGTGAATTTTTTGGACAAGCTCGTGATTTTGAAAAACATATGTACATTACAGTATGAAGCTCGAGCCAAGTTTTGGCTTGGTACAAGAGATGCTTTACACCGGGAACTTGGGAATATTTAGGTTCACTTGAGAAATATGGTAGGAGCTTGTAAGGAGTCATTGAGATTAACAAGGGAAAGTAATTTTGGAGTTGTTGTTGCAAATCAGCAGCACCCCTGGATGTTGATCAGACTTCTAGTTTGACATCTTGGACATCCAGTGTGATTACACAACATTGAATCCTTTCCCCAAGTGTGGGACTTGTAAAATGGGAGAGGAATATCTAGATTAGAGGCTGGTTCCTCAACTCCTCTTATCAGATATATTACTTGCAAGTTATACAAATGTTTCAAACTCAAAATCCTACTCTAAATTCCAAAGTGGATAGAGATAGAGAATGCAAAAAACTGAAACTAGTGCTAGTAAGGTGATGCACCAAAGGAGTGGTGAGTATTTTTTACTTCTGTAGATTGACACAGTTAATAAAAATGTAACAAAACTTCATGCACAAACTGATAACTACAATGGAGGGTCAGAAATGAATCAAACAACACAAACAGAGGATAAAAACTCATTCAAAGAGCCTGTATTGTCATTTTAACATTAAAAACCACTTACATTAAACACCTGAGAGGAAAAACATGTTGCATTCTTGGAAAAGGTCTAATTTTTCCACAAGAATCACTTTCAAGGTGAAAGAGGGAGCCTGCAATACATAAAAATGTTCAACCCTTTAAAAATGAGCCAAATCTGGCTTTTACAGTGCAAACCACGACCCTAGGAGAGAGAAATGTGGAAAACATGGGAGAGCTTCAACCACCAACCAAAAACATAGTAAAACAACATGGGCATCCTTAAAGGCCTATCTCCTAACATTTTTCGCCATGCTGGGAGAGAATGCAAGCCATTCTTCATTAAAAATGGTAGTTGAAATGTCATTACTGTCCATGACCACGTGCCAGAGGAATTTTTCAATTTTATCTCTTAAAAATCCATCAAAATGCAAAAATTACCCTGGAATCTTGTAGATAATTTCACCAGCTTTCCATTGATATAAAGAATGTGAAAAATTGAGCTCTGGATCGAAAGATATGGCCATTTGAAATTTTAGGGCAAAACAGGGCCAAATCAGATTGGCGGGCAATTTTTTTTAAATTTTTCACTTTTTGGTCATTTGGAAAATTTTCCAAAAATTCCCCACACTCCACCATTCCAGGTGCCATGTGGCATGCTTTGATTGGGTGCGGGCCTTTAATGCTTCATTTTCCTTTGTTTTCACCGTTGGAAACTTTTCTAAAAATTCCTCGCTGGGATGATGAGTTGAGGCCACGTGGTGCGTGTTGATTGGATGCGGGCCTTTCCTCTAAAATTTTCCATCGCTATTTGATCCATATCTTGACCCGCACACGTGGCAAAACATGATTCACTATGGGCTTTCCCCTTTGAATTTTCCTTGTGGGCTTGTCTTGAGTTTTTTGGTGCCACCTTACACGTGGCGAGATTCCATTGGCTCGCGCTTGGGGGGGGTGATTTTCCCTTTGAAATTCCCTTCCTTTTCCTTTGGGAAAATTTCCCAAATTATCCCCTCCTTCCACCAGTCCGAGACACATGGCATCATCTTATTCACCATGGGACCTTGGGGTAAACATCTTTCTTTTCATTTTAGCATTTGGAAAAAAATCCCAATTTTCCCTCGTGCTTCGTAGCTCCGACCTCCCGGGGACACGTGGCACAACATGATTGGTAGGTGGGGCAACGGGCCAAAACTTTCCTTTTGAAATTTGGAAAAACACTTCACCAAAATTCTAACTTCTCTTCCGTGCTCCGTTGATATGATGCCATAGGACATGTGGCATCATGTGATTGGGCACGTGCCTTTCCTTCAAAATTTTCCATGCGCCAACACTTAGTCAAATTTTTCAATTTTCTCCCCTTTGGACACATGGCAGAATCCGATTCGCCAGTGGGTCTGCAGGGGAAATTTTCCCTTTTAAATTTTTTCCAAACACTTGGTAAAAATCCAAGTTTTCCTCCGACTCCCCCCCCACTTCCTTGGACACGTGGCGCCATTTCATTGGCTGCGGGCCTTTCAAGGGAAAATTTCCCACAAAAACTCCACTGGGCCATAGCTTCAAAAATACATAGAGTTAGGAGGAAAACTTTACCTTTCTGGAAAGCTGAGAAAGAGCTCTATCCAATAGTGCCATTTCTAAAAAATTTTAAGTGCCTAAAAAGCAAAAATTTATGACTGAGGCACAAGAGAGGGAAGAATGAAAGGAGTTAGCAACAAAATGAGCAAGGGGTACATTTTGGATAACAATTTTGGTGACTCAGAGGGGTCATCTACCTGCTGGATGAAGTTACCAGTTGCCTGAAGCAATCCATTGGGCATGGAGTCATCAAATTCTCTGTTTGGTACCCCGACTGACTAGGACACTATAAGGAGGAAGATGGAGGATGGAACACCACCTGATTGAGCAAGGTCTGTAACACACATTTCAAGGAACAACAAGCTTGTGCCAAAGCACTTAGGGAAAGAAAAGCTAATCTATAGCAAAACAATGTGCACAAGCACTTGGAGGAATGAAAATCTAAGCTAATATGTACAAGGTAGAGAATTCCCTTCAGTAGAAATGCTTTAGATAGATCCCACTGACTAGAATCTATAGTTCTTCGCCATCTAATGAAGACAATTGGAAAGCATTGTTGTCCTTGCACTTTGTGACCATATATGGGCCACTCCAAATGGCATCAAATTTTGAATGCCTTCTCGATTTTACTTTATCTGCATCCCATTTTAACACTAGATCTCCAACTTGGGAAGATCTATCCTTGGCCTTCCTATCAAAGGTCTTCTTGATCAAGGCTTGATCCTTCTCTGTTGCTTGGGATGCTTGACTTCTAATTTCTTAGAGCTCCATCAACTCTGCATATCTAACCTCCATGGGCCCAAACTCCAACAACTCCAACTGTTTCATGAGTTCTAATGTTGGCAACTCAAGTGACATGGGAAAGATTGCCTCTCTCCCATAAACAAGCTTGAATGGGGAGTTACCTGTAGATCTCTTGGGAGTTATCCTATCAGCCCATAAGGTTGATTTCAATTTAGTATGCCAAGACCTCTGATTTTCATCAAGATTCCTCCTAATGATCCTCAACAAGTTCTTATTTGTAGATTCAGCCTGGCCATTACCTTGAGGGTAATAGTTTGATGAAATACTTAGGTAGATCCCATTCTTGATAGCCCATTCAGTCACCTTGGACCCAATGAATGCTAATGCATTATCTGATATTATTGTAGCAGGTATGCCAAATCTGGTTAATATTCCCTCATAGAAATCTAGGATGCTAGATTCATTTTCTTCCTTGAGTGCTACTGCTTTAGTCCACTTTATGAAGTAATCAGTTGCTGTTAATATCCATTTGTGCCCTTGGCTTGAATTGGGATTAATAACTCCAATGAATTCCAAACCCCATTGCATGAATGGTTGGTCAACTGAAATTGGATGCAATGGAAGGGCAGCTAGTCTCTCTTTACCTATGAAGAATGCACAATTCTTGCACCTCTTGATCCATGCATAAAAATCATTAAAAATCTTGGGCCAATAATAGCCAGCCCTCATGATATTTAGGGCTTTCACTCTCGGTGAAAAATGACCACCAGCTGGTCCACCATGGAACTCTTCCAACACCCTATGAATCTGATTTGTACCAATGCATCTCAGCAACACTCGATTCATGTCTCTCTTGAATAAAATACCATCAACAAGGGCATATGGGATAGCCTGCAATCTGAAGTGTCTTCTCTTGGTCTTGTTCATCTCTGGAGGACATAGACCTGTGTTTAGGAAGTGCATTATGTCTTGGGTTCAGCAAGGAGTGAGAACACCATCATTTTCTTTTTGAGTGCTTCCTTACTCATGGCTGTCTTGTAATGCCAAAACAAACTCTTTCTCATTGCATGCTTCCCCTTGTTTGCTAAAAACCAGCTGCTCACACAATCCTTTTCCTCTGACCAACTTGGTGACTTTAATCTCAATGTCATACTCCATGACATGAGTAATCTAACCTGCTCTCTTTTCATTCAAGTCTTTGTTGAGGAGGAAGTCTTTAACTCCCACATGAGAAACTAGCAACTGAACCTTGTTGTTTGAAACTAGATGCTTGAATTTCTTCAAACTCCTAATTACTACAAGAACATGCTTTTCAATGAAATAATATCTCATCTCATTATCCTCCAGGCTTTAGCTGAAGAAAGTAATTAGCTGCTCATCATTGTCTTTGTTCTACTGTACCAAAATTGTAGAAATAGTACCATCACCCCCAAATGCATAGAGGATGAAATCCTTGGAGAAATCTAGGTTAATGAGAGTTGGGGCTTAAGAAATGGCTTCTTTGATTGCTTCAAAACTTTCCTTTCCCTCTGCTATCCATTTGAAAGCGATGCTTTTCTTTAACATCTTGGTGATAGGCTTGACAAGGGCTGCAAAATTTGGGACAAATCTCTGAACAAAATTTATTCTCCCCAAGAAACTTTAAAGGGTCTTCTTGTGGCTTGGCAATGGTAGTGCTCTTATGGCTTCAACTCTTTCTAGATCAATTGCTAATCCCTCTTTGGAGACAATGTGGCCAAGGAGTTTTCCTTCATGGGCTAGAAAAATACACTTTTTAGGATTCAAGGATACTCCAAATCCTCTGCACCTTTGGAACACCTGCCTCAAATGAAAGAGATGGTCTGCTACATTTTTTGAAAAAACAGTGATATCATCAAGATATATCAGCACAATGTTGTTAATAAAACACTTGAACGCCATGTCCATTACTCTTTGGAAAGTAGCTCCAGCATCAGACAACCCAAATGGCATTTTCCTGTATGCATAAGTTCCCCATTTGGTTGTAAAGGCTGTCTTGAACTGATCCTCTTCTTTCACCATAATCTGATTGTACCCCGAATAGCCATCAAGTAGTGAGAACCTCTCAGATCCAGCAACAAATTGCAAAATCTACTCCATGGAAGGAAGTGGGTAATGATCCTTGAGAGATGCCCTATTCAAATCTCTGAAGTCAACACACAATATGATTTCCCCACTCTTATTTCTAACTGGAACCAAGTTGGCTACCCAACTAGAATGCTTGATAGGGAATATGATTATTGATTCTATCAACTTATTCAATTCCTTTCTCATGAGAGGCTCCATGTGTGGATTGATTGGCCTTTGTTTTTGCCTGATGGGTTTAGTACTTGGATCCAATTCAATGGTGTATTGAGTTAACTTGGGATTGAAACCTTTCAAATCTTCATAGCTCCAAGAAAACACATCAGGGAACTCTTGAAAAAGTTGTATGAACTCATACCTTTCTTGCTCAGTCGTCACTTTACCAACTTGGAGTGATTTTTCTTCTTCTACCTAGATGGACACTGAATCTTCTCCCTTGACTTGGATGTTTTCTTTCTCCTTCCTAAACTGATCATTAGGATTGAAAATGGACTCCAAAGTAATAAGTTCCTTTGGTAGTTTGTTGGTTCTCAGTTGTACCACTTGGTCACCATACTGCTGATCCAACGTTTCCTGATTTTTAGCTGAAAACTCAGCCTCTTATTGCAAGAATGGATGATTTGCTGATCATTTTCAAACACTTGCCAACTTACATTGTTGTATGGTACCGAAGGCCTCACAATCACATGGATGTTTGGCTGTACCTTGTCTTTTTGAATGCTTTCAACAACGTCAAAGGCTGCCCCAACTGCTGCAAGCTGGTCAGCAGCTTCGTTCTCTTTTCTAGGAATGGATTTTATGCCAAAGCCCTCAAAATCTTCAATGAGTTCCCACACCCTATTTTTGTAGCACTTGAGTAGATCATTATTGATAGCATGCTTCCCCTTAACTTGATTGACAATCAACTCACTATCACCAAAGACTTGCAAGTTCTTTAATCCTCTCTTGATTGACTAATGCAATCCTTGTATCAAGGCTTCATATTCAGCAGTGTTATTAGAGCATGCAAACTGAAATCTAAAAGCTGAATAATACTTAGCTCCCTGAGGTGAAACAAGCATAGCTCCACCTCCTACACCTTGTCTACTCCTTGATCCATCAAAAAACAACTGCCATACCTCATTTTCATCCTTGTGATCTAGCTTGGTGATGCTAGGAATAGGCTGATTTTCTTCATGCATGCAATAGACTCCTAACTCAAATTCTTCTATTTCTTGATAAGGATCAAAAGCATGCACCTTATTTTCCCATTCATCAAGAGTTAGATCTGGGATGCTTCCTACCTTGGTGTCAGTTTCATCAGTGCTTGGATAATCCTCTTGATCAAACGCTGAACAATTGGTATTGATCTGACTTGAAGTGTAAGGCTCAATGTGAAAGTTTGCAATAGGTTCATATCTGATTATGGCCTTGGTTCCATATCTTGTTCTGAACAACATGTGTGACCAATCAGTAGATAAGTAGCCTCTAATTTTGGCTATGAAATACCTTGATAGACATAGGGTAAAGAGTGGTGGAAGATCTATTACTGAGACATCTTGTAAAACAACAACATTGGGGTAGGCATGCAAGGTAAGAATCAAGTTTTTTATCACTCCAACTGTTGTTACTAGTGTCCCATCCAATTGCACTACCCCTTTGGATATGAATTCATACTGAATTCCCAACTGATTAGCTATTTGCTTGGGCATTATTGAACTACTTGCCCTGGAATCTATCATGTAATTGTGTACTAATTGGTTTGCAATGATCAATGAAACATAGAATGGAGGGGGCTTCAATATTTTACCTTGTTGTACTCCATGATTCCCTCAGGATGGGAAACATTTGTGAGTGCCTTTTCTTACATTTGGACTTGCTGATTTGAAGTTGACCAGTCCTTCATGGTATCTTGTAGCAAATCTCTCTGGCCTGGGATAGATAGTGTTTCCCACATTGATATGTTTACATTTGTCTTCTTCATCTAATCAATGATGTTGAATGGAGATGAAGCATCTCTCTGCTGTCCCTTGGCCTACACATTCATTCCTTGTACATGGGCAACAACAACTGGCATTTGAGTTGGCCTAAGAGCTATTTTAGGTAGCCCTTGCATGCTTGGGACTGCATTTTGTTTGCCAGTAATTTGTGGAATAGTAGGAGGTTGTGGATTATTTGGAGCCAATGGATGCTCTTCACCCAAATTTCTCCTTTTTGACCTTGTGTTGGCTGCAACACTTTGGGGAACCATTTGATTCATGCCACAAAAATCCTCTGCCTGCCATTTTACAAGTGTAGTATCATTTGGAGTTGATTGCTGCTGGAATGTTATTTGTTGTTGGTTATTTCCTTGACTACCTTCACCCTCCACACTAGTATTTGTCACCATTAATACTTGATTCAAGGCACTCTTGAAGCACATAGAATGGTTGTGAGGTTCATTGCATGGGAAAAACCAATCATACTCTTGAGCTATGTTGTTTTGCACTAGCACTAATGCCTTAGAGGCAGATATAACATTGGGGTTGTAGGGATGAAATGGTCTATTGGCAGGAGGTCTTGCTTGGTTTGAATTTACAACTAGATTGGATGGTCTTTGAGGTTGGTATGGATGCATGTTAGGATGAGCTTGAGGCTGGAAGGGAGGTCTAAAACCTTGGGCTTGCTGTCTCTTGAGTGTAACCAACTCATTACCTAGATTTTGCAATTGCTTCATGACCTCTTGAAGTTCATTTGAGGCACTAGAAGATGAAGTAGAAGCTTCACTTGAATTCTAATTTCTAGGAGTGGGAATATGAGCTAAAATAGGCACTTGGCTAGTACTTGGGCTCTCTAAACTTGGAAACAGTGGCATTGGAGGCCTAGGAGCTAGCTTTCCAACTTGAATCAAACAATTTTCAGCTCTAATGGCAATGCTATAAGTAACAGGGATGGTTGTGCCTCCCATGGATTGAATTAACATAGAAATATCAGAATTTAAAGCTTTAAGGTAATATAGAAAAACAACTTCTACTGCTGACCTTACTGCCACTGGAATTCTCTCCTAAGTCATTTGAAATCTGAAGTTAAAGTCAGTCAGCTACTCATGGGGAGCTCTCTTAATGGTTGTCAGCTGCTCCAAAAGGGACAAGTTGTCTCCCTTTTCTCCAAACTACTCATGGAGGGCTATACATAGCTGGTTCCAATTTTGGATAGATCTTGAGGCAAGACTCCTGAACCATTGCAAAGATTTCCCTTTGAATGAAGATGCCCGCAGTTTGACAACAACTTGTATCTCATTGATCTCATGGATTACGCAAATATTAGCAATATCCTTAACATGATCACTAGGAGTGGTCTAATTCTCTCTAGTAAAGTATGGAATGTTCTTCAATGCTACAACTGGGATTGGATTTTGTGCATTGAGAGAAAGTGGGTTGCTGCCAGTGAAATTGACATAGGGGTTGTTTTTTTCCATTCTGATTGGCCTTAGAACCCTTGTTGATTAAATGAAGGGCCTACCAGGTGGAGGAGTTGATAGAGTTCTATTTGGTGGAGATGGAGACCTTTGAATTCTCCTCCCTCTTTGCCTTCTTCTTGGAGATAACTATAGATACTCAAACAACACTTCTTCTTCTCCAACTCTTGACCTTGTAGTGATTCTTCTCATGGATTTTTCAGGTCTACACTGCTAAAACCAGCTGATTCTTCTTCCTTGGAGTTGCTAGATGTGTAATTTAGGGATCTTTTAAGCAAGAGACTTGCAACAAATACACATCAAATTTTTTGCAAAGAAGATGAAGACCTCTAAGGTCCCACTAGGCATGCCAAAACTATTGTTGCAAATCAACAGCACCCCTGAAGGTTGATCAGACTTCTAGTTTGACATCTTGGACATCCAGTGTGATTGCACAACATTGAATCCTTTCCCCAAGTGTGAGACTTGTAAAATGGGAGAGGAATCTCTAGATTAAAGTTTGGTTCCTCAACTCCTCTTATCAGATATATTACTTGTAAGTTATACAGAGCTTTCAAACTCAAAATCCTACTCTAAATTCTAAAGTGGACAGAGATAGAGAATGCAAAAAATTGAAACTAGTGCTAGTAAGGTGATGCACCAAAGGAGTGGTGAGCATTTTTTACTTCTGTAGATTGACACAGTTGATAAAATATAACAAAAATTCATGCACAAACTGATAACTATAATGAAGGGTCAGAAATGAATCAAACAACACAAACAGAGGATAAAAACTCATTCACAGAGTTTGTATTGTCATTTTAACATTAAAAACCACTTGCATTACAACACCTGAGAGGAAAAACATGTTACAGTCTTGGAAATGGTGTGATTTTTCCACAAGAATCACTTTCAAGGTGTAATAGGGAGCTTGCACTACGCAAAAATGTTCAACCCTTTGAAAATGAGCCAAATCTGGCTTTTACAGTGTAAACCACGACCCCAGGAGAGAGAAACATGGGAAAACATGGGAGAGATTCAACCACTGACCAAAAATGTAGTAAAACAACATGGGCATCCTTACAGGCCCATCTCCTGACATTTTTTGCCATGCTAGGAGAGAATGCGAGCCATTCTTCATTAAAAATGGTGGTTGAAATGTCATTTCTATCCATGACCACGTGCCAGAGGTGTTTTTCAATTTTATCCTTCAAAACTCCATAAAAATGCAAAAATGACCCCAAAATATTGTAGATAATTTCACCAGATTTCCATTGATATAAAGAACATGAAAAAATGAGCTCTGGATCGAAAGATATGGCCGTTTGAAATTTTAGGGCAAAACAGGGCCAAATCGGATTGACAGGCAAATTTTTTTAAATTTTTCACGTTTTGGTCATTTGGAAAATTTTCCAAAAATTCCCCACGCTCCACCATTTTGGGTGCCACGTGGCATGCTTTGATTGGGCATGGGCTTTTAACGCTTCATTTTCCTTTGTTTTCGCCGTTGGAAAATTTTCTAAAAATTCCCTGCTGGGCTGATGAGTTGAGGCCACATGGCACGTGCAGATTGGACGCGTGCCTTTCCTCTAAAATTTTCCATCATTTTTTGATCCATATCTTGACCTGAACACATGGCAAAACATGATTCACTACGGGCTTGCCCCTTCGAATTTTCCTTGTGGGCTTGTCTTGAGTTTTTTGGCGCCACCTGACACGTGGCGAGATTCCATTGGCTTGTGCTTGGGGGGGGATTTTCCCTTTGAAATTCCCTTCCTTTTCCTTTGGGAAAATTTCCCAAATTCTCCCCACCTTCCG
This sequence comes from Taxus chinensis, assembly GCA_019776745.2. Classification (NCBI taxonomy): domain Eukaryota; kingdom Viridiplantae; phylum Streptophyta; class Pinopsida; order Cupressales; family Taxaceae; genus Taxus; species Taxus chinensis. Next base: position 603,675,713 of record CM034148.1, on the reverse strand, counting down.
CTAGTTTGGGACACATGGCATCATCTTATTTTCCGCGGGCCCTTGGGGAAAACATCTTTCTTTTCATTTTAGCATTTGGGAAAAAATCCCAATCTTCCCCCGTGCTTCATAGCTCCGACCTCCCGGGGACACGTGGCACAACATGATTGGTTGGTGGGGCAGCGGGCCAAAACTTTCCTTTTGAAATTTGGAAAAACACTTCACCAAAATTCTAACTTCTCCTCCACGCTCTGCCGGTCCGATGCCATAGGACACGTGGCATCATGTGATTGGGCGCGTGCCTTTCCTTCAAGATTTTCCATGCACTAACACTTAGTCAAAAATTTCAATTTTCTCCCCTTTGGACATGTGGCGCAATCTGATTCGCCAGCGGGTCTGTGAGGAAAATCTTCCCTTTTGAAATTTTGCCAAACACTTGGTAAAAAACCAAGTTTTCCTCCGAGCCCCCCCCACTTCCTTGGACACGTGGCGCCATTTCATTGGCTATGGGCCTTTTAGGGGAAAATTTCCCACAAAAACTCTATCGGGCCAACTTCAAAAATACATGGAGTTAAGAGGAAAAATTTACCTTTCTAGAAAGATGAGAAAGATCTCTATCCATTGGTGCCATTTCAAGAAAGTTTTGAGTGCCTGCAAACCAAAAATTTATGACTGAGGCACAAGAGAGGGAAGAATGAAAGGAGTTAGCCACAAAATGAGTAAGGGGTACATTTTGGATAACAAGAGTTGTGATCAATGATTCAAGAATCAGAGTTTCGAACGTTGGGACTACCTCGGAAATGACTCATTCGAGCTTAGGCCGAGTTTTATTGAAATCGGTTGAGTATCACAAAGAGTTCTAGATGTTAGCCAAACAAGTTCAATGTTGAGAAATGAGTAGTGTCGTAGAATCAAATGACTCAATGGGCTAATTAGAAATTTGTGATCAAATGTGTAGAGGAGAAAGTTTGGTTTGAGCTCATTAATGGAGCCATCATTCTAGCATCGAGTGACTCAGGAAAAATGGTTTGGCTCAAGTTGATAGGTTGTTAGGGAAATTAGCTTGATGTGTCTATCACAAGCTTAGAGGCTCTGTAGGGAATGATTCACTCGGTGGCCAAGATCCAAATGCCCACTACATGGGAATGGTGTGGATAATTGAACAAGTTTAGGGCTTGCATATCTGGACTCGAGAAAACAAATGCCGAGCACAAGGTAAGATTTCATGATAATTCCACATGAGCATGGGAGTTTTGGAGATTAGTGACCAAATGGCCAAATGGAACTTTGACTATGGCTAACAAAGGAAATTTTCCTAGAATGTGGGGATTCATGTGAGCATGGACGAGGGAGATTTTCACGATGTCAAGCTAAGTTGATATTTCTGCAAGGTGGGAGAAATTTAACTAATCACCATGGTGGAAATTTCATAATGGAAAGACATCATGGGGATCCCACATAAAGAAGAAGTCCGAGGTAGTTAGCGATTCACCAAGAGAGAGTGGTGTGAAGTAGTTAAGGTGGCACCGAATTTGTTGTAAGAAGGATCTGGGGTGGAACACTGTGGATTGCCAACATTGGCAAGTCTAAGCTGAGAATACAGGATATGACAAGGTCAATTCTAGCTCACGGAGTAAAAAATGAATTCTGAGCGCACATAGAAGATGGGTGATAAAACCAAGCCATGGAGCCTTGATGTAAAAATCTCATGGATATGGGAATGAGCCAATCCTATACATAGGGATGCATAGCTCGATCAAGTTTTGAGATGTTCGAGTAAAAGAAGATCAATCACATCTGTTTTATATGATGAAAATCACTAGTAGGGGTCCTTCATCATAGTTATCAAGTTTTTCGGCCACAGAGTTCTATGAATCACCTACACTGAGATCCACAAGATTTCCTATAGTTAGAACTCAAGATGCAATGTGCTATAAACTTTTCATGGTGTATAAAGCCCTTCGAGTCAAGGTGAGAGCTCGATCTGCCATTAATGTGGAACCGTGTTGGTTTGCTTTAATGTAGCAGAATGAGAGATATCTTGGTGTAACAATGCATGGAAAAATTGGGTGGATTGATTCATTTAAGAGTGTTTGACTTAGTGTAGGTCAATCTTGGTAAGAGCGTAGGCCACTGAGTCAAGTTAAGCCAAACCCAAGCCAACCAATACATATAAAACCCATCTCGATGTACTTTCAAAAGAACTCGATACAAAGGAAAAAGAAAACATGCATGGCACTGGGGAGGAGTTCAAGGATCTCAGCCATTTAATACAAGAGGAGCTCAATCGTTCTATGTCATAATAGTGTTTTGAATTGGCTCGATGTTTAATTCGTGGGAGATGGATAGGAGATAGCTCATGTCATCAAGTTATGGAATGAAAATAAATTGATTATTTAAATGATTAGTAATGGGAGGCTTTAGCAAGATCAAAACGAAATGTAGTGGGCACTCAGGTTATAGTTAACGTAATGGAAAGATGGGCTTACCGATTTACCTTATAGGGTACACCGAGTTAATCTAGAATGGTGTGTAACAATCATATATGGGCTCAAAGGTAAGACTCGTTAGGTTCAGCTCAGTCATTGAAGTTAGAGTGGCAATGTGAGGAAGATGAAAATTGTAGTGAAGGGAAAGTTTTTCGAATTAATGAGTCTAGTTGAAATGAACGTCCTATTCACATTAGCTCACCTTGGCAAGCTTAGTGCAGAAGCCCATAACATAGAGTCAAATCGACTCGGGTTAAGTTTTCAACATGCTTAGTGCATAGCTTGACTAGGAGCTTATAGGAATATGATGAAGTGGCTCTCCATGCAATGGGAAAACAAGAAGGCACCACACACATGAAGATGAACCTCACCCAAGAAAAACTAACACAACATGGAGGAACTGGAGCCAAGGTGAGACTCAATTTAAGATATCACCACTCGACATTGATGTTGCAACATTAGGAGAACTCAGTTGGAGTACAACATAAGTGGTCAGAGTGAGCTATGAAAATGGAATTTGACGATTTCAAATGGGTTGGAAATGATAATGATTCGTAGGAGGAGAGCACCATAAACCTGAGTTAACATGCAACTCAGGTGACCTAGTTGGAACCATGTAAGCCAATTGATGGAATAAGATTGGTGGAGAGCTCATTTTGGGTTCGACGTGAAAGAAGTAGAAGGATATTGGCCATGGTGCTCAGTTCGACACATGAGAACTCAGTAAACTAGTTAATGGCTTGGTTCAAGGAGAAAATTCATCATAGGAGCTAAACTCAATAAATCGTAGTGAAATGAGGAACTCATTAAAGTGATCTTTTTTGCATGAATCAACTTGTTGGACAAAACAAAAGGTAATGGGGAGTGGAGGCCGAGAAGCTCGGTGTCAACGTACACACATGCCTGGGAGTCAAGGTGAGTTCAAAGGAGCTCATTGGATGATGTGATGGTCAAAGAATCTTTTTGTTGCCAAATGTGGAGAATGGAGAGAAACCCACCAACCAAATCGGTGGGTTGGCAGGTGAACCAACCATTGAGTTGGTCCATTTTTGAAAATTAAGTATCTTTAATGAAAACCAATTTGAAAGTGGTCCACCATAAATTCATTAGATTAATATTTTTATTTAAATTTTTTGATAATGATATTTATTCTTATTATTAAAATATTTTATTTAAATATTAGTTTAATTAATTAAGGATAACTAGGTCAACTGGGTATTAATGATACATGATGGATCCTCCCCAAGTGGTTCAACTAACTGTAATAAATACATCATGTGCCTTTAATTTAGGAAGGAAATTTATCACTCCTTCTCTCCTCTCTCTCAATTTATTCTATAAATGTAAGTTGGAAGCTCATTCTAAAGGGTTCCAACATGTCAGATAGGTTGGGCATTTAGATATCTTAGGCAAGTACATTTTTTCAAGAGTCCTCTCTCTTATGCAAGTTTTCCTTATATGTTGAGGGAACTTTCAAGCCCCTTTTTCAAGACTGTAGTGGTAACCATTTCCTCTTCCTAATGTAATGATGCATTGTGCATGTTATTTAAGTAATAAAAGTGTGTATTTTGTGACTAATCTCGGTCCTTCAATCCTTCTGTACTTCTTTGTGCCTTTTCTCATACTTGCAGGTACACTGTACAAGTTCATATGTCTATTGCAGGTTCTTGGATTTATATGCTTATCAAGTGGTGGAGTGTAGCATGAAGTTGAGTTATGGTGCTTGTTCACCCTTCTCAAGTTCCTTCCTCACTAGAAGACTAATAACTTGTTCGTTTGATCAAGTTTAACAAAGGGAACGCTTGCTTCCTAGTCTGTGGTATTTTATCCCTCTCATGTTAATTATGAAGTTCGGTGAATTGTTTACTGTGGTTACCCCCACCCTCTTCACGCTGACGCGCATCGCTCCGCACTAGGCACTACACCGGAGACCACCCGACAGTTGGTGTGTGCCCAGCGTGAGAGGAGTCGAGCCTCAAAACACCTCGGCAGAGA